>OX419595.1:14338098-15086649 GCA_948473455.1 Teleiodes luculella
GGCGGCGGAACCGCGTAATCGGGTGTGGGAAATAGCCCGTACACTTTGAAACATAGGGATTGGGATGGGAATGTCCTTCATCAAAGTAGCGTTTGGATGTTTCTTTCATGAAGCCTCTAACGGTAGGGATTTCGGAATCGACATGAAGGTTAACGTGTATTGTAGTGTGCGAGTGGCAACGCTAATAGTGTTGTCTCGCTCTCACCTGTTGCGGCTGCGGGGAGCGCATCTCTATACGCATGCGTACTTCCCACACACAGCGAAGCGCGATGTTAGCAACCTGAAACATAAATGACAACATTTGAATATTATGTAAATTGAGGGTACAATCTATTTCATTTCATATTTCAGCTAAATCAGTTCAGTATATTAGACTTGAGAGCGAAATAGACATCGAAATATAAGTAAAGCCTGACCAAAGAAATAAAAAACCTGCTCTGGGGGCGCCACCACGTTTATATTTTTATTATATGGCAACAATTTCCATTATAAAATTAGTTCCATTGAAATACCGCAATAATGGCGAGGTTTTTTATTTCTTTGGTCAGACTATACTTTGGAATCTTTAATGTTTGTTTGTATCGAATAGGCTCCGGAACTACTGAATCGATTTCAAAAATTCTTTCACTGTTCAGAAGCTACATGATCCCTGAGTAACATAGGCAATATTTTATTTTAAAAAACATTAGGGATTCTTACTAAAAATTCAATAATATAACTCAAAATGGTAAAAAGTACCTAAAATATTCCTAATTATTGAATAGGGTCCGAAACTACTGCACCGATTTTGGTGAAACTTGGCACAATGATAGAATAGACCTTGGGAAAGAATACAGGGTACGATTTATCGCGGGAAAATTCCTCATTCCCACGGGAAATATAGTTAGGGCGGGCGGATTTGGCACAAAGATAGACCTTGCGGAAGAACATGGGCTAACTTTTACTGAGGGAAAATTCCTCATTCTCTAATATTATAAATAGGAAAGATTTGTATTTTTGTGTGTGTATGTTTGTAATGAATAAACTCAAAAACTACTGAACCGATTTCAACAATTCTTTCACCATTAGAAAGCTACATTCACCCTGAGTAACATAGGCTACCTTTTACCGCGGGAAAATGCCTCACTCCCACGGGAAAAACAGTTAACGCGGGCGGAGCCGCGGCGGGAAGCTAGTATGCAATAAAATGCAAACTACTTACTAATAACGTGTAGACACAGAATACCAAATAGTAGTCCCTACAGAAGCTGCACTAGGTGACATAATTCATATAAATTGCAACCGTTAATCCGTTTTAATAAAGTGCAATTCAGATCGCACGGCGCTAGGCGAAAAGTAGTTGCTGCATCTCTCTCGCTCGCGTATTGCGCCACTCTACGTCACACGTTTAGGGAATGGGGAATTGGTCCTGGGTCGGCCCGAGACCGCTCGGCCGGGCGGTAGGTAGTTATAGCGCGCAAGTACATAGAGTGAGGAGACCTGGCTTAGTTCCGAGTGGGCCGCCGCTATACGTAATTTGTGATATAGATACGTACAGTGAGTATGAACAAGCCGTCCTCAGTAAGCTGGTACGCCAGCCGCGTCCAAGCGTGCAGCATGGCCTGGTGCCAGCGCCGCGCCACCCGCGCCACCCCGCACCGCGCCCGCCAGCTCCCCGCCCCGCACCTCGCCGCCACCCCGCGCCCGAGCTAACAGCTGACGCATCGCTTCCAAAGACTATGCAAAGGTGGACGACCGCGTAGGAGATGGCGGGACGAGCTTGATAGCTACTTAAAAGACTGGCCAGAAGTAGCTCACGGCAGGGAGCAGTGGAAGAAAAAAAGAGAGAGGCCTTTGCCAGTGGGACAGTTTAGGCTAAATAAGATAAAGATAAGTGTAGATAGATTGCTGTGTGGTACCGGCATAGAATAGTACCACCCCATCTCTTCCCGTGGGGGTCGTAGAAGTCGACCGAGGGATTTAACCAGAAGACGGGCAGCAGCGTTTGTGTATCTACGACCAGACACTGTTGATCGCCAACCCGCATGCCAAGCGTGGCGATTATGGCAATATCCCCCCAATATGAAAAATAGATCTTTGGGGGAGGCCTTTGTCCAGCAGTGGACGTCTACTGGCTGAAATGATGGATACCTAATTTGTTGGGTTGCCAGTAAGTGTAGATAGATACGTACAGTGAGTATGAAGAGGCCATCCTCAGTAAGCTGGTAAGCCAGCCGCGTCCAGGCGTGCAGCATGGCCTGGTGCCAGCGCCGCGCCACCCGCGCCACCCCCGCGCACCCCCGCACCGCGCCCGCCAGCTCCCCGCCCCGCACCTCGCCGCCACCCCGCGCGGTGGCTAACAGCTGACGCATCGCTTCCAAAGCGAATATTATGCAGAGGTGACCGGCCGCGTTCTTTGCGCTTAATACTGACACTGAAATAAACCATACCAGCTATCAACTTAAATGAAGTTCTGAAATGGTTCCGCCATGGTCTGAAATGGTTTAAGGACCGAACTTCGACAAGACTCTACTCCGACAAAACACTACTCCGACAAGTTCGGTAGGTTAGGGTAGGTTTTATATGTTTTGTCGTAGTAGTTTCTTGTCGTGAGTAGAGTCTGTCGGAGTTCGGTTTTGGATACGTCTGAAATATAAGACTTACCAAATCGAGCTCACAACGCCGCCGCCGTCTCATAAATAAGACTTATGTTTTGACTGATTGATATAGATTTTGTTTCTATGGCTGGCGGTGGGAGCAAATTCTTAGAAAATATGCTTGGCGGTTAAGAGGTTAACTACAGAATAAATAATAGTACTAACTAGGTACATAAGGCGTACACTCTGATAACAAACGTGCGAATTTAATTCTAGCTACCAGGCCACTAACGTTCAAATTACATTGAAAGCGTCGAACGTGACCCTGGCTATAATAGCCTACCGTTTGTCGTTGCGCTCGTATTACAACAAAACGCACCTTAAGACCGCGCCGCGAGAGTCCGTATTACCACAGAATAAATAATAGCGTCGTCACAAGCGTGCACGTTTTTCCTACTAACTGGCCCCATATATGAAGCCGCCCGGCGTAGGTACAATCTGGAGCTCTGGCGCGGAGTGCCCTAAGCTTGATTTGACATCCAAAAATGATTTGTATAATATTAGAAACATTTTGATCTATGGCGAAATAGGCCTCAGTCGACCACGCTGGGATGGCCACCCTTACACATCAAATAAAAAAAAAAAGTCAACTCACCGTCCTCAACCTGTTCGACCTTGAGTTGTTTAATGGGCGTGTTCCCGCGCACTGTGGTGCTGTGGGCGTGTTCCCGTCTCGCTCTGCGCCCGGGGGGCGACGAGCGGGGGCGAGCGAGACGCACGATCAGCCGCAGCCGCCCGTGCAACAGGAGGAACGTCCACTTGTCTTCCGTCGCACTCTCCCATGTACAGTCTTTGCTCCTAACATTAAAAACAATCAAATTAAAATCTAACTTGTCTTGCCATAGACAGACAGACACGCACGTCAAACCTCTCTTTCCGTCTCCCCTCTTTCCGTCGGAGGTTAATCCTTTATAAGGCAAAACAACTTTACAAAATGCATTCGTTTTCGCCTTTATGTTGTGGATATAAGGTTACAATTAAGGTGGCAATATAGTGGCCACTGGTAAAGGTTTAAAAAAGAAGTGACAGTTACCCCATACAAGGCAGCGCACGCAAGACAGCGGCTACGTCGGTGTTAGACTCCAGAGCCAACAAGTCCTTGGAGCTCGGCTCGTGCAGCAGCGAGGGTCGCCAGTCCACGCCGCCACCCTCCACCGAACCTGTAACACGATGACCTTACATCAACACTCATCTATAAGTATAATAAAACCTTAGGGAATAAATATACATAGAGCACGCGCATCGCTCCGCTGCCTTTATGTCAAGCGTAAGCAAATTTTGGCAGATTTTGTATGGGCGGTGAAATCAATAACATTTTTCTTATTTGGTTTGTTCCTCGAGTCATGTTTGCAACTTATCACTGCACATTTCAAAATGTTCTCCTATTAAATTTCTTATTTTCACCGGGAAAAATAATCAGCTCCGATAACCATTTGATACTAAACGAACGCGCTGAAGATATTCGGACTGTTCATATCCGTGCTTACGGTTCATACTCGATTAGGCGTACTCTATCCCTCCCAGATTTTTTTCTATTTATACTCTAAGATTAAAACTGTAGTCCAAAATCTGTACATTGAAAAAAAATATGCTAAAACAAAAATATGCTAAAACCGGGTCAGGGGGATGTAACAAGCGTTTCATAACATAACAAGATTTTTATTTTTAGTTTATCTGTTTTTATTTTTAGTTGTTGGACCGGTTGGAATGATTTTGCATGGTGGTACCTTATATATCCGGTCAACATCTTAGATAGTTTTACTACGGGAATCTGCACGGAAAAGTAAAAAAAACAACGCAGGCGTAGCCGCGGGCGGACAGCAGCTAATTTCAAATAAAAGAATCATCATCATTTTAGCCGAAAGAATGCTAAGGCCTTTCCAATAATAGCCACAACGATCGGTCCTGCTTGGTCCGCCTTTGGGAACCAGACGACGTAATCACAGATGCAGTTAAAGCAACCAAAGATTTTAGATTACACCTAACGGAATGCCCTACTGGTAGCGAATACCTTCAGGTAACAATGCCGTACCCGCCGACGGGGTTGCGGCCAAAATTAAAATCAAAACTAGTAATCAGAGACGGAGCCCCTCAGGCGTCGTTTCCTTCACGATCTTCTTTGCGATTCGATGACAAACCCTAAATATTCGCGGCCCAGAACTTAGCCACTTCAACGATGTTTTTCCGTATCGTTGCTTGAGGCCGTGGTCCTCGCCCCCTCTCCCCGCCCCTAGATGCGTTGATACATGACTACTCTAGGGTAGTCCCGCAAGTCCGGTGAAGCTTGCTTATTTTTTTTATAAGTTGTGCCCCGACACTTAAGTCACAAAAATTGAATCAGCTTCAAAGAAAATTATCATTTCTTATTATTACATACCTTACTACGGTCTACTACAAAATTGGAAGTACTCGTAGTACAATATTTTCTTTCAATAATAGGTTGTATTTCCTGTAGGGGAAAGAAACAAAGGGATGGGACAGTTGGATCCTAATTAAAGACTAATGTAAAAGAGTGTGCAACTTACAAAGGCTTTCAGTGTCAAGAACAGCCTTTCTAATGACGGCGATTTCGGAAGCGGAAAAAGAGTGTGAGCTGCCACTTGTAGATATTTGTTCTGCACCTGCAAATATAATTTCTTTGTGACGAACAATGCGAAGTAAGTACATAGTATAAAACAAAGTCGCTTTCACTGTCCCTATGTCCCTATGTATGCTTAAATCTTTAAAACTACGCAACGGATTTTAATGCGATTTTTTTTTAATAGATAGAGTGATTCAAGAGGAAGGTTTATATTTATAATATACTTAAGGATAACCCACAATAACCATTTTCCCGTGCGGAGCCGGGGCGGGTCGCTAGTAGCTAATAAATTACTTCATGCAGCACATTATACACGTAATTCTCAATGCTTATAAAAGAAAATAAAATTAGAAAGAAATAAATACTAAAACGAAAGTAAACAAAAAAACATTTTGTAGAATGTGAGCATGGCATGACGCATGTTTGACGAAAATCAAACACTCTTACAAAAGAAGACATAGAATCACCATCAAATTATTTACCTTTTAATAGCTAAGTGCAAAAAATTATGAGTTAGGAGGTATCGCACTTACGTTGAGGATTAGAATCTACATTTTAATTCTACATTTAATTGTATTTAAGACCAATGGAAGTTACATAATCACTTTGAGCATGTTTTAGATAAAAAGGAACGTTTGTTCTTACTAGTTCCATAATGGAACTAATGCAACCCCTACAACTAAAAGCTGGCTTTCTTAAAAAAACATTTTTCTACTAGCTTTCCGCCGCAGCTCCGCCCGCGTTAACAATTTTTCCCGTTGGAATGAGGCATTTGCCCGCGGTAAAAGGTAGCCTATGTTGCTCAGGGTGAATGTAGCTTTCTAATGGTGAAAGAATTTTTGAAATCAGTTCTGTAGTTTTTGAGTTTGTTCATTACAAACACACACAAAAATACAAATCTTTCCTCTTTATAATAGTAGTAAGATTTGTTACCTGCCAGTTCCTTTGAAGGCTCCTTGTATTGGTCCGGAGGACTCTGTGAGCGCTTTGCGATCTTCGCGGCGGGTTTCGGAGTAACGTCTTGCGCCGACTGAGCGTTCTTCTTATGTTTCCGCTTATCATTTTTCTTCGCAACTTTCTCAATTTCCGAACTGCTTTCATTTTCTAATTTGGAGGGTTTTAGCTCATAGAGCGTTTCGACACGTGACTTGTTAAGTTCATCTGGGTTTGGAGCCTGCAGGGTTTCATGTAAAAGTACACTGTTTACTATAGTAAGAGATGAATGGTTTTCTAGTAGTCTCTTACTGTCCTGCATAGATATGTCAGTATTGATCCCTTCTTCTTTAACAACACTGTTGGTAGTTTCAACGGACTGGTCAGTCATGGTCCTCCTGACGGTAGGAGCTAGGTTTTGTTCATCGCATGTCTTCAAAGGCACACTTGTCGCTGCATGATAGTCCGGTATTACACGTTGCACGTTGTATTGGGTGACCACTTTGTCATCCGAATCAAGTTTAAATGTTACGCTGTGGATAGGATCTAACTTGTTACCCGAAGGACTTTCAGAAAGGTCGTTTTGTGAAGGTTTCTCAGAAAGTTGGTCGGACATATTCTCCTGCGAATTTACCGAGATACTCTCACAAGAAGGCTTGTTTTCAGGATTATATCTGTGTACTTGGTTGAAATTTCCGGGTGCCAACAGTACATTGTTTAACGGGTTTGATGGGTCGAACTGGATAACACCAGGAACGGACTGATCTACCGCCCGCCCGAAATGCTTCGAGGACTCAGATGAGACACTCGCAGTCGACTTAATCGATGCAACAGAGTCCGATTCCGAAGTAGATGGCGCGTTAAATCTATCAAAGTATGGTTTGATAATGCCTTTTAGATTTTTTAATGTACTGCTATCTGGTAGGTCTATTTGACTGGAAGTGCAGAGGTTTGCTTGCGCGTCGCAGCTCCTCTTGGGCTCGAGCGAGGTTCGCGCTGCACCGAAAGGTATCTCATCCACCATCGGCTTCACCAAATCCGTCATCAGCGACTTGATGCCATCGGACACATCTTTTAAATACGACGGAATGACGTTACTTTTCTTATTATCTTCAAACAAGGCTAAAGATTCACGTTGAAAGCTTTTCTTAAGAGGAGAGATTAACACATCGGGTGGATCGTCTTTAACATCACTGAAAGATTCGTCTTCGAAGCGCAGTGTTTTGACTACTTCAGAATTGCGCCGCACATTCTTCTTGATCGGCGGTGGCGTGGGTGTTTTCTCTGTCTCTGATTCAGGTTCGCTATCGGCATCACGCAGCGCAGCTTGAGCCTGAGATATGTTGTTGAGAATCTCCTCTCTGGTGAACAGCATAGACGGGCGCCTCGTGTTGGTATTATTATCCGCCTTCTTCTCCGTCATTTTTATTTCACGAATACTTTTGTCTTCCTGCTCCGTGTACTGGGATATCATATCTATTATCTCCCTGGTGTTATCAACGTCAGTATCAACGAAGTCTTTGTATTTGAGATCGGTCACGACATCTTTGTCAATTAATTTCTCCTCCGTTGGTTTGGTGGCAATTATAATACTATCATTGTCCTCAGACTCTGAATTAACTTTTGTTGTCAGTGGCACTTGGATTTCCAATTGCCTTTTAGGTGATATATATTTTTTTAGTTTTATTTTAAATTCATCGTCATCATCCGATTTCTCTGTCTGGGTGTCGTTGTCGCTATCTTTAGTAATGAAAAACAAATCTTCAGCCGAATTTATTGTTGACTTCGATTTTACTTTATCGATGTTTGTACTCGATACATCAGCTGTTATACTTTTATCTATGATTCCAGAACCTGTATCCATGTCTAATAGGTCATGTAAAATTGATTTTTCAATATTTTTCTGAATTTTGTTAATAGCCGAGCGTGAATGTATAAGGCTGTAGGTGAAATCGGATTGTGATTGCATAGCTGACTTGTTTTCAGTTTCTATAGGTAATAAGGACGTGCTTTTAGGACAAGCAGTAGGAACATTAAGTAAATCTTGAGAAGAACCGGAATCACCTTTCGATGGCGTGATTATTTCTGAATAGGCTACAGGGTAATTGTTTTCAGTGTCTATGTTCATATTGGAGGAAGGTATAGGAACCCTATGGGAAACTGTAACATACTCCGCTTTATAAATATTATTTGCACTATCTGATCTATCTTCTTCCGATTCAACTTGACCATTTGACGAGGAAATGGGCGATAGAGCAAAATCTTGTTTTGGCTGTTCCATGAATGACATTTTGGGTGAGTTGATAGTTTGGTAAACTATTATTCTACGAAATTGCTCAGCATTTATTGATGTTTTTTTATCTAAATCATCAGCAAGTCCGGAAGTGAGAGTCATCCGTATGTCATTGGACGATGTATTTACATCGTCGCAGAAACTTTTCGCACATGGTTTATTTTCATTGCTCATAATTTCGTCTCCTACATTTGTCATAGAGACATCTGCAGTCTCACCTTCATTGTCTTGAACATCATGTTTACTTCTATCTATTTCTTTCTTATATTGCAACAGCTCATCTTTTTTAACACCTATGTTATTTTTAAGTACCACAGCAGACATTGTAGTATTTTTTTTATGATCAGAAACAAGACTAGCTATTTCATAAGTTTTATTTTTAACTTTATTCAAACTCTCTACAAGATACTTATTCTGCTGATTGCTTATTATATTTTCTTCATTTGACATAGACATATCTGCCTTATCTTTATTGTTATGAACGACCTGTTTAGCTACATCTATGTCTTTATTTGATTGTAAAATGTCATCTTCTTTAGCAACTATCATGTCATTTTCCAGAATCACAGTGGATGACATTCCTGTTTTGCTATCAATATTCTCTTCATGGTCACGAAAAGTTCCATAAGTCAGATTTCTCATTATTTCATATGTTTTATTTTTGTTTTCACTGAAACTTATTGAACGCTCATCATTAAAATTGATTTTAGTTTCGTTTCCTGTGTTTGTCAAAGAGAAATCAGGTGTATCTTTTTCAGCTCTTTGAACTTCTTGTTTAGCTGCATTAACATCTTCCATAGGTTGTACAATGCTAACTTTTACATCAACTGGATGGTCTTTATAATCAGAAATAAGTCCGGAAGTCACATCAATCACGTCCTCAAAAGTTTTATTTTTAATCTCAGTGCCTTTAACATGTTGGCTGGTAATAAATTCGTTTTCTGCATTTGTTAAAGAGATATTGGCATTCTCATGTTCGGTTTGAATGTCTTGTTTGTAAATATTAATTACTGCACTGGATTGTAATGCAACAACTTTTTCAGAGATATTTTCATTCCTGGGTGCCGCATCGTGGGTTGCTGATATGTCACTAGTAGTCGTTTCAGGCAATACACATATTTCTTCTCCTGATAAAGTTATATTTGTACGCACGGTTTGTGTTATAGAAATGTCATTTCTTTTGGGGATTAAATCAACGTAGTCAAGATTTTCAAACTCAGGTTGTGCTACAGAAGTGATATCCATTGTTAAATTTCGTTGTGGTTCCTCGCATGTTACGATTTTATGTTCTAAATCAGTTCCAGTTATCACTAGTGACTTATTCTTAGTCCTGTCATGATCTTTTGCATTATCTTCCAGTAAATCTACATTAGGTAGAACTGGTTCAGGATTTAATGCATCATCTTTGTCCAAGGCGTTAGTTACAGCTTCCCTTTTTTCATAGGAAATAATATTTGTAGGCAGAACTTGGGTCATCGAAATATCAATATCATTATCTTCGTAAGCAATGGAAAGTTTAGGCTTTGAAGACAAACATGTTAGTTTTGATTCTGGATATTGCATTTGGTGTAATAACCCATTGATGTCATTACTTGCTATATTTGTAAGGAAATCTTTTGTAGCAGATTTATCACAGTTAGCCGGCAAATCACGTGGTATTTCGCCGGCTAAAGTTCGACTTGAGGGTATCACTGTAGTAAGCGAAATGTTTCCTTCATCATCATCAAAAAATATTGTTTTCCGTTTTTCTAATGCAGTAGATATTAGAGACATTGACACGTCAGATTTTTCTGACACTTTTTGCTGTAGGTTATTCACTTTTTCTAAAATAACATTTGTAGGCAGTGGTTTGGTAATAGAAATATTTCCATCCTCATTGTTAAACAACAAAGTTCTTCTCTTTTCTAAATCCGATTTCGAAGGTACGTCAGCAACAATAATTTTGTCAGAATGCTCTATTTCCTTTGAGAATAATATGTTTGTAGGTATGGCTTTAGTTAGAGAAATATCTCCTTCTTCATCGTTAAACACCAAGGTAGTACGTTTTTTATTTATTTCTGCTGGTATTGAGGAAGGTAATATGCGCGTTTCCGATATATCATTCGAATCAACTTCATAAATAACAGTCCTCTCAACCGAAACTGGTGGTTCGTTTTTCCCAAAAATCACGTTAGTGGGTAGAGCTTGAGTCATAGAAATGTTGCCTGCTTCATCATCGAATACCAAAGTCTTGCGTTTCTCTGAAGATACAACAGTTTGAGATATGTTTGGGTTGTGGATAATAACGTTTCTAGGGACGGCTTGAGTGAGAGAAATATCTGCGTCGTTCTCGAACACGACTGTCACTCTTTTTTCGTGTTTTTTGAATGCTATATTAGTTGGTAAAGCTTGCGTTATCGAAATATTTGCTAAACTGTCTTCGAAAACAATAGTTTGCCGTTTACCAGAGTTTGTTACGTTTTTACCCGGCACTGACTGCGTCGTAGATATTTCACTATCATTTCCTGGTGATGTTTCGTTTAAAGACAAATTTTCCGAATGATGAGACACGGAAGTAAGAGGATTTGCAATAAAGTTTGGCAGATCATCATTCACATTTAGAAAAATGGTTTTTCTTTGAGGAGGCTTATCAAGTTGTTTAGATGCATTTTTTGTATTGCGGTAATCAGTTAAAGGTTCCTTCTCTGATTGAATGGTCAAACGTTTACCATCAAAAACTAATATCTTATCAGATTCTTCGTTTATAGCAAAGTTTGTTGATTCTTTAGGCGATACATATGGATTTACTGCAATATTTTCTTTATCAGCAACCCAGTCTTTGTTCAACAACTTGTCAGATTGTTGAATGCCACTGTTTTTGGAAACATTTACTTTTGGGCTGTGAATAGTATCTGTTATCGACATGTCTTCAGATATGGATTCAATTTCGCCAGCAGTAATTCGAGTGCAGTTTAGATCTATTTCAATATAACCTGACATATGTTGCCCACCTAGTGGACCAGAACATACAACATTCTGTGGGTTGGTTTTGTGCCTTTCTAAATCTTTCTGAATTTCATCAAGGTCATCGCCAATAGGTTGCATCGTAGAAAAATTCACATTAATTTTGTCTGTAATTTCTCCAAGTCCAGATATGGCCAAGTCATCAGCAATCAGTTTGCTGGGTTGCTCTGAGACTGTGAATGTGCTGAATTCGAAATTCTGTCCTGGAGCCAAAACTTTTCTGTCGTCCGCAGTACATTCTAGTGCTAGATGGTCAAATTTTATATTGTTTATAGAATTTTCAACAGCTTTGGAATCAGTTACACCAGAGCCAAGATCAAATAATTCTACTTCTTGAAACTGGTCCTCAAAATTACGTTTTCCAAGATGGCCGACGGAAGGGCGGGGCTGATGGGCTGCAGACTCGTTTCCCGAAGACTCTAGACTCTTATTGTGTTCTTCATAAAAGTTTCTCCATGTAGTTGTTGCTTCGTTTGTTATGAATTCTCTGTAAATGGATAAATACACTTTGAAATGTCAAACAAGACTGTAAAACCCTAATAACCAGTTCGATGCATTAAAAAATCATCAATATATGGTTATCTTATTTTTATTAAGGAAGTAAGTAACTTAAATGACATTTTAGAAGTCACATTATGATATTTTATTACAGTTCTTGATTTTCGCCTCGCGGCTCCGCCCCCGTAAATAGCTTTTCCCGTGGGAATGAGAAATTTTCCCGCTGTAAAATATGGCTTATGTTACTCCTGAAGGTCTATTCTATCTTTATACCAAGTTTCATTGCAATCGGTTTAATTGTTTCGGAGCCTATTCAATGCGTATGTATTACCTATCTACCTCATCAGCCCTGGTGTCAGAATTATTGAGCCGCCTATTAACAACAAATGTAAATAATGACAGAAGCCATATAATATAAATATTGAATTGAAATTGAACAAACAACTTGACATTTTTGACTGGCAGCCGCGCGCCGGAAGACGTAATGTGGGCAAGCCCCCCATGAGGTGAACCGACGATCTGATGAGGGTCACGGAAAGCCGCTGGATACGGGCTGCGCAGGACCGATCATTGTGGAGATCCTTGAGGGAGACCTTTGTGCAGCAGTGGTCCACTGTAGTGGTGGACGTAGGGCATCGAGCCCGGGTTTACCCGGTCCGAAAAAACCGGGTTTTCCCGGGTTTTCGAGTCGAAATAGAAACCGGTTTTATAAAATGAAGACCCGGGTTTTCGGGTTTTTTTCAAAATCACTTTGTTCTCGTTTTTTGTTAAGTAGCAGTGTCTAACACGTTTTAAAAATTGAAACTGACGTTAGTTTTTTATTGATTATTAGATCATTAGCTTTCCGTCCGCCTTGTGACTGTGACTTCACCCGCTTAAGATTGTATTTCCCTTAAGAATCAGTAATTTTACCGCGGAAAAAAATATCCTATATGTTAATCCAGACTATAGAACTACACGTGGCATACGTAACTTCATTCAAATCTATTCAGCCGGTTTTGTTTTTGAGTGATTGATTAACATACAAACTCATAATCTTTTGTATTAGTAATATAGTATACTTAAAAAGTAACGCCGTTCGTTACTCCATACTTTACACCCAATCAAGCAAAGCAAAAGATACGCTGTATGCGCGTTTGATTCACATTCCTAGTCATAGACTCATAGAACGGGGTGAAGGGAGTGGGTAGTGATGGGCGATTGTGATAAAAATTAATAAATATTCGAATGATTCCATAGGCGGTATTTGAAAGATCATTCGTCATTCGAATGATTTTTTCTTTCCAAAAATTATTCGTTATTCGAATTAAAGTAATCCCTCATTGATTCAAAATTAATTTGAATGAAAATGCAGTTGTGTTAGAATTATTTTCAATCTTTTTTCTTATTTACAGAAATATCTTTAATGTAAGATTATTTTAGTTGATTAATTTTACTTATTTAATACACAATTTATACTTTAATTAATACACACTAAAAACTACTTTCTAACCTTTTATTTTACACCAATGTACATTCGAATGATCTTTCAAATTAATAATTCATATTCGCCCATTACAATGCGCGGGGTGCGGGCGGTGTTGGCGACGAAAAGACTTTTTTGAAATTAAAATATTTTTTTCAGGAGGTATTTCTTTTACCTGACTATTCCGAGGTTTTGCCTATGATAAAAGATTCATGTCGATTGTTATGGAAAGAATATTTTGACAAAAGATCCACAGAAAAAGGAATATGGTATAAATCAATTCAATCTGAGCCTCCTCGTATACCTTGGTTTGTTAATTTAGAGTTAAGTAGAACAGTAGTTAAAACTGCCTTGAGAGTTCGTTCCGGTCATATGCCACTAAATAAGTTTGGTTTTTTAATGAAAAAAGTATTATCGCCTAACTGTAATGTGTGTGATAAATTGGAGGATGTGCAACATATACTTTTGGAATGTGACCGAAACAAACAGTTAAGGGATCGTTTAATTAGGTGTCTTAGAATTAATATATTAGATATAGGTTTTTTTCACAGCTTTTTAGCTTCACCATTGTCCGCAGAAGCAAAAATGGTGTACTTATTTGTATTAGACAGTATTAAAAAAATATCATAGGTTAATAATAAGTATCTTCTGTCGATTTTAAGAATAGGGTACGATGGGGCTGACATAATCACAGTAAGTGATTAAAAGTCCCTAAAAAATAAAAGATTAAAAAAAAAAAAAAAAAAAAAAAAAAATTTTTTTGTAAATTGAAATAATTATATTGTTTAATTAATTATTATATTCTACTCATTATTGTAAAAAATAGATACCTACATTCTGTTTTTTAAATTATAATAAAAAGACCGAAAAGCTCGAAAAACCCGGTTACTCGGGTTTACATTATGCTTAGACCCGAAAACCCGGGTTTTTAAAATTGGTCCGGGTTTCGATGCCCTAAGTGGACGTCTTTCGGCTGAGATGATAATTGAACAAACAAACTCACGCGACTCCTGTGCGTCTAGAGAATGAGACCCGGCGGCTCTTAGCGTTATCGGTGGGCGTGTCTACGTGGAATTCGAGCTCCGAAAGCGGCGCGCGCGGCGTCCGCTGGCTTTTTAAGATCGAAGACCGTCGCTTGCGTCTGCAATGTAAACACATACTCTATCATACAGTCCAAAACCGTCAGCTTCTTTAAAGCTGTAGGTTTGAAAGAGGCTATACAACCGATTAGCCCTCACTACAATAGATCCTCTTAAGTCGCAGTATTCCTTAGGTAATTATTGCGTTTTGCCACAATGGTCAATCATCCGGTTAACACAATTGTCATCATTTCTCATTACCTTTCATTCTTAAGTTACAATCTCATGTAGTTGAAATAAGGCACTGAAGTATATTTATTTAATGGAGGTCTTTATGGAGTTATGAACCATATTATTATTATGATAACTGATATCTGATACCAACTGATCATCTAGCCATAAAAAAGCACAATAATTCCTAGCAACATAATACTATATATTACACAATTTTCTGTACTAAAAAAAAAAGGTAAAAGTAAAGGTGAGGTAAAAGTAATAGGTCAATTAGTGATAGTATAAAGAACATGAACTTACGTGTTAGCAGCATCTGACGTTCTGCTCTGCTGTGTGTCATCCATAGCTCTACTATCAAATTATAACTACTACTAACTAATTAAAAAAGTTCATTTCTTCACTTTAACCTACAGTTTAAGTGCTAAATAACAGTTCACGGTTCAGATGAAAATATATTCAACATTAACACACCTAAAACAGAAAACACTTATAGACTATTATCAACTGGTCACTCAAAAAGTTCAGATAAATCCATCCCCGTTCCAAATCCACCTACAACAAAAATATTTAAATTAGTAGTGGTCGGAAAGAGGGAGCCGCTTTCTTGTGTTCTATGCACCAACATTTTCTTTTAATTTTCCTTTTTCCGACCGAATTTATGAAAAATGTTAAGATAAAAAATACACTTATATAATTTCAGGTATTACCGGAAATTGAAGGGCATAGGTATCCATAGTTTTGATAATATCAGCCCGCTATGTTCCGATCTTTGGTCATTTTTAGCCCAGCATAAATACAGGAATCCAAATGTTGTGTAGATACAAACAGTGCCTTGGATCATAGGCGAATCAGACCAAAGGTAAGTTCAGAACATATTTAAAAACTGTTAGTGGAGGCCAATTTGGTTGTATGTAGATCTTCTTGAATCTTGAGTGAAGTTGACTCTCTGACCAAGATTTTAACTAGTACAGTATTTAGGTAGGTACTTGCCTGTTTAAAGCCTGATTATGTCAGCTTGCCTAAAGTTTCAATTCAAGCGGTTCCCTTGCAAATGTTCTTTGTTTTTTTATGCGTTCATCGTGTCACACCTGGCCATTTTCCCACTTTTATCACCAAATGTTTAGGTGGATAACAATTTATTTATAGTTATTCTCATGCATTACAAAATAGAAGTTGATAGAAGTCACTTGTGAAAGTGAAACAACAAACAAACAACTCAATCAAAACTCAAAAACGGTATTTTTCATTCAAATTTTATTTGACGTCTGTCTCGTCTCGAATGCACGCTTTAATTTTTTTTTCTGCTCTGGATCCTAGATTTTTAGCCGTTGACGAATGTATTTTGTTCAGGGGCTTGCTTGTTGAAAATGTAAAACCAGGTACTTTGCATCTACATTGCGCAAGAGATTTCGGTTTCGTTCTGCTGGAACCCATATTTTTTCGGGTTTTGCTCAAAGAGAAAAATGATTTCGGTTCTGTCTGTTCAATTAACCGGTTTTTTTTTTTTTTTTTTTTAATAGCCTACTTTATTTATTTCCCACTGCTGGGCAAAGGCCTCCCCTCCATTACGCCACGCATCACGATCAAGCGCACTTGTGGTCCAGTCTGTATCATACGCGTCCAAATCGTCCCGCCAACGTCTCCGAGGCCTGCCTCGTCGTCGGCGTCCATTTTCGGGTATAAAATCTGTAGCCAGTTTAGCCCATCTTTCGGGATGCATGCGGGCGACATGTCCCGCTCAGTCCCACTTCAGCTTTGCTGTTTTTAAGCCGACATCTGTTATGCCTGTTTTGGAGCGTAGAGTTGTATTCCTTATATGGTCAATTCTTCTGACACTCAACATACTACGCTCCATGGCACGTTGGCAGACCTTGAGTTTGGACTTCTGTGATTCCATCAATGACCATGTCTGTGCACCGTAGGTTTAGATAGGCAGGATACAAAAAATTCCGCTCGCTCCTCCGAACACCTTTTGCCACGCACGACAACATGCATGAATGCGAGCGGCGCGCCCGTCTCGCTTACTCTACGTCACAATGTGCCTAATGGAATTAACCTGTTTTTTTCCGGTTCCGATATCCGTTCAGAACGTAATATCGCTCCGAGCTGAATTTAAAAAGCGTAATGAATAAACCAGGTTAAAAACCTTTATTCAGCGGTCTTCAAAATACCGGTTTCAAGCCCTGATTTTGTTTTGTTCATAATGTTGCCACTATGGAAAAGTTTCTGGAGGTGGGAAAGAATTTTTTTTTGAGATATTTTAGATACATGCATAGATAGACTAAGTACTTATTATTATTGATAGACTACTTATTTAATACTACTAAAAATGGATGTGATTTGAATAGGAATATGAGTGTGTGTAATTAAAAAGTACAAACAATCGGATAAAATTAACATGTTTTGTTCGAAAATTTAAATTTTGTATTATTTGTTATTGATATGATATACCTAAATAGTATCACCTTAATCTTGCACTCCGTTCATTACCTATCTAGTTTTATTTAGCTACCGTGTTTGCTTTGCGATTGTGGTGTGGTGCCGGTACCTAGTCTAGTGTCTAGTATTAAAAACTCCTTGGTTTTTTCCACCATCAGACAATCTCTTTACTATTACTGTAGGTACTGACATTAAGAAAAAAATAGAGACTTCAATACCATCAAAAATACCATCAATATTCATTATACATATCAAAATATTAACAAGAAACACACAGAAAATTATTTAAAACTGATCCTTTAACAGATAAAACATATATATTTTTAAATGTTATTTTAACAACTACCAAAAATTATACAATGTTTACTGGAAAAAGGTTTCAACTCTTAGATGGCAGGTGATGTGAGTCTTTATGATGCCGCTGTGAACGTCTGGCTAAAAATATGTTCTGTGTATGCGAGTCTTTTAGCTTTAACAGCTATATCCGTCGCATTTATTTTGTAAGTGACTGCTTTGTGTAACTTACTTTTAAGTTATAAGATAGGATAGGACGTATACAACATCCAGACACAAGGCAAACACAAGTGCTCATCACACGAATGTTTGCCCTGGGCGAGATTCGAACCCATGACCTTGTGCTTCGTAGGCAGACGTACCACCAACTGGGCTACGAGGCCGGCAACATATACGTATTATTTGTTTTATTTCAACATTCCGACGATTATAGATAGATACCGACCATTTGATATTTTAAAATTAAACCTTTCATCCATTAGATTACTTAAAGTTAGACATTTTAAACTTAGGTATAACAATAATTAGATCTAACGACTTTTATATACATTATTTTGTATATTTGCGGGTCTTAACGCGATAATTTTAAATAGGTATGTTTTGCGATACGACTTCAACATTCGACTTTCTTCGACTTTTATATATTTCAAAATTAGGCCTTCTGTCCATTACAGGCATTACAACCTTAGATATTATGTAAACTTTAGAGATTGTAATACGTAACCGAATTCGCGTGTAGAATTCGCTGAGAGTACTAGCGTGACAGGCAGGCTAGGTCGCCGCGATGTTATTCGCAGAGAGAGACTATTCGCTAAATGAGACCGAGGCCGAGGCTTAAAGTTACTTTGACTAATCAATTCCTTTCAGACGAAAACGCAGAACTGGCATTTTTTATGCAGTAAAGAACTCTATTCAACCTTCGACTCACGCGGTCCGTAAATGTAAAGCCACGTAAGTTACTGTTGTTTGTAAATTCAATTTTAATTTGAAAATAGAAAATGTGGCCAGGCCCTTAGCATTGTAATCTGAATTTGTTCGTGTACCCAGCAAAATGATTATACTCCCTATTCAATTCAGTTGCCGGATGATAACCCGTATAATCAAATTTTTAAGGTTCTGCGGAAGATCAGCGTTATGGAATGAAAATTCCATAACATTATGCTGAGCAGAAACCTTTTTGCTTGCTTCTTTGCCAAATGTTACGTTTATTGTATTCTATTTTGTTTGTAAGCAAATAAAGTTATTTCTATTTCTATTTCTATCAAAGACTCGTACTATTTCTACATACCTGGACTAAATACAACACGACAAATAGTCACGCAACTTTGACGCTGCTAATATCTCGTGTCAAGATTCAAGAATACTTTGTAAAGATCATTTTATTTTATTTCATATCGTAACTGTGATAAAATAATGTCAAACATACATTTAAAGTCTGGCAATTTCATATATTACATGAGTAATTTATAACTTTTTCTTTCTTCGTTTCGGTTAATTTGTTATTGATGATTTGGTTTATCGGATGGAACCTTCTTTGAACGAGTTTGACGCGCACTTGTTAGATTTTTTTTACCTTGTTACAACAGAATGAATACAATAACAGAAATCTCAAAAAATAATAATTCTTTAAATTTTCAGTTATGAAGCAAAAGCAGCATCGCAAATAAGCACACTTACTGATTCTGAAATAAAGGATGATGAAACAGTAAAATTTTCTAAAGAACCGGTTCAAAATCATGAGGTCTATTCCAATCAAAATGAACTCTGTAGTATAAATAAAAATCAAATTCAAGATCCAAATGAGTTTGAAACTATAGCAAAATCCTTAAACAATTTGATTTGTGATCGTCTTGTTCTAAAATGGGAAGATGAGACTGGATTATTCGATTTAAATCAGGATACTAAACAAATAGTGTCGTTTAGTAATAAACAGTCTATATCTGAGAATGAAGAGACGCAAAAAAAAGAAACATTGCAAGACAATTTAGATCCAATTTATAAAAATGAACATTTAAATAATTCACAAGAGCAAGAAAAAACATCTTCCTCTGAAAATCAAAGTTATGAAATCTCATCTTATGATACAGAATCTGTATCTGATGTATTATCAAGATAT
Organism: Teleiodes luculella; assembly: GCA_948473455.1. Classification (NCBI taxonomy): domain Eukaryota; kingdom Metazoa; phylum Arthropoda; class Insecta; order Lepidoptera; family Gelechiidae; genus Teleiodes; species Teleiodes luculella. The sequence continues at coordinate 14,357,670 of OX419595.1, forward strand.
TGCCCAGAAAAAAATGATTCAATAACTAGTATTTCTACTGAATCAATACCGACCGAAAATGACGACCGATTGGCATTAATTACGGTTAATCCATTTGTAATCCCTTTAAAATTCAAGTATTATGGAGACATAGAGTCCGTATGTTTTAAAGAGAAAGAGAAAGATAAATTGAGTGTTTCGAATAAGGAGATGTGGAATCCTAAGTGCAATATACTACCTGAAAAAAATTACGATCCGGAAGGAAAATACAATGTTATGAGTCATTGTGATGAAGAATTAATGAATTTAGTTATTTCTGTGAATCAAACGTTGCATAATAACAACTGCAACACATTATGTAATAAATCTATTACAGATCTACGTAAGACTGTCTCTAACGATTTAGCAGAAAATAGTTCAATAATGCATACATCGCTATTAGGTTTAATATCTAAAAATGTTCTCAATGATGTAGCAAATACCTCTAAATATCATAATCAGAGATCCACAATAAAAAAAAACGAAGGGGAAACTTTAAAGACATTTGATCATCTCGATGTTAATAACATGGCCAAAACAAATTCATCTGAGAACTTTTTGCCTAATCAACGAAAAACAAATGTTTTTGTCGATGGCATTGGTAATATTTCTATAATTTTGCTACCTGATAATAGTGTACATGTTCCACTCACAGAAACAACATTTGTTTATGAGACTGATATGGGAAATATAACTGTGACTGAAGTTTTACCGATTTCTGCTTTAGAAAATGTTGATGAAAGTCTTGATCAACATTATTCTACTACTAAGCAAACTATATCGTGTATACTTACACCAGATAATGAAATTTTGCTTAAAAGTGTTAATGTCGACCAAAATGAAAAAAGTTGTAATGATACATTTTCAACGTCACCTAGACCTAAAATGAGCATAACATATGACCTAGATAATTCTGAGGAGCCTATAAATATGACTGAACATATAGATCAAGATATAGAAAACAACAATTGTAATAAAGCTCAAGCTTTCAGAGATGAATGTAAATGCAGATCGTTTAGTACAATAATACCTAATAGTTTATTTTTTCACAAATCAGAAGTTGAATCAATGGGAAAAATATTTAATAAGCAATGCCCTTTAGAAACACAAGAATTACCAACCCATTTTATTGTGTCGGAACTCAAACTTAAAAATGAACAAAACATAAAATCAAATTTAACACAGCCCATTCTTTTTCAACTTCTGGATCCTACAACAGCTTTGTCAGAAAAACTTAATATTCAGGCAGTACATAAAAATAAAAAAAATAAAAAAGATACTGATAAAGTCGGTATCAGTGCAGCTTTACCTGAAAATAATGATACTGTTAATCTTCAAAATCCTGATGACATGCAAATACAGAATGAATTATTATTTCCATACACCCAACAAGGTTTAATTGAAAAAGAAAATGAATCTCATGAGACTTGCAGACAGATAACGGGGGTGATGAAATCAATACGAGATAGTTGTACATTTTCAAGTTTTGCGAAACACAGTTGCGATGAATCTATTAATTGTAATATGTTAGTTACGAGTACCAGACCGTCAGCAAATATATCCGTTATTGTGAAACCAGAAAATATAGAAAAAGGGACTATTACATCATCAATGAGCAGTATGCTTCTGAATACAGAAACCTCAACGAACGATATGAAAAGTGTGATCGAAGTTGACTTCGCAGTTGAAAGCCATAAATTTCCCACAACACCTTCAAACAGTAACACTTTCATTTTAAACAATACTACTTCTAAAGATGTGAATATGAAAATTATTAACAAGGATGACAGTTTCCATTCTCATGATGTCAAGCTAACTGATACTCGCATTTTAGATACCAATATGAGTTCATATTGTGAAAAATCCATCTCTTCAGTTATAAGTGAAATTCAAAAAACTTGCGAAAAATTTTTAATCATAGACTTGTTAAACATGAGAGATAAAGGAAACTCAGGAAATGAAAATAACACCATAACACTATTAAAATATACTGAAAGCAATATTCAAAGCCCAAAATTATCTGAAAGTTCTAATTTTGTGGTTGATGACGATCAAAACAGCTATTACGAAATATCAACGAATGCATCTGATGACAACGCACAAAGTTCGAATGATTCAGAAAATTCCGATTCTCAATTTATCTGCTGTAAGCAACAATTTAATGAGGAACCTGCCTTACCCGAGAAAGAAAATATTGTACCTGGCCGACCAGTCATTGAAACAATCCATCAAAACTGTTCTGTAAAACATAATATTAGAAAACGACGATTTGAAAACGTGATCAGTTCAGTTCTAAAACCTTGCCAGGACGTGAATATTACAGAGGTTGCTGAAATAGATGACCCTAATCGCCAAATCAAACAAATTTTGCCAGTATCTGTAAACCGTAAACCTGATAATAAAGGCTCTGTCCTACATAAACTGATTCCATTTCAAAGAGTTATCACTAAGTCAGATTTCGATAAACCTCTATTTATCTCCCCATATATGAAAAGTTCTATAGGTGAAACTTTATACAAAACTGAAGATAATAAAAAAGTTTACGTAATTCCAACGTGTTTCAAAGATGTTTCTAATGAAATAAAAGACTTGATGAGTGATTTAGTCAAGCCTATTGCACAAAATTTACCATTAACTGAAGAAAATATATACAACAAACGAAACAATTCCTCGTCCAATATAGCAATTCAGACCGATGATAATATTTATACTTCAAGCCAGATAGATTTGCAACCGACTAAGTCATATATAATTATAGCCAATAAAAAACAGTCTATAAAAGAAAGTAAAAGCAGAATAAAAAAGTCATCCAGATTTTTGGATACGACATCAACATCATCATCACCTTATAAAAACACAGTAAGAAACATTTACACGACATTTCCTGTTGTTATACCATTTGATCCATATAATCCCTTGAACAATGTTTTAATTAATTAATTCGAAGTAATTTTTCGCACTACTTTTAAACAATTTGCTGTGATTTGTTTATTCAGCTGCATACGTACGGTCAAGTACAGAGTAAGCAAAATGCGCACCCTCATTGAACGAATTTAAGATGTTCTTTCGTAATGTGTTCTTGATTGTAATATTAAAGAAGGTACCTACGAAATCGGAAAGAACTTGCCCTAGTTTTTCCTTAAATAAAATTTTACTTTACTACTATTATTTGTTTTATTTTATTTTTAAATCAGCGCGCTAAGGTTTTTTTGCTTACATTGGAATCAAACCTGGTCGCCAACGTAGAATGAACACAAATTCTGGAAACGGTACAAGGTAAGCTGAACACGAGCACCGCAGAGCAGGTTTTTTTATTTCCTTGGTCAGGCTTTGAAGGACAAGTTGTGCGTTTCGGTGCTATTTGGTAATAATAGCCTCGATCACTCATCCATCATCACACACAGCGATTGTCGCTGCGAAAAGGCACTCACAGTCACAGCGAGAACTTGCTCAATGTGACAGGGCTATTCGCTGCAAGTTGGGAACTAAGCGTGTTCAATTTTATTTTTAGTGATTTGTCGAACCCACCCACCTCTTAAAAACTTAAAAACAGTAAAATATTGTAAACGAACTAGAATTTATTTATGGCAACACACCATATGAGTTGAAAGTTGAAAAGACTTGGATCAAAGCCAGAAAAAAAAAAATGACTGACAGACACTGACAGCTGACAGCACTATGATCTTAGGAAAAAAAAATCTTTCTTCCAAGTTTGACAGAAGGTGAGATTGGTGTATTTTGTGTTTAATTTGATGAATCGTTTTTAATCTGTCGATATATTAACGTAAGGTGTATTTTTATGACCGTTAACTGCGATTCGTGTTGTTATCTATTGAAAGTTTTCCATATTTTCACTTATTCTGACGATTATTTTCAGTGATCGTCGAACTCCAAAACTTCACCATGGTAAGCGAATTTCTCATATTTACGCCCTTGTAAGTGTAAATAATGATTTAATCTTCGCATTTTATATCTGGAATTGTGTTTACCAAACAACATGTTCATTTGTCTTGTAATGATCACAAATCGCAATACTAAAGTTAGCTAGGTAACAAAATACTAACCTGCATGAGCTTGCCGGACGATAAGACTACCTTTTACTTTTACCTTATTACATTTTTTTTTATTTTCAGCCCCGTGAAATCAAGGACATCAAGGACTTCCTCCTAAAAGCACGCAGAAAAGATGCAAAATGTATGTAAACACAGATGAACTTGCCAGTATCACATCACATCACACTAATCACATCACATCACATCACATAACTCGAAAGTTTGTGAATGACTGAGTGTGTATGTTTGTTACTTCTTCACGTTAAATGGCTGGAGTGATTTTAATAAAATTTGGTATGAAGTTATCTGACACCTTGAACACAGACGAAAATAATTGTACTAACCCCCTTGGTTAAACACATAGGCCACTTGTTACTGAAGTATAGTTTATTACTTTTTCAACAGATGTCATCTGTTAGTGTAGGGACTATGCGTGCCAAATAAGAATAGGATCGCGTTTGCAGCTAACGTCACGAGACAAATGTCACCAAATGTCTTTGTACAGTCTGCAAGAAAATGTAATAATTTTTATATATAATAATTAATTTTTATTTATTTATTAAGCTTTATATATCCAACACATTCAATGAATTTATGGTTTGGTTTTTTTTTTTTTAATTTATTTTTTCTTTTTTGTGATGCGTGGTCCCCTTTGGGTAAAAGCCTCCTCCATCATTTTCCAGCTCTGCCTGTCATCTGCAGCGTTCAACCAATTCTTTCCAGCAATTTTGATTAGGTCATCTGCCCATCTCTTCTTCTGTCTTCCTACGCGCCTTTTGCCTGTTGGTCCTGGCCACTTTGTTACGAGGTAGGTCCATCTGTTGTCCTTGCATCTAGCTGTGTGTCCCGCCCACCTCCACTTTTGACTCAAACTGAATTGCAGAGCGTCCATTATTTTAGTTCTCTTGCGGATGTCTACATTTCTGGTTTTATGGATTCTTCTTAGTTTCAATAGGCTTCTTTCCATTGCATGTTGGCACGATAGAATTTTATTTTTTATTTTTTCGGTGTATACCCATGTCTGGCTCGCATAAGTTAAGCATGGGAGGATACAGGAATCCATTATAACTTTTTTTGTTTTCAGATCATAATTTCCTTTAAGTATTTCCTTATTTGCCCAGTATTTCTTCCATGCTGTATTCCGTCTTCTATCTACTTCATTTTCGTTGCAGTTTGCATTGAAGGATAGCATCTTGCCTAAGTACACATATTCTTCCACGTATTCTATGATCTTCGCTTCTATTTTTATTGCCTTGCATTGACTGTTGGTCATTATTTTCGTTTTAGACGCGTTCATGAATAAACCAACTTTTTGGCTTTCTGAGTTGAGGTTCTGTAGCATTTTTTCCAATGTCGGGGCGGATTCACTGAAAAGTACTATGTCGTCTGCGAATCTTAGGTGTGTTAGATTTTTACTGCCTATCCATATGCCTTTATTGTTCCAATTGATATTTTTGAACACTTCTTCCAAAACAGCTATGAACAGTTTAGGGGAGAGTGGGTCTCCCTGTCTCACACCTCTTTTGATTTCAAATTCTTTCCCCAGTTTTTCCAGTTTTATTCTACTTACGCTCTTAGAGTATATGTTCTTTATTACGTTTATGTACTTCTTGTTTATACCATTGCTTCTCAAGGCTTTCCATATAGACGAGTGTGTTATACTGTCGAATGCTTTCGAGTAATCGACGAATGCTATATAAAGCGGTTTGCAGTACTCTTTATATTTTTCCATGACTTGTTCTACAACATGTATGTGGTCTATTGTAGAGTACTGTGGTCGAAACCCTGCCTGTTCTATTGGTTGATTTCGGTCGATTTCTGGTGCTATTCTACTCAGGATTATTGATGAGAAGAGTTTGTATATTGTAAGTAATAAGCAGATTGGTCTATAGTTGTCAATATCTAACGGGTTTCCTTTTTTGTAGAGCAATATTATGTTTGACCGGCACACAATAATTAATTTACATAAATTAAATCTTATAGATAACGCAACAATAAGCAAAATAGTAATATTATTACTACACCAACAGACGCATCCGTGTTGCTAGATTATGTGAATTTTCGTGATTTTTATGCATACCTGCATACCTAAATTATTAAGTAACATAATCAAAATGATTATATTAGAATCATATTAGGAATTTTCAGTGGGGCCAACTCTTTTCGAGGTAACCTAAATCACAAAAATCCACATAATCTGGAAACACAGACGCGTCTCTCGGTGCGACCAGTAATAATGTGGGACATCTCACACACGGCCATCTGACCCAGAGCCTGTACTATGGGTGTCAGACAGTTGATATACATACATATATAAATATACAACATCCAGACACAAGGAAAACACAAGTGTTCATCACGCGAATGTTTGCCCTGGGCGGGAATCGAACTATTGTGCTTTATAGGCAGACTTACTACTAACCAGGCTACGAGGGTTTAGAATGCACACCAGCTCCATCTATCATAGTTATTATAAAATATTATAGACACTTGTGCTTCATTTGTGCATTAATTCTTCGCTTTGATTTTTAGGTTTTAGAATACAGACATTATTGTTAAGAAGTGAATATGTGAAAGTGAGAAGTGTATTTGTGGTGTTTCAGCTGTCAAGATAAAGAAGAACCCAGAGAATGTGAAGTTCAAGGTGCGCTGCTCACGGTTCCTCTACACACTCGTCATCACTGATAAGGAGAAGGCCGAGAAGCTAAAACAAAGCTTGCCGCCCGGTAATGTATTAAGTTGCGAATCGACAAACAATCAAACACTGTCTCGCCCGGATTTGTTCATCTGTTCATCAAGTCACCTCGCGCGGTGGCTCATAGTACGCGTCTGCCGGCTGCCGCGCGAACCAATATTCGATGGTTTCCGCGCAAAGTGGATTTGACAGGAAAGAAGCAAATTCAGCAGCAGCAGAAGCAGTTCTTTCTGTGATTGCCACAACGCGTCGTGCGCGTTTTTATTAGAGGCATAACACGAATTTCGCCATGTGGATGTTTTACTGTGACCACAACGCGTTGTGAGCTATTTTTCCGCTCACTGAGCGTTTTCGATCTTTGAGCGTAACATATATACTAGCGACCCGCCCCGGCTCCGCACGGGAAAATGGTTATTGTGGGTTATCCTTAAGTATATTATGCATGTATTATACCTATAAACCTTTCTCTTGAATCACTCTATCTATTGAAAAAAACCGCATCAAAATCCGTTGCGTAGTTTTAAAGATTTAAGCATACAAAGGGACATAGGGAGGGACATAGGGACAGAGAAAGCGACTTTATTTTATACTAAGTAGTGATTGCGCCCCCAGAGCAAGTTTTTTTATTACTCTGGTCAAGGTTTACAACCTATGTACAGTTGCGTCTAAAAATATGTATAGTATACGTTAGCAAGGGTTCATAAATATGTACCATTTAGGAACCCTTGCTGACGTATACATATTTTGAGACGCGTCTTTACATTTAACGATATTAATAAAAATCTGTCAGGACCTAAACTAGGACAAACCTGTATTATAAAGCCCGCACTACACTCCCCAGTTTTACCGAGAGGCGAAAGGGACGCAGTTATGCGCAAGAGAGAGCAGTGGTGTATTTGCATCTCATTCTAACGCATAACTGCGTCCCTTTCGCCTCCCGGCAAAACTGGAGAATGTAGGTAGCACTGGCTTAAGGCTGTAGCACATAACACCAACCAACACCACCTCAACTCATAATATGGCATTGAAATGTAAGCTTTATTTCGTGTTTTTTAAGAGTAATTTTACAACAAGTGGACCATTCGTCGTCTACTTTCAAATGACATATTGTAAAATCACTCTTTAAAAATACGACATAAAGCTTTTATTTCAATGTAATACTATGAGTTGGTTGAATGTTTCATGTTACGTAAATTGTAGCTTCAGCGTTTTGTAAATTGTAGTTTTGTTTACAATACTAACAAGATTTTTTGTTTACAGGTCTCCAGGTTAAAGAAGTAAAGTGATGTGACTAGGTATAATAAAAAAAAATTAATATTTTTTTGTTTTATTTTTCTACCTAATATTGCACCTACCTGCTACAACAAGCTAAAGTATAATATGGTCAATATTATAGCCAACTCTGTAAACTTAAATTTGCCGAAATTATAGCTCGTTTGGCTTCTTAGCTGTCCCAATTTACTTGACCAGGAGTACTCCTATTATGGTCAGTGATGGTTTTAACTTGAGATGAGGAAGTTCTAAAAAATATATCCAAACCCTTAACGTTTTGGACTAGAGCTCGAACAGTAATTCATAAAGGGTTTCAGTTAATTGTTTCGTCCCTTTGCTAATAAGGCTAGGTTAGCTTAGGCAGGTATTTCACTGGCGACGACGAAAGGGACGCAGTTGTGAGCTTGTGAGCGCGGTGTGTTTGTTTGTATCTCATTCTAACGCATAACCGCGAACCTTTCGTCTTTTGACGTCGTCGCCAGTGAAATAGGTGCCTAAGACAAGTGGAAAAGACGTGGTTTGTAGATGGTAAAATTAGTGCGATAACTATTATTGAACAGTTCCTCCTTTCATTGGAAAGGGAAAGGGTGGTTAGCCATTTCGTTTGATACCTCGCGTTAAACTCCGAGGTCATTGGAACCACAGTATAAATATAGTATGTACTACGTATACGGTGTTGGAACGTAGGCACGTCCCTTTCCTTTCCCCTCTACATTCTCGTATTTGGTTGGCATGGGCCATGCCATGCCGCATGGCATCTATATAGTTTTGTGGAGAATTTGGAGCCAGCTTTAGACCACCCTTGTTGCTTTGCTTGCATGCATGCATTTCAAACGCATTTCAATGATCCCTCCGCACCGCCGCGCGCGCCGTCCGTGCGTGAGGGTGACAAGAAATGAAACTTACAAAAGTATAGGCTATATGGGCTTTGAAACCTTTGCCTTTCCATAAAGGTTAAAATATGAATTCGTTCGTTGAGTTTTTTACGCGGGAATCGAGAAGAAATGTGGGGTTCATTGTTTCGTCCATTTTAAAATTAGTTTTTCGTGGTAGTTGTTGTATTTATATGACGGAATTAGTACAACTATGTGCTTTTAACGAAGAACTATTCAATGAAGGTGAGAAATAATTTAGCTGTTTCTGGTTTGATACCCCGCGTCAAACTCCATCCGAATAAGATTACTAAGACCAGGCTGCATGGACTTTTGACACTTTGCCTTTCCCATACATAAGGGAAAAAAGAACTTAGAAAAAAATAAAAATTAATTCGGTTCGGTTGAGACGTGATTTTTATTTTACAAAATAAATCAATTCATTCCTTATTTTGTGCAATAATTACTTTACACTTTGCGTTTAATTTTGTGGCCGAAGACTATCGACTTCCAGTTTTCTAACTTGCGTTGCGAAAACTATGTAAGTTTCCAATAGTTTCCATTATTAGAGCGCATGCACAGAGAGCGATAAGGTGTAGGCCTATCGGTTGGGATGACGAAGCTTGAAGTCCTTACCGCTAACTAGAAAAGGTCTGTTGTTGTAAGAGCAAGTCGGGCGACAGTATTCCTGCATCATCAAGGTTATAAATAACTATAATATCGTGTTTACTTTGAGTAAAATTGGTGGCGTGCAGTTTTGTCGCGTCTGGAAATTTGTCGAACGCTTCTGTCAGGGCGGCGGCGCCGCGGCCTCCCGCGCGACTCAACCGCGACCGTAGCTGCGCGCTCTGCGATTAGTCATTCGCGAAAGCCTTATTGTCTCGTATTTAACGTGTCGTCAATATTAATTAATGTTAAAGTGCATTCTTATATTATTAAGTAGGTACATCATGGACCATGGAACTATTATGTATAACCCTTACATAGTGTGAATTTGGTAGTCATTGGTTTTTGTAGAGACTGGTTTTTTACTGGTTTTAGGAGAGATTAATAATTATTATTATACATATTCGTTATCATAAAACTCCATGCAATAACTTATTAGTAAATAAATTATTAGCCCAACAAGCTGCTACGATAAAATACTTAAAATCTGTTTGGTACATATTGTTTCTTTATGAACAGAATAGGTTTATAAATTATGAATTTTGCATCACTGCACTGTATCAATTATTAGCCTTTGACTTCAGCTAGCTCAGGCGGCTCAAGAATTCTGAAACTGAGGTTTGTGAGGTGGGTCAACCTCAAGATAGATACCCACTTAGTAAGCAAGCAAGCATCAGTAATTAGTATGTACACACAGACACCGACTAGTCAGCAGACATGTTCAGAGTAGTTAGGGTGCCTGCAAAATGGTTTGACTTGGTAAAGGAGTGCAGCTTTTACACCCATTATTGGAGACTGTATGTTGTAATCCTCAGAGTTGACTGCGAAAGAAGATATTAATTAAATTAAAAACAGGCAACAAAAAATATCTTGTAGAAAAAAGAAAAAAATCCTGGTTAGATCATCAGCTTCTTCGAAGCTATTTTTCTGGAAGAAGCTATAAGCCAATGAAGGTTTACAAGAAGCTAATTTAGCCAATGTGAGCCGACTACAATAAATCCTTTTCGGTCATAGTGAACTTTGCAACTAATTTTGTATAGAATACATACTGCTTATCCTGCCCTATTCCGTCCATTGGCCGTTCATATGTCTCGTGTGTGTGTATGCGAATCACCACATTGACATAGGCAAATTACGTCCCCAAGACGTAAAGCCATAATAAGAAAAAAAAGTGGGAAAAAAAGGTATGTTATTCCAGCATAATGTCCGGTGAACCCGAAGTGCCGCGCCTAGCAGACGACGCAGAGGAGGGTGAGGAGGGGGAAGTACGCGCGGCTTACCGCCCTCCGCCAGAGAAGACCATCGACGAGATCCTAGCAGCGGACCAGGAAGACGAGTCGCTTAGGAAATATAAAGAGAAGCTTCTGGGGCAAGCGCAGCAAGGTGTCGTCATTGTTGGTAAGGGTCCACATGATAATCGTTAACAGTCCATATAAGGGCCTGGCCATACTTCGCGCGACTTGCGACCTGCGAAGTGTTGCCAGTGACCCATAGTAAAAATTGACATGAGGGAACAAATTTTTTTTTTCGTTTCTAAAAACCTGCTAGAAAAATGTACCACCGAATTTAAGAAACTGATTTAAAGGCGTGAAATTACCTACCCAACTTTTGCAAAAAAGTTCCATTTTGGTGTAAAAAGTAATGTTTATGATTTTATTTTACTTAGAAAACGACTTCAACACTATAATGATGAATGAATGAAATGATAATGACAAATAGGATTAAAAATACGTAAAAAAGCACGTAAAAGTAACGTTTTGAGTCATATAACGCGGAAGTAAAGCAAAGGGCTCGGAAATAACGTAAAATGTTACAATACTAACGTTCTGGCAAGTTCCGCGCCGCAGGTCGCGCCGTCGCCGCCGCACGAAGCTGTAGCCAGGGGGTAAGTCTCCACAAATCGAGTCTACCCCGATCATACCAGGGTGATTAGGGTAGTATGCTGGCTCAGTGCTAGTTGGTTGACACATAAATACTAATTTCCATCTAATACTAAGCAGCATTTTGATCCATACAGTTCCAAACAGTTTGTAACTGATAGACTACAACCAGCTTCCTGTGACTCTTACCAGCCAGAGTAACACAAGGTCTCCCATGTGAAAATACAACGTTTTTTTACCGTAACTCACTCATCCTATTTTTAAGGTTAAGAAAGTTACAGTAAAAACATATCTCATAATGGTATGTTTGTCTGCAGATGCCAACGATCCGCGCAAGGTTATAGTAAAAAAGTTGGCTCTTTGCGTGGAGGGTCGCGGTGACCTGGAATTGGACCTCACTGGAGACCTCACCGACCTCAAGAAACAGGTGAGCGCTGGCCCCATTCACACAGTTAATAACCAGACAGCATCATCTCTGTACAACCGAGCCTGATGAAGTATCACGTCGATATTCCGACAATAGAATAGGTCAATAAATTTGTACTAATTTGAAAATAAATGAAAAAAAAAAAAAAAAAAAAAAAATTACACTAAATTAAAAAAAATAATAACTCCCGACACAAAACCGTTACTTGATCCTTTCAACATCTAGAAAAGAGCTGATAATTTTCAAATGGCTGAAGATCATAGCTAAGAACACTCTCGATTGTGACACCTTGCAAACAAAAAAACTAGATCAAAATCGGTGCATCCGTTTAGGAGCTACGATGCCACAGACAGACACCCACGCCAAACTTATAACACCCCTCTTTTTCGTCGGGGGTTAAAAACTATCCAACCGTCTTATGCTATGCTATCTTATTCTAAGCAAGAACCAGGCATACACTGCTAAAATGGACAGAAAAGGCGAAAAAATAAAATAAAAAAAATTTAGAAAAAAAACATTTCATCGAAAATTAAATTATTGGTTTGACAGATAAAAAAATAATAATAAAAAAATAAATAAATAATTTATAGTAATTTAAGACTACAAGATCCATAGAATGTTAGTAACAATGTAACTAATGTAATGAACGAATGATACACACTATACAAATAACTTCCGCCCCGCAGCGTCGCCCGCGTTAACATTTTTCCCGTGAGGAAAAAGCACTTTCCCGTGGATAAATTCTTACTCTCTAATAATGTAACTTTTTGTTGGTGAAAGAATATTTTTAGATTTAAAAATAAGAAAAAATAAGAACCTTTTCCCTTATTATCTTAAAGTAGAAAATGGATCGCTAAAATGTAATTAGCTGGTGCTCTTAACTGTCTTTTTTAAAAAATATCTCTCACGGAAAAATAGCTAATGCGGACGAAGCGAAGGTGCATAGTCGAAAGCTCATTTTTGTTTGACAAGAAACACTAAATCATCAAAGATGTCAATACAATTTGCGATTCCGTGAAAGCATCACCAAAACCGGTGCAATAAACATTGCTATTAGCGACCAGTTCGGAAATACCCCGTTATTTATACCGAAGCAGTCGGTCCGTTGCGCTCGCGCTTATAAATAGTCATACGCCACTATTTTGATACTGCACGTTTTACTTACGCAATAATTGCAAGTCGGACAGCGTAGGCACCTATTTCACCGGAGACAAAAGACGAAAGGGACGCAGTTATGTACAAGAGTGAATGCGGTGTATTTGTATCTCATTCTAACGCATAACTGCGTCCCTTTCGTCTTCTGTCTTTTGACTACCGTGAAATACCCCTCTTACATGAGCTATGTGACGTCAAATTCGCATTATTTTTGTATCAATCATGAAATTGAAAAGTAATGTTTTTTGTGACTGAAATGTATTAAACCGAGTATTTTCTATATATATTTTAGATATCACAAAATATAAATTAATAAAAAATGCATCGTTCACACCAGTTTGTATCCTATGAGATTCTATGAAAGTGTTCACACAGAACGCCTTTGTAACGCGGTCGAAAGCAGCTGGTATAGGCAGCTCTGAACGATTTTTCTACAGGTTGAAAGAATAATTATTCAGAATTTCATACGAAATACCCTTTTTAGGGTTCCGTAGCCAAATGGCAAAAAACGGAACCCTTATAGATTCGTCATGTCTGTCTGTCTGTCTGTCCGTCCGTATGTCACAGCCACTTTATTCCGAAACTATAATACCTATACTGTTGAAACTTGGTAAGTAGATGTATTCTGTGAACCTCATTAAGATTTTCTTACAAAAATAGAGAAAAAACAATAAATTTAGGGGGTCCCCATACATTGAAATGAAACTAAAAATAAAATTCTTCATCAAACCCATACGTGTGGGGTATCTATGGATAGGTCTTCAAAAATGATATTTAGGTTCCTAATAACATATTTTTCTAAACTGAACAGTTTGCGCGAGAGACACTTCCAAAGTGTAAAAATGTGTGTCCCCCCCCTCTAACTTCTAAAATAAGCGAATGATAAAACTAAAAAAAAATAAATGATGTGCATTACTATGAAAACTTCCAACGAAAATTGGTTTGAACGAGATCTAGTAAGTAGTTCTTTTTTAATACGTCATAAATCGTAAACCGCAATTTACCTTTCAATATTATTAAAACATCGATCAAAGTCACAACGAACTACAAAAACTTTTAAATTATGTTACTGGCTGCTATGGAACCCTTCATGGGCGATACCGACTCGCGCTTGGCCGCTTTTTTTCTAAGAAAATTAGACTCGACCTAAAAAATTTTGTTAGCTAGCCTACACTGAGGACTAAACGATTCAATGCGGTTTTTTAAACGATCACAATTTCACGAACTCACACCCAAACGTACCCATCTTACTAAACTTGATATCTTCTGCATCTCTATATTGCATTTTAGATAACATTAGACAGACTATCAAATAAGTGCAGTTCTAGTACACATTCTGCCTAAACATATTTGAAACGAAGTATAGCATAGAGCGGCTAAACGCTAACCGCTGTGACAGCGCTCCCGGAATACGTCATATCAAGCATAATGAGGAGCCTGTAGCGCAAATTGCCGCCGCAATCAATCATGTAGGAGCAACGCGTGCACAGTAAATAGCGAGCAATACACCGGGTTAAAGGAGCGAACCCACAGAACAGACGAAATCCTACCTTTGGGTTGCTTTGGGTTAAGACAACTGTCATAAAAAGACAACTTCCCAAATAGCCAACCCAACCCACAATTTTTTTCCCAATTCACCAACTTCCCAATTCACGTCCTTCTCAGTCCCGCAGCTCGCTCTTCCCCTTATAATACTAGTCTTCTTTACAATATTGTTAATACAATGACTGCAAACGAAATATACAACTAAATTAGTTAGCGGAAGGCAACCAGTCAAAATGGAAAAGATAAACTATATAACCAATAACTTGACCGCCGTCTAAATACCACAGAACTGAATATATAAAAAAAAAAATAGATGTAAGTAATTACAGAGCTATCACCTTCAGAAATCCATGTTTAAAAGAGTAGTCGCATCGCAGACATCTGTTTGTTATCTAAATTCAGACGAATCTGATAAGGCCAGTTCTACACCTACAATTGAGTTCACTCAACTCTGTCTGCTGCGGACGAGAAAAACAAGATTCTGGTTTAGAGATATAATTAATTCAGTATTTAACAACATTCTTGTCTAGACATTAAGATAAATCATGGAGTTTCGACATAAACCTATATTTTATTTGGAATGGAGATAGTTTGTGCAGTTGAGCGCAGATCGACCTGAAAACGCGCTTCGCGATTCTCGTGTTCAATTTAACAAGATCAGCTTGATTGCTTGCTTGCTTGTCGTGTGGATTTTGAGGTTAGCTACCCGAACTGGCTCAACGACTACAACCGTAGATAGTAGCCGGGACCAACGGCTTTAAATGCCTTCCGAAGCACGGAATCATCTTTATTTTCAGCTTGATAATATGACCTGTGTTCAAACATCGGAAGTACCTGTTTCTGTTTGGCAGTGTAGTGTGATTGTGTTGTGATGTCCTGTCCCAACAAAACGTCACTACCTATGTGTTTCGTGACGTAGGTTCCGTTCTGTGACTTCAATGGAATAGAGCGGTGTCCCGCGTCACGGAGCTAAAAATTACAAGTACGCGTACGGACGGACAACTACAGATATATGTGATCCTTTCGACTGTACTACTTTATGTATAACAAGTCGATTTTGTTATTCGATATTGCAGCAATGTTATTGAAATTCGAACTGTCCTGAAATACTTAAGTTTTATGATCTAATTTACCGTGTTCATTATTTTAGTAAGTTAATACATAATTTTATAACAATATCGACGAGCATTCGTTAACAAAATTCGGAAGGTTTTTAATTGTAGCATTTTTAAGCTTTTAATTAGAAGACCGCCCTAAACATTAATGTAAACCAATACGTGTTTTTATAAATAAATTACAACTATTTGTAGAATCTTAAAAATACAAAATGGCCGCCATTACCGTTCCTAAATACTACAGAATTAATAGCTATCTATTCGAGTGACTCGAATCGAATCAATCATCGCCATCGCTCTTCGCGTCGCGCGCATCTCTTCACACATACTCATTCCCTCTTACTCACACATACACACGCTAGTTTAGAGACAGGTGTGTCCCCGGAATGTTGTTTTGATTGTAGTAAACTATAGTTCTGGTATTGTCTTACCTTCCGCTCACTTACTCGCTATTGTTCGTGTGGAATATCCGCTACTGGCTGTCTGCAAGCTATGTTTAAGGTTCCCTTTTCCCGCGTTAAAAAGTAACTTCTAAAACGTAACCAACATAGACAGCTTTGGTCTTTGGTATTTATCCATCCGAGGTCCCACCTGGGTGAACCACGGACAGAAATTGGCTCCGAGGTCGAAAATTAGAAAGTCCCCACCGAGGGGCCGAGAGTTTGGGTGGATACAAGACGTCACAGTGTCTTTATAGACCTGCTTTATAGCAGGCCCATTTCATCATTAGGGCGCGTTTAGACGACGCGCGAGGCCGACGCGCGTCCGACGCGCGATCGCTGCGCGGCAGCCACTCTCATAGAATTTCAACTGGACGCGCGTCGGACGCGCGTCGGCCTCGCGCGTCGTCTAAACGCGCCCTTACTTTTACCTTTCTTCTTCTTCTCGTCCTGTCGTCTCTCAGCAGGGACATAGGGCTCTTATTACTTTTTTTACCTTTACAAACAAAATATTATTATCTCCGTGCCGAATTAAATTTTCTACACGTGCTTTTTGGATAAACCTTTAAAAAAACATTGAAGAAAACATACAGACGAATTCAATTTAAAAACGCGTGTTTACTAAATGTACCTTGTGGAGACTCCCCATGGGGTTTTGGTCGGGTATATTTAGCACGGCGCTTTCAAAATATTCGAACTACTAAATATACCCGAGTTGGGGTATCATGATCGGGTATATTTAGGAGTGAATGATGCGCGCCAAGTGTTTACAAATATACCTTGTGGAGATTCCCTGTAGAGTTTTTGTCGGGTATACTTAGTACAGCGCTTCCAAAATATTTTGACTACTAAGTATACCCGAGTTGTGATTTCATAATCGGGTATGCTTAGGAGTGAATAGTATTTTGAATGCCAGCATCGTATGTCAACAAAATGTACCTCCCCCTATAGGATTTTGGTCGAGAATAAATAGCATGATAAAAATATTTGAACTACTAAGTGCACTTGACTTAGAATGCCATAAAGGGGTATGTTTAGTAATTAATTGTTACTTAAACACTAAGTATACATATGTGGTTAGTGATATGATATATGATGAGATGGACGGCCCCGTAGCCTAGTTGGTAGTACGTCTGCCTTCGAAGTACAGGGTCGCGGGTTCGACTAGTTGGTAGTACGTTTGCCTTAGAAGCACAGGATCGCGGGTTCGAATCCTTGCCAGGGCAAACATTCGTGTGATGAGCACTTGTGTTTGCCTTGTGTCTGGATGCTATGTAATTTAATGTAATTTAATTACATTACATAGCATAGTAAATTAATTACGTCGGCCTCGTAGCCTAGTTGGTAGTACATCTGCCTACGAAGCACAAGGTCGCGGGTTCGAATCCCGCCCAGGGCAAACATTTGTGTGATGAGCACTTGTGTATCCCTTGTGTCTGGATGTTGTATATTTATATATGTATGTATATCAGCTATCTGACACCCATAGTACAGGCTCTGCCTAGTTTGGGGTCAGATGGCCGTGTGTGACATGTCCCACATAAAAAAAAAAAAAAAAAAATATACTCGTATGTATATCAGTTTTCTGACACCCATAGTACAGGCTCTGCCTAGTTAAGGGTCAGATGGCCATGTGTGAGATGTCCCCACATATTTAATATTATTTTATTATTATAGTTAAATATAAAAAAAAAACTCTTAATACAATGAAAATAAATTTGATAAAATCAAATAGTACATCAATCACTTTATTTACCAGTTAATACAAATGTTGGTGTCTAAACTTACGATTCACTAACTTTTTAGTTATTCAAATAATTTAAACCACGAAAAACCAATAAACTTGAAGAAAAAAACGTTTAAAGTAAACAAACAAATAAAGAAGGAAAAAAATAGCACGCGAAGCCGGTGCGCGACAGAGACGATTGGAGTAACGAAAGCTACGAATTATGTTCGGGTATAGATAGTAGCTACCAATAAAAAATGTGCAGTCCTAACTATACCCGATCAAAGCCAAGCAGGCTCTTGTAATCTAAGCAGGGTATGTTTAGTAACGATTTATTTTTAAATAGTGCTACTAACTATACCCGATGTAGGTCGAGTCGGCGTATCTTGCAGAGGTATATTTAGTAGTAGTCACTTTGTAAGTTGTTCCTCCTAACTGTACCCGAAGATAGTCAAGCTCGTGACGTCACTGGCGTCTCCACAAGGTACATTTAGTAAACACGCTTTAAAAACAAATTCAGATAGGAAGCAACAGCTATAGCCATTCGACACTTAACGCTCTCGGCGTTGATAAGATAACATCTAGTTTTTTTTTTACCGAAATACTGTTATACAGCTCCCACACATTATAATTGAAGTTTTCCACGTTATGTTATTTTTGAAAAATCATTTTAACAAAATCATAAACGCGATATGTATTAAATTAACATTCAAGCATCTAAATGCTGATGCTGAGGAATTGTATCAAATTATATATTGCCACCAAATAAATTAAACACACGTTAAATGCATGTCTAAAAATATTTGAGACAGGAGATTTTTAAATAGGAGCTCAACGCGTGTTATTTTTTTGTGATATGTTTGAGAAATTAATCAATAAGGTTTAATCCAAGATAAGATTCCAGCATGTCGTCTTTGCTTTTGATAGATAGCAACAAAACTTTGGTTTTGTCGTTAATAAATTTAAATTGTATAGTATACATCATAAGTGTATTGGTGATTTATAAAATAAATAAAGTACATATGTGGATTGGGACATCAGAATAACGATGGGGACTGTCGCATCTTTCATTTTGTGTGATTCTTGACCTGAAGTTGGATTTTGGGCACTATGCCAGCTCGGGTGCTCTCATCATAGTCCGAGATCCCATCGCGAAATAATATTCGCATTATAATATACGACTCCTTTTCAAGGTTCCGTACCTCAAAAACAAGAAAAGGAACCCTTATAAGATCACTCGGGTGTCTGTCCGTCCGTCCGTCTGTCAGCGGCGTGTTGTCCGCATGCATCCGGAAAGATAGACAAAACTAGCCACGGAATTCACACCAGAAAACGGCCGTCTACGACGAGGCAAGCCGCGTAGACGTTGGCGTGCTTTGGACGCGTACAATAAAGATTGGTGCACAAATGCTCCTGACCGAGATGCATGGTGTAACGGAGGGAAGGCCCTTGCCCAACAGTGGAACACAACATGATAATCATAATAATATATTTTTATTCAAGTAACTCTAGGACTCAAGTGTTAGTAGGTACAATTATTTACATACTATGTAACAATAAAACAAAGAAAAAGATAATAAAAATAATAGTAATAAAATAAATAAAGTAAGATATAAGTCATAGTATGATGCAGGTCATCCCTGCCCCATCCCATGAGAAATGGCTCAGCAATGACCCACATACTGACAATCAAGCCGGTCCATAATTATGCTCGGGATGACATTCGAATATGGGCTCAAAATAATAAAATACACGTACCTACGCGGCGTTATTGCTGACTAGCAAAGTCTACCAGATATTCAAATTAGAGGTCTTAGTCCAGCAGTGCTCTATAGCAGGCAGCTTAAATGCTATAGTAGTAATTTTCCTATGGGCTCTCCCACTATAATATTGACATCGTAAAGATCTTTCCACGCGCGTTTTGTGACTGATTACCGTCAGATTGGAAAGATGACTCATGATGCTATACATAGATTAGGTTTCTTTTTTTCTTGCATAAATAAGTCCTCAATTCGATGTCTATGTAGGTATATTCTACGAATGTATGTGAATAAATAAATACGTGAGGACATCTCACATACGACCATCTGACCCCAAACTAGATAGAGCCTGTAGGTGTCAGTGTGTTAGACAGTTGCTATACATCGATAAATACCGGGAACCTGTTGTATTTCCTAATGTTTATAGTCCTAAAGTCGATTATCCGAACATCATTTTCCTAATATTCTTTAGTCCTAATATTAATGTCACTAAAGTTTGAAATTCCTAATTTTGATCCTTCTCTACTAATAGAGATATATAAATATCTAAAAAATCCTCGGTAGGTTGAATAGTAATAATAAAAAGAATAAGTAACTGTAACTCGTAAATAATTTTACTAATTAGGTAGGTATTACAATAATTTTAAATTCGTGGCAATAGCTGTTCAAAATTCGCATTTTGTATCCTGACATTGATTTTCAATAATAGTTTTAATTCTCTTCATTTTGTCCAAATACTCGTAAATACTTCCTTTTTTCTGAGCTGGAGGAGCACCACTAAAACTTTTTTGTATATCAGAAATACTGTCTTTGATTTATTTAGGACTATAAATTTTAGGAATATAAACGATTATAACTATGGGCATTAGGGCGGGTCGGGTTTTAACTAAGTCCCCTTTGAGTTTTTAGCTAAATTCGCATTGCTAGCTGAAAAATAATGATGCAGCGGTATACTATGAGGTCTTACCTTACAATATCAATAAGATTTTCTAATGAAGCACGCGAAGATTTTTTAAAAATAAATATTAAAAAATTCTGTAATTTACATACATTTTGGGGTTATAAACGCTAGTTGATGTTACGTATCTTTTAATTTTCATTAAAAAATAAGAGAAAGGCAACAGGCATACAGCCAAAAAAAAAAAGAATTATGTATTCTGCCAATTAAAAATATAGTCCAATCTGTGTATAATGAATGGAAAATGAAGGCTTCAACCTATTATAGGAGGAAAAAAGGCGGGCGAAGCCCCCCCATTTCTGAAGTGGTATTCTAAGCCCTTATAGATTTTTCAACCCGATTACAAAAAGGTTACTGGCTTTGATAATAGTAGCCAGGGCGTCAACCGAAGCGGGGGGACGGGGGGGCGCAGCCCCCCGCTAAAAAAAAACAAATCTCTACACAGAATTAAATCGATTGGTTAGGTTAGGTTAGACTGATGTCAATAACAGAGCGGAGGGAGCCGAGCGAGCGGAGCGAGCGTACCGCGGCAGCGGTCGGCGACCGCCGGAGAATTAAATTTTTCAAAGTTGATTTTTGTTATTGTAAACTGGACTTAAATAATAAAATACCTATACAAGATTAGGCTGTATAATAATTTAACCATTGCCTACGTAACGATTAAAGGAAAAAAAAGGTTAGAAAAAAAGAAATTAGCGTGTTTTGTACTGAAAATGTATGTAATTAATTTATTTTGTGAAAGTGATTTAAATGTGTTTATTACAAAAAGGATGCATTAAAACTGTAAGTAGAGACTTTCTAGAACCACCCCACATCATTTCCTTCTCAACATTCATGAGAAATTTGTAAAAACTAAAAAGCGGATCTGGTTAAAACTTTTACCATTAGGGCTTACCATAATTAGGATGAAAAAAATAGGGCAATGAACAGTAGGAGTTAAAAAAATAGGACAAGGATCATTAGGACAATCGATATTTAGGACTAAAATGCTAAGGAAAATAGAAAGTAGGATAACAAATAGGGAATACAATAGAGAACCAATGTATTTTTCTAAGTGTTCAGTCACCTCATACTTAGATAATATGAACAGTTTTTATTTTGCTATTTTCCCTAATGGCATGAGCAGAGCTGTCGTCGGCTCACTTATAGAACTAAAAAAACTATGCTTAACAAATGGTTTGGGTAAAAAGTTAGTTTATTTATTTTTTACTTTCATGTTATTGCTACGTTAGATATGTAAGTAAAACCATCTTATCATATCAGTGTACGACTCAAGATGGAAAGATAAACTGTCAATGCGTTTACAAAAAATGCATGGGTTAAGACTTGTTTCATGTTATGCCGTATGAATCCCTCGTGTCTTCCTATTGGCTGTCTTAGGCGAGTAATGCACAGAAGTGAAGCCCGAACTTTTACAATAAAGATATATACGTGGCGCCCCCAGAGAAGCTTTTTTGTTTTTTCTGGTCATGCTTTATATAATATTTTTTATATATTTTTATATAAAAATAATAGTACTACCCGTACAGAAGGGACGTTCACCTCCCCGTACTAAAACGAGTTCCCCGCCCAATAGCCCCCCGCGCACCGCTCCCCGCAGGCGCCGCCGAACTCCGCCGGGTGGTGTCGTATATAGTACTCGATGAAGCATTAAAGACTATTTTCCTATGATTTTCATTGACGTTTGGCAGTTAACTTATAAAATTTCAAATCGCGTTCTTTTAATATTAAGTGTCATTTCGAAAAAAAATTGATATAAGTATTCATAATTTTCGCTTATTTAGAAATAATTTTGGGCTTATAAATAAAGTAGTTTCTTTATGGGTATGAGGAATTAAATTATCACTCTGTTAATTAAAATTAACAGTTATGAAACGACTGATAACATATCACGAATAAGGATAATTTTAATACTTGCAAGCTAATGCTTACTAATGAACGCACCACGCACAGATTTCCTACTATACAGGAAGGAAATAGCTGCCGCGAGCTATTTCATTTTAGTCGATATTACTATTTTTATTACACTGTTATTATAATATAAGACACATTATAATGTAGTACTAGCCAAGAAGCGTCGGTCGGCTAAAGCAGTTGACTTTCGCGGATATTCGCGGGTTCAAACCTCGGCACGTACCAATGTGTTTTACATACATTACATAAAGCTGACACTGCAGGCAGCATACGATTGCATGCAGTCACATGTTGTAAACAATGCTTACGTCACATACGTCATTAGAAGAGCAACTAATTAGAAGCCGAAGCCTGAAACTCGCTATCAGAGTTTTCACAAGACATTGAATAAATACAAGTTCCAACGAAGTACAGTTGGACCGCGGTCCCCGGGCTCAACACCATCCCCAAGGAAGATCTTCCCTTTGCCCCTACATATTGTTCAAGTTGCTGGATGCAGGCAGCGCGGGACCGATCGTTGTGGAGATATTTGGGGGAGGCCTTTGTCCAGCAGTGGACGTCTACTGGCTGAAATGATGATGATGATGATGGTTGTTCGAGTTAAAAAAAGTAACGAGGTGTGGTAATTGTTGAGGCTGCCACATCAAATCCCTACAGTATAATGTTGTCAATTTCAGGTGTTCACGATAAAGGAGGGCGTGCAGTACCGCATTCGCATCGACTTCATCGTGCAGCGGGACATCGTGCACGGACTCAAATACGTGCAGAAGACGTACAGGCTCGGCGTGCCTGGTGAGTGAAGAAAATAATTGATTACTATCTTTCCGCCCAGCGGCTTTTACAGGTTTTCCCATGGGAAAGAAGTATTTTCCCGCGGTATAAAGTAGCCTATGTGTTATTCTGGTGTATACGCTATATTGATGTAAAGTTTGATTAAAATCCATTCAGTAGTGTTTGCGTGAAAGAAATAAACGTGAAAGTTTAGAAAAGAACTACCTATAAAAAACAAACTGTCTCTATTATCGTGTAAACAGTAAAGACTTTTACAATACTGTTACGGACGTGGGGTTCGGGACTTGTAAGAAAAGCCGAATGACTTGATTTGGGAATTTATTCGACGATAAACAGGTCGCAGGTCCAATACAGCTGTAGCCAAATCGCAGAGTCGCTCGTAGTAGCGACCTCTCGAACGTTCTAACAATACTAAATATCGATGGTGGAAATGTCAAAGGGCTTATAGGACATTTTGACGAAAATCACTTTTTGATGCAGTTCTATTCGTCTCGTCAAGCTCTTTCGATCTGTATATTTGATATTTTTTTATGTCAAATAATGGAGCTAGGAGAGAATTTTTAAAAATGCACTTTTTTCGATTTTTGGTATTATAGGTCAGTTTCATATAATTCTTTATGCTTAAAGGACATTAAGAAATTAAACTTAGTAATTTATGGATATTTACGACCCAAACTCACATATCTTGTATTCACACGTATGGGCTTAAAGGACACGTAGCATAGGAAGTTAATGACATGTGACTTATAATTATAGTGTCTAGACCAGAAAGTCCAACCCTTAATTGAGCTTTTCCCTGCTTTTTGTGCAGGAGGCGTGATATGTGACGTACAGAACTATCCCATTTTACACTTGAGACTGGATTATTTCGTTAAAATTCGACTTTACAAAAGAAAGTTAAGACAGGATAGAATGGCGTACCTGTATTTAATCATTTTTTGTAACTATAAATCACAAACATTTTCGAGATATTTATTCCCTAACAATATATGGTTTCAAACAAACAATCGTAATAATATAATGGTTTCAGGTCATAAAACCAAAAGAATACGATAATATCAGCGTTTTTAAATAAATTAATTTCAATTCCTTGCTTATCTAAAAAAAAATACTACAAAAAATACATGAAATAAAAACTAACAAAAAATAAATAAAAGATATTATGTTTTAATGACAGTCAACTGTGGTCAACTAAATTAGGACAAAAGAACCAATCATCTCTTAAAATGTGCTGAAATTTCAGATAAAAGCACTTGAATGGTAAAAAAAGTACCCCATTCTAACATTATCACTTCGTGGAATAGCATTAGCTGTACTAAATTGTCACGAAATCAGTACGTTTGCTAACGTTAAGATCTATGGGAAGAAATGTTGACTGGTGTTGAATACCGAAACTTGATTAACTGACCAACAAAAGACCAACGACATGTGGTGCCGTAATCAATGCTTGCTTTCCATTTATTTTATAAAGACGGCAACACGAAAAGGGCTCTCAGGTTAAATTATAGTGGCTCAAATATGTAGCTACGTACATACGGACAATCCAAGAGATAAAGCAGAAAACTGCATTATGAAAGATCTGTTCTTAATAATAGTCAAATCACGAATCAGGAAGAATGTGACATAGAAATAATTGTTGTAAACAATTCGCTAAAAAAAGATTCTGTTCTAAAAGGTTCGGTTTTCATAGAACTGGAAACAACGAAGAGGTCAATAAGCATGCAGGTGGCGAGTCAAAACATTCTGCTTATACAGTGTAAAGGACAGATTTTTTGTATGGTTAGACCTCAATTGTCCTTTAAGACCTTTTAATATGTTAAGTGCAGTCCTTTAAGTCCAAAGCACTTCTTAATTTCTTAGTCTGTTTTGGCTTTAAAGGACAAGATCATAAAAGAACGAAACTTAAAGGACATCTATCTTTTAAACTAAGCTAGTTGGGTTAAATTAAAAGCGTGGATACAGTTCAGCTCAAAAAAATATAAAATTTGGTCTTTAAACCAAATTGATCGCTTTAAAAACAAAAAAGTTATGCACTTTTTTCTATAAAAATCGTTTTTCTGCTCTCCTGTAAAATGACGATTTGTCCTTTAAGCCCTTTGACATTTCCACCATCGATATCTAAATCCGTTCAGTAATTTAGATATGAAAGCAGAAACCATGTTTACTATGTTTATTTGGTTGAAATGATAAATAAAAATAAGTATGTAAAATAAGTATGTAACAGAGATTCAACAGAGCGAGAGAGGCGTGGCTGTATGTAGTATGTAATACACCAATTGATACTGTACTTGCTCTTTTTCTACCTTGTGTGCTAGTAAACTTCTCGAAATCGAAGCCCAAATTAAAAACATCTCGGGCAGGGAGTCGAACTCGCATCTCCTTGCATATCCGGGCCAACAAAGATGCATTACTACTAATTTCTGTTGGAAGAGGAAGACCAAGTCGAACGTTCCAAGATCAAAGGACCTTCTGACAACAGGTCAGGTCAGGAGTACTCTTAACCGACAAGCTGGCATGAGGAGATTAATGAATGTGAATGAAGCGAAAGAAGTATATCTAGAACGTAGCAAGAGGAAGGAAGTGGTCTCTGCCTACTCCTCCGGGAAAGAGGCGTGACTTTATGTATGTATGTATGTACCTACTTATTGTGCCACCGAGTCACTACGAGTCAAACGAAGTTCTTTATCGTTTCTCACAGTCCACACAGCTTCGATTTAAAAAAGTAAAATATATCACGTTATTAATGAGCGATTCTCAAGATGGCATTTAAGAAAAAGAAGGTTCTATTGACCCAAATAGATGGCGTGCATGTCGAGTAAAATGTAGAACGCGAGCTTGTCAAACCAATCAGGGCAGTTAAAAATCTGGCTACACTACTGTTGTTGTCACGTCAGTCGTCACGCTCTTTGTTGTGTTTTAATTTCGTTTCGTATTTTTTCGTGCTGAGTTGCGTTTAAGGGGCTCCCCTATGCTAAGTGGCGCCGCCATCCGTTAAAAAATAATTACTCTATGAGTAAACAGTTTTTCAAAAATCCGGTAGGTCTTTTTAAAGATTTGGTGTTTTAGGATATATAGAAGCCATCAACTCTGTTAGTTTGAGTTCGATGAAGTTACAGATAGAAAATTTGCCAAAAGTGGCCGTTTTTAGCAAATTTTCTATCTGTAACTACAGCGGACTATAATAAATACAGTTTATGGCCGCTATATATACTATAGCACGCCAACTTGAAAATGACCTACCGGATTTTATAAAAAATGTATACTTCGCGAGTTATTCTTTTTTAACAGACGGCGGCGCCACTTAGCATAGGGGAGCCCCTTAATGATGATTTTTTTTCCTGCCTTCAAGCACGTCTATTTTATTTGACGTAAGAGTTCAGTGCAGCGCCATCTCTTATTACATGACCATAATGAAACCTTTTTTGTTTTTAGAACTGTCAAAATGAAAATCCCTCATTGAAAAAGTAATTAAGTTATACACTATAAGAATTAATTTGACATTTTTGTTCCACGCGATCGGACAGTGCCCGGTATGTACTAGTCTACCAATCAGCTGTTTGTATGCGCTAACATATGTACATATATCGCCATGCACCACCATATATGTATAAGCCATGTGTTATGTACAAGAGGCATCGATTGTTAGTCTCTATTAGACCAAACCATTGTGTTGTAAATAGATCCATATTTGAAGAGCTGTTTGTTTAGATGTGCATGGTTGGCTGTTATTGTAAAAGTTACCGCTAGAACTGAAATTTAAGTTGCGGTCTTTTCCGTTCGTATGAGAGCCGAAAACTTTGAATTAGTTATATTTAAAATAAAAGCGCAACTGTCAAACTTACTGTAAATTGAAAATCTTCAGTCCCTTTATGTCTTTTAAAAGGATGAAATTAACTCTTTTAGAATATCATTAATTCCAAACATCATTCGTTTATCTCCCATCCTTTTCGGCTCCCAAGTGAACGGAAAAGATGTGTACCTTATTTTCAGAAGGTGACAATCAATGGAGCCTAGTTTATTACCACAGTGTACGTGCAGTCTTGCACATTTGATCAATTAAATAGCAATAAACATTGACCAATCCAATTCTCCTTACAGTCGACAAGATGACGCATATGGTGGGGTCTTACCCCCCCAAGACGGAGATCCAGTCGTACACGACGCCCCCCGAAGACGCCCCCAGTGGCATGGTGGCGAGGGGGTCCTACTCCGTCAATTCACTCTTCACTGATGACGACAAACATGTTCACCTTCAATGGGATTGGAGTTTCGATATCAAGAAGGACTGGAAAGATTAAACCCCCCGCACCCCCCAGATAACGTTGCCGGAATAATTCAACTACCGCATCGCCATAAGTTTTAATTCCTATATTTTTTCTTGATTTAAATTTATCGTCGGCATAGTTTCGTTTGATTACAAAATGCTTCCTTTTTAAAATATAGCCAAAAATCTTGGATGCTGTTTTATAAATAATATAGCGGCAATTCATCTAATTAGATTGCTATCTTTCTTTCATTGTCGAGTTTCGTTTCACTAATAAAACTTATATTGAAGTGAGTTATAAGTACTTACTAAAGATGTTATTTTACCAATCTGAATAAGAAAAAGCAACTGAAGACAACGGCTGTATAGCTTATGCCTTTGCCTGTTTCCAAAAGGAACGAATAAAAAAAAAGCTTTTTGTTATCAGACGGAAATTATTTGCCGACGAAATATCGAAAATCGATATTGGACTAGCGACCGGCAACTGTCCTCACGCCCCGCCGTGCCATAAAATCTTTACATTTTCTTGAGTGGTAAGTGCTAGAGAACTCTATTATAATGTAAATCTGCCTTTATACACATAGCTACCGACGCTACGCTCGTTTGGAACAGGTTAATAACTGTTCTATGGTTAAAAAAACTTGAAAAAGCGCGCAAAAATGTTTCACGGTTCTTCAAAGGTGCTATATTGCTAAAAGCTTATTGATTGCGATTAAATTAGGTATGTTAAAGTCAAAAAGAATGGATTCGAAGTAGTACGGGAGTTTATGCAGTCTGTCATTTAGAAAACGGGCCTTCCTTATTCACTTCATTCATTCACTCAGAATGAATTTCTTTACAATATAACAACCCCCGACACAAAACCGTTACTCGATCCTTTCAACAACTAGAAAAGAGCTGATAGTCTTTAAATGGCTGAAGATATTTTCTTGGATCATAATTCATAGCTAAGAACACTGATTGTGACACCTTGCAAACAAAAAAAACTAGATCAAAATCGGCGCATCCGTTTAGGAGCTACGATGCCACAGACAGACAGACACAGACACACACGTCAAACTTATCACACCCCTCTTTCGTCGGGGGTTAAAAAGTAAGACCAATACAATTAGCCTGCTCCAAACGAATGAACATACTTCTAGAAAGTCCACTATCACTTAGGTTTTAATCCCTAAACTTTTTCTTAGAGTCCTACGCTAAGCCAAA
The DNA here is from genome assembly GCA_948473455.1 of Teleiodes luculella. Taxonomy (NCBI): domain Eukaryota; kingdom Metazoa; phylum Arthropoda; class Insecta; order Lepidoptera; family Gelechiidae; genus Teleiodes; species Teleiodes luculella. Next base: position 14,386,427 of record OX419595.1, read on the forward strand.
ATAATATGTTTCCTAGTTTAGAATGCTCAAAATGATACTTAAACTTTTTGTATTAATAGTCAAATATGGCTAAGTAGTGACAAGCTGTAATTAATTTTAACGTGAATTCGAAATCAAAATAACTTGAAAAAAAGTACGAAAAGATAATTTACATAGGCACGAGCCTACCTTGAGTTAAGAGGTGGACAGACCTTAGGCAGGTATTTCACTGGCGACAGCGACAAAAAACGAAAGGGACGCAGTTATGCGCAAGAGTGAGCGCGGTGTATTTGTATCTCATTCTAACGCATAACTGCGTCCCTTTCGTCTTTTGACTTTGCCGCCAATGAAATAGGTGCCTTGTTTGACCACGCTGGACTGTCGCTATGTATTTTATTTGTTGTCAAACTAAAGTGGTATTTGGACTTTTCTGTGTAGCGTAGCGTATTTACAAAACGTACATAAAGAATTGATTAATGTATTTTTTTATTATACGCCAGACAAAGGTGTTTCGTAAAGCATTTACCAATTTGTATTACAATTATTTACAATATTAGAATTCTTTGTTCAATGATGAAGATATGTAATATTTGCAATAATAACTATAAGTATGTATTCAGAAATGGTTGACCTTAGTGCTCTTATAGCTTATCCAAGCGGAGAAACAAATTATATAAATATTGTCTCGTATAAATAAGCTGTAATTTTACCATGTACATACATAAAAATGTTTCCATTATTCAAACAATATAATGAACCCTATACTTCTTTCGATTGTTCGGGTTATTCAATCTTATAGTTCAAAATGCATTTATACAAAATATATTGTGAAATCAGTATTACTCCTAAATGCCTGAAACGTGGCCTTTTGATGTCGTAGTTGCCCACTTAGATCCCGACTAGTCAATCGCGAGACTATTTCCCGACTAGTCGCATTTCCCGTTAGTCGTATATCGTATATCACGTTAAGTCGTGTTGGTGTCAGTTTTCGTGCGTAGTGGACTGAAGGATGTTATCAAAATTGACAAAGTAGCGCGTAAGAGTCATTAGTTATTATTATACATCAATACGCAAGTTATTTGGACACATTTACACAAATATGAGCTGTATGTATAGTACCTAAGGCACAAAAGAAACTAACAAATTAGATCTTTGTCAAGACGTTTGTTTCATTCTTATATCTGTGCTCTTACTACATTGATTTGATATAGTGATGCGAGGTTCAGCTATATTATTTTGCTAAAAAACGCATTCTCTTTTGGATTGCTCTTGTGACGCACTGTACGTACAGAAGCCAGCACATGCGTTTGGACATTCGCACTGCGAAATTCACCCCTACCGCTAGTAAATACCTACGGGCGCTCTGAATCGATCTACTGTACATACATCCCTTCGTTGGTTTCAATAATAGTCGATGTTCCTAACTAAAACTTGAATGACTAACATTTTAATAACTCTAAACCTAAACTTAATCCTAATCGTCAAAATGTGATAAAAATCTCTATTTACAATAAGCTGCGTTTCAAAATTTGTGTGTAGAATTTATATGAAGAATCCAGTCGTACCTATTTTCATATAACGTAGCTATATCTAGCCCCAAATTGTTGTAATAACAGAACCAGTAAGCGTATTTTCAATACATTTATACCTGTTATGTATCAGGATTTTCTTAGACTTATTTTGTCACGTTTAGATTTAGCTTTTAGATTTAAAATAGGTGGTTAGTTGTGCAAAACAGTACTCAGAGATAAGCAATATTATTTATAGGTGTAGTGTATACTATACTCATGTAACTGACGACTATAATTATTGACACCGTAAAAAATTATACCTTACTAGTTATCCGCCCGCGGCTACGCCCGCGTTGATTTTTACTTTTCTGTGCAGTTTCCCGTAGGAATAAGACATTTTCCCGTAGTAAAAACTCTAAGATGTCGGCCGTTGATATTAGGTACCACTATGCAAAATATCATTTGAATCGGTCCAACAGTTTCGGAGATAAGCGCGTACAAACAGACAAAGAGAGAAACAAAAAAATTAAAAAAAACTGGACACTTCTTAGATACGGAATCCTACAAGCGATAGTACGCCGGGTGTCAATGATTGTAGAAGTATCAGCAATAGATAATAAACCTTAGTAACTTGTATACTCAGTCCACTGTTCGCCGACAGCTTGCACGCATTCCCGAAGCATTTTAAGATCAGTGGGCGTAGCATGAGTATTGTAACAAGAGAAATATCTCTTATCTAACTGTTGAAGTCGCGCGAAGTAACCGCCATTTTGCAATGTCCTCCAGATAAATCATTTTATTAACTGTGGTCGATCCTTAAATAGCCGTGTGCGAACTTTTTCGAAAATGTATGGGCGTGACTTGTGGGAGAAAGTTATCAAGAACGATAAAACTGTCTTGTCATTAGTGAAAACTCATGTTACGCTGGCTGATTAGTCGACTATGTAGACATTGATTTGATCTAGGACTCCATCAGTTATAAATAAATTAATTATCGCTACCATTGCGATCGCAACTCGTATTTATCTATCTTTGAAATAAAATTGACGGAGTCTTATGATCGTTAGAAGAAACAAATACCTTAGGTGCCTCTGATACTTCCAACTTGTAAGGTGAGATAAAACAATGTATTTAACAAATTATATTATGAATCACTGTGTTGTAGCAATTGTAGCATTAAAATAAGCGTATCGGTGCACCAAATGGAGATAAATATATTTTTAATACACATCAGTGCCAGACAGCAAACAAGGCAATAATATTTTATAAAGTAAATGTACGCGCAGGCTCCTCAAATAGTTTAAAGTAGAATTTAAGGTGTTTGCAATAAAGTACATATTCGGACCGGCGGCGGCTGGATACTCAGAAAATACGGTGGCATTTATAGAGCTGGGATTCGCTTTGGCTGGAGCTTTTGTGTTAGGTTAATGAAGAACTGGTGAAGCCAAAGAGACGGCGAGTTGTTTGAAGATGTTGAAAACAAACCACATAATTGGTGGAACGCCTGCGTGGTTAGAGGTGAGGTGGGGGCGGGAGGAAACAAATGAAAACACAGTGGTCTAAGGCTCTATACGCAATAAGCGGTTAGTCGCAGGAGGCGGTTTCAGTAGCGGTTAGCCGTGCGGGCGTCTACCCGTCAAAGTCGGGCCTCGTCATCGGACCGTGCATTATAGGAACTCAAAAAATTTGTATGTAGAAGTTTATGCATTTTTAAAGTACTTTTACGACGTTTAGCGTAATAAATCGAATGTAATTTTACAGTACCAGTGAGTACTAAATGTTGATACCAATTTTGCAATGAAGGAACAAAACGTTGTGCAGAAAAGAGCGAAATTAAAATGCTCAAGCCAGAATCCTCCCCAACCTGTAGCTATATCTTCGGAATTACGCGACCATTGTTCTTTCTTTACTGAACAATGAATAGCAATCTGATACTAACGTTTTGGATATAAACTAAATCGAAAGACCCCACCGTTTGGCTACACGAGAGGGGAGGATTATGACTTGAAAACAAATGAAAATCTTGCAGGTAACCGCTTATTGAGTAGAGATCATAAAGTCTTTTCCGGAAGCAAGCAAGTTTTCACGCGGTGTTTTGTATATGCGTTCTATGTCGTTTCCCCCTCCCTACACTTCTTACCGCGCAGGCGTTACGACTGTTCTGTGGTTTAGTCATGTCATGGCCCGATCACAGTCGACCACGATACGAGGTGACCATATTTAATACCTGGTTTTAATTACTAATAATATTTTACTGATGGTTCGGGCCAAGGCATGTGACATAGTAAATATTTGATGAAGTTAACACTGAAGACGTGTGATTATCGAGCACTGCGTCGTCGTCACAAACGGCTGGATGAGTGGTGTACTGCTGACGCAAACAGGTGCTCTCCAAAATATATCTTAATTAAATCTAAGACTTCCCTTTATAAAATTTAGTATTAGCCCTTTTTATAACTATTATGATAATAGAATCCCTATTGGTCAGTAAAGATTGTTTAATAAATGCATATTCACACTATCGCGTTTTGAGTGCGTTGTATTTGTAAATTTTTTGAAAGATTTTGAGACCTGTATTTAGCAGTTTAAAATTACTTCTATACCACATAAAATGTGTCAATGTATAAAAATGATTAAAAAGTCCTATGAAAAGGGAAGGGAAATGGGCATTATTTCGTAGAAAAAACGATATACTCTGTTCCAAATAAACGTATAAACGATCACCAAATTTATTTGCTGTCCAAATCCGGACCAGTCTAAACAGTTCCGTAGGTTATCCGACAAATTGAAACAGCATAATACCTTTGTATTAAGAAGTTGTTTTTGCTAATACCACCGCATAACAACCATTAATGAAAATAGTATTGCAGAAACGCAAATAAATTAGTAATCAGTTGTACTTACGTTTGTAACAGGGTATAGTGTCGTTAAACAGAAGTTTTCCACGATAAAATATTTGTGGCGTTTTTTGGACTAAAAGAAATATTTAAATGTTTACTTTTCTTCCCATTGTCACATTAATTGAGTAAAATAATTGATGTATATTTAATTGAAATATGAAACAGGCTCGTGGTGTAGTTGTAACATAAGTATTGGACGATTTCTGATAATTATGTTTAGTATGATTTTATTTTGTTTATCCTACTATATAATTTTATTCCAATAAATGTGTAAAGTTCTATGCAATGTAATAGTTTGGCCAAAAATAAAGCTTATTTATTCTAGTAATGTATTTTTATTTAATTAAATACAGCAACTTATGATTACTATAGGTCATTGCATTGCGTCAAACAGTTTTGTTACATAAAATAATAAACTAGGTATGTATCAAGAATAAATTCGATGTTTTGGTAGCGTTCTGCGTTCCCACCAGAGAGGATTATAGCCAGGGATGTGTTTGTAAAGAACCAATAGAATTGCTGTGCTGAGTGAGGCGAGGTAAATGAAGCGATTCTATTGGTTCCTTAACAAATCTCACTACGCATCCTCGCTTATCTCTGGTGGAAACGCAACCCAACGTGGAGGAAGATGATTCGAGGGCGCCGCCGCTGTTTGCTCTACAATAGCTAGAACTGCTAAAAGTGACTTCTGGCCACGTTTATTTAAATTTAGATCCCTTCCATCGGCGTGGTCAATGCTTGTCAGTCTCCGAAGATTGAATTTTGCAATATTGAGATAATAAATTAAAAATTTAAATAACCCCCGACCCACAACCGTTACTTGATTCCTTTCAACAACTAGGAGAGCTGATAATCTTCAAATAACTGAAGATGTTTTCTTAGATCATAGCTAAGAATACGATTGTGACAACTTGCAAACAAAAAAACTAGATCAAAATCGGCGCATCCGTTTAGGATCTACGATGCCACAGACAAACAGACAGATAGACTCACGTCAAACTTATTTAAAACACCCATGGTCTAAGGAAAACAAGGTCTTGCATTCGGACCACGTGACTTAACTCAAGCCTACGTCATCCATCATGCTGTTCATCCTCCACGCATTCGACAAGGATGAACAGCATGATGACGTAGGCTTGTTGATACACGTGATTTTATAGTCACGTGATCCGAATGCAAGACCTTGTTTTCTTAGACTTAGACCATGATAAAACCCCTATTTTTCGTCAGGGAAAGAAACAAGCAAATTCAGAGCTATACTACAAAATCAGCTAAGTATATCATCGAGTACGACGTCGTGGTTGTTTCTGCTGGGCATCAATGGCGCCGGCGTGTCTCGCAGCGTGCGCAGTGCCAGCTCCACCCGCCGCCCGCTCAGCCGCGCCTCACCCCCGCGGGCGCCCGGGCAGAACGCCGTCAAGCGAGAAGGCACGTAGTTCGCGCTCTCCAACTTTAAAGGCATTGCTATAGTCATGCAGCCGATCTCTGGAATCAAAAAAGCATATATAGGATTAGCTTTCCGCCCGCGTTAACTGGTTTTCCCGCGGTAAGGCTGTTTTTCCATCAGAGCTGTGCGAGGAAATGAAGTCATTGTATTGGTGGATTTTTTCCTCGCACACCGCTTAGCTACCTCGCACAGCACTGGTGGAAAAGCAGCTTAAAAAGTGGCCTGTGTTAATCCACGGTGTCAGCTAACTCCATACCAATTTTTATTAAAATCGCTCCAGCCGTTTAAACGTGAAGAAGTAACAAACATACAGGCTCACAAGCTTTCGCCTTTATAATATTAGTGTGTGATTAGTCTGGCTGAGATGATCATTGTAGTCGGTAGCTGATATTGCATTATCAAAAATTTCAGGCGTTTCTTTTCAAAAATAGAAAAGTTTTGCATGATGGCAGTTCTTTTGGCCACATTCATTTAAATATTATCATGATGTGAAGCCTGACCAAAGAAATAAGAGACCTACTCTGTGGGTGCGCCACGTGTATATTTTTTCGACTATGGCATGGTCCAAGAAAACTAGGTCTAACATTTAGACCACGTGACTGAGACAAGCTACGTCATTTTGCCTGTTCATCCTTATCGAATGCGTGTAATAGACATGGACGAACAGCGCAAAATGACGTAGGCTTGTGTCAGTCACGTGGTCTAATTGTTAGACCTTGTTTTCTTGGACCATGGACTATGGCAACAATTTCCCTTATAAAATTAGTTCCATTGAAATTCCGCAATATGGCGAGGTTTCTTATGTCTCTGGTTGGGCTTTATTTGTTTTTAATCTGACTTACCGGGCAATTTGTACCGTATGTTGACATTCTCCAGCATGTAGATGCCGCTGCGGCCGAGCACGCCAGCAATGGTCCTCGTGTTGAACTCCCTGGTCTGCTCCGACTCCAGCGTGGGCGCATCCGTCGCCACGCCCACCACGCGCGTCAGGTTCGCCGAGATCCACTCCGCCAGCTCGAAACTCATGCCTGGTGGGTTACAAACACATTCCATCATCATCATCATCATTTCAGGCTGTAGACGTCCACTGCTGGACAAAGGCCTCCCCAAAGATCTCCACGACGATCGCTCCTGCGCTGCCCGCATCCAGCGGCTCAAATACAATGATTCTTTATTGACACCAATAATGACAATAGGATAGTTTCGATTTTCATAAGAGAATTAATAGTCAATAGGCGCCTTATTGCTAATGTAGCAATATTTTCCAGACAACTAAGATATGACAAATTGTCCTACATAGATTTTAATAACCCCCGACATAAAACCGTTAGGTAGGTACTTGGTCCTTTCAACAACTAGAAAAGAGCTGATAATCTACAAATGGCTGAAAATATTTTCTTGGATCATAGCTAAAGAACACTCTCGATTGTGATACCTTGCAATAAAAAAAAAACAGTTCAAAATCCGCTAATCCGTTTAGGAGCTACGATGCCACAGATAGACAGACACACACATACGTCAAACTTAAAACATCCCTCTTTTTTGTCGGGAAAAAAGTAAGTATGAGTACCTACCTAGTAAAGTTTTCTGTCTGATATAGGAAGGACCTTAAACTTACCAGGAATCTTACAGGCGCAAGTGTTAATGTTGGTCTGCTGCTGTTTCCACCCGAACTTGAAGAGCAGTAGCGTGGGTTCTTGAGGGTCCCTCCGCAGTATCGACCACTGCAGAGCCACGTCCAACGATAGCACCAGCGTCGGCTGCAGCTTTACCAACGAGCTCACGTCTACTATCACCACTAGAAGAAGAAAGATTCACACTTGAATCATTTCCAGTTGAAATTCTGCTTTAGGTATGTCACTGTGAATTTTGCTGCCAGTCATTGATAATTGAGGCAATTCCTTGGTCTACTTTTTGTTTTGGTTTTAAGGTCTCTGACAAATTACCCAAGTCTCAGAATTATTGTGCCTGGCTACTGACATGACTCGTGTAACGACTATAATTTGTAGATGTACCCGGGACCCTCGGCTTTACGTCGAAGTCGCTTTCGTCCGGAGCCCGAAATTATTTTCACTTTCTGCAATGTCTTAGAAAATATTGTTATTAACAGCTCATATATGTCACCACCGAGGGGCTCGAGCCTACTCTGATACCAGAAAATATTATAAAGTAAAATTAGTTATACATCACCCCACTTTAATTTGAACCCGTTTCCTAACTCTTTTATGGAGGCAGTTGATTCCTTGATGGAGTTAGTGGTCGTTTCCCCCAATGATCGTCTTAACACTTTGCGATTTGTGATAACCTTGTTCTGGTTTACAACCGTAGATACAGCCTAAACTAGGTATAGGTCTCAGTCTAGGTCTAGCAGCTAAACAACGGATACCAGGGATTCTGAGAGAGAGATTTAGGTACTGTACTGACGTCTGGTGAGGAGGTAGTCGGTGGGAATGACGGCAGGATACATAGCCTGGCTGCTAGTTGTCTCCTGCTCCAAGTGCATTGTGGTGCCAAGAGCTGGCGCGCCGCAGTTATTGCAGATCTTCCTAGAAACACATTGACACTGTTCAATAGCCGGAAACACACCAGACGATCCAACGCGCTCCGATCGCGCATGGCTGGAGGGTTCGGTATGCGCTCCAGCATGCTTCTGGCGCGTATTGAATCGTCTTGTGTGGTTCTGGCTATTGACTTGAGATTCTGACTCTACGACTGTTATTGTGACTCTGTTTAATACAATCAGCAACGCGGGCAACCAGCCTTCAATTCTTGATCATCTTTGATTTAATACGCTGTTGTGCGCTGTTGACTAACACACTGATAGAAACAAAGATATACATAAGTACTTACCATACACTACAACCACAATAGACAGATTAAACGATTTTATGGTTCTTTTTAACTTACCTTTTAAACTATCATATTCCTCGTGCTGCGTGCGTTTTGATCGTGAAAACATTAACCTAGTTAGATTACAGTATTTTGAAAAATACATAAATATCTATAAATTAAAATTGTTCCCGCTCCGGTTTGCTGTACCTATAGTTGGACTTTAGCCAATAACCTAGTAGTGCGTATCTCGTTAACGGCTTATATATCCCCACCGAGGGGCTCAAGCCTACCCTGATTACAGGATAAAAAGGCCTTAGTCGACCACGATGGCTCAGTGCGGATTGGTCAACTTCACTCACAACCTTTGAATTTCTTCGCAGGTGTGTGACAGGTTTCCTCACGATGTTTTCCTTCACCGTTAGAGCGTGTAAACGTACTTCGAAAAGCGAAAACACATTATAGGTCAGGTCAGGAGTATCTACTCTAACTAAACCGACGCATCGAGAATGCTTGAGGAGATTAATGAATGTGGGTGAAGCGAAAGAATAGTGTGTCTGGATCGTAGCAAGTGGAAGGAAGTATGTAGGTATAGGTACTATGTGTATGTAGTGCGTGAGTATCTTAAATGACGGAAAATTATGGAAACTAACCATCGTTTGTCGACTGCCCCGTAATACTCAGCGATCACCTTGATTGATGTAGGGTAGGTCATGTCGATCACTTCAATCTTAGCTTCGCCATTGCAGCTCACACCCACCATCCAAATCACGACAAACAATTTTACAATGCAATAGAACATGTTGCTACAGACACCGGACTCTAACTGACAGAATGCTTAGAGCGACCAAATAAAAACCCTATATTGACAATGCAAGCTCCCACACAAACTAAAACAAAATATACCTAATCAAATATTTATTGTGGTATCACGATCAATAGAAACAATATTTAAAAATAAGCGTTGTTTAGAGACTGATATTTTGATTGTTTTTTAACAGTAAATATAAATAGAGAGTCAAAATGATGGAGGTAACTTTCCCATAACCATATAAGTAGATATACATAGATTGTTTTGTTTCGTATATACCTACAGATTGATAAACTGTACCTAAAAAAGCTCATGCTCTCTTAGCAATATCGTTTAGAACGGTTTTTATAATAGGGGTCATATTGTATGACCGAGGTGATCGCCGAGTACATAGGTAGATGATATTCATATAATACTCAAATATTATAACTTAAAAAAAGATAGCGTCCTTTTATCATTTTTTTTTTACTTTCTGCTATGTTTCCTTTTACATTTTGAAGAACCTTTAAAAGTTCTGGTTCTGGTGAATATTCGGAGTTCTAGATTAAAGCCAATACCAATAAAATTAATATGGGAGCAAATTTTGTTTAGTTACGACAGTGGAATTTATAAATAAATAGGTAACCGATCAATATACATACATAAATAAACACATTATCTATACCATAGGCGGATCAATAATTGTGACACCAATATTTATTATCTTCTAATCCCTAAAATGTAGGTAAGTTTAGGTACAGTAGCCAGCACATGCGGCTGGACATGTTGACCTTGGGAGCGCCCATATTCCGTTGCGGTAGGGGTGAATTTCGTAGTGCGAATGTCCAACCTAATGGGCTAGCTTTAGTACCATCATAATCCAGCAGCTATCCTTATAGCTGAAATAAAATCCTTGTCCCTTTTATAAAGAATCAGTTAAATACAAATAACCATCGCAAATAACTTTATAATATGGCAGTTATTTCCATTGAAATCTAATCTTATCAAAAAAAAATTAAAACCTGAATGGAATTATATACAAACAACTTCGCTCAGTGATTCATTGCGACGATTTATACTTTTTCAGACGAAGATAAGTCTACAATAAAGGCTCGCCTATACATCCGCAATATTTTTTGATAAAAAACAGCTCACAGATTGGTCTGATTTCAGCAGTGCCAGCAGTGCATTCAACATTGTCGATTTTGAAATGTAGTAGGTATAGATGCAAACGCCAAATCTCACTTTGCAAGCCGTCTCTCTAATTTCGCAATTTTTGATTTATGTTTGTGCTGCCTGTGTTTTGTGTGCCAATAAAGTTTTAATCTATCTATCTATCTATCTACAAGATCGAGTTTGTCCCTAAATTAGCACTACAGAACATCTTCTTGTTAACATCTTCTTCTTTTATGTTTCACTATTTATCATTGTTTTTCTTTTTCTTTTTTGTTGTGTTGTATTGTGTTTTGTCAAATAAATTATGTCTATGTCTATGTCTATGTCTAACTGAAAAAGACGAAATGGAAGGATACTTTTTGTGATTTTCTTCAATACGAGGACTTTGTTATTTCAATAAACTGATACCAATATTGGTGCGGTTGGGTTGAGTTAGGTTACGTAAGTTAATTATAATAATACTAGCGACCCGCCCCGGCTCCGCACGGAAAATGGTTATTGTGGGTTATCCTTAAGTATATTATGCATGTATTATACATATAAACCTTCCTCTTGAATCACTCTATCTATTAAAAAAAACCGCATCAGAATCCGTTGCGTAGTTTTAAAGATTTAAGCATATAGGGACATAGGGACAGAGAAAGCGACTTTGTTTTGTACTATGTAGTGATGTGATGATACTGTTGAAGCAAAGAACTCTTTGCTGTCATCGGTCATCTCATCATGATATTGACTGACATTGACTGAGTGTCTATTGTATTTTGTTACTACTTTCGTGTCTTGTTTTATTTTCAGTGTTGTAAAATTATATTAAAACAAATTAAACAATTTGCTTTATATTATCACTCTAACAAGTGTGTTTTGTCTTTAATGCTCTGCTGGGGATTGGTTACAGTCCAATCCTCTAATTGGTTCTGGACCCCATCGCATTAGCACACTGAACTGAAATGGATACTGGAAATGGGCGTGCTGAAAACACAGCAGCGAATGAGAGATCGCAGGAGCCCCAAAGTAACACAAGTTCAAGGAATTATGTGAGTTCAGGTAGTTCGGGATTGCCGGCCATGGAGAAGCTTGACGGTAGTCTAGACTACAGTGACTGGAAGTTCCAGATGGAACTGTACTTAATCCACGAAGACCTTTGGGAGTACACGAATACGACACCAGATGTGACTGATGTGGTAGGTCGCAAGAGAGACGACAAAACCAGAGCGAAGATCTGTCTAATGGTCATGCCACATTGTCGAGTACACGTACGGGAAGCGAAGACGGCAAAACAGGCATGGGATGCCCTGAAGGCTGCCTTTCAAGACAAAGGTCTTAACAATAGGTGTAAACTGTTGTCCAAACTTGTGAGTTTGAAGCTAGAACAGTTTAGTACAGTAAGGGAGTATGTAACGTCGTTAATGAAGGTGGCACAGCAGTTACGAGACATCGGAAAGGAGGTTGACGATGAATTGCTTGCAGCACTGATGTTACAAGGACTCACAGAGAAATTCCAATCGGTGAAATTAGCCATAGAGAACTCCAACATAGAAGTAACTACAGACTATGTCAAGAACAAACTCTTTCAAATGGAGGATGTACACCAGGCTGTGCCTAGCAGTAGTGCACTGAAGGCTCTCACCTACAAAGAGAAGAAGCAAGGAAATACGAAGAAGTTTCGTACTTTAAAATGCTTTATATGTGATGGTCCTCACAAGGCAAAGGATTGTCCAAAGAATCCAAAGAAGGACAAGAAAGAATCCATGACGGCAATTGCTTTGGCAATTACAAAGACCAATTTCGGAGAATGGATTCTTGACTCGGGTGCCTCAAGCCATATGACCAACAGGAAGGAGTGGTTAAAGGACTTTAAGAAGTTAGATAAATATGTTGAGGTGACCTGTGCAAATGGGGATAAAGTGTTTGGTGAGGCAGTAGGTAACATAGTCTATGAGGAAGTTACTTTGAGTGGTGTACTGTATGTACCGAGGTTAGCAGCAAACCTACTGAGTGTCAGCACGATTGCGAGCAGAGGCCTTGTTGTTGTGTTTGATGAGTCCGGTTTTAAAATCTTTAAAGCTGATGAATGTAAGGTAACGGGTAAGCCTGCGTTACTAGGAAATGTACAAAATGGTGTCTATAAAGTCAAATATTGTTCACAGGAAGTGGCATTAGCTTCAACCACTTCAGATGAGATGAGACTGTGGCATAAGCGGCTTGGACACTTAGGGGTACGCAATCTTACTTTACTGAAAAACAAAATGGCAAAAGGGGTAAGTTTTCAGAACAATACTTTTCAGCTAGAGTGCGAATCGTGTGTTGTTGGAAAACAATCGAGGTTGCCATTTAAAAAGACTGGTGCTACCAGGGCTACAGAGGTTTTAGGATTAGTGCACACAGATGTGTGTGGACCTATGGAAGAGGAATCGTATGGAGGATTACGTTATTTCCTTACCTTTATAGATGATTATACGAGGAAAACCTTTGTGTACTTCTTACGAAGTAAAGGTGAAGTGTTTGAGAAGTTTGTTGAGTTCGTGAAGCTTGCCGAACGACAAACTGGACACAAAATTAAAATAATTCGATCCGACAATGGCAAGGAGTATGTCAATAGGCGGATGGAGGAATTCTGTAAGGCCAGGGGTATAAGTCAGCAACTAACTATTGAGTATACACCTGAGCAAAACGGAGTTGCAGAGAGAGCCAACAGAACAATTGTCGAGAAGGCAAGAACTATGCTTCGAGAAGCTAATATGAGCAAGAAATTGTGGGCTGAGGCAGTCAACACCGCTGTCTACCTCAAAAATAGATCACCCACTGTTGCTTTAAAGAATATGACACCTGAAGAGGCTTGGACTGGAAAGAAGCAAGACCTAAGCCATCTTAGAGTATTCGGATGCAAGGCCTATCTTCACATTCCAGACCAGAAACGCAGGAAATGGGATCCTAAGAGTATGGAACTCATTCATATTGGATACTGTGAGGAAAGTAAAGGCTATCGCTTACTTGATCCAAAAACGAGACAGGTGCATAAGGGTAGAGATGTTATATTCTTTGAGAGTCATCTTTTTAAGAGTAAAGAAGATGAGAAGGTTATCATTGATGGAAACAGGAGCTCATCCAACAGGATGGTCATTCCGTTAGCAGACGACGTTATCCAAATAGCTTCTGAGGAAATAGTTCCAGACATGAGTGTACCACTGGAAAATCAAAATGCTTCTGGTTATGTGCCTGGAGAGGTCACGGTAGAGAATGAAGCTGTTGAAGATGAAGTATTTGATAATGCTGTTGACGATGACGTGTGGCAAACATCTGATGAAAGAGGAGAGTCAGATGCTGAAGGTAGTCAACCGTTGGAAAGAAGATACCCGCTTCGCGAGAGGAAAAAGAAGCAATACCCAGATTATGTGACTTATCAAGCTGTGCATACTTCTCAAGATCCCCTAACAGTGAAGGAAGCTCTATCTAGAGAGGATTCAGCTAAATGGAAGGTCGCAATTGAGGAGGAGCTTGATGCCTTAAAGAAAAATAAGACTTGGATGCTTGTCGAACGTTCTAGATCGTGTAACGTCGTTGATTCGAAATTGATTTTTCGAATCAAAGAGGCGGGAGGAAAGACACGCTATAAAGCTCGAGTCAGGTGTGATCAAAGTAGAGTATCGTGAAACTGAGAGAATGGTTGCAGATGCTCTAACCAAAGCTTTACCAAAGGGTAAACATGTGTGGTGTATGAGAGAAATGGGTTTGTGTGAATGAATGAGTGTTCATTAGCATGATGAGATTAAGGAGGAGTGTTGAAGCAAAGAACTCTTTGCTGTCATCGGTCATCTCATCATGATATTGACTGACATTGACTGAGTGTCTATTGTATTTTGTTACTACTTTCGTGTCTTGTTTTATTTTCAGTGTTGTAAAATTATATTAAAACAAATTAAACAATTTGCTTTATATTATCACTCTAACAAGTGTGTTTTGTCTTTAATGCTCTGCTGGGGATTGGTTACAGTCCAATCCTCTAATTGATACACACGCATCTCCTGTTCAAAGTATTACCAGACTGAAGTTGTGTTGTTCAATTGTACAATATTCAACAACAAAATGCAACATTGTCCACGGATGGAGAGCTCATAGGACGGTTGGCTCACTAACTAAGATAAAAATCAAGAATTTGGTAAAGAAGGAAGAGTTGCTAAATGAGACATTTAGCCTATCCTAAAACTACATTTTTATTTTGTCAATAAAGTATGGGTAACATATTGTAAAGCAAAATCTATTTTCCGTTGCTAAATTCGCGATTTTTTTTCCTTCATGCCTATAGTGGATTCAACAAAATACCCTGAAACGTACGCTGTGAAGATACGAGTATGATAAGTCTTCGCTAATCGTGACGCGTTGATAACGGAGCTTACTTAAAGCGGAGGAGCAGCAGGATTTCTGCAGTGGAAACTGGGTTGCAAATGTAATTGCGTGCAGTATGTTCGGTAAGATCTTTGTGTTGGCTGCTCTGGCGGCGATTGCGGCGATTGCGGCCGGGGGACGAGCCCCCAACGCTGATCTGGTCGAAGACTTTAAGAAAACCCCTCTGGGGTCCAGGTTTTCGGACGATATCTATGCTGACGCTTTGCTGGACGTGGTAAGAGCAATAATATTGTTAGAAATGTTTGGCTATTGAAAGTAGACAAAGAAAAACGCGGCAAATTTGAAAAAAAATCATCGTGGCCACCCTAATTCTATGGATTTACCTAATTCGATACTTTTTTTTTGTAGGTCACTTTGTTGCCAGTGCAATGTTTTCCAATTTCATCGATTGTCTGCTTTCAATAGCCAAACTCTACTGAGCCAGTTGCACAAAAATTTAATGTAGAAGTATCAAAGAATCAGTTTTATCTATTTCATTCTGAAAAGGACCAGCCAGTTCTAAGTTGGAGGGGTCTGATGCCTGCCACGTTCTCTGATAGTATGTAATGCCATATTATAACTTTGAAATGAAGAAGAGTAAAAGTTAAAACAAAATTGTGTAAGGAAATTCTTTATTATGACCAGAAAGAAAACCATAAAAATCTAAACAATTCTGTCCCAGCCTGACCTCATCAGCAAATACGGGTACCCAGTGGAATCCCACACAGTGACCACCTCTGACGGCTACATCCTTACTGCCCACCGCATCCCCCATGGGCGGGACTCCAACAACCAGGACGGGAGACGACCCGTGGTCTTCCTCATGCATGGACTTCTCTCATCTTCTGCCGATTACGTTGTGCTTGGACCTGGAAATGCTCTGGGTAAGTTTATAACGAGAGAGATCTTTGATGTGAAATATTTGCTTTTTGGATGCTAAAGACACTGAAATTTTGAATCTAATCCCCTTGATTTATAAATAATTATCATTACAATTTTATGTCAGACTAGCTAGATATAGAAGGACATGTACTCAACCACGAAAATAGCATTGTACGTACAGGTCCTCGCGTATGCAAGTATTTACATATAATAATTTATACAACATCTAGATACACGGCAAACAGTGCCCATCACACGAATGTTAGCCCTGGGCGGGATTCGAACCCGCGTCCCTGTGCTTCGAAGGCAGACGCACTACCAACTAGGTAACGGGGTCGTCAAATAATATTTCATCATCATCATCATCATCATCTCAGCCGAAAGACGTCCACTGCTGGACAAAGGCCTCCCCCAAGGATCTCCACAATGATCGGTCCTGCGCTGCCCGCATCCAGCGGCTTCCCGCGACCCTCACCAGATCGTCGGTCCACCTTGTGGGGGGCCTGCCCACACTACGTCTTCCGGCGCGCGGTCGCCATTCAAGAACCTTTCTGCCCCAACGGCCGTCGGTTCTACGTGCAATGTGCCCAGCCCATTGCCACTTAAGTTTAGCGATTCTTCGGGCTATGTTGGTGACTCTGGTTCGCCTGCGGATCTCATCATTTCTGATTCGATCACGCAAGGAAACTCCAAGCATAGCCCTCTCCATCGCTCTTTGGGTGACTTTGAGCTTTCTTATGAGGCCCATCGTTAGCGACCACGTCTCAGATCCGTAAGTCATCACTGGCAACACACATTGGTCAAAGACTTTTGACTTAAGACACTGCGGTATTTGGGACGAAAAGATATTGCGCAGCTTCCCGAACGCTGCCCATCCAAGTTGGATTCGACGATTGACCTCCTTCTCGAAGTTAGATCTACCTAGCTGGACTGTTTGTCCCAGGTAGACGTAATGGTCTACAACTTCGAGAGTGGAGTCCCCAACTTTTATTGGAGTGGGTACTACATGGGCGTTTGACATGACTTTTGTCTTCTCCATGTTCATCTTCAGACCTACTTGTTGGGAAACTCTATTGAGGTCATCGAGCATTGTGCCAAGGTCCTCCAAGGTCTCAGCCATGACTACGATATCGTCGGCAAACCGAAGGTGAGAAATGCACTCGCCGTTGATATTGATGCCATGTCCTTTCCAGTTCAGAAGCTTAAAGACATCCCCCATTGCAGCGGTGAACAGTTTCGGAGAAATAACGTCTCCCTGTCTCACACCCCGCTGCAGTTGGATTGGTCTGGAGTTCTGATCCTGGAGCCGGACAGACATAGTGGCATTATCGTACAAACACTTCAGCACCTCGATATACCGGTAGTCAATTTGGCACCTCTGAAGAGACTGCAGCACTGCCCAAGTCTCGATCGAATCGAAGGCTTTCTCATAGTCCACGAACGCTAAGCATAGTGGCTGGTTATACTCTTCGGTCTTCTGTATAACCTGCCGCAGCGTGTGGATGTGGTCTATGGTACTAAAGCCCTTTCGGAAACCGGCTTGTTCGGGAGGCTGGAAGTCGTCGAACCTGCGCGCTAGACGATTCGTGATGACTCTCGAAAACAATTTGTAGATATGGCTCAGAAGCGAGATGGGTCTGTAGTTCTTCAAAAGGGTTTTATCACCCTTTTTAAAGAAGAGGACCACCACGCTTCTAAGCCACGCCTGCGGCGTTTTACCTTCGAGGATGACGGAATTGAACAGTTTCTGAAGGGCTTTCAAGACCGGTGTACCACCTGCCTTCAGAAGCTCAGCAGTTATTCCGTCATCACCCGGCGCCTTATTGTTCCTTAACTGTTTGAGAGCCATCCTAATCTCGTACAGGCTGACGTCCGGGATGTCTTCGGTGTAGTGTCGGGTTAGCCTAGCTCTGGGGTCAGTTGCAGCTTGGCTGACAGGTGTCCGTGTTGTCGTGTACAGCTGTCCATAGAACCTCTCGATTTCCTCCAATAGCTCAGGCTTAGAAGACACGGTTCTACCGTCCGAAGTCTTCAGCTTCGTCAGTTGGCTTTGCCCCATAGACAGATCTCTTATATTTACGTTGTGACAATTTTCTTCTAGCATACCTCCTAGCCGAAGAAGGTTATGACGTCTGGATGGGGTCTGGATGGGCAACGCTCGCGGCAATTACTATTCCCGAAAGCACGAGTCTCTAAACCCTGACAGGAATACCAACTTCTGGAGATTCAGTTGGGAAGAAATAGGCTTGTTTGACCTGCCAGCCTTCGTGGACTACATCTTGGAGCAAACCGGAGAGAGTCAGATGCACTATGTGGGTCACTCGCAAGGAGGTACCACATTCCTGGTGCTGAACTCTCTACGTCCGGAGTACAATGCCAAGTTCAAATCGTTCCAAGGACTCGCACCCGCTTCCTACTTCAACAACAATGGCAACGAGTTGTTTAATACCCTCGCTAGATATGAGAAGCTTATTGAGGTGAGTGAATGCTTCATTTGGATACGGTTTTACCACTACATCTTCTGTCTGTGGTTTGAGTTACGTACTTAATGTGATTCTTCCTTTTTTACCTTTATGATAGATAACTTTAGGGTAGAGCTCTCTGCTCCCTTGCGAAAGTCCCGTAAAGCTACGTTGATTATGCGACACAAGTATTGGTGAAAAACAATAACACGAGTTTGTAAACGCTACTTTTGTCAACTATCGTAATCGTCAGCTTATAGCTGTTAGTCATAGTAAATAAATAATTCCAAAACAGTTTATGATACGAATAGAAGTTCAGTTAAAAATATTTATTTACCTTTTTGTTATTCCTGTGCATGAATCACATTAAGTATAATAATTATACTCATTATAAGACTCATATACCTACGTACGTCAAATTGTAAGATTAGTACTAAGTATTATTTTCCTCTGTGTTCAAGATTAAATAACATAATTAACAGCTATATGTATGTCCCCACCAAGAGGATCGAGCCTTCTCTGAATTCAAGGTGAAATTTGATAAATAACTATATTTTAATTAAATAATAGAATATCCTTCAAATTAATATCCTTATAAAAGTGAATTTTACCTAGTTAGGTATACTGGTCATCTAAACGTAAATTCTATTGTCTAATAAAAACAATGTGCTTCAAGATTCGTTAGCCGACAACAATCGGTTAGTTTATAAAGTTATTTTACTATCCAATGATAACAAATCAGCACGCATTGCAATAATGAGCCGTGTTCTCACAATCAGTCAATATTACACATTTGTTTGGTTTTGATAGATAAAGACATTTTTGAATTCTTCCGGCTTAGATTATGATGTAAATAGTAAAAAATAATATTCTTTGTTTAGTTGTAATTAGTGTTCTTTTGGAGACCTATTTCAGTAATTTAAAAAACTTCTTCTGTGTTTCTTTATGTGTTTGCAATAAAGTGCTACTTACTTACTTACTTACTTCTGTCAGGGTTGTCATGTTGCTCGGGAATAACACGGGTAGACACTTGGATATTAAACCTTTAGTCGTTTCGTAGAAAACGTGGGTGTGGAAAAGTTGAGTCACAGTTTTATAAGCCTGATAATTTTTGAACTCAATTCAATTAAGTGTGATGTAAGAGTAACCTGACATAGCTTAATTAACTTTTTTGTTGTTTTTCGTGACGTTTTCACCCTCTTTACCCTTCATTTGTTTGATTGATTAGCCTCTTTGAGCATTCGTAATCCCAAACCTTCATCTTTTTTTTAATTGACCTACACTTGTATCGCAAAATTGACTTATCAAGCTTCACCTTTCTTACCTTCTTTTCTGTTCTTTTGTTTTATCGTTCCTGTAGTCGGCAGCTCTCGGTCTGGGCTTGGGCGAGATTTTGAATAAGGAACAGGCGCAGGCGCTGGTGTCATCTGGGCTTTGCGACGGACGGTCGCTGTTCGACCCAACGTGCGTCGCCAGAATACAGGAAGCTAGCGGGGCTCTAAGCAACTTCAACACCGTGAGTCATCTTTTAAGAGTCCGAAACCATATTTCGAAAAGCAATCACCCTAGAGTTTAGAAAATAATAGATCCTTCTTTTTGAGCATCTAAGCATTTTTCTGATAAATTATCCTTATCTAAAATGTTTACGACTTCAGTAGTTACACCATCATCATCAAAGCCTGCTGCAGTCTACTGCTAGTCATAAATAACCAAATATTGTTCGTTACTTAATAGTTTAATATTTTTTGCGTTCCACAATGGTTACCTTAATCTGACCGCTTCCGTCCACCATCATCATCAAAATAAATGGAATTATATTATAACATGAAACCATATTGGAATAATGCAAGGGACTTGAATACTTATAAAATATAACAAGGTAAATAATTTTGCAGACGATGATCCCCATATTCCTATCGCACGCGCCAGCTGGAGCTTCCATCAGACAAGTAGCTCACTACGGCCAAGTCATCAGGCGTGGTGTCTTCGCGCGCTTCTACCACAACGCACTCACAAACCTCTTGTTATACGGCCGCATCAACCCTCCAGAGTTTAACGTCTCAGCTGTCACCGTCCCCGCCTTCCTCTACTACGGTTTGGCTGACACAGAAGTCGATTACAGAGACCTCCTCACTTTAGCGGCCAGACTCGGCAACACGATCCAAACGTACAGCCCTCCAAGGGAGAATTTCAACCATTTCGATTTCATTTGGGGTAATGAAGTCAGAGCTGAACTTTTGAACAAGGTCATTGAGAATATTAAATTGTTCGATTAAAATATTTGGATGTAATTTTATAGGGAATAATTAACAACTCATAGGTATGAGGTGATGCTAGTCTTAGATAGTCGTCGTCGCCTACCCTGAAAGTACTAATATAATATTCAGACTTTCCGATACTGTTATTTCATAGTTTTGTATGTTTTGTTTGTTTTGTTTTGTTTTGTTTGTATTACCTATTACCTGGACTACGAGTAATTATCAAAGTTTTTATATTAAATGCCAAAATTATCATTATTAGATTATGTAAATTGAAAAACATAGGCTGCTTAAAAGAACAAATTAAAATATAAATCTACTTGATACATCAATGTTGTTTATTTTCATCGTTCTTCACAGACAATTACACACTAAAATGTAGAAAAAATAATACATTCATGTGTTTTAAGAGCATTAAAATAATTTGGTATGCTTCGAAATCATAGTATGCAATGGAGCACAACAGTGAAAAAAGGTGTCGATGAGCATATGTCTAGCTCAGAGAGTGCTAATCGGTGTTTTTCAGTCAATCTTGTTCTTCGACCAGAGGAGAAGAGGTCAGATAGTGAAAAACTTTAATTGTAATTTCTTAAATAATGAATGTAATATCCAGAAAGCGCTGTTAGTCAGGCAATTTACTTGTTCCAAGGAATGACACGACTTTGGTCGCTAAAATGAACAACTGCTAATAATATTCTTAATGAGGGTACCAGGGTTACTAAACATTAGGTAATTATTGATAATTCAATATATCAAAACAGGTGGACATATTTGAATGACGTTGACTGGCATGTTTTCGATAGTCTGGAAGATACAATAATCACACGTTCTAATCTTCTATAATAGGATATGTATATTGTCACAATAAACAGATAATCTATTTACTAATGAATAAATAAATGCACAGACTTGATCAATTTTGCGATGGATCGCAATTCAAGTTGAAGATAATAATGATTTTATTGTGAATTGAAGGCTTAAAACAATAAATAAACGGCAATTTATGATAATTCAATGTGTTTTAATGAAATTATAATGGGATACAACAAAGTTTTACACTTATATATAAACATCATTATGTACAGTAAATAAAGTAAGTTACAGTCGAACCAACATTAATGACACGAATGTTAAAGAAAGTACAAAAGTTAGAAAGTTGTGATCTTAAGCTAATTTTGCTTAAAAACAAAATTACCAAGACACTACCGAAACCTAAATAACTATAAATTAATATGACGACGATATTCTAGCTTACAATGAGGATAATATTGCACTAGTCAAAATAAAGGTACAAGATAATCCTTACAAATTAGTCGTTGGTATTGATTACATGCAAAATAAAAACACATCAATACAACCCTGAGGGCATGTCGGTGACCTTATGAATGCCAAAGTTGTTGGAGCTCATGGGAGAGAGGGTCCTTTTGAGGTCGGAGTGGCTGTGAGTGCCGGTCATCACCAGGCTGGTCATGCTGGCCGGAGCATCACGCAACATGTGCGTCCCAGAATAAAAACCAGCGTTACTATGACCCCGCTTCACTATAAACGAAGGATTGCTATAAGATCCATTCTCAAATGATCCTGTGCTTAGTTTTGGATGCGGTAGGTAGAATTTCTGGTCAACTTTAGGAGTATCGTCTTTTATTTTAGGGCTCGTTTTTTCGTATCTCGAGTTAAAACTTGTAATTTTAGAGTTCGATCTAGTTACCGGCACAAGGGGAGTCTCCTTTCCCGTGTCGCTGCTAGTCCTGGAGCAGGATCTTTGACGTCGTTCGTAGGGCCATGTTGGCTTTTTAGGTTCGCTTAACATGACTATGTCAACCATTGAGTTCAGTCCTTCATCAATTCTGTCCAAACTTTTAGTCAACTTCTTAGATTCTATCAAACTTACTATTTCATCAACTTTACTGCCTTTTGAGTTGGACCTTTGTAACGGGCCTACAGATTCGATCAAAGAGGTTTGTATTTCAGGATAAAACATGCTATCAATATATTCTCTTTGTCGTGATCCCTTCTCTGAAGTTTGGAATGATTCACTTCGTTTAACAGATGTGCGCCTCTCTTCTCTAGAGCGGGTTCTCGAACGTTTGTTTCTTGCTTCTTCTCGTTCTTTTTCTGCGGCCATGAACATAGCTCTACGTTGGTGGAAGTCAAAGCTTCCGTTTGATGGATTTTTAGGTACATTTTGGCAACGTGATGCGCTCAATAAAGAATCAGATCCTTCGTCACTAGAATAGAAAGTATCGTCGTACAAATCGGGTGGCTTATTGTAGAGAAGGCCTTGGTCGACTTGCGGAACGAATAGATGAACCAAGCTTTTAGCTTTTCTCGGTGGATGAGGTTTGATTTTAATGGGAACTATCTCTGATTCTTCATCTTCATCCTGATGTTCGTCTAAGAACTCATTACTACTAGTTATCTGAATGCTGTGCCTTGTGCTAGTAATAGAGTCCTCTTGGTCAGCATCTCTATGTTTCTGGCATTCAATGCCTTTCACTGATACATTAATTTCTGAAGTCTGATTGCAGCGAGAAGACTTGTCATCTGCAAAGGCTTTTTCTTTAGCATATTGTTCTGATTCCGCGTGGTTAACTATGTTTCTCAATTCTTGGATCACTTCGTCAATAGTGGTTTCATCTTCTTCGTCTGAAGATTTCTTATCGTTTTTGGGTTCCATTTTCTTACTGTAAGTGCGCTTGTTTCTCATCAGGTCATAAGTTTCGTTCTTTACATTGAAAACTTCGTAAACCATGGATTCACGTTGCGGATCACCTTCAGGGCTGAGAGATCGTTCTGAGGAACTAATGCCTTCGTCTTCCGGTGGAGAAGATTCATCTGCAAAAAAAAAGATATTTGCAATAAAGTTCATCACTCATACTTATGGATTGCGGACACAATCTATAAGTCATATATTAAATTAATCAATTGTTGTTATTTGCAGGAAGTCGACATACCGAAACAAATAATAATGTCATAAAATAAAGATTTACAACGTTGTTTTTTTCTTACTTCAATTATTTTATTTCCCTTTTAAATTCAGTCAGACGATTAATAGATAAGATAAGCATACATTCAACAGACATGCAACAATCTGATAAGATTTTTTAGTAAAACAAGAATAAGCTGTAAACCAGCCAGATTGTCAGACGACCTGAGAAGCCACGCGGGCAGTCTGTGGCCCAGAAATACGGAGGATCGCACCGCATGGAGGTGCTCTGGAGAGGCATATGCCCCACGGTGGGCGAAAGAATGCTGCTGAAGAAGAAAGAATAAGCTGTAAACTTAAAGACTCTACTCACCTCTACTTTTGTGCACGGAGTTTTTTTTCTTCATGCCAAAAGGCTTCTTCCTATTGGAATTCCCGTGCTCGGATCGCAGAGACGACACCTCTTCCTGAAGCTCGCAACACTTCTCCTTCAGACACTTCTCCAAAGAGAGCAGGATCCCCTTTTCTTCTTGTAATATCTGTAAATAGAAAGTTAGAAGTAGCTGTTGCAATATTGTCAAAATTTTAATATTTTCCTATTCCGAAATTTTTATTGTTTTCATGCATTAAATTGTTGTCAAGAAAGAGATGTGGCCATTTAATCGTTTTCTTCTATTCGGGCGGCGTGGGTTGAAGCATTGGAACGTACCAATGTATTTTAGTTTTTCGAATTCATATACGTTTATTCGACGGTATTATCACAACTCTTACTGTGTGAAGTCTACCAACCCGCACTGGGCCAGCTTTGTCAACTAAGGCTTCGAGTTCGAGCCCCTTGGTAGGGTCATACGTGCTGTTAACGAACATAAAATAAAAACGTGCAAAACGAAATGTTCTAATTTTAAAGGTTGTTGTTTGTTTGTTTTGTTGTTGAAGGTTTTACCTTGACCCGCTTCTCCAACAGTTCCAGCTTGTGTCGAAGATCATCCTTCTCCCTCTGCGCCTCATGTGCCTTCTCGCTCAGCGTGTCTATGTCAATCAGCTGTTTCTCGTAGTTTTCTATCTCTTTCACTACCTGCTCGTTCGACTGAGGCAGCTTGGATATCATCTGAAAACAAACACTATATTAAAGATCATAAGGTCACATTTCACCCACCGCCGCCGCCGCCGCGCGCCCCTCCCACCCCCTTCGCTATTCGCTCGATGCTCGTCTCGCCGCCGCCGCCGCGGCTAGCTGTGGACAGCTTCTTACAAATTGCCTACGTTTGTTTCCATCGCTCTTCGCTGTTCGCGGTCGCCTCCGTCGCCGCCGCCGCCGCCGCCGCCGCCGCCGCCGCGCGATGCTGTGGCAAGGGGGTAAGCGCGAAAGCCTCAAACAAACATAGTCTCGTTCCCTCCCCCAGTTTTCATGTAAGCCCAGTCATTTACCTTTTTAAGTGTGAGTATATCGAAGCCGGCCTGTTCGAGTTCGGCCTGCAGATACAGCTTGCGTTGCGGCGCGGGCGCACTGGTGAGCAGCGCGTTGATGAACGCTAGCCCCGCCCACTGCAGCTCGCCGCTCCCCCCGCCGCTCTGCAGCATGCCCACTAGGAACCTGCAAGTAAGCGTATCTGGTTAAAATTATACCCCAAAAACTAACCCAACCTAACCTTTCTCATCTTAGCTACCTTAGTTTCGGAGATTAGACCGTACAAAGAGACAAACAGAGAAATAAAAAAATGGAAAAATATATCCTAAATTAATAATATGTTTTATATCATTTCTCACCCAGCAGATAGCTCAAAATTTAGATAAAAACATTAAATGTCTGGGAATTTTCCTAGACCTCTCCAAGGCATTTGACACAGTCTCTGTCCCCATACTTGTTCAAAAGCTAGAAATGATTGGAATACGTGGTGTACCATTGAATATTTTTAGGGATTATCTTTGTGGTCGAAAGCAGAAAGTTAAAATCGAGACTCTGTATAGTAAGGAAAAGGATGTAACTTATGGCGTGCCCCAGGGTAGTGTTCTGGGGCCAACCCTTTTTCTTATCTATATCAATGATTTGTGCAAAATGCAGCTGCCGAACTGTAAGATAGTCACTTATGCTGACGACACCGCTATCCTCTTACAAGGCTCAAGCTGGATCGATGTCAAAAGTAAATCTGAGGATGCCCTGCGTGAAGTTACTCTCTGGCTAACATCTAATTTGTTGACTCTCAACTTAAATAAAACTCACTTTATCCCTTTTTCAGTTCAAAAGAATACGAAGCCGGACTGTGATTTCAACATCCAAGCTCATTCTTGTCTGATCGCGGATACCAAATGTGATTGCTATTGCCTAAAGAAATCAGATAGTATTAAATACCTGGGAGTTATGGTTGATGATTGCTTGAAATGGGACAAACATATTAACCAACTGTCTTCCAGAGTGGCGCGGCTTATTTACTTTTTCAAAAAACTCAGGCATTCCGCTGAACTTGACACTATGCGTACAACCTACTTTGCATTGTGTCAATCTATTTTGACGTACTGCATATGTTCCTGGGGTGGCGCTTACAAGACGACGTTCCTCGGGCTGGAGAGGGCGCAAAGGGCTGTTTTGAAAGTTATGTTTAAAAAGCCCTATCGTTTTCCTACTCGCAGCTTATACACAGAAAGCAAATTCCTTACTGTTAGGCAGCTCTTTGTGCTGCTCTCTAGCCTAAGGATGCATCGTTTCACAAGACCACCCCCAAAGGGTAAACGTAGGCACACTCCTATAACTATCCGACACAAAAAAGTTTTCTCTGAGCACCAGTACCTACTTTGTTTTAGCCCCCCACATCTACACAAAAGTTAATAAAGTTATAAATATAATTGAACTCAATAGACATGATTTAAAAATTAAACTATCTAACTGGCTCCAAAAACTGAGTTATTCAGAAACAGAGGATTTACTTACCTTTATCAAATAAAATTCTTGATATCAATGTCGGTCTACTTACTCTATTTGTTTATATATCGCTATACACACAGCCCCCTCTTACATATACAACCTTACACACCTCATACATTCACCACCACACAACACACACACCAATCACACATACACCACGACACAACTTACACATTTATTATAATATATGTTTTTTTTTGTGTTCTTCACCAACCCATACGTCATGCCTTCTACATCCATTCATAAAAAAAAAAATTTCATTGTGAAATGTAAACGTCTTCTCTTCTCATTTATAATTCTTATACTGTTTGTTTTTGTTTATAGTCTAATAGTCTAATCCATGGCGGAATCGCTGGCTCCCAAGATACAGGTATTTTCCTAGTTTGGGAGACAGAGGTCTTTATTTTGTACTTTGTTCTCTTTTGATTATGCATTAAGACTGTAATCTAATGTAAATGTTTGCCTTAAATAAACATATTTTATTATTATTATATTATTATTATTATTTCTTACATCCCCCTGACTCGGCTTTTGCATTTTTTTTGTACATCTGTAGATTTTCGACCTCTTCAGTTATATAGATTGTCATACAAAAATATACCTACTATAAATACATACGAAAGTTTATTTCTCGTACTCTCATTAATTCTCATGTACAGGATTTAAACTGATGCACTCTTATTTTTCTCTGATTAGAGCGCAACACTAAAAATCTATAAATACCAAAGCAAAGCGAGGCTTTTCCCACCTCCCTGCCCCCGTAACATGAAGTGCTATGACAAAAGTATGTCGCACATTTAATTGTCAAAAAGTTGCGAGAAACCCGCCGTATTGAAATATTCTCCAATAAGATAAGAGAATACGCACGACAAAATTATGTCTGTCACGCGTGGACGGGCATCAATACTAAGCAAAATAATGTCATACACCTATTCGCTAGAAATGGTTTAGTTAGTGAGCGTCGTCTAGTACTATTATTTATTCTGTGGCGTCGGTGGCCAAGTGGCTAAGGCCGTTGACTTCCATTCGGAAGTTCGTGGGTTCGAACCTCGGCGCGTACCAATGTGTATTCGATTTTCGATTTCATATGCACTCGTACGTTATTCGACGCTCTTACAGTGAAGGAAAACATCGTGAGGAAACCTGCACACACTTGCGAAGTAATTCAAGGGTTGTGTGTGAAGTTGACCAACTGGGCCAGCGTAGTCGATTAAGGCGTATTCACCCTGATTTCAGGGTAGGCTGGAGCTCCTTGGTGGGGAAATTTATGAGGTGTTACCTGAAGCGCACGGGCTCCCCGTAGCGCAGGCGCAGTGTGGACAGCGCTTCTGACACCATGCTGTGCCCGCTCGCTGGAGGATAGCACGCCTTAGTCAGCAACTGGACACGAACGAACATTACATTATATTGCAACTTGGGACTGGAAAGTGACATACTCGCTAAAAAAACAAGGTCTAACAATCGGACTGTCAAACTTGACACAAGCCTACGTCATCTGCTATTACGCATTCGACAAGGATGAACAGCAGATGACGTAGGCTTGTGTCAAGTCACGTGGTCTTTTGTTTTCTTAGACCATGCTCGTACGCTACATTACAATGAGAAAGTCATCACCATAAAATAAGACCTTCAACATCTTGTCAGATGGTTTCAGCAGCGTAAGTCAGCATTGGGGCAACGACGCAATGCGACGCGACGAATGACAAAGTATGTATATCCACGTGGTCGTTACCTGCAGAGCCAGGACCCTGGACTTGTTGACAGTGGACATGATGCAGACGGTGAGGGTGTAGACCCCGTTAGACCCTGACACTAGCCTCCGCACGCAGTCAGGGTAGCGGCTACAGCAGCTCCATAGGCATTGCCTGCAAACAATAATGGAGTTAAACGCGACCCAACAACTGGAATGATACTGACAAGCGTTTGAATTATGGTGACACCTCACTTTTTTAACCCCTGATGAAAAAGAGCGGCGTAATTTTGACGTGTGTCTGTCTGTCTGTGGCATCGTAGCTCCTAAACGGATGCGCTGAATTTGTTCTAGTTTTTTTGTTTGCAAAGTGTCACAATCGAGAGTGTTCTTAGCTATAATCCAAGAAAATATCTTCAGCCATTTGAATATTATCAGCCCTTTTCTAGTTGTTGAAAGGATCGAGTTTCGGTTTTGTGCCGAAGGTTTTTTATTTTTTTTATTCAATGTTATTTAGCTAACAGTGGACCAAGAACTCCTGAAACAAAAGTTACTAGAAGTGTTTAACATTCTTATAGTACTTACAGGCAAGCCAGTTCGTCAAGCAGAGGTCTCCTTCTGACGGCAGGGGGCCCTCGCGAGCCCTCCCCTGATTGGCTGAGCTGCACGTTGCGCAGGAGTTCCAGCAGTAGAGTCACGCCATCTAGCGGCTCGCACGCGAACTCTTGTACGAAACTGGAAATACATTCAAAACGGTTATTTCAAAACAAATTCAAATATCAGCTAACTAAACTGTAGAAACCGTTATATTTATTTCTAGTTTTAAAGAGTATTTATTGACAGTATTTTAAAAGCCGTCTCTTAATACTGTCTGTTACTAAAAAACAAAAGGCCTGCTAAAGTAGTTTATTTTTGTAGTGTAATTTTAGTTTACTTAATAAATAAAAAAATGAACACGAAATTATTTAGGAATGTGTGGCCAGATTATGTGGTCTATTCTGGCAGACAATGACTTATTTATATTCGGTATCTATACATTAAGTGGTTCTTTTTGTAGAAGTTATTTTTAAACTATTTTATTACTCGTAGTAGGCAATAAATTTTAATAAAACTGAATTTGTCACCAATTAGTAGTATGCCAAACATTTTGCGAAAAAACAACGACGATTTGTATAAGTAAGATCACTGTAAACGAATTATATTCGACTCTTACGGACTTTTCTTAGAAGTATGACTTAATAAAAATGTTCTATGACTGAACACTCTTGCATTGCAGTGCAAAACACTAAGTTATATTGAACATTCTTAGATTTTCGCGGTAGTAACTAAGTTATATTGTTGTTATTTTATTACTATGCATATGCATACCTATTTGTATTTGAAAAGTGCAGTGAAATACATAGTTATACACAATAACTTTAGTTGCAAGTTTAGTTTTTGTCAGCGGGAATCGGGAGCAGTGTGTACAAACAACCGCGGCTATAATTTGGCCGCATCAAGAAAAATGGCGTTCACAAATTGCTCGGAGTACTCAGAACCGTCCAGCAATTTGAAATATAAAAAGGGTATAGTGTGTGGCCACGAGCGGAGCGGGAATATTCGCCCATGAGTTATTCAACCAAAAATAAAGCTTGCTATATAAAATAACTGGTTGCCTTTCTCTGCGAAGAGAAAAGCAACCAGTTATTTTTGTTAAAGAGACTAATTTTAATGAAAATTAGTAACGGTAATAGACAGCTCGACGACTTTATTTATTATATATGTATGCTATGTATTCTTTTACAATAATCAAACGTATATAAAAATATTCGATAGTATATTCAAGTGGACAGGCTATAGTTACTTACTTAAAAGCATTGCGACAACTTCTATTGACCATCCCCTGAATTAGGAAACTTAAAAATCATCAAGATCTATTTAATCAATCATATTTCTTCAAACTTCAAAGACTTCGTTATTTAAAATTATATTTGGTCTATTTACCCAGATAAGCCAGATAAGAAGATGTGAGCTGTTATTAGTTTGGTGAAAAAATGTATTACTTCGATAAAAGTTAATACATTTTTTTGTGTCTTCAAAGATTACTTAGCTATCACAATAGTTTACTTATTTTTACATGACTTCATTCCTATATCCAGTACGTTATTTTTTGTAAAAGTTTTTTAATTTTATCACCTATATTTCGCGGTTTTCATATATCCTTTCCGAACCTGACAACGAAATGACTGATGTAGTTAAAGCAGCCAAATAATTTAGATTACACCTTCTGGTAGCGAATACCTTTCAGGTAACAACGCCCGTACCGGCCGGGGGGGGGGCGCAGCCATAACCAAAATCAAAATTGAGGTGAAGCTTGATTGGTCGTACTTTTTCGACACAAGCATAGGTCAGTTAAAAAAAAGGCGGTTTTCGTGGCCGCAGCCCGGCCGCTGCTCCCGCGCACCGCGGTAAGTGAGTTGCAATTAGAAGACCCTCTACCCCCCCACTCTTCTCGCTCCTACCCGCACCCTTATTGTGCTTAAACAGTCTCCTACTAAATAGCCCAATCAAATTATATGCAAAATATTATACCTACTAGTTCTATGCCCGCGACTCCACCTCCGTGTAAATTTGTCTATCAGGTCTTTTTTAAGCTAAATATGCCTAATTAGGAAAAAAAAAATTACTTGCCAGAATTCAGTTATATTTCAGATATTGCATTTTATGTTAGTCGCAGTTTGACTATGCATTTTAATAGAATGTCACACTAATTTATAGTTTCATTTATTTATTTTTCTCGGTGACCTATACAAGTTATTATCTCGCTTTAATTGTGTTCTTTCAAGTCAAAAATATATTATTGAATTTTATAGTAAAGGATAGAGTTAAAATTATTGGGTAGGGTAGGTTAAGTATTTTATCATTCATTCTTTATATTAATTTTAAAATACACTCAAGTTTCTATTCTAATTAATACTCTACTTTATAGAAAAGGAGAAACAAAGTCGTTAAACTTAATATGTAGTTATTAAAAGACGATCCACTTTTCCAGTTTGCAAAAAACCATAAAATATAAAGGCACTTACTGTAAAGAACATTCGATTAAGTTTAACGATCGAGATCATCTAGCTATACTATGTGTTAGGTCATAAAATAGGTACCTACTTTATATTGAGTTACTATGATAAATACTTAGTACCAACCATAGACTTAGCAATAAGATAATTTGTCACTTAAAGGGTATTAAATTTACTTTATTTAAATAAAAGTTATACTAAATAATTTTATGAAAATCAAAATTATGCGGGTTTATATTATGGAAATTAGACTATTCTAAAGTACATAGTAATGTTACAATGGTGTAATGAATGTCACTGGGCGGTCACTCCATACAGAAAACGCGTTTTGACAAGCTAATTCTTTTTGAATAACAACTGAATATCAACTGCAAGTCAATGGCGCTAGGCGCTATGTAAAACACCCCCGAACACTACCGGCGGAGTCCCGCGGCGCCTGCGGGGTGCGACGCGTGGGGCGCTATATCGGTCGGGGGGGCACTCATTTTGGCGCGGGGGGTGAGTGTCCTTTCTGTACGGGTTAGTATTATTATTTTCTTCTGTGCTATGCTTATTAAAGGAATCTAAAGTACATAGTAATGTTACAATGGTGTAATGTGTCACCTCGGGAAGGAGAGTCTGAGGTCTGCGCGCAGCTTGCCGAGGAGTTCGCTTGGGGTGCCGAACTGGCGCAGGCTCATCTCCTCGCCCACGCCCAGGCACGGGTTCCTGGAACACACCAATACAATCATGTCACCAATAGCTCAAAACGTCACAGTTTTGGAGATGGGATATTTTAACCAGGGAAAATTTTGGGAGAGGGAAATCCATACCGATATTAAGGTTGCGTTTTATGGGCGAGGATGCGTAGCGAGAAATGTGTTAATCAATCAATAACCAATAAAATCGGTTCATTTACCTCGCCTCGGCCAGCACAGCGGTTCTATTTCTTTACAAACACATTCCTCGCTACGCATCTTCGCTACTTTTCGCTAATTTTTGGTGGAAATGCAGCCTGTCCCATGATACAGGATGCAAGTGGCAGCTTAGCAAATACTGAACATGGTCCACGGTATTAGTAACTTTTCCAAATAAACTTTTTTGGAAAAGCCCTGTATAAAACGTAAATAATCTGTGTTACCCACATTACAGGGAAAGTGGTATACATCACAGGAATATATTTGTAAACCGAATTTAGTCAAAGTCCTATAGGATCTTATTTACTTGTTCCTTGAACTAAACCTAAACGAATACCTGTGCCCCAAATTCACAAAAAAAAGTAGGATTGGAAGAGAAAGCTTATGGAAGATGCTTAGAAATTTTCAACAAGGTTTTCCTCTTAGACGTTATAGATTATTGTTCAGTTTCAGACAAGGAGTAGTAGTGACAGGAACGTGGTTTCTTGCAAGGAGTACATTGTCAAATAAGCTGTTTACTCTAAGTTTGAGCCTAGGCAATGGAAGCGAGGTTGTCGGTGGATGTGAAAATAAAACAGGGTCTGGCGGTAAAATATACTTCAATATATTTGTACACCAAAATAGATACTATGATATTCAATTAATACGTCGATGGAAAACGATTTAAAAACAATAACTTACAGTAGCAAGAGCGGCCATAGGGGCTGACGGATAGAAGTGAAAGGAGGCGCCACGCAGTGGCCAACATGCAGAACTATTATATAGTGTTACTATTATAAATTAATAAGCGATTATAAGGGGTGAACTCAGACGAATCGATTTCTTAATACTTCCCCTCACACCTTATAATATGCACAATACGCTCTACAATTTTTAGTACATACAAACTCAATGAAAATACTGTTCGAGATACCATCTCTACAACATGGCGTGATTCTAATATAACTTCAATTACATTAGACATAACATTTACAAAATGTTTACCTGTACAGAGACTATTCTCAGTATTATAGCATGACAGCATGCCAATTTACTTATGTGCAAATAGCATGCCATCATGACACCATTAGGTCATTCATATCACACATACATAGCATACAAAGAAACTCAAAAGTATAAAATACAAAATAAATGACTCATTACATTGTTTCCTACTTATTTACTAACATTCATGCTATGTATAAATGCAGAGTGTTTGCCTGCGCCCAAAGGTTTGGTTAGCACATCGGCGATCATTTGGTCGGTGGGTAAGTATTTAATAACTATATTCTCTCTATGTACTAAGTCCTTTATGAAGTGATACCTAACATCTATATGCTTGGTGCGTTTATGGCTGTATTCCCTCGTCTCTACAAGCTTATGTGCACTCTGATTATCATTGTAAATAACAGTATTCAATTTCATACTAAAAACTTCAAATATAAGGTTTTTGATAAAACAGATATCTTTACACACATCATTTATACACAGATATTCTGCCTCCGTACTAGAGAGGGCAACACAGCGCTGTTTACGCGACTCCCAGTTTATCGTATTACCATTATTAAAGCCTGTTGGTTGCTCCATATATATGGTCTCTTTAAGCTCATTATTAAGAAAAGCAGTTGTAACATCTATATGATCTATTTTTAAATCAAGCTCACAAGCCAAAGCAAACAAAATTCTTAAGGAACACTTTCTTACAACAGGTGAAAATGTCTCCTCATAATCCACACCATGAACCTGAGTGAAACCCATGGCAACTAGGCGCGCTTTAAATTTATAAAAGTTACCAGAAGCATCATATTTTAATTTAAAGACCCATTTGCTTTTAACAATATTAACATTAGGTGGCCTGTCCACCAAAGACCACACCTGATTGGATTGCAGTGATTCATACTCGCTCTTCATAGCAGCAATCCAATCTGCCTTGTTTGGGCCAGAAATCGCCTCTTTGTAAGATAGCGGTTCTACGACGCTGGATGGTAGGTCTCGCGCAACCATTGAAAAATCAGTCTCAAAATCTTTGTACCTTGAGGGAAGTTTACCCCTAGTGGGACGAGCAGGCCTCGATGAGTGCACGGCGGGTGTCTGAGGTGCAGAAGGAACTTCCCCTGCAGGCGACGGTTCCCCTGAGAACTCTACAGGCTCATGGAACGAGTCAGCCGACCCAGCCTCGCTGTCGCCATGATCGTCCTCGTCGACCGAGCAATACTCTGCCTCCCAGCTATCTGAAAAAGCCACAGGATCCTCATTAGTACACTTAAATTTATTTGTTTGACTAGTAACATTATTATCTATATTATCTTTGGTTGAAGAATTAAAGTCATTATTATTAATATTATCATTATCAACAGATGTCATGTCATACTCATAAAATAAAAATTCATCATTATTAATACACTTCATTGAGTTATTAGTAAAATCTTTATAAAATTTATTTTCTAAAAAGGCAACGTTCCTTGACACAACTATTTTATGAGGGTTCAATGGGTCCAAGAGTCTAAAGCCTTTAGTAGTATCGCTATAGCCAACAAATATATACATCTTACTCCTCGCGTCAAGCTTAAGGCGTTTTTCTTTAGGGATAAGTGAATATGCAATACACCCAAAAACATGAAGGTGACCAAGGTCCGGCTTCAACCCAGTCCACAAACCTTCAGGTGTGTGTCCTGCTAAAGCGACTGTGGGCGACCTGTTCTTCAAATAGATTGCAGTCATGACTGCCTCTCCCCAAAAGCGCGTGCAGAGACCAGCTCCCAGCATTAAGCACCTAGCCTTATCCATGAGTGTTCTATTCAAGCGTTCA
Organism: Teleiodes luculella; assembly: GCA_948473455.1. Taxonomy (NCBI): domain Eukaryota; kingdom Metazoa; phylum Arthropoda; class Insecta; order Lepidoptera; family Gelechiidae; genus Teleiodes; species Teleiodes luculella. The sequence continues at coordinate 14,421,320 of OX419595.1, forward strand.
GAAACACCGTTTTGCTGAGGACAGTAAGGTACGGTTTTCTGATGAACAATCCCCTCTTTCTTTAACAAAGCATCAAACCGTGAATTGCAGTACTCTGACCCATTATCGGAACGCAGAACCTTAATTGATAAACCCAACTGTTTCTCAACCTCATTTTTAAAATTAATAAAATGATCAATTACCTCTGATTTCCTCTTCATGAGATATCCATATGATTTTCTTGTGTAGTCATCCGTGAACGTCACGAGATACTTCGCCCCACCAAAGCTGCACTGCTGCATGGGACCAGCAACGTCGGAGTGTATGATCTCTAAGGGTTTAAGAGCACGTGTTGCCTCGCCCACGGGGAACGGCAATGCGACTTGCTTCCCAAGTAGACAGGTCTCACACTCGAGGTTAGGGTTACAAACCTGAAACATTACACCAGATGCAAGTCCATCCCTTAAAGCAGACATCCCCTTAACTCCTAGATGCCCCAGACGCTTATGCCAGAGCTCAGCTGGCTGAACAGAAGCAGCAACATTAGCACTCTGTATTTCTTGCCTATCACGCAAGAACATCGAAGAATGCACTTCTTGCGAAGATCTGTCTCGACTACACCCATTCAATTTATAAAGCCCATTATAATTTATGCAAGAGGTAATAGGGTTGCCATAGATTTCACAACTATTATAGATTTTACAACTATCACTATTAAATATCACAGTAAAGCCGCTCTGTGCTAATCTACTAACAGACAATAAATTTGCAGATAAACTAGGAACATATAATACCTTTTCAATAGTAATAGAGTCCTTTAATTTTATTTCACCAACTCCTTCAGCCGTAATCTTCTCATTATTAGCAAGCATCACTTTGTTTTCACGGTCCTCAAAGTCTTTGTAGTTGGTCAACAGCTGCTTATTGTTGCACATGTGATTAGAGCAACCAGAGTCAACATACCACTCATCGGTCTTCACAAAGAAAGCTGAAGCACAAGTATCTGTGGCAAGGAGCGAGCGGTTGAAGTTCATGTCACCTTTCTTGTCACGTCTCAGTTTGAAGCACTTTGATTTAACATGACCAATTTTGTTACAATAGTGACAGACAATTTTCTTCCGTTGTGTACCCCCACTAGATACATGCCTTTTATTAGAACCTGAAAAGAAAGCAGCTTCCTCCGTAGAATCATTTTTTCTTTTTCTAGATTCCTCCTGAAGAAGACGGGCGCGTACCAGTTCACTCTTCAATTCAGAAGTCAAACATGCAGTTGCAAGATTAGAGACTAAGGCATCATAGTCTTCAGGCAGGCCACTTAGTAAAAGTTCTGCAATTTCCTTATCATCAATCACTTTGTCGATATCAGCGAGTTGGTGAACTACATTCATCACATTCTCAATGTATAGTGACATGCAGTTAAACTCTTTGTATTCCATCTTATGCAACTTGCGAAGTAACAGCACTCTTCTGAATAAACCATGGTCTTCAAATACAGTTTTAAGGTTATTCCAAGCTTCCTTTGCCGTCTTGGCATCTCGAATATGCTGATAACACGAGGAATTTACACTCAAACCAATGCGGGCGAGAGCGCGCCCCACACGAGTGACATCCGTGTCCGTACCTTCGACTGCATTCCATAATCCTTCCAAGGTCAAAAGCATTTTCATTTGATACTTCCAAGTATGATAGTTATCTGTTCCTCTGAGCTTTTCAATCGCATTTCCAGACGACAGAGCAAAACCCACATTGCCCTCGTTTGACATCTTGGCCACGTTGACACACCGTCACGTCCAAAGTCAGGATCCAACGACACACGTTGTCCAAATCCAAATATCGCCGCAGCCAAGCGCACACTACAGCGCTGCCACAGATCTCCAATACCAACCAGCCCGTTACTCGTTATTCCATCCACAATCCACTCTTGATTCTTCACAACAAGCCTGGTGCCAATAACCTCTAAGTTTGAGCCTAGGCAATGGAAGCGAGGTTGTCGGTGGATGTGAAAATAAAACAGGGTCTGGCGGTAAAATATACTTCAATATATTTGTACACCAAAATAGATACTATGATATTCAATTAATACGTCGATGGAAAACGATTTAAAAACAATAACTTACAGTAGCAAGAGCGGCCATAGGGGCTGACGGATAGAAGTGAAAGGAGGCGCCACGCAGTGGCCAACATGCAGAACTATTATATAGTGTTACTATTATAAATTAATAAGCGATTATAAGGGGTGAACTCAGACGAATCGATTTCTTAATATTTACCTAAAATCCTTGCTGCCCTGGCTGGGCAGGGTCCTGGCTTTAGTTGGGTCCTGCCCAGGGTCTTCGTACAGGCTGCCGGATCCGGTCTTCTTGCCCCATTTCTTCAGAGAGGTGGCGTAGTCTTCGGGGTTGTATATCGGCGGACGTTGTTTCTCCTGTAAATTAAATTGGTAACACAATTTTAATAGGTACGCTGATATATAACATCATCATCGGTGCGATGGAAAAAGCGCTCAAAAACTTAGCATCAAGAATTATTTTGCCTCCCAAATAAAATTCTACTAATATTATAAACGCGAAAGTTTGTGACGATGGATTTACTCGTATAGGATGTCTGTTACTCTTTCACGCAAAAACTACTAAATGGATTTTAATGAAATTTTACAATGATATAGATTAGACATCAGAATAACACATAAACATAATTTTACAACGGAAAATCCTTTATTTCCACGGTAGAAAGTTAGTATACTAAAAGGAGGAGGAAAGAGAGAAAAGTATGAAAAGATCCAAACTGGATATTTTTTGAACTCAACCCCTTCTCCTCAAAGAAATACGCTTTTTTTATTGACCTATGCTTGTGTCGAAAAAGTACTACGAATCAAGCTGCACCGGACTTGAAGAAATACGCATATTAAAAACTAACTGCGCAATAAAGTTTTAATTACCACAGGTATCTCTTAGCTTCCACACACATAACCTGATTGTGACAAAAAGTCTATTACGGAGCTGACACAATTTATATGCGATAATTTGCAGTTTGTGTGCATTAGTGAGTCGCTTGCGCAGGCTTTCCCTGGCTGTACTGTCATGGGCCATTGTTGGAGGATGACTGATGAGCGCTGGGTAATGGCTCCGTGTGGCGCCAGTGACAGCGGAGAGTAAGGCAGCACCTCGAAAATCTTAAAATCGCAGTAGAGGCGTGCGTATAGTTTATCTGCGCGGCAAAGTAAACGGACCACTGATGGCAATGCAGGGAAGTAATAGCGCTAAGCGGTGCTATACATGTGAAACAGAGAAAGGTATGTTGTTTGCGCGCTACAACTAAACAGCGTGTGCCAAGTTCGTGTTTGACCATTTATACAAAAAGTACTAAATATAATAAAAATGTTTCTATACTGGATTTTAGTAACGTCGAATACTATACTTGTGACCAAGTTTCAACGTCTAATACGTTGCCATTTACCTATAAGAAGTAAAAAAAGACAATAGGTGTTACTTTGGCGCGATTTTCTATCGATATTCAGAAAACGTGTTTCCAATCATATAAGTATTTAGATTGATATAAATTACGAGGACCATTGAATAAAAAAACAGTGAAATTTTCAAGGGTGGTCCAAAAACTTACATGTATACTCCAAGGTGTGGTCTTAATAGAAATGGGTATGATCTAGATAGCTCGTGATCGCATCTAGTGGAATTTTCGGGTGTAACAGTGACAGATTGTGAGTCGAAGTGGTCGCCATGTCAGAAAATCTGTCAGAGCATGGTCTAAGAGATTATCGTGATTTTACATAGTACCTACTTAGAACATCCTTGTGATTTTATGATTTAAGACTGTTTGACAGTGTCTCTTTGACTTCTTTTTCCAACTGATTACTTTTGAAATTCGTAAATTTTATCAATGTTTTTATTTCAGTCTTGGGTCAGTCAATAGAAATTGGTTACTTCGTAGATTTCGCTTTCGATTATATTGAAGACTAGTTAAGTAAACTGTCAGTTACGAGTACATTCAAGTTAGGGCAGTTAAAGATTTTTTACTTAATATTTTAAACAGAGCAACGCGGGCCTTCCTACCGGAAAGGCCGGCGTTGCTCTAAGATTTTAAAAAACCTTCTCCCTAAATAGTATTTCAATAATAGACATTCTGAGTATATATTTTTCATGTGAACGGGTAAAACCACTTGAATCTGATACAAAATATTTTTTAGTTCGAATAAGAGTTATTTTAAAAAACATTGTAGAATAATTTGTAGCTGCTGGTTGATGTTATAAATATTTAGACATAATGGTTGGACATTTATGTAGTAAAAAAAAGGCTTAACTAATAACTTGTACTGTAAAAAAGTAGTATAATATTAAACTACAAAAACAGGCCGCAAACTCACGCAAAAATATCAGTTAAGTAATTAAGAAGCCTGTGTTTAATAGCATTATTATTTATCGCTCTTGAAGGGGACTGATATTTTTATAGACGCAATAAAGAAAGCGATTTTTATAAAGATAAGCCGAATGAATACTGAAGATAAGACTAAAAGACTAATCCAGGCGGTTTTTAATACCCACTTTACTGGAAACCATGCAATGGCTGTATAAAAATAATTAGATTACTACTGTACTTAGATTAAATAAGCAGATGCTTTTGTACTGAAATTAAATTGTAAATGCGAAAGTGTGTGTCTGTCGGATTGACATAAAAAGATTTGCTTTTTTCGTTTATAAATGTAGCAACGAAAAGGCTTAATTAAAAACTATCAACTAACAACATTCACGATAGAAAGAGTCGTAACTAATAGTTATTTTAAATGTTCAGCCGAAAGACGTCCACTGCTAGGTGATTTCCCCAAAGATCTCTACAACGATCGGTCCTGCGCTGCCCGCATCCAGCGGCTTACCGCGACCCTTTTTAACCTTCATATAAAACTATATTATTATTATTTTATCAGTGGGAATCGTTCCAGATAGACAAGCGTGCAATGACCATTATCTCTTTCAAAGTATCATAAAATGTGTTAATTCACTAAAAACTAAATCCTCAATTACACAAGTTGTATAGAGCGCTGACGAATAGTTGCGACAATTAAAGTGAATTACTCACTATTAAGCATTGAATAATGTGGGCAATAAAGCCTCGGTCACAATTAAACTGACTTAGTTGTCCGGCCCGTCCGGTTTCTACCGTTCGGCTTGAGTGAGTAAATAAACTTTTTTTTTAATTGACTTACGCTCGTCTCGCTGCATCAACGTATATATGTTACAGGAAATGTATGAAATCCAGGAATTGTATACAATTCCTAGGAAATGTATACAATTCCGGAGCTCGTTAGGAAATGTATGAAATAATGTTTCAAAGTTTATTTAATTCACACATATCCTAGGAAATGTATAAATTTCCTAGGAATTGTATAAAATTCCGAACTTGTACTAGGAAATGTATTAAAACTAATGCTTTCTGTGAATAAAATGAATAAAGCTCCCTTTTAAACTGAGAATCATTGTTAAACTGACAATTAGAATGTTTTCTCAAGGCTCTCGTTGAAGTAATGCAACAATTATACGGTAAAATATAATATCTTTGTAAGGCTTTTTGTTAACTAATCTTTAAAAATCAACGATTATATATTTTTTACAGCGTATCTAGCACAAAAATATAAAATAAAGCTTGTAAAGCTCAAATTTAAATTTGATAAGTAAACAGTCTATCGTTTAAGTAAATAATACGCCACAACGTAAAAGCAAAAGCCTTTTTTTACTATGTAAATAAAGTGACCGAGGTAACATAAATATAAAATATTTATTAAGGCTTTCAAAAATTTAACTATTTATTCTTATTAATTATGGCTGGTATATAGGCACTGAATGTTTGCGCAACGTAGTTCTAATTTTTATAACAGACAACGACTAGACGTAAATTATGTCTATGTCTAAATTAAAAGAAAAGAAAAATAGTCTTTATGCTTCATCGAATACCACGCTACACCATCCGGCGGAGTTTGGCGGCGCCTACGGGATGCAGTAAGTTGAGGGCGGGCGATGAACTTATTTTGGTGCGGGGAGGTAAATATCCCTTCTGTACGAGTTACTATTATATACTTCAGTTGCAATAGCCTCCCCTCGCTCTGCCTTCCCCAATTACCCATTAACATCTTGAATGTATACATTTCCTAGGAAATGTGTCGAATATAATTTATTTCATACATTTCCGGGCGACTTTAGGCATTTTATACATTTCCTAGGAATTGTATACAATGACGGATTTCATACATTTCCGTTAACATATATAAATTAATAAATAAGGTCATTAAGTGTTCTGAGGTAATTTTGAAGCTTAACCGGACTTGCGGGGGAGCGGAAGGCTCTACCCCAAAGTAGTTATATACTCACGAGTCAAAACGAATATTGTGAGTGTTTCCCCAGTTTGGTTAGATTAGAAGATTGCAGTATGAATCACCTGATTGTTCTAAAAGGAAGATGATTCCGTGCTTCGAAAGACACGTAAAGCCGTTGGTCCCTATCTACGGATTTAGTCGTTACATGAGCCATATCAGAAGCCATAGGTGGCTTAATGATTGTGACACCAGGGTAAGGTAGGTCAATCTCGAAACTCACTCGCTAAGCAAGCAACTAACGAGTCTATGGGAGGCATTGGGAGGGGAGAGGGACCGTTGGACTACGACCTGGTAAATTGTTAAAAGTTTCTGCTAAATCTTTTTCTCCTTTTGGTGACTGCTGTCAGCTTCTTGGATGCATCCCTGTCCCTTACCATTCGGAACAGCTCTTCAATACTGGCAATTTTGTTATTTTACGACTAACACTTATTTATAATCTGAAATAAAGCGGTTCGCATTGCGTCAACTCCACTCATCTCATCAAGTCATGTCACTTGTTTACGATTGTTTCGCGTACCATTTGGAATGCCTCCAGGGACCGTCAGTGGTCCGCGGACCACCGGTTAAGAACCACTGTTTTGTATAAAGAAGAAAGTGTTTAAACATGCAACTAAGTGAAATTAGGATAGTTGTGTCAGGCGGAACTAATGCAATAACTCGTGTCGATCTCAGCGTTTGAACTCGCCATTCGGCCCGGAACGACGGAGTTTGATTCCACTTTCGCGACACGATCTGCTAACTAGACATGCGCAAAACAGTACGTTTTAATGCCATATCACATTACTCATTATACTTTGGAAAAGGTGATATCACCACGTACCATTACACATCACCCTAAACATTACCCGAAATGTTGAATAAAATTTGTTACTCAGTACGAAGAAAGAAATGCTCTGAGTATTCCGTACCGTCAGCACATTACTTTATTATAACATTACCTGCACGCGACCGCATTACTCGAGTTAGATAGCACACAAAAAAGTGTTTTTGTTTTTATTTTTTACTAACTGACCCGAAACAAGTTGATTTTCTTTCATAATAGCTAATGTGTGATGTGTATGTGTACTGGTTACAAAACTCGCGTTATGTGTGATATTGCATTACCTTTTTGGGTGATATTACTTTTGTGATATCATACGCATTACCTACACATCTCTACTGCTAACTGACTGTGAAGTGGAAAACATACATCCTAATTGATCCTATTAAAAATAATGGAAATATAAGTACGAACCTTATCAAAAACTGAAATAAATACATTATTATCTATCTGTAGAGGTCGAAAATCTGTACATAGAAAAAAACAAACTAAAAATCGAGTTAGGGGTATGTAAGAAGTGATATTATTATTAGAGCATCCAGATTTTTTCAGTTTTATGTTTCTCTGATTGTCTGTTTATACGGGCTAATCTCCGAAACTGTTGGACCGATTTGAATGAAATTTTTCATGGTGGTACCTTTTTGGATTTTTTTACTACGGAAAAATATCTCATTCCTATGGGAAACTGCACGGAAAAGTCAAAATACAACGCGGGCGTAGCCGCGGGCGGACTGCTAGTATTAAAATAAACCATCATATTCTTTGATTACGCGATAGGGTATCACACATAGAACATTGGTTCAAGGAATTTGTTAAATCAATTAAAAGAATATTTGTATTGTTATTTTATTATGTACTAGCTTTCTGCCCTTAAGCTCTGCCCGCTCTAACAATTTTTCCCGTTTTTCTTGTTTTTTGAAATGTAAGAACCATCTACAAGGTAAAAAAAATAATTTAATAACATCTTGAAATCGGAAAAGCAGTTCTCCAGTTACAGCGTGACCAAGAGAAATAGGGGTTCATTTTTGTATAGTTATTTTATTGTGCGATGACAATGTCTTAAAGTTTTTATAGACGACAACCTGTATTGGTTGACCGCCATACCGCCAATGGCGAAGAAGGAATCAATTTATTACGGCTTTTTTACAGCTTATTATTGCCATTCCATAAGGTCACTTTTGCACTACATAAAGTTTATACGTCACTTGCTGTAGTTAGGTATGTACCTAAAATGTGCGCTATCTCACAATTAGCGATGTTATCTCCTAAACATAATAACAAAGATTTTTTTGAGAAGAAGCACTCCGCGGACAAACAGACATATCTCCATAATAACAGTTTTGGCGCAAAAGAGAAAGGAGATTGTTATCTCTGCTCTGTTTTGATTGTAATTCGTTGTAATTTAATTGTAGGGTAATTGTAGCGTGCTTCATATTTTGCGACATTATAAATCTTTTTAAAGTAGTTATTAGTCTGTTAGTTGCGTGACAAGCTGACAACTCGTAGCTACTTTTATTTTTTCTGACAGGTTTTAACACATTATCTTGTTTAAATCCCTGATTATATCTTAGTGTACTGCATGTCAGTACTGGTTAAGAAAATGTTTATTTCTTTGTATATTTTTATGTAAGCTGTGATATACATATATAAATTATATACCAGAGGTGGTGTTTTCAAAACATTTGTTTGAAAGTGTTGTTACAATATTGTTGTGTTGTGATTATAGCGTTGATTTATTGTTATGTCATATGTCAATTATAAAACTGTATATTGCGACAAATGACGTTTTTCCACCCAATCAGCTTTACATCACACTTTAATAAAATTAATTTGCATTCCTGGAAGTTTAAAAACAATGTGTCGTGATGTGAAATCACAATAGCACATAAAATACCTTTATTTATTATCCATAACAATAGAAAGATCTAGGTTAAAACCGAAACTAAGTACAAGTTGCATGGGCGCATCCATCAAGCTTTCTTCATTAGCAATCACTGCTACCATATTAGATCTTCTCACATAACAAAGAAATGAAACTATACCTCAAACAGCTTCCCAAACATATTTCTTGATTCTCTACTTAATAGGCTACGACATATCATCTTGGAATAAGTCCATTGCTTCTTTAAAACTATGCTCCAAAGCAGCAATACTAAACTACGCAGCATTGTATGTTGGAATTAGCAATGTTATACCATTAGTATAGGCGGTTTTACCTATAATAGTAAATTGCATATTTGAAGTCGGTTCGCGTTGAGTTCTCACATTAATCTAGATTCTAGACGGTTATGGTTCTTAGCGCTACTTCTTTGTTTTGCTTTTAATCTACTTTTGTTTGAAGTTACATGAAATTATATCAGTGATGCTTAGAAGTATTTAAGAACATTTTAATTATGCCTAATGTAAGTTCATGGAGTAGCCAAAAAGTTGAAAGTACCTAATGAACAAATAAAGATCTGTAGACCAACAGACATTATACTTTGATACATTTATGACCAAAAAACGGAAGCTCACTACACAAATATAACAGGCAATACTTTCAGTTTCTACTAATGTTTACACCTGTACTAGCCGAATAAGATATTAAACCAATAAAATCGTTTACGAGTGGTGAAAGCTACTTAAAGCCTTTCAACAACTAGAAAAGAGTTGATAGTCTTCAAATGACTAAAGATATTTTCTTGGATCATAGATAAGAACACTCTCGATTATGACACCTTGCAAACAAAAAACTAGATCAAAATCGGCGCATCCGTTTAGGAGCTACGATGCCACAGACAGACAGACAGACACACACGTCAAACTTACACACCCCTCTTTTTGCGTCGGGGGTTAAACACACAGTCTTGAAAGAAAAGAATAATTGTAATCACGAATTATGTCATAATGAAGCGGCATCTTGGGGGATGGTTAAATTAAAACAGTGCCAAGATTTTTTTATATGATATAACAATATAATAACAAATTGTGAAAAACTACAGAGCAAATTGTATGTTTCCATTCCATCCAAAACAAGAGGTTCTATCAACACACATAGCAGAAAATCTACAACTTTCTACGTTACATTTAAACTAAAATAGGCAATTATGTGACGGAGTCGTCTAATTATTGGTCACAGACAACCCAACATTATTATTATAAACAGCTTATGCAACCCACGTCGTCGCTGCACTTACATCAAGTCTTCTTACTGCTTCTTGCGGTCATACATCGCTTAGTAATTATAGGTCTTAAGATTATCCAATGAAGTCACACAAAGCAGAGAGGGTACAGAAACAAAACTCATATAGCTAAGTGGAGTAGGGTAGAGTTAAGCAATTTTAACCCCCGACGAAAAAGAGGGGTGTTAAGTTTGACGTGTGTGTCTGTCTGTCAATCTGTCTGTGGCATCGTAGCTCCTAAACGGATGCGCCGATTTTGACCTAGTTTTTTTTTGTTTGTAAGGTGTCACAATCGAGAGTGTTCTTAGCTAAGATTCAAGAAAAAAAAATCTTCAGCCATTTGAAGATTATCAGCTCTTTTCTTTGTTGAAAGGATCAAATACCTAACGGTTTTGTGTCGGGGATTATTAATTTTTTTAATGTTTTTGGTAAGCTTCTCAATGATTGATATGTATGTTAAAATAACCTATCTATCACAACCATAATTCTTCTCTCAAACTTTAATGTCTACTGTAAATTTGTTCACTACCTAACGCCTACCTTATCTCGATAATATAAATTAAAGTTTGAATTTATTTCTGGGTTGGCCGAAAAACCTTGGTTTTGACTAGGAGAAACCTAAAACTTTACACTGTATATACAGAGGTATATACAAAACTTTAAACTCAAATTATATTAATATGAGAATATTATATTTGTCGGAGATTGAAGCTAGATTGATCGTTTAAATCGATTGTAAACATCGATGACAGTTTTTATTTTATTTTCTCGAGTATCAGAGGGTAGAATCGATATAGTTGACCGGTGTGAAGTTGGCGCGGTGACGTTTGACAGGAGGCCCTACTACCGGGAGTGGGACCGGGTGGTTTACTCGCATAAATAGCATCGCTCAGTGGAGGGCGGGCTCTTTGGTAGATCCGCAGCCGCGTTGATAGCTTTGTGTGTCTGAGAATTAGTGTGTTTCTGGTGGACATACTAGTCCGGTGTGTTTTGTGATGTGTGATCTGGATGTATGTTGAAATAATGGTTGTTGGAATATTGTTTGTACCACAGTCCAGTGGTGTCTGTAAATCGTGAGTAAAGTGATCTAATTATCGTGTCGCTAGCAAGGTTGGCTAGGTTCTGATATTCGTATGGTGTTAGCTATGGCATTGTTATCATGACCGCGGGTAGAGTAACTGTAATATGGTCGAGTTACATAAGGTCCGGGCGGGGAGGCCCCTTGGTTGGCCAGTTTGTAATTGTTCAGTGTTTTCCATGCCAGTTTCCCCTTATGGCATTTTGATGGTGCTCGGATCTACCTAAACCCCTTTTAGGGATTGATTAGGTCCCGATCGCTCATGATAACAAACAATCGAGTCTATGGTGGTACAGTGTGTTCCAAATTGTGATGGAATTCGATATAGTTGGTAAAGTCTGTTTCAATAGTGGTGACAAATTGGGGTAGTCCTGACAAAGATAGTGTACGATGGTTCTCTAAAAGTTATTGTAGCATACGCCCACGCTTAACGTATTCCCGCGTGTTACCCCTTCGCGGGTTCCCTTTATTTATTCGCCTTTGCCACCCACCATCGTCTTTTCTGTCCTATTTCCGTCATCAGAAGTTGGGATAAAGGGCCCTGTAGTCTAACTAAATCGTAGTAAAATAACGTTCAAGCGATATTATTTTGAACTTTAATTTTGAATTTAATTTCTAAGTTGTTAATTTTTCATCCGAACTTTAGTTTATTGTGGGTAGAAAAATATCATTTTAGTGTAGTGTCAGATTTGTCAAAATAATCAAGATCGCCGCTTAACGCAAATATTCGTTGTGATTGGTCGGATTGACTTAGTGAGAATTTATCTGAGTGTCAAACGATTAGTTACTGGTTTTACTCGTGGTAGTTAGAATCAAAATTAATCAGTGTTATTTATTAACGGTGGTGTACTGGCGTAACGCACACGTCATGTTTATCAGGTACTGTAATATTTCTATTCCGTTTTAGTCGGATGTGCTTTCGTCAAGTTTAAATTCGTTTAATTATTTTGCTGTCGTAAACATAGTTAGAAATATTGTACGCCAAATAATGCGTGCCTAGTTTGACGTTTGCGAAAAATAGCTCGTTGTACCAATAGGGTTTTGCGATTGTATTTTGAATTAATTTTCGAAAATTATCGGTTGAAATGTTTGTCAGTGTAACGTATTAGAAAGTACTTACGTGAATTAGAAAAATAGTTTTGTGAGTTCGGTTACGTGGTTCGAAAACGCGATTCCGGCATAAAGTTCCCAACTCGTACGATTTTATTGTGAAAATTAGTTTGATTAGTTGTTTGTAAAAATGATGCGGTACGAAATCAATTAAAATAATGCGGTACGAAATTAGTTAAAATTGAACCCGATGTAAACAGAGAGGTGTTACGAATCGTTAAAGTATTTTTTTTATTGAGAGTTCGTTGTACGTTGAAGGCGTTAAATAAACCTACCTACTTTTAGCTACTAGTACCCTCATGACGAATTTTATGACGAAGTTGATCTGACTTTGACAATGTGTTTACCTGACGTTGACGTTCATGATAATTGGATAGTCGAGTAACGATTTTATTTTGTTGTTGTAAACAGTTTAAACATCTTGTATTAGAAGTTATGTTTCCATGATTTAATGTTATCCGCCGGATGAAGGCGATGATTATAATTTATCCACCCGATGGAGGTGATGATTTAATAAACACGCTTCAGTCGTAGTCGCAACTGCGGTTTAACCGTTCAGGGCGTGATGCGCGGCTGTCGACGTGAACTTCTGACTGGAGTCTTGACTGATTATTGACAATCAAAACGAATTGAATCGAATTTAAACTGTAGTCGTAGTCGCGATCGCAACTGCGGTTTAACCGTTCAGGGCGCGATGCGCGGCTGTCGATGTGAACTTCTGACTGGAGTCTTGACTGATTATTGACAATCAAAATGAATTGAATCGAATTTAAACTGTAGTTGTAGTAGCGATCGCAACTGCGGTTTAACCGTTCAGGGCGCGATGCGCGGCTGTCGACGTGAACCTGGGATTATAGTGGCAATCGCAACTGCGGTTTAACCGTTCAGGGCGCGATGCGTTACTGGAAATATGACATTGAACATTTAGCTACGTGTTAAAATTTGTCTTCATACGCTCCTTCGTAGTCGTAACTGCGATTACAATCGTTCAGGGCGCGATGTGCGGGGGGAGCTGTGAATGACGGTTTTTATTTGAGTCTCGTGGAAGATTTCTCTGCAAATATTGAGCTACTTATTAAAATTTCTGTCTTCATACGCTCCATCGTAGTCGTAACTGCGATTTGGATCGTTCAGGGCGCGATGTGCAGGTGGAGCTATGAATGACTGTTTTTATTTGAGTCTCATGGAAGATTTGTCTGCAATTATTGAGCTACATATTAAAATTTCTGTGTCTACATACGCTCCATCGTAGTCGTAACTGCGATTTCAATCGTTCAGGGCGTGATGTGCAGCTGGAGCTATGTATGACTGTTTTTTTTTTTTTTTTTATTTGTCTCATGGGAGACTTCTATGCAATTATGTGTACTGAGTAAACCGGAATGTAGTACAGAGTACAACAAAATAGAAGTGAGTTTCTGAGTTAGATTTTACTGTATTGTAGTTGACCGAAGCGGAGGCTTGGATGAGCCGTAGTGCGTAAAAATCGTTGTCAAAGTCAAGTCAAATAGTGTTTATTCGAAGTAAGATTTCACAAATCATTTTTCGACGTCGAGATTTGGAACAAAAGAATTTGTCTGCTTTGAGTGGTACTTTGTTGTTTTTTTTTTAGGGACGCTCTTTTTTTTAAAGTAAGAGACGCGCTCACTTTTGAAACAGGAATGGTCCACTTTGAGTAGGTAGCCGTAGATCGCGAATAAGATAATTCGTATTTGACTTTAAAAGTGTTTGCTGTTTACGGTTTTAGTAATGTCACGGTGATTGTGACTGTAATGGTACTTGATCGCTTTTACTGTAATTGAATTAATCTGACAGGTATTAAAAACTGTTTGACGTGGTAATGTTTTAGTCAGGAATAGCCGAGCGGTATTAAGTCTTGCTTTTAATTAGTTCCGAATCGTACACACGAGGACGTGTGTCAGCGCAGGATGGCCGTGTCGGAGATTGAAGCTAGATTGATCGTTTAAATCGATTGTAAACATCGATGACAGTTTTTATTTTATTTTCTCGAGTATCAGAGGGTAGAATCGATATAGTTGACCGGTGTGAAGTTGGCGCGGTGACGTTTGACAGGAGGCCCTACTACCGGGAGTGGGACCGGGTGGTTTACTCGCATAAATAGCATCGCTCAGTGGAGGGCGGGCTCTTTGGTAGATCCGCAGCCGCGTTGATAGCTTTGTGTGTCTGAGAATTAGTGTGTTTCTGGTGGACATACTAGTCCGGTGTGTTTTGTGATGTGTGATCTGGATGTATGTTGAAATAATGGTTGTTGGAATATTGTTTGTACCACAGTCCAGTGGTGTCTGTAAATCGTGAGTAAAGTGATCTAATTATCGTGTCGCTAGCAAGGTTGGCTAGGTTCTGATATTCGTATGGTGTTAGCTATGGCATTGTTATCATGACCGCGGGTAGAGTAACTGTAATATGGTCGAGTTACATAAGGTCCGGGCGGGAAGGCCCCTTGGTTGGCCAGTTTGTAATTGTTCAGTGTTTTCCATGCCAGTTTAGTTTAGTTTAGTTTAGTTTTATTTATCACATACTACAAGATTGCACACGTTTTTACAATATTATAAAAAAGGACATCCGTAGTATGATCGTCGATACGAGTATGTATAAAAACCAAAAATATATAGGTATGTATATTAAAGAAATTCATTTATGTCAAGGAAATAATAAAAAATGTTATATGTCAAAAAATAAAAATAAAAATTAGATTACCATAATGGTAAATTAACTCATGTCAAATGCTAAAAAATGATCATAATACTTATGTCCAGATAATATATAATAGTAAAAGAAAATAATTTAATAAATTCACAATAAATGACCAAGTAGAATAAAAATAACTTAATAATTGCTTACAATTTTACATAAATCTTTGTACTCGTTTACTGAGTACAAAGGATTTTCCAACAAGAGGTTTTTCAGTCGGCGGCCAAATGTTTCGTCAGTCGGTTCATTTTTAAAGTCAGTGGGTAGTTCCTCATAGAACGCGGGGCCGATAACGCGCGGGTTTTTGTTTAGTAGCGCCAACCGGTGTGGCACTGCTCTCAAGCGTCCTGTCTGGCGGGTTATTCTGCCGGGTATTTGCATTCGCTCGAAGCTATTTAAATTACGACGCGTGAACATTAAGACTTCATATAAATATTGCGAATAGTGCGACATAATATTGTACATTTTAAAAAGTTCTCTGCAAGATTGCCTTGGTTTTACCCCTGCCATGGTGCGTAGTGCTCGTTTTTGTGTTTTGAACACCCTGTCGGAGTCAGTCGAGTTTCCCCATAACATGATTCCGTACGAAAGAATGGAATGGAAATACGCATGGTAAACCTGTAATAGTGCCTTAATCGACATCAGGGGTTTGAGTTTCCTGAGTGCGAACACAGCACTACCAAGCCTTTCGCAGAGTGATTTTGTATGTTTCTTCCAATTTAAGTGTTCATCGATGTAAAACCCAAGAAATTTAATATCATCACAAACTGGTAATTGACACCGGACAGGTGGCGAGGTTAGTGACTGACAAGAGAATAAGATAATACTTGATTTTGTGACATTTAAAATAAGTCCGTTTGCCGTGAACCACTTCTGCAGCTGGTCGCAGGTACGAGATAACTTGCTCTCGAGTTGCTCGTACGTCTTTGCTTTTACAACTACAGTAGTGTCGTCGGCAAACAGAACCACCTCTCCTTCGGTAATAGAAGAAGGTAAGTCATTTATAAATGCCAAAAACAGAGTATTTCCCAAGGCTGAACCCTGAGGGATACCGATTTCCACGTTACCCTTCCTTGACCTACATCGTTTTCCGTCTAATTGGACTTCAACAGTCTGGCGTCGGTTTTTGAGGAAGGATGACAACAGATTATAAAAATTTTTTTGTATACCGTACAATTTTAATTTTTCAAGTAATAAATCGTGATTTATAACGTCGAACGCTTTGGAGAGGTCACAGAATATCCCTGCTACCTTATACTTATCGTCAAGCGCTGTGGTGACGGAATTATATAAATTGATAAGCAGCTTGAGTGGTGGACATATTTTTCCTATATGCGAATTGTCTGTCCGTGAGTAGGTCGTTTTGTTCAAGGTGATTTATTATACTGTTTGAAATAAATGATTCTATTGGCTTTGAAATATTAGGTCCTATTGTAATTGGTCTGTAATTGTTTGTTGATGTTTTTTCGCCTTTTCCCTTATATATTGGACATACTCTAGTGTTTTTCAATGCATCGGGGTACTGGCCGCTTGAAAACATGTTGTTTATTAGTAAGTTTCCCCTTATGGCATTTTGATGGTGCTCGGATCTACCTAAACCCCTTTTAGGGATTGATTAGGTCCCGATCGCTCATGATAACAAACAATCGAGTCTATGGTGGTACAGTGTGTTCCAAATTGTGATGGAATTCGATATAGTTGGTAAAGTCTGTTTCAATAGTGGTGACAAATTGGGGTAGTCCTGACAAAGATAGTGTACGATGGTTCTCTAAAAGTTATTGTAGCATACGCCCACGCTTAACGTATTCCCGCGTGTTACCCCTTCGCGGGTTCCCTTTATTTATTCGCCTTTGCCACCCACCACCATCTTTTCTCCTGTCCTTTATTTTCCGTCATATTAATTTATATTAAAGGTGCCCGTATATACAATGTTATGTACGTCTGTGTGCGTACATTATTAAATAGCACGTAGCGAAGTTAAGCTTCTGTGCTGTTTTGTTTAACGTCATTCCTTTATACAATGCTCCCGAGGGCTTTGCGGTTGGATTAATTAATTCCAGTAATCAAGAGGTTTTAGAACTCGCTTCGTGTGAATTCTGTGGTAACACTAGCTTATTTAGTACCTCTGTGGCGTGTTTTTTAAATCATTGTTTACTTTTCTGGTTTATTAATTAAATATAATATTAAACTAGAGCATTTTCAAATTGATGAGTCCACAATGTTTGTAGCTCAAATATCTTAAATACGAACTCCAGAATAGCTATGAATTTAGTTTTGGTTTTGAAAACACTAGCTAGCCCTAATAGCTAAATTAAATAGCTACGGCGTAGCTCACTCATGTAGCTACGAACAGCTACGATTTTTTCACGCTAGCTAGATCTGATACGTTTGATACAAAACGGAACTAAAGTGTTATTAAAGCATAACTTTTTTAGCCCTGGCTATGTTCTCTATTTAAGTCGTCAGTCCGTCATAGGTGTACACAAGCTGCTAGTAACATACAGGGTGTTAAAGTGGCGGCTTAACATTTTCCCAATGAAATTAAACTTTTCTCGGAAACTAAAAAAAAATCTCTCCGTACATACTGTCCGATCAAAATGACTATTTTGTTTAGCGTCGAATTTTTATACAATAAAATTATGCTTTATTCTACAATAAAAACAAAATTTAAAAATTTAAAAAACCCACGCCCGATGTTAAAACATATTCAAATAAAGAACAAAATTTATAATTTAAAAAAACCCACGCCGTATGTTAAAATATATTAGAATAAAAAGGATTAAATAACATTTTTGGAAATCCCCCGACCAGAGCCAAATAAGATAAGAAATATCAAATAAAGAAATCTATAAAAAGAGTGATTTCTCACGAAATCCGCCACACAAACAACTAATTATGACCTTTCTTAGTCCTTACGTATACGTACCTACTTACCTTTTGGTTTCTCGTAGAAATAGACACAGCAATAATATTGATTAATTTAGGTACTATACATACTCATCTATCTAATAATATAATACAAATCCAATAAAACACGTCGGGGTCTGCCATTCCCTGCTCTGACATTAATAAATTTTATCATACCGTGAGTTTTACTTATTCAGAATCTACATTATATTTAGTTTTTAAGTAATATAAATAAGTAGTTACAATATTTTAACTGAAATTTCTAACAAAGAGAGCGATGATGGCAGCCCCCGACGTGTTTTATTGGATTTGTATTATATTATTAGATAGATGAGTATGTATAGTACCTAAATTAATCAATATTATTGCTGTGTCTATTTCTACGAGAAACCAAAAGGTAAGTAGGTACGTATACGTAAGGACTAAGAAAGGTCATAATTAGTTGTTTGTGTGGCGGATTTCGTGAGAAATCACTCTTTTTATAGATTTCTTTATTTGATATTTCTTATCTTATTTGGCTCTGGTCGGGGGATTTCCAAAAATGTTATTTAATCCTTTTTATTCTAATATATTTTAACATACGGCGTGGGTTTTTTTAAATTATAAATTTTGTTCTTTATTTGAATATGTTTTAACATCGGGCGTGGGTTTTTTAAATTTTTAAATTTTGTTTTTATTTTAAACTTTTTGGAGAGTACGTTACTTTTGTTTGTTATCACTTAGCACACAAACATATAATTAATAAAAATGACGACATTTTGTTTTCTTTGTGTTTCGATATTGTATATTATGCTAGCACCTAATTAAACATACATAATTTATTAGTATGCTTTCTTAAAACTAACTGGCGGTAATCAAAATGATGGATGTTGTTTGGATTTGGCAGAAATTTGGTATGTGCGATATTGAGACTACTAGTTACTTAGTGTCCAAGCGTTTCGTTGCCATTAAATATCAAATGGCACAAAAGCAGTTACAAAACAAAATAACAACATAAGCTGGGAGTACCTTCGCGCGGTGAAGGCGGTAACAGTGCAAACTGGCTAAAACTCCCATTAACTATCCAACCAAAGATGCCTTCGTGCTTATGTTTTTATTTTGTCTTACGCACAAGCGAGTATTTGGAAGTAGCCTACCCGGTCACGCAGGGGAGCAGCCAACCAACTTGTTCACTTATTAAACGTTAATTTGTTGAATACTCTAGAATAAATAATTAAAGATGGGTCTAGGTAAGAAAACGAAACGAGCTCGCTCGATGTCTCAGAAGCGATACAAGGGACGACAGTTGACAAGGCTGTTGTTTATTTGGGCAACAAAATGTTTGCCAAAGGGCAAGCCTACGTAGCCCTCAGTAGGGTTCGCTCATTGGATGGTGTGGTGATATGCGACTTGGACCAACGCAAATTATTTAATAACTCACATAATAATGTAGCATTACAAGAATTAGAGAGACTCAGAAATATAACGCAATAACATAGGTACTAAAATTGCAACATGTACAACATGTCCAACAACCAGTTCCAAAATGAAGCCTTTTGAATGCAAAAAACCGCATCGAAATAGATTCAGTACTTTTTGAGAACTCCTGTAGAACCAACTTATCTGGCTGCTGCAGGGCTCCCTGGTGGTCTACCTCCATAAAACGTATCTAAGAACCTGCTCCAAGATGAAGCCTTTTGAATGCAAAAAGCCAAAAACCGCATCTAAATCGATTCAGTACTCTTTGAGAACTCCTGTAGTACCAACTTATCTGGCTGCTGCAGGGCTCCCTGGTGGTCTACCGCCCCAAAACATGTCTAACAACCAGCTCCAATATGAAGCCTTTTGAATGCAAAAAACTGCATCGAAATCGATTCGGTAGTTTTTGATAACTCCTGTGGTACCAACTTATCTGGCTGCTGCAGCGCTCCCTGATGGTCTACCTACATAAAACATATCTAAGATCCTAAGTTGAAGTGATACCTTTTTAATGCAAAAAACCGGAACTAAATCGGTCCATTGGTTTTCGAGATAGAAGGTAACAAACAAACAAACAAACAAACAAACAACCTCTTACCCCAAACGCATATACCGCCTCCGTTCCGTTCCGTCCGTCGTGGGTAAAAAGGCTCCCTGGTGGTCTACCTCCATAAAACGTATCTAAGAACCTGCTCCAAGATGAAGCCTTTTGAATGCAAAAAGCCAAAAACCGCATCTAAATCGATTCAGTACTCTTTGAGAACTCCTGTAGTACCAACTTATCTGGCTGCTGCAGGGCTCCCTGGTGGTCTACTACCGCCCCAAAACATGTCTAACAACCAGCTCCAATATGAAGCCTTTTGAATGCAAAAAACTGCATCGAAATCGATTCGGTAGTTTTTGATAACTCCTGTGGTACCAACTTATCTGGCTGCTGCAGCGCTCCCTGATGGTCTACCTACATAAAACATATCTAAGATCCTAAGTTGAAGTGATACCTTTTTAATGCAAAAAACCGGAACTAAATCGGTCCATTGGTTTTCGAGATAGAAGGTAACAAACAAACAAACAAACAAACAAACAAACAAACAAACAAACAACCTCTTACCCCAAACGCATATACCGCCTCCGTTCCGTTCCGTCCGTCGTGGGTAAAAATGACGACATTTTGTTTTCTTTGTGTTTCGATATTGTATATTATGCTAGCACCTAATTAAACATACATAATTTATTAGTATGCTTTCTTAAAACTAACTGGCGGTAATCAAAATGATGGATGTTGTTTGGATTTGGCAGAAATTTGGTATGTGCGATATTGAGACTACTAGTTACTTAGTGTCCAAGCGTTTCGTTGCCATTAAATATCAAATGGCACAAAAGCAGTTACAAAACAAAATAACAACATAAGCTGGGAGTACCTTCGCGCGGTGAAGGCGGTAACAGTGCAAACTGGCTAAAACTCCCATTAACTATCCAACCAAAGATGCCTTCGTGCTTATGTTTTTATTTTGTCTTACGCACAAGCGAGTATTTGGAAGTAGCCTACCCGGTCACGCAGGGGAGCAGCCAACCAACTTGTTCACTTATTAAACGTTAATTTGTTGAATACTCTAGAATAAATAATTAAAGATGGGTCTAGGTAAGAAAACGAAACGAGCTCGCTCGATGTCTCAGAAGCGATACAAGGGACGACAGTTGACAAGGCTGTTGTTTATTTGGGCAACAAAATGTTTGCCAAAGGGCAAGCCTACGTAGCCCTCAGTAGGGTTCGCTCATTGGATGGTGTGGTGATATGCGACTTGGACCAACGCAAATTATTTAATAACTCACATAATAATGTAGCATTACAAGAATTAGAGAGACTCAGAAATATAACGCAATAACATAGGTACTAAAATTGCAACATGTACAACATGTCCAACAACCAGTTCCAAAATGAAGCCTTTTGAATGCAAAAAACCGCATCGAAATAGATTCGGTACTTTTTGAGAACTCCTGTAGAACCAACTTATCTGGCTGCTGCAGGGCTCCCTGGTGGTCTACCTCCATAAAACGTATCTAAGAACCTGCTCCAAGATGAAGCCTTTTGAATGCAAAAAGCCAAAAACCGCATCTAAATCGATTCAGTACTCTTTGAGAACTCCTGTAGTACCAACTTATCTGGCTGCTGCAGGGCTCCCTGGTGGTCTACTACCGCCCCAAAACATGTCTAACAACCAGCTCCAATATGAAGCCTTTTGAATGCAAAAAACTGCATCGAAATCGATTCGGTAGTTTTTGATAACTCCTGTGGTACCAACTTATCTGGCTGCTGCAGCGCTCCCTGATGGTCTACCTACATAAAACATATCTAAGATCCTAAGTTGAAGTGATACCTTTTTAATGCAAAAAACCGGAACTAAATCGGTCCATTGGTTTTCGAGATAGAAGGTAACAAACAAACAAACAAACAAACAAACAAACAAACAAACAAACAACCTCTTACCCCAAACGCATATACCGCCTCCGTTCCGTTCCGTCCGTCGTGGGTAAAAATGACGACATTTTGTTTTCTTTGTGTTTCGATATTGTATATTATGCTAGCACCTAATTAAACATACATAATTTATTAGTATGCTTTCTTAAAACTAACTGGCGGTAATCAAAATGATGGATGTTGTTTGGATTTGGCAGAAATTTGGTATGTGCGATATTGAGACTACTAGTTACTTAGTGTCCAAGCGTTTCGTTGCCATTAAATATCAAATGGCACAAAAGCAGTTACAAAACAAAATAACAACATAAGCTGGGAGTACCTTCGCGCGGTGAAGGCGGTAACAGTGCAAACTGGCTAAAACTCCCATTAACTATCCAACCAAAGATGCCTTCGTGCTTATGTTTTTATTTTGTCTTACGCACAAGCGAGTATTTGGAAGTAGCCTACCCGGTCACGCAGGGGAGCAGCCAACCAACTTGTTCACTTATTAAACGTTAATTTGTTGAATACTCTAGAATAAATAATTAAAGATGGGTCTAGGTAAGAAAACGAAACGAGCTCGCTCGATGTCTCAGAAGCGATACAAGGGACGACAGTTGACAAGGCTGTTGTTTATTTGGGCAACAAAATGTTTGCCAAAGGGCAAGCCTACGTAGCCCTCAGTAGGGTTCGCTCATTGGATGGTGTGGTGATATGCGACTTGGACCAACGCAAATTATTTAATAACTCACATAATAATGTAGCATTACAAGAATTAGAGAGACTCAGAAATATAACGCAATAACATAGGTACTAAAATTGCAACATGTACAACATGTCCAACAACCAGTTCCAAAATGAAGCCTTTTGAATGCAAAAAACCGCATCGAAATAGATTCAGTACTTTTTGAGAACTCCTGTAGAACCAACTTATCTGGCTGCTGCAGGGCTCCCTGGTGGTCTACCTCCATAAAACGTATCTAAGAACCTGCTCCAAGATGAAGCCTTTTGAATGCAAAAAGCCAAAAACCGCATCTAAATCGATTCAGTACTCTTTGAGAACTCCTGTAGTACCAACTTATCTGGCTGCTGCAGGGCTCCCTGGTGGTCTACTACCGCCCCAAAACATGTCTAACAACCAGCTCCAATATGAAGCCTTTTGAATGCAAAAAACTGCATCGAAATCGATTCGGTAGTTTTTGATAACTCCTGTGGTACCAACTTATCTGGCTGCTGCAGCGCTCCCTGATGGTCTACCTACATAAAACATATCTAAGATCCTAAGTTGAAGTGATACCTTTTTAATGCAAAAAACCGGAACTAAATCGGTCCATTGGTTTTCGAGATAGAAGGTAACAAACAAACAAACAAACAAACAAACAAACAACCTCTTACCCCAAACGCATATACCGCCTCCGTTCCGTTCCGTCCGTCGTGGGTAAAAATAATTTAATTACTATGGTATGTTTCATATAAAACAAAAGTTCATTGACCTCTTTCTTTTATTGAATGTTATTAAAAATAATGAACCTAACGCCAAAATGTCTGGCAAGGTCACATGCTCACTCCGCCTTCTACTACGGTATGCCAAATTACGTATTTTGCATGAAGGAAAAAAAAAAATTCCTTCATGGTATTTTGCGATAATATTTTGTTGTATTGTTTGAAAAAAATGTGCGCATTGTATGCAGATGTCAATGACCTTTTGTCCGGATTAATATGAAACAAACATAAAGGGTACCCTGTATAGTGCCTTAAGTTAAACGCAGGCGCAAGCTGTAACTTGCGCAGAAGCATCCACAGAGCAAACATGCGCTCCCGTGGCGCACGTTCACACTGCCAAGAAAAACTCACCTAGTGTAGAGTGACCACACAATACAAAAAATTGTGAGCCGTCACGGGACGCCTGCACAGAATACCAAATAGTAGTCCCTACAGAAGCTGCACTAGGCGACATAATTCATATAAATTGCAACCCATTACAGCTGCGTTATAATAAAGTGCAATTCAGATCGCACGGCGCTAGGCGAAAAGAAGTAGTTGCTGCATCTCTCTCTCTCGCGTATTGCGCCACTCTACTAACACGTTTAGGGAATGGGGAATTGGTCCGCACGCGGCCCGAGACCGCTCGGCCGGGCGGTAGGTAGTTATAGCGCGCAAGTACATGGAGTGACGGAGGCCTGACGCCTGGCAGATGCACAGGCAGATATGAAACATTGAAATTATATTATTGTTACAAAGTTAGTTCGTGATTGCTTCAAGTGGTTTACAAGAATATACACTTTGCTAATGGTAGAATAGTTTTCTTTAGTAAATATAGCGTGGCGAGGCGACCAACGCCCGCTCGCCACGGTCGGCTCGCCACGGTCGCGAAGCCAATTATCAGTTTTACCCCCTCGCATATAGATGTTTCACATCAATGTAACGGTAAGGGTACCTATATAAAAAATACTAACATTCTTAATTGAAACCAAAAGTAGCCAATGAATAAATGGGAATTTCAGTTCAGTTCGGGGCTGTCTGTTGTTGGGAAAAAAGTTTCTGCAATCTTACCCGCCGCCGCGCCGCTTCACCAATTCTGCTGTTAACCATGATCTCCGTTGGTGTAACCCGGTCGAAATATCGATAAGCTAAATTCAAAACTGAATTTCCGAGATAAGCCGTAAAAATGGCTTTTATTCAGTCTTGAATAATGCATTTTTATTAATGGTGTATCATGGTAACCCCATTCCAAATGGTAAGTAGTACCTACACAGTAGCCGGCGCGGGCGCAAGAACCGGGGGCAATAAATATCGCGTGATCTGGTGCTAATCGCGGCGGGACTGGGAGTGGCTGGGTCCCGGTCTTGATTTTTAAATCGCTACAATGAATTACTTACTATTCGCATTTGAAATACGAAGTTATTAGTATTGATAGTTTCTAAATGCGTAAAGCATCTAGTCTATGAACACAGTTGGACAGGGATTTTCTAATCTAGGTATAACAGATAGAGGGTAAGCCTAGTTCCATAAAAATGTTTCATTAAAACATTTAAAGCTTATTCAGTAAGTCTATGGTTTTTTAATTATTTCTAGAAATAAAACTGATGAATGAAAATATGCACTGGGTTTCAGAACTCAACACTTAAAAAAAAAACATATTTGACATCATTATTACAAAAACGAACATCACTTGTCTTTTTTGTCCTAATACGTCGAGGCAACATTGTACGGCTTGCGGCAAGCCACATAATTTTATAAACGAATTTTACAGTAACATGCTTTTGAAAATTATTTCCCACGATGTTGCCTTGTTATAAAATATGCTGCCGCATGCCACAAATGTATTCTATTTGTAGCATAACACAAGATTACACATGCGAAAACTACTTAAGTATCATACCGCAAGCCACACAATGTTGCCCCAGAAATAAGGCGTAAAAGCGTAAAAATGCCAGATATCCCCATTTAAGGGTGAACTGTTAAATAAAACTTATAAAGCACGCAATGGATATCAAATAGTGCTTCTAATTTGTAAACATCCTCTTCGTGTATCCTGATCGGAGGCTCAATGACTTGCACGATTTATTACCGTAATTGGTTTTTATCAGCTGCACAGCTAACTCATGGATAGGGTAGGTCTGTTTGAATCATTAAAAAATATGGTACAGTTAAATCAGAACGATTATAAAATTAATGGGTTAGAAGCAATAGGTAAGTATATTGAAACAAATATATACGCTAAAAGTTTATTGTTTTTATTTTTTCTCATAAAGTCTGTCTAGATTGAACTAAAATATTTTAAAAATTGGTAAAATTCGCTATTCTACGAGGAAAGCGAGATTGAACGAAGGTGCAGGGCGTATAAATAACAAAGCTTATTCAATTGTTGTTCCTTCTGATCATTGAGTAAATCTATGTAGGTACTTTATTTACTAAATGATTATACTAAAATAGTAAACTAGTAAATAATCTATCAGTGTGATCTTGAACTATTAAGACATAGTGGCTTCCAAACAAGGTGTGAAGAAATACGAGTATGACTTTTTGCATTCACTCATTTTACTTTTGCGTGTAGATAATGACTCCTCTTGTTAAGAAACAACATGGTTAAAAGGTAGCCAATAAAAACCTCCCATACAAATCGAGTCCTTTACGAGAAACTAGTAATAATCGATTTCACGGCTTATAATTTTTTAAATGCTCGTAGGTAATTGTGGGTAAGAAGTAATCGATTAGTCGTGTCGATTCCATTTCGTCGCACTACAGACCGATTGCGATCGCTCACATTCGCACGCTCTCGATTTCAAATCGATTTCTTGTTATGTTTCGACACGCGATATTGTGTTGTTATAAGGGCGCTTTGATGAAAAGTTAGTTTTGGAGTTGTCTAAAGACGTCTCTATCATCTTGAGTCTATAGTAGAGTCATCCTCGTTGAGTTGCATGGTCAAGAACTCTTTCAAACATACGTCCATCCATACTCACAAATTCACAAACTTTCGCGTTTATAATATTAGTAGGAGTGACATTTGCATGCCATAACAGGTGATTGAGCTGTTCTTGTATTTTATTTTCTTTCTCAACATCCTGCCTGCGTGCACAACTACCTTTTGTAGCAAATAAATTATGATTCTTATTCTTATACGCATCCTAAGGCTGGGCGACTGTAACTGGGCGAGCATTGCCACTTGAGTGTGGAAGCTGTTAAATGATGATGATGATGATGATGATGATGATGATGCAGCTTACCTTGGAGACAGGCTCCTCGCTCCATCCGCCGGTGTTCGCCATGCCTTCCAGCAGTGTCAGCTCACTGGAACAATAAACAATCAATATTAATTTCTTTAAAAAGCTAGCCGAGAGTGTCAGACACATTATCTACTAGGAAAGTAAGCAAACATAAATTTTGGTTTTGTAAACTGGAAATTTTGTAAACTGTAGGTACATTTTGTAAACTGGACATCATGCTAACAGGACATTTTGCAAATTGGACATTCTGCACCAAAACGTGAAAGTGGTCGGTCGTTGCTGACATTTGAACTATATCATGCAAATTCCGGGCGCGGAATTTTATTTTTCTTCATGATATCATGGTATTCTCCTTACTCAGTCACATGACGTTGGTACGTTCTTCGTCATCAAAATTAGGTTTGGTAAAGTAATTCATATAATTTGTTCTTTGTCTGATGCTGTAGCTGACTGATGACGTGGAAGGAGGTCCGGTGAAGCTTGATCCGTCGTACCTCTTCGACTCAAGCATAGGTCAATTCAAAAAAAAAAAAAGACGTGGAAGGTTATACTCGTATATAGCTTCACATAACTTTGGAGAAGACCATGTATTATTTGAATCTGTAAAATTTTGAACCCTAGAAGAACAACAACGACAAGCCCAGGGGTGTTTTTAGTTTAGTTTTCAGATTGTTTTTTCAGGAATAGGTAAGTAATCAATTCTAAACATTTCTCAATCTTTAACATATCTACTGCAAAACATATGAATTTTATGACAGATTAATCACTAACCACACGCCGTTTTGGTTCTGGTTAAGGTATGTTTTTTTGTAGGTTATGTTTCTTTTGTTAACCGCATCTTTAGTAACTTGTTATTGTGATTCATTTGTTATGCAATTTACGTCATTATCGTTTAACTCTGTCCATTCAATGTGTGTTGTGAAACTCAAGAAAAGCCAACTGCAAAAGGTATTACACAAAATATATGATTTAACAAAACACAAAGCAAAAAGGTGGTGACAATACTTAAAAAAAGTAAAACGTAATATTTAAATTCTTCAAGTATTGGTAAGCATTGCGTCCAAGAATATAAAAATTTATTATGCACTAGGTAATATCGTACGCGCACACAATTTCACTTTAGTAGTTTTTTAAGTTGGAATTCAATTCCCTAGGTAAAATAACTAAAATAAAAATAAATAAAAAATAACATTATATTTAAAATTCAAAACCCCCGCAACAAAACCGTTACTTGATACTTTCAACAACTAGAGCTGACAAATGGTTGAAGATATTTTCTTGAATCATAGCTACAAAAAAAAACTAGATCAAAATCGGCGCATCCGTTTAGGAGCTACGATGCCACAGACAGACAGACAGACACACACGTCAAACTTAACACCCCTCTTTTTGTCGGGGGTTAAAAAGTAACCTATATTTTAAGTTACACATCCAAGAACACAATTTGGAAAGCACTTTTGATTTTACGCAATAGTTTTTGCATACTAGTGCGACAACAATTAATATGCAGATAAGAAAAAATATTGAAACATAATCAATAGGTAAAATTCACAGAATATCAGTTTGATTGTACCTAACGAGTTAAAATTAACATACGTTGAAGATTTCTCACGTCATGGAGACGATACTATAGTTAGCAGATCTATGTCAGCTGTAAAGTTGGAAGTACCGCAAAACAATAATAAATTTTAGAGCTGCGGGTTGTAGGAAACGGGCGCTTGCGTCGCGTATTTGCGGCTGTGGGAGCGTAAGCTGCGTGTACGCACTCGATACACGCGCGTGAGACAATATCGCAGTGATTAGATTACACGTTTATAGGCTAGCGAAATGGGCTTCCTAGAGTGATGGTATTGGCTTTTTCTAACAGACATTTTATTGTAAGTAATACTTATTAGCTTAGATCTTATGATGACACATTTA
This sequence comes from Teleiodes luculella, assembly GCA_948473455.1. Classification (NCBI taxonomy): domain Eukaryota; kingdom Metazoa; phylum Arthropoda; class Insecta; order Lepidoptera; family Gelechiidae; genus Teleiodes; species Teleiodes luculella. The sequence goes on from OX419595.1 coordinate 14,450,026, forward strand.
TAAGGGCTTATTGCGATAATTTTATTGGTTCAGAATCCCGATACTTTTGCGGTGTAAATTTTAAAAATTTCCCATGACCGCGAAGGTTTAAAATCAAACCATTTTATTATTGTAAAAAAGTCGAATTTACGACAACTCTAATGGTTAAAAAAAAAAGTCTTTGTTACGTGTCAAAAAACAAATCGGCTCTCCTAGAAAAATATCACCGGCTTAAAGGAGTAACGGCTACGAAAGAAATAAAAGCTAAAAAGGCCCTCGAAATCTTGACCACCGGGCAACTAAGACCAAACAAACGCAGCAGGTGCCCTCTATATCACGGCGCTCGACAATATATGGACAAAATACTGGCCATAAGCACCCATAACTCGACGTAACCCGCCCGGTCCCGTTATCGCGCGCGACGACGCGACGCCCGCCGCGATCACGCGCGAACGACGGATTTATCGCGCGACCCGCGGCGAGCGGTTTGTAGTTGTAGGGCGTAACTGATGTGAGATACTGTGATATTATCGCTGAATCGATACAAAATTATTATCTTTAAGAATATGAAGACTTCACGTCGTCGTCGCATAGACTCTTCACAGGTAACGTCTATCTACTTAATATAAATGGTCGGTTCCGTATTTCATTAAAAAAATTGCGAATCGAATAAGCCAACCTTAGAGTATAAATAGAAAATTTTCTGGAAGCCAACATTTTGTTTTGCAGTTTATCATACAGATTTAAAAAAATATATTTTTTACTTTTAATGGAAAAAAGGAAAGGTTGCTGAGATGTTATCAATTATGCTAAAACTTAAAACCTTGGTGTCTTTATCTCTAGATATTCTTCTTCTATCGTGAGGGTAGTAATTGCTACGACCGACCTCACAAACCTTAACTAGCTACAGCAGCTTAAATAGCAGTGAATAGGTACAAGTGTAAAACAACACTGCGATGTAGATGCGATGCGATGCTGTGTTTGGTATATTTTACTTGGAGCTTCTTAATATAAATTTATATCTTCAATGTCTCCGATCGCCTTATTGTCGTGGTTTCGATCTTCGGTCGTGACGCGCCGAGACGCACGCCGCGCGGTTGTAACCGATTGCGCGCGATTCGGTTTTGGTGGTCCGATCGTTCACGCATGCGTATTGTCACGATCAAGAAGACTTGTCGAACAAATAACAGTTTGTCAGACTGTCCACAGTTTGTTAAGGACATTACAGGTTGAATCACCAGATTGTCCGAAAAGATAATTTCGTGCTACTGAAAGCACGCAAAGCTCATCTACAGATATAACAAACAAACAACAGCCTTTATGTGTAAGGTTGGTAAATATAAAGGTGTATTATACGAGCCATGTCAGAAGCCTTAGGCGGTTCAATAATTCTGAAACTAGGGTTTGTGAAGTAGGTTACCGTCGAACCTCACAGAATAAGCAGGCAAAGCAACTCTTAAGGGTGACCAGACGTTAGACAAATGGTGGCAAGATTTAGAACAAGTTCGTGGAGAGTATATAATGTCTCTTGCTGTCGGGTGTTGTCGGGTAAAGTCAGGTGCTGTCGGGTCCGGCAAGCCAATTACATGCGCAGGCGACTATTCGCTTACACTGGCTTACAGACATTGCTTTAGTGCCAGCACATTTGAACATTGTCGCTTGAATTTCAGGACAATTTGGAAGCGCGAAATTGCAAGTATGGCTAAGTGAAAGAAAAATATGTTATGTTAACAGCTCATATTATGTCCCCACCGAGGGGCTCGAGCCTACCCTGAAATCAGGGTGAATAAGCCTTAGTTGACTACGCTGGCCCAGTGCGGGTTGGTCAAAGAAAAATAATAGAATTTAATTATGTAGGGTGAAATCCTAAAGGAACATTTACTACAAATTAGCACGCATGTCTGAACTCTACGGTCATACATTCTCTCCCCTATTCAACGAACATAATATTGAGCTCTTTAGCGTGCTCTTGACCGTAGGAACCGATCCAGGTTCCCTTGTGACAAATGACGGTAGGGCGGTGGAGATTGCAGCTCGCACAAATATGGCGGCGGCACATTCGTCTGCGCCGGCACAAGGTCCCGTAACTCGATTACGGTTGCAGTTGCGTCGCTCTTGTAATGCTGTCCCACATACCATTACTTGTTTGTTTTTCTGTGCTTTTTTTCAATGAAGACAGTCTGGTAAATGACCAAAAATAAAGTGTGATACTGTAATGCTGACGTCAGGTTTAGTGAGGTAGGTTAATCTGGAAACCTATAAGATAAACAACAACAACTGTAAGCGAATCGGCGTTCTCTAACTGGAAGATTTAGACTCTAGCTTCTACACTAACAATTTCGAATAAAAAAGTTTTAAGTATAAAGGATTACCCGTATTTTCCCATCAATGGTAAAATACGGATACGGGTACGGTAGGTACTAGATCTTTAGGTGCTTTAAGAAAACATAAAAAATATTAAAGCAACATTGTAATTTAAATTTCTGATAGTCATCATCAAAAGAAAGGTTCTATCTCTAAAGGTAGAAAGATTTCAATTATTCTTCCTTATCGGTGAGCTTAAACCCAGTTTCAATTCCAAACTCAGCAAGATCGACGGCCTTTCTCTTGCGATAGGTCAGGAATTCCTAATAAATTGAAGATACGACTCGGACGCCTGGACTAGCTCCGTATAAAATGCAAAATAACAATTTGCGATGCAATCAAATTGAGACCGCTAGCGATGCCGCTTACCGCTAGCCAGCCCGAGACATGTAGGCTCCTAGATAAACCCACCCTATCCCTTTTACCTAGAGTTTTTTACAACTTATATACTAGATTTGATTAAATATGGTTGAAGGATAGAGTGATGGCAGCATTAATTCAGAGTTTTTGGATTCGAATCTTGATGGAGCTATTAACAAGCACAAATGTTTATGTATGCAGCGTTCGTTGTTAACAGCTTATATGGGGCTCGAGCTTACCCGGAAATCAAGGTGAATAGATCTAGTCCACCACACTGACCCAGTGCGGGTTGGTCAACTTCACAAACAACCTTTGAATGACTTCGCAGCCTGCGAATCGCAGGTGTGTGAAGGTTTCCTTACGATGTTTTCCTTCGCCATAAGAGCGTCGAATAAACGTACATATGAATTCGAAAATCGAACACATTGGTACGTGCCGAGGTTTGAACGAGCGAATTTCCGAATGGCAGTCAACGGGCCTAGCCACTTGGCCACCGACGCTCTTGATTCGAGTCGTTTTGAAAATGAAATATGTTTTATTCGAAGTAAGATTTTACAATCACTTTTCGACGTCGTCGAGGCGGGTTCACAATTGGCTGTCTTCTGTGGAGAAGAAGTTTTGTGTTGTATTGTAATGAAGGCTGGCTTGGGAGAGGTCCATCAGAAGCAGCCGGCGTAACTGTACAGGCGTCACATTCGCACCTCGCAACGGGACTGGATAACTAAATTACAACCCGCGATAGAGCCATGTGTTCGAGCTGCGCCCGCGCCGCCGCGAGCGGCAGCGGTACCGCGCGGGCTGAGCGGTGAGAGGACCGCGGATGTCTTTCAATTTTAAATAAATAAATAATAATAATAATTGTTTATTTCTCCACACAATTTGTTAACAACATACATGGACTTATGGTAAAATAATTACATTAATAGACTGGTGCCTAAACTAGACGAGTCTGTATTTCAGGACACCGGGGCTCTAAACTATCAGAGCTATATGTGTAATAAATAAGAAAGGACTTTGTGCATTTGTTAAGTAAATATTCGTCAAGAGATAGGCGTGATACTGTTTTGATGTCTGGATGTTTGTTCTACTAAAAGATGATTCCATAGCTTCGGAAGCCAAGTAAAACCGTTGCTGCCAGCTGATCTACGGATATAGTTGCTGTAGTAGCCAGGTCAGACAAGATTTATCAGACTCAATAATTCTAACACCAGGGTTTGTGAAGTGAAGTGGATTAATCTCGAAACCACGAAAAGAAAGTATAAGCAATTTAAAAATGTTTCTGTAAATGAGTGCACAGTCAATATTTATATTAGAGACCCGCCGCCGTCGTCGGTCTCTTTCCGCTTGTACCGAGTGCCACCGTGATGGCATTTGAAATAAATTGTTACACATTAGCTGGCAACCGGCAAAAAAACCACAGAAAATTCCAAATTCAAAAAGTTATTTCTTAGATTCATGGTCTAAGAAAACAAGGTCTTCCATTCGGACCACGTGACTTGACACAAGCCTACGTCATCTTGCGCTGTTCATGCGTGTTAATAGACAAGGATGCGTGTTAATAGATAAGGATGAACAGCGCAAAATGACGCAGGCTTGTGTCAAGTCACGTGGGCCGAATGCAAGACCTTGTTTTCTTAGGGACATATTACATTGTCAAAGATCTTGGATCAAAGATTAGAAAGGGACGCAGTTATGCGCAAGAGTGAGCGCGGTGTATTTGTACCTCATTCTAACGCATAACTGCGTCCCTTTCTAATCTTTGCGTCAAAGATCTTTGATCCTAGATCTTTGACAATGTAATATGTCCCTTAGACCATGATTAGATTGTTAGACCCGCCGGTCTCTTCCCGCTTGCACCGAGTGCCACCGTGATGGAATTTGAAATAGATTGTTGCTGATTGGCCGGCGGCGGTCGTCGGACGTGCTCGGACGCCGTTGTTTTGATTGCGATTGCTCACTTTGCTGACAACTGACCGATCGGATTGGATCAATAGATTTTGTATTGATCTTTTCATGTATTAGATTAGGTAGAACACAATACCTTAAGAAACTTAGATAGTCAGATGACAAATGGTTTAACTGTCATGATTTAAAACGGGATATTTGCACATTATTACGATTGTTCACGGGTCTTTGGGGATATTTGCAGTTGTTATGAAAATAACCGTGAAAGCTTTAAAAATTTAAATTGGTTGTTTAAGTTAAACATTAATCAGTTAAAAAGTAGAGTCGTTCTTATTATGACGGCCCCGTAGCCTAGTTGGTAGTACGTCTGCCTTTAAAGCACAGGCTCGCGGGTTCGAATCCCGCCCAGGGCAAATATTCGTGTGATGGATGAGCATTTGTGTTTGCCTTGTACAGGCTCTGCCTAATTTGGGGTCAGATGGCCTTGTGTGAGATAACCCAACAATTTTTTTGTAGTTTGGCTCGAAAAAGAAAAACACTAACTATATGATTTTAATGGGACACACAATAGAGAAGTATTTTTAGTGGGAATTATTTTATATGGGAAAGTTGATAAGATTCATTTCCTGACTATGTCCTCTATAAAAGTTTTTGTTAAGCCGTCACACTAATAAAGGTATGATCACTGCCAAAAGTTAAGACATCTTTCACTATACCTACTACGAGTAAGTACTTTAGTTTCAAACTGGTTGAATTAATTGCAGCCTATCAAGATAGCTGATGTGTTATTATAGACTCTTCCCTGTAATTTTAGATCAGAATAAAGACATTTTTTGGGCTCCACTGTAATTTGAATGTCATTGACCGTGATTGTGTAATTATTTTGAAACTGTTTCAGGTCGGTTCAATTATGCAGTTTGATTATTAAGCACAGCTTTGGTTTGGTTTGAAAATAGATAATTTCCGAAATGCACTCATGTCTATGAATTTATTATTTATTTAGTCAGTTTTACTGTACCGTACAGTCAGCTGCAGATATTGCTACCGAGCTGCGCCACAATAAATGTTTTTTTTTTTCACTGTTTTAACGATGTACATAATTTTTCGACACACGTGCATTATGTACGTCTGAAGTACACTTTGTAATTAATTCATTGCGAAGTTAAGTGGTGACGCAGTTGCAGAGTAGGTATTGTGGTGTGCATGTGGGCTTTGTAATTGTGAAAAGTAATATAGATTTTAATTTCGTTGATGTGAGGGAGATAGCCGTAGCTCGCGCTATCGCAATTTTTCTATTCCCAAAGCTTTGTTGAGATTTTCGTTAATAAGATACTAATATATTATGCTCTATTTAAATTCCTTCCTTGTTTTCCTTGCTTCCACTATTAGGGCCGGTTCTTACAGTATTACATAGATTTTTGCCGGGGTGGATACCTAATTCTGAATTAGGCTACCTTTAAGAATTATTATTATTTTCAGCGGTTATCGATGATTTGAAACTAAAACTACAGAGAAACTATACCTACCCCTTTGGAGGTGCTTTAATTCAAAATTACGAATTTCTTCGATAACCTCGAAAACCACGTTCGTTCGAAAATCGAAGATAACGCTCCCTAAACCACCTATTTCCTGAGCACAGTTTCTCGTAGGAACAATATATTTTCCCACGGTAAAAACTATCTAAGATGTTGAACAGTCGTATAAGGTACCACCATGCACAAAATTTCATTCAAATCGGTCTAACAGTTTTGAAGATTAGCCCGTACAAGCGAAGAAACAAAAAAATTTGAAAAAATCTGGATAACAATATGTTCTATATCACTTTTTACATCCCCCTGACTCGTTTTTTAGCATTTTTTACTATGTACAGATTTTCGACTTCTACTGCATAGATTGGTAGTGAAAATGACTACCCTGCTTTTGCATCACGAAGTGTAATAGATCACTCTTCCTGATCAAACTACTAACCCAGATGGTCACCAAACCAATACGCATTTCCGATATTTTCCGTTAGATCCGCCGTTTCCGTGATCTACGCGCGTGGATCAACAATTCGATCGATTACGTAAAGTCGAGTTCGGAAGAAAGTGTCGATTAGGCAACCACGCGACTCTGATATTATAATGTGGTATGTTAATGGCAGATTATATTAATATGTATTATTGAGATTAGCGTTACGTAGCCGTAATTTATGCTAAATTTAATTTAATATGTATGTTCTACATAATTTAAAAGTGTTTTCTGCTAATTATAATTTGACAGTTATGTGATCACTATATTCTTGTTAGAAACTTACATTCAATTCTAAATAAAGAACTGCAAGAATATATTAGTGTTTTAGCTTGGAGCATAATTAATTTCAGATTTAGAATTAATTATCACAAAATGTATTCTTCGGATTTAAACTTTAATAACATAAATTTAAAAAAATAGAAACCGCCACATAACAGTTACTTGATCCTTTCAACAACTAGAAAAGAGCTGATATTCTTCAAATGGCTGAAGATATTTTCTTGGATCATAGCTAAGAATACTCTCGATTGTAGCACCTTGCAAAAAAAACTAGATCAAAATCGGCGCATCCATTTAGGAACTAAGATCACACACTTTGTTATATATTAAACAAATTTTATAAAATAATAATTTTGTAAAAGACCTATTTTGAAAAGATGCAACGCCTGTGGAGTTTCTTCCGGTGGGTTCTTCTCCACAGAAGACAGCCAATTGTGAACCCGCCTCGACGTCGAAAAGTGATTGTAAAATCTTACTTCGAATAAAACATATTTCATTTTCATTTGCATTTTCATTTTCAAAGATGCCACAGACAGAAAGACAGACAGACTCTCTTTTTTGTCGGGGGTTAAAAAGTAACTTCCTCTAGCCAGAGCAGAGCATTGTAAAAATGGTATATTATCATTAAAAAATATATTTTTTTTTCTACTATAATTTAACATCATCATTGGTATAATTTTTGGTACACCATTGGTACAATGGTATAGTAGTAACAGGGTCACAGTGAGCCCAAAACAAATGTTTGAGATAAGATTAAGTATGCATCTGCCTTTTCTACACTGATCATTGTGTTTCGTAGTATTAATTTAATGCCAGGGAAAGTGCAGAAGGCTGACGAACCCAAAAATTTTCAACACCCAAGCTCGAGTCTTGTCCTCGGATGTTGCCATTTCCTATTATCAATACAGTAAGCTGTCAGAAGGATGGAGACATAAACCGATCGCTACCAGCCGACCATAGCCCTACCATCACTGTATTCACAGTTCATTTCACAAATAGCTTCAAAATCATGTTCTTAACATTAACATCGTAATCTAGAACGATACCGCTCCACTTTCGATCAAATTACCGTCGACCGAGTAAACCACCGATATTATAATCGAGATTATCGATTGTTGAGAAGAAATCGGCCGGCGTACGGATGACAAATAGAAATTGTCATTTTCCGCGCCTGCGTCGGGTAATGCCGCGTTACTATGGGATCTATAGAAAGTATGTCAATTGGTAAGATCTTGAGAAGATCTTGAGTTGAGTGCGGAAATCGTGCGATCGCAATTTATTTAGGTATGGAAGTGGGTACCTAATGTATTATTTATTATAAGCTTTTCGCCCCACGGCCTGCGCTTAAAGTTTCTCCCGTAGGAATGAGGGTTTTTCTGCGATAAAAGGTAAAGGTATGTGTTATATTGAGATTCAGTAGTTTTTGCGTGAAAGAGTAACAAAGTTTCGCGTTTATTATTAGGATATTTTGATTTATCACTGAGTTGGTGTTGTTTTTGTTAAAGAGTACAATACAATACAATACAATACAAAATTCTTTATTGCACGCAAATAAGAAATGTACAATTTATAAAACTTACAAACTAAAGCGTTAGGCAACAGGCGGCCTTATTGCTTAGAGCAATTTCTTCCAGGCAACCCAGCTTAGGAAGAAACACTTGAGTACTTGATACATTATATCGTCGATCAATCATTATTAACAGATTTCGTTTTTGTTTGTTTTCTTTTTTGGATATGAGCATTGCCCCTTACGTTAATTCGATAAACGATCTTAATCTATACATATATCTATTTATGTACCATATTTAATCAAATAAATTTAGAATATTAACAATACAAAAACAATATGACTATCATCCAAACATTTATAAATAAAATTACTTACACGAGAAAAAAACAAGATCAATTTTTACTACGAAATAGCACTTACATACTTCTTGGTTATTAGTAAATAACACTTACTTTTATGCTTTTAAGTGAACCATTATATTATTGTCTCGCAATAATAAATAATGATGGCCCTCCATTCATCTTTTCAACACCAACTCAAAATAAAACTTAGACAATTATTTACCTTTCAAACAATCTATCTTTTTTTCTTATTACAGTTGTAATCTTCAATCTTACAATTCCATTATAATGTGATTGAGATTATGATGTTAGTTTTTACTTACCGGTGAATTACTACTCCGTGTCGTAATCTTTGGTTTACTGAGTTGATGAGCCAATTTTTATGTCGTTGTGTTGTATTATATGTTGATTTATTAAGTCACAAAGAGTATCTACTGTAGAGTAAGGAAGTTTAGCCATAGAGCAAGGAAAATCGCACTTCGTGTTGCATTGTAATTAAAAGCAAAGAAAATCGGTGATATCGTTATTCTGGTAAGGTGAGTATGACGGTTACTCCAAAAAATACTCTATGGATAACACATATTATTATATAACTACTAAGCTTTGACGCTGGCACAAATATACCCTAGTGCCCTAACATAAAAAAAACTACTAAGCTGCCCAGAGAGGTGGAAAAGCCGCTATTACCTACCTGCCTATCTTAGGCACAGAAGAAAATTATAGTACCTACTAATGTCTTAGGTGAAACTACTTCAACTGTGTATAGAGATGTGTAAATAATACTAAAGTAAATAAACAAAGTAAACAAAGAAATGTTAATGTTGTAATGTTAAATATGGCATTTAGGACCCGTTTAAATTACGTTACAATACATTACAATACAATATTCTTTATTGACACCAGTAATAAATAGGACAGTTACAATTTTCATAAGTGTGAAACAATGAGCCAATAGGCGGCCTTATTGCTAAAGTAGCAATTTCTTTCAGGCAACCAAACAGGGAATTGCGTTATACATAATGTGTACAAAGCGCGAAAGCCTCAGACAAACAATATTGAACAAACCAAATAACTAGAGTTTGGCTACTGAAAGTAGACAAAGATACATAGAAAAAAAAAGTATCAAATTAGGTAAATCCATCGAATCTAGGTTGCCATGACGATTTTTTTTCAAATTTGCCAAGTTTTTTCATTGTCTACTTCCATTAGCCATTTTAGCATTTTTAACATTTTAGCTTTTCGTCAATGTTAATAATAACTATGAGAATTGTTCGTAAGTGCAATGCTTTAATACGATATTTTAAAATAAAAAAAATCACAGCCCTAAAGTTGCAACATTGAATAAGTTAGAATATAAAAGCTGCATGATCTGACCTTTGAATAAGAACACTCGCCTTTACTCCTACGGAATAACGGCGCTCTCAAGGTCAAAGTGTCCAGCCGCATGTGCTGGCTACCGTACTAGTTTTAATCAAACATAAAATTGATGGTACTTCACGGATCAAGCCCGATTTAATCCAATCAAGGGCAGATGGTACCGTTGCGTCATTTTACTTAACTTTTACTCGTAAATCTTAACACTTCATTGGTTGTATAAATCATTTTAATATGATGCCAAATAAGCACATTCTTTCGTCCCAAGACAAGAGGAGCACAGCTTTATCATGGAAAGATTTTTGGATTAAGAAGAACTGGTTCCTATTGTGTGTCCACAATTGGACTTTAGGTATAATAGCCCACTTGATAGTTCTTTGGTTTATGTCCCTTCCGAGGGTCTAGAGTTTCCCCTGAATTCAGGTTGATTAGGAATGAGAACTGTTATATTCGTGAGACCATAATTTTTCATTCAAAATCAAAATAATAATAAAACATGTTACATTCAGCTGAAATTAAATTAGTACGGATATAAAATCCTCCTTTTTTCTGTAGTCTTTCATGAAATATTTTATCAATTTAATAATCTAGCAAACGTAACCTTCATTTTGTTTAACTATCTAACGGAACGACCAAATTCCGTAGGTACATTTCGGAACAGTTACTCACCTCGGGAAGATCGTAAACAATGAACAAAAAACAATTCAATTCCGTGAAATTTTCAATGTCGATTTTGTATGTTAATTTATTCTTAGCACAGCACTACATAAAAAAACCTGTAGGCATATAAATGGGCATCTGAAATTCGTTGGTGGCAATCTGTTGTGCGTGAGAATTTTAAGACCTGTCCATTGTTTATACAATGACCTTAATAGTGATGCGCTTATTCGATATCGATAACATTCAAATGATGTACAGATTTTAACGTGAAACTGCTTTTAAAGAGTTGATGAGTTTATTTTTATTATTTACGACAACGTTCAAATATAGCCCTTTTTTATGTCTTTGTTTTTATTGTGTACGCGTTACGAGTAATAAATCAGATCTAGTATATATATACATATATTTAAAACGCAGCGGGTGTCTATCTTGCGCAATAATCTCCACAACTGAAGAAAAAAAGAATCTTTGGTGTCAAGAGCAATGTTTAAAATGCTTCCATCATTAGATCAATTTAAGATAAACGCGGGCGGAGGCAGATGCGAGAAAAAACGAAGGTTGGTGTAGCATTATTGTCTTAAGTATTAATGAATGTAGCCTTAAGAAATATATTTATGTATGAACGCAACCGGTTGTCTATGCCGTACATTATTGTCTCTGTATTCTTATATTTAAAATACAGACTTGAACAAGACGTTATCATGAACTGACGTAGTTTTATTCATCACCACCCCAAGTCCTCCAGCTGCCTCCATAAGACCTGGCACGAACACCACGCACCCATAAGCCAATCCTGATTAATCAAATCACAATAGAACAAGAAATCTTCATAGTATCAAAAGTCTTCATGGTGTCAGAAGTCTCCAGGGTGTCATCGTGGTGCCAGAAAAAGTGAATCGTCATGATGGAAACGCAGGTACCGCAACAAAATGTCATAATTGCCAATAATTTAAAGCCGTTGATACTTAGTGGAAATGACGGTGCAAATTCCTATGAAAAGTGGAAGCGCTGGCGACAAAAATTCATGATATTTCATGAAGCCAATGACCTTGAAAAAGTATCACAGACCAAGCAAATTGCCATATTTTTAAATGCCATAGGAGATGATGGACTAGAGATCTACAATTCTTTCAACTTAGAACAAGATAAAAATGAAACACTAACGACTATCTTGGAGAAATATGATGCTAAATTTAATCCATGCAAAAATGTCACCGTGGAAAGATATAATTTTTTCACTAGGCTTCAAAATAGCGACAATTTAGATGAATATGTTACAACTTTAAATAACCTTTCAAAAGGATGCCAATTCGGGGAATTGAAGGACTCGTTAGTAAAAGACATGTTTATCATTGGTATTAAAAATACAAGGATCAAAGAACGCTTACTTCAAAATTCAAGTATTAAAAATGTAGATGAAGCTGTACAATATGCTAAAAATATGGAACTGTCAGAAGAAAGGTCAAAGCAACTTCACAATCAAGGCAATGGCAATAATTCAAATATTCAAGCAATTAATAAAACCAGAAGTCAAACACCAAATTTTGTACCGAGATACAGAAATAAGTCTAAGTCAAGAGATCGTTCACAGACACCAAACGGAAATTCAAGTCAGAATGGAAGAAATTCTTTTTCAGCTACTTCTTTTTCAGCTAATTTCAGGTCAAACAGCAATAATACAAAATGTAACAAGTGTGGCCAGATACACAGATACAAGTGTCCAGCATTGGGGAAAACATGCAACATATGCAAGAAAATGAACCATTTTTCTAACTACTGTTTCTACAAGAACCAAAATAGCAAAAATGTAAGTGCAGTGAATAATTTCAGGCAAAATTCTGATTCTAATAGTCATTGTCATGATACTGTTGAAAACCGTTACAATAATTTTCAGAATTACCCTCATAACGATTTTATTATTGGTACTGTAAAATCTCAATCAAATGCTCAAAATTGGCAAATTAATTTGAATATTTATGGTAATTTAATTAAATGTCAAATAGATACAGGTGCAGATATTAATGTAATGTCATTAAAAACATTGAAACATTTGGAAATGTCTTGTGAAAGAAAAATTCATATACAAAAGTCAAGCAGTAGAGTTTTTTCGTTTTCAGGACAAATGATCGAAAATGTAGGTAGTGTTAGACTGAATTGTTCTTTTGACCAGAAACCAGAAATAATTCCAATTATTTTTACTGTGGTTAAATGTGATTGTTCTACAATTCTAGGCTGGAAGACATGTGAGGAATGCGGCGTTGTAAAACGAATTTTTGAACTAACCCAAAACAAATTAACCTCTACTAACCATGAACAAAGGTCAGTGCAATATTTACTAAATAAATACTCTGATACATTTGAAGGACTAGGTAGTTTACCAGGAAATGTTCACTTAGAAGTCGATTCTAGTGTCTCGCCAAAGATCTGTCCAGTTAGAAGAATTCCATATGCCTTGCAGTCAAAATTAAAAAATGAATTGGATAGAATGGAAAAGTTACAGGTTATTGAAAAAGTGTCAAAGCCTACTGATTGGGTAAATTCCATAGTCCCAGTGGAAAAACCAAATGGTGACTTACGCATTTGTCTAGACCCCCGAAACCTAAATAAAGCTATCAAAAGACCTCATTTTCCATACCCTACCTTCGATGATTTACGTTCACAGGTAGCAGGTGCATCAGTTTTTTCGAAACTTGACGCAAATTCAGGCTACTGGATGTTAAAACTCGATCCAGAAAGCAGTGATCTATGCACATTCAATACACAGTTTGGCAGGTACAAATTTTTAAGATTACCTTATGGAATAAATTCAAGTGGTGAAATCTTCCATCGTGTCATGTCAGATTTATTTGGTCAGCTTCCGGGTGTAATAATATTTGTTGATGACATTTTAATTTATGGGTCAACTCAAAAAGAACATGATGAAAGATTAGAAAACATTCTTAAAAAGGCTAGAGAAGTCAATTTAAAATTTAATATGTCAAAATGTAAATTTAGTCAGTCTGAAGTCTCTTATGTTGGTCATATTTTTAATAAAAAGGGTATTTCCCCAGATTCGTCGAAGGTCGAAGCCATAACAAAGATGCCAAGACCGGAGAATGTCAAGGATCTGCAAAGATTTCTAGGTATGATTAATTACCTTGGATCTTATATTCCTAATTTAGCTCAGGAAACAACATTGCTTAGAGAACTTCTCAAAAAAGAAAATATATTTCAATGGCAAGCACATCATGAAAAACAATTTAATAGATTAAAAAATATTATTTGTCAATCGCCTGTCTTAGTCCATTATGATGTTGGTAAACCAATAAGATTGTCAGTAGATGCATCAAAAAATGCAGTCGGTGCAGTTATTTTTCACGGACAAAATCCTATTGCCTATGCTTCTAAAGCTTTGAATAAGTCTCAGGAAAATTATGCTCAAATAGAGAAAGAACTTTATGCTATAGTCTTTGGGTGTAAGAAATTCCATCAATACATTTATGGAAAAACAACTTATGTCGAAACAGATCACCAACCATTAGTAACTTTGTTTAAAAAACCACTTTCAGATGTCCCTGCACGTCTCCAAAGGATGATGATTGCAATACAATCTTATGATCTAATAGTCACATACACTAAAGGTAAAGAAATGTATATTTCTGATACTTTATCTCGAGCACCTATCTCAAAAACAAATGTAGAAAAATTTAGTTTTGATGAATTGGATAGTAATATAGTTTGTCAGGTAAAATTATTAACTTCAAATTTAGCAATAACAAAAGAAAAACTAGATAAAATTAAACTTCACACAAAGTCAGACAATTCCCTTCAAAAACTTAAAGAATACTTTAAGGAAGGATGGCCTAATAATAAGAAAAACTGTGATCCAATTGTCTTACCATACTGGAACATTAGAGATGAAATTCATGTAGCAGAAGATCTAATTTTTAAAAATAAAGCTGTCATTATTCCTAAATCACTTCGCTCAGAAATAGTCTCAATTTTACATGAAGGACACATGGGCATAGAAAAAACAAAAAATCATGCTCGTGGTATAGTTTTTTGGCCAAATATTTATCATGATATAGAAATAAAAATAAGGCAGTGTGAAACATGCATTACATTCAGTTCTAATAAAACAAAGGAAACTTTATTATCTCATGAACAACCTTCTTTGCCATGGCAAAAAGTAGCTATAGATTTATTTGATTACAAAAACAATAAATATCTAATAGTAGTAGATTATTATTCTAATTACATAGAAATTTCACATTTGAGACAAGATTCTAGAAGTAAAACTGTCATAACAGAGTTAAAATCAATTTTTTCACGACATGGTATTCCATTGCAGTTGGTGAGTGACGGTGGTCCTCCATTCAACTCACTGGATTTCAAAATCTTTATACAGGACTGGGATATACAACATATAATGTCAAGTCCTCATTTTCCTCAGTCAAATGGTCTCGCAGAGGTATCTGTAAAAATCATAAAAAACATTTTTAGAAAATGTGAACAGTCAGGTACTGATTTTTATATTGGACTTTTACAATATAGAACAACTCCTCGTAATAATTTGAAAGCCCCCTCAGAATTACTAATGTCACGAAAATTAAGAACAAAATTGCCAATAACAACTAGTAATTTAAAGCCTAAAGTAGTTACATTTCAAAGTCATTCAAAGAATAAATCCAAAATAATAGAAAAAAGAGAAAAATACTACAATAAGAATAAAATTCAACCTCAAGAGTTTCAATGTAATGATAATATTTATTTCAAAAGGACTCCTAAGGATATAATTTGGTCTAAAGGGACTATAGTCTCAAAAACAGAATTTCCAAGGTCTTACTTAGTCAAAGATAGTAATGGTACAATTTACAGAAGGAATAGTCATCATATTAAATTATTTAAGTCAAGTATGTCACAGTCAGAAGCACAAAATCAAGTCAAGTCAAATAAATACAAGTCCAAATATAATCATAATGAAGTCAGTCATTCACCTATGTCTTACCACAATTCTAAGCCATTATTCTCAGAGCCTGGTCAAAGTTCAAGTCAGTCAAGTCTAGCAGAAAGGGAGGATAGTGATGATAACAGTCTAACTTATTATTATAGTATTCATAATTATTTTCATTGTCAAGAAAGTAATAATTCTAATGTGGAACAAAATGAAATTGTAAATGAGTCATTTGAGTCGGCAGAATCTAGTCAACATAGTTTAAGTAAAAATCATAGCTTAGATCAGTCAAGTAGTCAAAGTCAAGACATGAATCAGTCAATTGAAACGGAAATACAGTCTCCTATTTTCATTGAGGTGGATGAGAGTATCCAGGATAATGATTTCTTGTCAGAGTCAGAGAACCAGATGTTATTAACACAGTCAGATAGTCAGTCAACAAGCACTAGTAATAAAGAACAGGACTTACCTGAAATGCTTGATATGAGCATAAGCTCAAATACCCCTGAAATAAGATATAGTAGTAGGGGTAGGTTACTAAGAAAAACAAAGAAACTTAATTTATAATGTACTTTTTATTCATTAACACAATTTTACAAATAATAGCATGTTAGAGTAAGGATGTTTGACAAAGAATAAATTCTTATATTAATCTAACATTAATTCATAATTCTATTTAATAATAATTTGTAATAATAATTAAAATTTCAGATAAATTGTAAACATAACCTATAATGTAATCTAATGAAACGTCAATGTCTAATGTCAGTCAATGTCAATCAATATGTCAATGTCAAATTTCAGTGTTGCTCCTTTTTTGTAAGAAAGGGCATGTAGCATTATTGTCTTAAGTATTAATGAATGTAGCCTTAAGAAATATATTTATGTATGAACGCAACCGGTTGTCTATGCCGTACATTATTGTCTCTGTATTCTTATATTTAAAATACAGACTTGAACAAGACGTTATCATGAACTGACGTAGTTTTATTCATCACCACCCCAAGTCCTCCAGCTGCCTCCATAAGACCTGGCACGAACACCACGCACCCATAAGCCAATCCTGATTAATCAAATCACAATAGAACAAGAAATCTTCATAGTATCAAAAGTCTTCAGTTGGCAACTCACACGCGGACCTAATGAGTGAGATACGATATCTAAATCAGCAATTTCAAGGCATTCTATCCTGTTTTTATTAATCCTCTACAGATGATAAGAGCTTCGTTAGCTAGTGATTCAAGTCAAAATAAGTCTAAGATTATTCGCATAATACTTAAGACCCTGTAGTAAATAAGAGTATGGTGTATTTTATAAACTTTAGCGAGGAAATATAAAATAAAAGGTAAAAAATCGTACATTAGTAACAAATAATATGAGAAATAAAGAAAAGCGAAACGAATTTGGATCTAAAAAATTTGAATAAATAACTTGTGTTGCAAGACTGCGGCCCTTTTGAAGTTATTTTTTTCGATAAATCTATCTAAATCTAAAAATAATTAGTCACATCACTAATATTGGAAGTACAAGTCACAACAAAAGATCAAGGACCGTGTCACGAGATAGTGCAATTTATTCACATGCCCGGCCGAGGATCGAACCAGCGACGGCTCGTTGAGGTGACGGCTAACAACGTATCATATTCTTGTTTGGAGGCGTGGTGGTGTCTCAGTGAAAGACCAGTTGCTGCAGATTACTTTTATTGACAAGGATTTATTATAACAGGGGTACAGTACAAGTATGTCCGACATTGGGCGCGAGCATAGAGAATATAGAGATGTACAATAGTTTCTTATCTATGGTCGGTACTAGTGGTGTACCTACCTAATATCTTCCTTTTTTTTTTGAAAATAGAAAAAATACAAAATGCCCTAATAAGGTTTCATGGCTTTAAATAAGGTAAGTAAAATTTTAATTTAAGTTATGTTCTTTTTTCCTTTTTTTTGTGAATTTAGAATCAAGCCATGAAAACTTTTACAAGTGAGTTTTATTCGAGTTATCAGAGTAACGCGTATTTGACTTTGACATTTAAGTGACAATGACAATACGTGTTTGTATTGTATCATGATAATTATGTACTTACTACTCTGAAAGAAATTGAAATTTAATTAAGTTTATACAGAGAAAAATGTCTTAAATTTATAAAAGTTTATTACATCTTAGTCTCGATAGCGAGCGGGTTTGACTACAATACGTCCTGACCGTGTTCTTTGTATTTGTGTGTCTGTGTTAGGTAGTGTTTCTCTTTGTGTACTAGGTTGACTAATTTGTGTTTGTTTTTCAGGTACTACTACGGGCTGTGGAAATATTGATGGTTTTATGATGTGTTGCCGGTTCCTGCGAAAAGTTCCTTGTGGAGATTTAATAATGAAGCTGCGTGGATGAGTGTCTGTGTTGGAAATTACACCTGGGACCCATGAACTGTTTGGTTTATGTTTGAAATATATTTTGTCACCTGTTTTAAGTTCTGGAAGTGTTTTTGTGTGTTGGTTATAATAAAATGTTGTGTTTAATCTTTGTTTTTCTAAGTGTTCCTTTATTTTACTTAAGTTCACAGTGTTGGGTGTAAGAATAGCTTCTGATACAGGCAATATAGTGCGAAGATGTCTAGACATAGCAAGCTGTGAAGGTGAAAAACCTGAATCTTTAGGAGTATTCCTATACAACAACAGTGCTAAGTAAGGATCAGTGTTATCTGCATTACACTTTTTAAGCATATTTTTCACTGTACCAATAGTTCTCTCTACCATGCCATTGGATTTACTCATGTATGGACTAGAAGTTGTATGCATAATGCACCAAGACTTTGTGAACTCTAGAAACTCTTTACTGTTGAACGGGGGACCATTATCAGAGTTAAGAATTTCAGGAATGCCATGTCTAGCGAATATTGACTTTAAGTGAGTTATTACTGTTTTGGAAGTAGAGTCAGACTTTAGTATAGCAAGTTCTGGAAACTTGGAGAAATAATCAACAACTATAAGATATTTGGAGCCATTAAAATCAAAAAGATCAACACCTACTTTGTTCCATGGTAACATCTTATAGTTATGGTGAATAATAGGTTCTTTAGAGTTATTCCTTCTAAAGGTAAGACATGTGTGACATTGGTTTATATACTTCTCAATATCATCATTTATTTTGGGCCAGTAAACAGTAGTTCTAGCATGACGAATTGAACTATTAATACCTTGATGGCTTTTATGAATTAAAGAAAGAATATCTTCTCTCATTGAATGAGGGATGACGATGCAATTTCCCTTCAATAAAATGTTATCAACAACATGTAATTGGTCTTTGATCATGAAGTAAAATCTAACCTGTTCATCAACAGACTTCCTGTGTTCTGGCCACCCACTTCTACAATAGGACATGACTTGGCTAAGAATTGGATCATTTAGAGACTTACTTTGAATTTCAGATAGTTTTTCTTCACTTACTGAGAGGCTGGAGATCAGTAAGTTTACATGTAAGTCAATGTCGTTTTCTAGATCAGTGAGTGCACCTGCAGGGAGTGCTGCTCGTGACAGGGTATCTGCAATGTAAAGATAACGACCTGGTTTATAGATTACATTTAAATCATATGGCTGGAGTCTTAACATTATTCTTTGCAATCTAGCAGGAATGTCAAACAGTGCTTTCTTGAAGAGTGTGATGAGGGGTTTATGGTCTGTCTCTACTGTGAGTTTTCTACCATATGTATACTGGTGAAATTTTGTACAGCCATATAGAACAGCTAAGAGCTCCTTCTCAATCTGTGAATAGTTCTGTTGACATGTGCTTAGTGTTGCTGAGGCATAAGCAATTGGATGTTTGTCATGTAAGATAACCGCACCTAGGGCATCTTTTGAAGCATCCACTGATAATGTTAGATCTTTATTAGTATCATAATATGTAAGAATGGGAGTAGAACTTATGATTTGTTTTATTTTGTTGAACTCTGACTCATGTTTGTCTGTCCATATCCATTCATTTTGTTTGGATAGTAACTGTCTTAGGTTAGAAGTTTCCTGTGAAAGGTTTTTAATGAAAGGACCTAAATAGTTTACCATTCCCATGAACCTTTGTAACTCAGTGACTGATTTTGGGCTGGGCATGTCACAAATAGCCTCGACCTTGGATGGGTCGACCTTGACACCCTCTTGACAGAATATATGCCCTAAATAGTTCACTTCTGGAGCACAAATGACTGACTTTTCCTTATTGAACTTGAGGTTTATTTCCCTGGCTCTGTCAATGACCTTTTGTAGACGTTCATTATGTTCTTCAATTGTCTTACCGTAGATGAGAAAATCGTCCATCATAATTTTGACACCTTCGATATCACTAAACCTTTTAACCATCTCACTGTGAAAGATTTCTGGGGCTGCATTTATACCAAAAGGAAGGCGTGTGAACCTATAACGTCCAAAAGGCGTTATGAAAGTGCACAGCCTAGACGACTCTTCTGTTAATTTAAGCATCCAGAAACCTTTGTTAGCATCAAGAGTAGTGAAGTATTTTGCACCTGAAAGTTCAGATTTTATCTCATCTAGGTTGGGAAATTGATAATGGGGTCTCATTATAGCTTCATTTAATTTACGGGGGTCAATGCATAGTCTGATTTTACCATTTTTCTTTTTAGTTACTACTATGGCACTTACCCAATCAGTTGGCTCGGTCACTTTCTGGATGATGCCTTGTTGTTCCAAGTCATCCAGTTCAGCCTTCAGTGGTTCTTTCAGCTTGAAAGGTATGCGTCTACAGGCTGCAATAGTAGGCTTGAAGTCAGGTTTGAGTTTTAAGTCCACACTGAAATCCTTGATACAACCTATACCTTCGGTAAGATCTGTTGGAAGCTGAGGAATTAAATCAACTTTATTTATTCTCTTTATAAGGTTTAGAGTTCTGCATGTGTCTCTACCTATTATGTTCTGACATTGTAAATCTACTATGTGAAAAGGTATGTCATAGTGATTGTTGTTGAATGTTGCTGTCAGTTTGCATTGTCCTACAGTAGGTATAACCTCGCCACTGAATGTAGATAACCTATGACTGCTTTTTTGTATAGTGCTAGTTGACAAGTGAAGCTGTGAGAATGTGTTGTATGAAAGTATGTTTGTGTCTGCACCAGTGTCTAGAATAAATTCCACATTATTATTATTAATACACAATTCTGCTTTCCATGACTGAGACATTATGCTATTTATATTTATTGTACCTATGAACAGATCATTGGATGCAGGAGAATTATCCTGTGAATCAAACAAAGCCGTGACTATATGAACAGACCTACACACTTGAGCAAAGTGGTTGAGTTTTCCACATTTCTTGCATTTGACTCCCTTTGCAGGACATCGGAAGCGGTGTACTTGTCCACACTTGCTGCAGACTGGTGAAGACTTGGGCTTGGATTTGGATCTCGGATAGTGTTTTTTCATCTCCGGCTTGGCATGGACTTGACCGACGAATGGTTCTTCCAACAGATGGGCGTGTAGTCTTGTAGTCTCCATCTGTTTGGCCAGCTCAATGGCACTTTTCAGAGTTGAAGGTTTCTCTGCTAGGATTCGCTCCTTAATGTACTGGTTTTTTGGGTTGAGGTTGAGGCTGAAGATATCTCGCACTAAGCTATCTTCAAGGTCCTTTAAGCTGCATTGTTTTGCGATATTCTTGAGGTCTGTGACATACTCATCGATGGACTCCGACACCTGTTGTCGACGATTGAAGAGCTTATGGCGTTCCATAGTTGTGTTCACTTGCGGTAGAAAGTGCTCGTCGAATTTCTTTAAAAGAGCGTCGAATGTGATGACGTCGATATCCATGTTAAAGCTGTAAAATATTGACAGGGCATCTGTGCCAATGAAATGTAGCAGAATGGCTACTTTCCGCTTGTCTGATTCATTTTCCAAGTTGTTGGCACGTAAGTATATTTTCAGCTGTGTGTTCCAATTCCTCCATGTAAGTGGCATGTTGCTATTTTTGATATCGAGCGGTTTTAATTGACCCGCGCCCACTGTACCTGCGCTGCTGCCGACTGGTGGCTTGGTCTTGGTCTCGTCACCAGGCATGATGGTTCCACGCGGTTAAACTGGATTCTTACAAATGTCCGAAATATCGCTGCCACCATATCATATTCTTGTTTGGAGGCGTGGTGGTGTCTCAGTGAAAGACCAGTTGCTGCAGATTACTTTTATTGACAAGGATTTATTATAACAGGGGTACAGTACAAGTATGTCCGACATTGGGCGCGAGCATAGAGAATATAGAGATGTACAATAGTTTCTTATCTATGGTCGGTACTAGTGGTGTACCTACCTAATACAACGCATCCAGCTTTTGCTGTCAGAATACAAAATATTTATTAATCATCACTACGTAGTATAAAATAAAGTCGCTTTCTCTGTCCCTATGTCCCTCCCTTTGTACGCTTAAATCTTTAAAACTTCGCAACGGATTTTGATGCGGTTTTTTTTAATAGATAGAGGGATTCAAGAGGAAGGTTTATATGTATAATACATGCATAATATACTTAAGAATAATCCACAATAACCATTTTCCCGTGCGGAGCCGGGGCGGGTCGCTAGTCACTATCACTATCACTATCACTACATAGTATAAAATAAAGTCGCTTTCTCTGTCCCTATGTCCCTATGTCCCTCCCTTTGTACGCTTAAATCTTTAAAACTACGCAACGGATTTTGATGCGGTTTTTTTTAATAGATAGAGTGATTCAAGAGGAAGGTTTATATGTATAATACATGCACAATATACTGAAGGATAACCCACAATAACCATTTTCCCGTGCGGAGCCGGGGCGGGTCGCTAGTTTATTTATAAACCGTAAAAATAACTGGTTGTTTAAATCCGCAACTGGTAGTACTCCAGAAACTGAACAACTTTCCCTAAGGACAATCAGTAGAAATCTCAAAATTAAATATGTGGGACATCTCACACAAACTAGGCAAAGCCTGTACTGGGTGTCAGACAGCTAATATACTAATTAAAATTCAACTTTTCATATAAACTTCAGTCACGTGATTTAATATTAATTTTAAAAATAGTCTGAAAGGCCATTTCCTCTCCCTCTGTTGAACTGTGCTTCTTTCTTCTGTGTACTTTGGTTGTCTTATTGTGATTTATTTAGGTATATGTAGATTTAATTTTTATTATCTAAGTAGTATTTTTGTAGTTTATTATTATTTTACTTATCTGTGTATGAATATTTATGTATTATATTATATATATATATATATTTAACGCACTGCCTCGCAGTTATTTACTTATTCATGCAATCCTGTACCCAAAGGGTTGCCTGGTAGAAATTGCTACCTTAGCAATAAGGCCGCCTTTTGTACACCTGTGTTGCTTTAATTATGTTTGTTGTATTCTCTTGTGTGCAATAAAGTATATTCTATTCTATTCTATTCTAATTTTGAGATTTCAACCTACTCCTCTTCCTACTTGAAAGTTGTTCAGTCTCATAGGTACTACCACATGTTGCGGATAAAAAACCAGGTTAATTTCACGGTGTATAATCAGACCTATCAGGGACAGAGAAAGCTTTGGGGGTCGAAATATGATCACGCTGAAAATATCTCTGCAAATCATCATCACTACATAGTATAAAACAAAGTCGCTTTCTCTGTCCCTATGTCCCTCCCTTTGTACGCTTAAATCTTTAAAACTACGCAACGGATTTTGATGCGTTTTTTTTAATAGATAGAGTGATTCAAGAGGAAGGTTTATATCTATAATACATGCATAATATACTCAAGAATAACCCACAATAACCATTTTCCCGTGCGGAGCCGGGGCGGGTCGCTAGTAATTAATAAAAAAAGAAAATGTATGACGCATTAATTAAACAAAGTAAGCTTATCGGCAATTTGCTGCTCTTGTCGAACATTGAGCAATTTATCAGCCAGGATTTATGTAAAGCAATAAATATACTTTGAAATATTTTTTCTCATAAATAACGTAGCTCGACTAGATTGCACCGGTTATCACTACAACTGATCGCTGCCAGCGGTTCTCAAACTACATTGTAAAAAGCGTGACAAAAAGTCTCTTATAAATAGAAAATATGGTTACTATGTACATATTGAATGAAACTGTTGTACTGTGTAAATAAATAGTTTTTTTGTATTTTATGTATTTAATATTGTAAAAGAGAGCAAGGCGAACCGTAACGTTATTAACTGATATAATAATAGACGCTAATCTATTGCAGTAATTTTCACCTGCAAACACAATATTTTTTATTTTGATTATCTTAAACTAGCGACCCGCCCCGGCTCCGCACGGGAAAATGGTTATTGTGAGTTATCCTTAAGTAAATTATGCATGTATTATACATATCAACCTTCCTCTTGAATCACTCTATCTATTAAACTAAACCGCATCAAAATCCGTTGCGTAGTTTTAAAGATTTAAGCATACATAGGGACATAGGGACAAAGAAAGCGACTTTGTTTTATATTATCTTAAATGTACACAAACAAGAACATAAATATTTCTCAAAAATATATGGGTCAAAATCAGAGAGGTGAGCATTTAGGTGTCGACAAACTTTTTTATATTAAAATAACATGATATTACTAAAATGATTATTTTAAAATAAAGATTCTGTGCATAATTACTAGGCAATTAGCATATTTATTTTTCTAGAATAGTATTATATTCGATTTTGAACAAAAATAGGTCCAAATAGTCATTCCGGGAACGCGTCCTTATACCATATTTCATAATTCAGACATGTCAAAAATGTTTACAATTACGACTTAAATATAACAAAAATTTAATATTAACTTTTAAAATCATCAAACTAAGAATAGACGTACAAATTAGATTAATATTAATTTAATTTCTTCACATTTTGGCTATTCAAATGCTGTCCGGCGTTTACCAAATCATTCCGTGAACGCGTTGGATATCGGTCGATGGAATTAAAACAATGAACGTTAGGTGGCGTTAGCGAGCAACAGTGTAAAGTTCGCTAGTTATAGGACCGGAAAACACTAACGGAACACGGAAAAAAATAATTGATTTTGTTTCTAAGTACCTTTTAATTTCATAGTGTCAAGCGTACTTTAATTCCCTGTCACTTCGGGAACGCGTGTTACGTTATAAGTTTTTGATAATTTGCATGTATTTTTGCAAAATTCTTATAATTGTTACAGCTAACCGCTAAAACCAATATATAACATTGCGGCGTCAAGCGTGACATGAACGTATCTGTCAAAAAGTCATATTCGGGAACGGTCATTTCGAGAACGTTCTCGTATATGAGCGTTCCCGAAATGACGATTTAGAGGCAAATAGACTATCTGAGAAATTGACCAACATCGCCTAAAGGAAATAACAATGCTGTAATGCTTTTAAGTGCATTAATAACCATGAAAATTTTTGGTTTTAGGTATTAATTTAGTACGAGTAACATGCAAAACAATAAAAATAGGGGAAAAAGAAATAAAAAAAACGACTGAAAGTGGACAGTATAGCGTCTAAAAAAACATCGTAAAAAGGGTAATTCAAAAAAGCGCAAGTTTTTAAACCTGAATAAAAAGAGATGAAGAGACAAAAGTTAGGAAATATAAAAAATAAAATAAAGTTGCATAGACAGAAGAGGCATTTCATCATTTTGGGAACACTCCCGTCATTTTCAGGAACATCGCAAAAACAGCAATTATATCACTAATATACGTAATGCTATAATTAAATCTTGCATATACAGCATGAAATGACCTTAAAACTTTTGTACTTATATTATTAATATAGAATGTAGTGCAAAAATGTGTTCAATAAACTGAAAATTTGGAGCAAAATTTACACCTATTGAAAATTTATGGAGAGTTATTTGAAAAATAAGTGTTTTATTGTGAAAATATACAAAATAACAACATTATACGATTTAGGAACAAGTTAAATACAATTTATTGAACGTGAATCTTAAATGCATTTGTTATTTTATGATTAAAAAAATATTAAAAAGTGTTCCCGAAATGACTTTTAGCCCTGGCATTATTCTTATGAACAGGTAGAATTTCTAAAATATATGTTTTTGTGCGTGCTGCTTCACAGGAAAGATTAATTATTAATGACACAACAGACTCCGCTTGTTAGTTTTCTTCAAAAGTAAACTTAATTTCTCGGATATTTGAAAACCTAAAATGCTCACCTCTCTGATTTTGACCCATATAGTACATAAGACAAGGACAAAATATTATATTTTATCATAATATTGGACATGGACATGTATCAACAGTGGACTTACTTAAAAATTTATAGACCTGTCAAGAAATGTCTAGATTGTGGAGCTATCAGTTTACAATTATTCTAGTACGACTATTAATAAGATTAAAATAAAACAATTACAGCTTGAAGCAAAAAACACAAAAATAATATTTAAAAGTACTAGTAAATATAAGTAGCATGAAACTTTGAGAAGCACATTTGGACCGGTCAGCCTGCCACATTGTATGCCAATAACTAAGCTAAGTGTTAATATCGCATGAAAATTGCGGTCGCTCCCGGCCTATTATGAGGGATCGGATACCGCATAGTGCGGGGGCCGTGTCCCGTTTCCACATTACATCGATACTATCGGCCCTCAACCTTAAGGAGCCTTAAGTACGTGTTAGCTAATGACTTGTAAGGTATTGTAAAACACAACATAAATAGCTGAGTGGTAAACCAAACGATGACATTACGGAGGGAATAAAAGCTTTTATAAAATGTAGGGGGTACTGCTTCCGACTCTAATGTATGGGAGCGAAAGCTGGGTATGGCAGAAAAAACATGCAAATAGAATATGTGCTGCAGAAATGAGACCATTGAGAGGTATGATTGGCGTAAAATTATGTGATAGGATTAGGAACAGTGTGATAAGGAAAAAAATGTGGAGTAAAAGATGTTGTGACGAGAATTGAGAAAGGGATGCTGAATTGGTTTGGTCACGTGGAGAGAATGAGTGGATTAAATAAATAAATAAATAAATAAATAAATAAATGAGTTCAGAGAAATTGACTAAACATCCACACCACATCCTATTTAGGCGAGAGTGGAAGGAAGTGTTGGAAGAGGAAGACCAAGACGAACGTTCTTAAAAAACTGATCCAGTACTCTTAGTTACTAGAAATCAAGCTAGCTGAAATGATTAAGGAAATCGAGTTTCTGTTGTTTTCTCTTACGCAAAGTAGGTATAAGGCAACGCGCCACAATGTAATTGTTTGATCGCGCGGAAAGTTTCGTAAAGTACAAAAAGGCAATATTTTAAAATCTTCATCGGCTTTCAAAGTAATGATGAACAATCTGTCAGTTTCATTTCATTTTTCGCGAAACTGTACGTTTAGGAGATTTTAATAACCATGTTTATATGTCTAGGGAATCTACGAGTATATCAAGAGTAGTTAAGACAAGACAGATTATGATAATTCTATCTCCCGTGCCATGTCTCCTTACCGATAGAAATGGAATTGCCAATTACCACCTAGCCATGATTAACATAAAGTAATTTTATGGACTATTCTATGAATCCTTAAAATGAATTATAATTTCTAAGAACTATAAATAAAATAACCAGTTTGAGCATATCTTTTTGCCTTCGTTATAAAAAACGACTTAAAGGATTTAAATGTTAGCGTCCAGATAGATTATGCTGTCATTTGGTCACAGTGACAACCCTAACTGATTACTATTACTAGTGACGTTACGATTGCAAGAAATTAATTGAAAAATAGTATTATCTGTCTTGAACATGAGTGAGTGATCGTTTTGACTAAAGAAAAACGTACCGAAGAATGGATATGGATATAAAAGCAAGCACGATTAATAGCAAATTGAGCTGCGACTGTGTTCCGTATTTAATGTTTGGACTGCCGTTGACTTCCATTCAGAAGTTCGCAGGTTCTAACCTCGGCACGTACCAATGTGCTTTCGATTTTCAAATTCATAATGTACGTTTATTCGACGCTCTTACGGTGAAGGAAAACATCGTGAGGAAACCTGCACACACTGGCGAAGTAATTCAAAGGTTGCGTGTGAAGTTGATCAACCCGCACTTGGCTAACGTGGTCTACTAAGGCCTATTCACCCTGATTTCTAGGTTGGCTCGAGCCCCTCGTTGGGGAAATATATGAGCTGTTAACGATATAGGCTACTGTTTGATAAGTCCGGTAAAACTTATTACGTCAATTTTGTGACACCAGCGTAGGTGGTAAAAATAGCATCAGTTTTTATATAACTAATTTCCCCGGAAAATTCATGCAGGTAAGATAATTAAATAAATATCTACTCTACCTATATGTTGGTAATAATGTTTTGAAGTCTAATGAGCACTATGCGGTCTTACAGTTAAATAGACTTGATTTCATTGACAGGTTTTTCTTAGATCTTCTTGTTTAATCGATTTGAAATGTAAACTTATCGAATTAGCCTTAAAACGACCTGCAAAAGAGCTTCCTTGCTATTTCTAGGGTTTTTATTATTAACGTGCTATACTTGTCTTACGTACTTAACAAGATTTTGTTTTCTATTAAAATTTTATTATGGTTTGGAATTATGTAATTCTTTAATCGAGAAATTATGAATGCTGTACGTTTTTTCATCGGAATGTTTTTTCTCTTATTCTATTTTCTTCTTAGTTATGGTCTGTTATGAAGGAGTAGTAAATCCCCTATAGTCCGGCAAGCTTACATCATAATTCTCAAGAATGGCGGAAGGTCAATTTTAATACATATTCTGTGAACACCGTTGTCTACATGTGCGTGTATTTTCGTGGTACAATTGTGAAAAAGACATAGTGTGCTTATCTGACACCTATGACGCTGCGTTTACTTTATAAAGAAAAGGCAGGCCTAAAGTATTACTCGTAGTAAAATATCTAACCGGCTTGGCTCAGTTAGTCACAAAATGTCGATCCTTCTCATCTCCCATCTCACTTGGAGACAACTATCCCGTATTCCGATTCCAATGAGATAATCAGCGAATAGAAACGTCAAGTCTGTAACAAATTGCACCTTGATGCCTTATATGCGCCCGCGCCGGTCTGGCGGGTGCTTGAGAGGGCCACTGATACTACAATGGGGAAGACTTAGCTTAACTTTGAGCTTGAGCTTTTTTGATTTATTTTTTTTCTCTTCGATTATCACGCTAATATTATAAAGGCGAAAGTTTGAAAGTGTGTATGTTTGTTACTTCTACACGTCTTAACGGCTAGAGTGATTTTAATAAAATTTTGTATGAAGTTAGCTGACACCCTTGATTAACATATACTCTACCTTTTACCACGAGAAAATACCTCATTCCCATGGGAAAAACTGTACAAGTGAGCGGAGCCGCAGGGCGGAAAGCTAGTAAATAGTAAGACTAAGCTTATTATGATCACTTTCATAAAATAAGATATAAATAAAGTGTATACCAAGATCATTTAAATGAGTAAAAAAAAAATTACTTACGAGGTATTTTGTAAAGTAAAAAATTGCTTTTGATACTGCCGGGCTGCCCCACGTTCGATTAATAGGATACCTACTGAATACCAAAAATTACAATAACCGAATTTTACTTAACTGTCGCTCAAAAAGCAAACATGTTTGTGAGTCTCTAAGGTTTATATGCGTGTAATTGTTAAAAAAAATTTACTCTTGTATGTAAATAAATAATTACTTTGCAAGTGTAGTCGTCCCCTGTTGCATGATCTGTGGTACGACTGTCGTTAGCACTGATGGGTCTCTGAGTAGCTCTTATAGTAGAATCGTATTCTATCTCATATTTATATAAATAAATTTACTTTAACTAATTACTAACTAATCATAGAAAAGTCAAGATTTTTGTTTTATTTGTAAGAAGCGTGTCTTTGTGTATGTATGAAGACAAGGAAAGTATGAAATCAAAATTTGTTTTGACAGCTCACATGTCCCCTCGGAGGGGCTCGAGCCTACCTTGATAAGGGCGTATAGGCCTGAGATAACCACGTTAGCCCAATGCGAGTTGGTTGCCTTGCCAAAGCTTGCATGATGTGACCTTAAAGTATGGTGCATATTATTATATACTTTAACACGTGCTAGCATGTATTCGATATTACAGAATGGTGATAATATGTACTATGTTGGTTGACCAAATAAATAAATAAAAATAAAAAAGCTTGAACCTAAGTTTCCGAGTTGGAAGAAAACCGCCCTTGCTACTAAGCCAGCGACGCTCTCGAAATTATAATTTAATTTCCAATCATAATAGCATAGAAGTTACCATACCATACTGCTATACGGGTGTAAAATGAAGACTGTTTACCTGTAAACAAAAACAAAATTATTAAAAAGTGGAATTAATAAAAATTAATTCAATAAATTTATTACATACTAGCGACCCGCCCCGGCTCCGCACGGGAAAATGGTTATGGTTATGTGGGTTATCCTTCAGTATATTATGCATGTATTATACATATAAACCTTCCTCTTGAATCACTCTATCTATTAAAAAAAACCGCATCAAAATCCGTTGCGTAGTTTTAAAGATTTAAGCGTACAAAGGGACATAGGGACATAGGGACATAGGGACATAGGGACGGAGAAAGCGACTTTATTTTATACTATGTAGTGATCTTACACACGGCCACCTGACCCAAAACTAGGCAGAGCCTGTACCATACGTGTCAGACAGCTGATACGAGTATAAGTATATATGCATATAAAAAATACAGCAATATGTAACTGAACTTAATTAACTAAGCAATGTAAATATCGTAAAGTTAAAATAAAATAAACTTTGATTTTTGAATTTGACTTTGAAGTGCTCATCACGCGAATGTTTGCCCTGGGCGGGATTCAAACCCGCGACCTACTTACAGATGCACTTCCAACTAGGCTACGGCCGTCATGTTTATGTGTGTTCAGAAAATAATAGAGTGTAATAATTCATACATATACCTTTTTTTTTTTCAAATATAAAAGGTAAACCTAATATGTATTTCTGAAACACATAGTAATTAATTCCAGCAGAGCTTGGCGGGAGGAATTTTGCTGCTGTTTTCTCACAAGTAGCGGTTCAAGTTGTGAGAATGTTCTAGCGGCGACATCTAGACGTAATCTCTGTCGTCCCATCATCCTTTATAAAGAACGAGAGTCCTCGCCTTTAATACTCGTACATTATATAGACTACCTATAACTGTTTCAACAACGCATAGTTTAAATGAAAACGTAAATAGAGTCGTAGAGAGTAGAGTAAAACGTAAGTAGAGTTCATTTAAACAGAATAGAGTTGTTATTATTTAAAGTATAAACTTCATATACAACACAATCTGATAATTTATTTATAGCCTTTTTTTAACTTTAAAATACTAAGAGAAACACAAACTTTGCACGTTGATTTTTGTCTCGTGAATAAGGGATAGTTGTAGTATTGATAAAAATTGGTTTCAGTTGAATCTCATCTACGAAATTTTGTGTCTATAGACACTGAACTCAAAGTTTCAGAGAGAGCATAGCGATGTCATTCAATCATAGAAATATTTCGCTGAGGGTGATGTAGGAAGGTCATGCAAAGGGCAGTAAAGTTTACAATCTTTGTAACTATTAAGATTAAAAACGGGATATTACAATCTATTACAATCTCTATTGTTTTACAATCTTTGTTACCGTTTTTACTTTCTTTTTTTATAGTAATTATTGGGATACACCTACTTATGAAATGCCTTTTGGCGATGCATAATAAACTAGTTAATGTTTATCAGATCTCAAAGTGCTATTTACCGGAGAATAAGATAGAATAAAATGTAGGTTCCCCCGGGACAAGGCAAGACTGGACAAGGTGGGACAGGCGGCTTCCGGTCTCCTTAAGGACATTCAGAAAGATACTGGTTTAAAGACGAGGTTTCTATTTTGTTGCGCTTACATTATTTTTTATTGCATTTTTATGTAGAGTTGTTGTAAGAGCAAAATATTCCTGACTAAAACCATTTATTTATCTATCTATACTTTATGTTATATTATAAAGAGGAAAGACATTAATGTCTGTTTGTTTGTTTGCATGGCATGCTCAGTAACTAATAATAATAATTAAAACTTTATTTGATTCGTAAAAATACACAACAAAAAGAAAGATACAAAAGCAAAGTAAAAATAATTACTGAACCGATTTTACTGGTATTAAGATAGAATAGACTTTGGGGAGTAACATAAGCTACATTTTACCGCGGGAAAATTCCTCATTTCCACGGGAAAACCTATTAGGTCGGGCGAAGCTGCAAGGCAGAAAGCTAGTTCGAATAATAAATTAAGCTAGTTGCGGTACAAAGTTCGCTGCTTGCGCTAATTTACTTACTAAAGTCATAAAGTAAATAAATAAAGCCTATCTGCTTGCTTGGCTTTTTAAACTTATTAGTAAAGTGTCTTCATCACACCTACATCAGAAGCGGAGAGGAAAAATTATCTGATTATAACTTATGAAGTGTGGTCTATTCATGAATAAGTGTGTTTCCATTGCTCACAATAAGATAGTTGACTATCAGGCTCCATAATGTAAGTATATATTTTAAACAGTTGACATTTCAAATACTAAAACTCCATTAACTCTCTAAATTAAAAATAGAATCCACTAAAATAAAAAAGAAAAACAAAACCTGCTATTCGCAATTACGGTACGTAATCGTATTTCTTTTAAAGGAAATTTTTGTCATCATCATTTCAGCCGAAATACGTCTATTACTGGATAAAGGCCTCTCTCAAAGATTGGTCCTGCTTGGCTCAATATAGCGGCTACCCGCGACCCTCACCAGATCGTTGGTCCACCTCGTGGGGCGCCTGCCCACGCTACGTCTTTAAGGTTTTTTTTTTTTTGAATTGGCCTATGCTTGTGTCGAAAAGGTACGACCAATCAAGCTTCACCGGACTTGTACGGAAACCGTCTCTTACACAAAAATCAAGTTATAAATCCATATTACATCGCTACAATAATAATCGTTCCGGGGTGGGCAGTGGACACAAGTCCCGGTTGATCTACCTCGGCTCCCGATTTGATTCATTCCCCATTCAGGCGTAAGATATTTATTGCACACACCAATACCAAGTGTAGGGGTGCCGCCGCGCCGCAATAAATTTAAGAAGCTAATAATTTTTTTATCAATACTCAATATGTTTATTGCATTCCATAGGTTTAAATGATGTTAATAATACAATAACTTAAAAACAACCTTAACCTTATCCTTACTTACACATGAATAAATTGGAATCCTTTATTCCTTTATATCAGTTAGCTACAGTCACAACGACGACAGTACGTAAGGGTACCATGCCACAATTTGTTAATCTCTCTAAATATTCTTCTATTCTATTTAATTAAAGTATTAAAAAAACTTTTATTTTTATTTGACTGCACTTTTAATTACGAGCTAATCTTTAGTTTATTTTAAAACTAGCGACCCGCCCCGGCTCCGCACGGGAAAATAGTTATTATGGGTTATCCTTAAGTATATTATGCATGTATTATACATATTAACCTTTCTCTTGAATCACTCTATCTATTTAAAAAAACCGCATCAAAATCCGTTGCGTAGTTTTAAAAATTTAAGCATACATAGATCTGCAGGACATAGGGACATAGAGACATAGGGACAGAGAAAGCGACTTTGTTTTATACTATGTAGTGATTCTACGTCTTTTTCCAGATGATTGTGTTTTCTATTTTGCAAATGTATTATCTTATTTTATTTCACCGGAGCACAGCCCTAGCGCAAGCTATTATTTACGGCTTACCCCGTTCAGGATATGCGCAGTGGCATGTAGGGATACTAACTGATTTAGGAGGCGGTGTTCCTTAAGCTATTGCCATACTCGCTTCCTGGTGGATAATGCCTTATTTGGATTTGTATGGTAAACAATAAATAAGCTCTTGTATAATAATAATGATCCTAGAGATGATTCATTGGAAGAAATAAAACCCATTAGCAAAAAAATATCTTTTGTCTTTAAACATTGGCAATAGTGAGTAAATGTTTTAATTCAAACAATTTTTATTCGAAATAAGATAATAACATAAAAAAAAACATTTTTTGACGTCAAAGCTAATCCCATAAATGGCTCTGGTCCTTATTATTGATTAGTAATCAATAATAAGGACCAGAGCCATTTATGGCTAATATTATCTATATAAGATATATAGAAAAAAAGATGATATCCGAGTCAGGACAATGTGAAAAGTAAAATAGAACATATCCAGATAAATTTTTTTTTTTGTTTCTCTGTCTGTTTGTCTGTTTGTACGGGCTAATCTCCGAAACTATTGGGCCGAGGTGAATGAAATTTTGTAGGGTCGTTTTTCACATCCCTGGTCAACATATATAATCTGTGGGATTGTTAAAAATTACTACGGAAATGTTGAAAAACAACGCGGGTTAGCCAGGCAGCTAGTATAAGAATAATAATGACGTGGACTTAGAGTATAAATAGAAAAAATGACGGACGTGGACTTATATCAAACTGAAAAACTTTACTTTAATTCTGATGTGTTCGCGTTTGACCTTTGTCTTACATACATAGCAAACAAATCTAGGTCCACATGTTCGGTCACTTAAAACAAGACTTACATGTTATAAAAGTTATCGAAATAAGGTCTGTTTTTGTAATGTTCTTTGCTATACCTTCTGTATATTGTTGCGGTTTTGTATGAAAGTTGTATTAACAACTTCTAAAAGCTTCCAAGTGCCAGTATCGTCAGTGTATGCCAATAGTATTAATCTCAGCTCATTTGTCTTACTTATGTAAAAAAATTGTGGATACGCTGGATTTGTGAAACTTTCTTCTCAAACCTCAAAATTTCTGAATTAGCTATAATTATTAATTTATTAATTTTTATCTATTAATAAATAATACAGCATTAAATCCTTCGTTAAGACCTCATAGTCCTCACAAAATTGAATAAATCATTAAATTGACAAGGAAATGCAGAGTATATGGAATTGGTTCTAAACTTAAACATAAAAGTGTTAAGGAAATTGCGATAGTTTGCAAGAAGTTAGCAGTTTCCTCTGGACGGCAGTATAACAGTATCCGTGACAGTATTGCGTCTCGAGTCGTCGGTGTTCTACAGGGCACGTCGCGACACTTGGAATCGGGAGAGGCTTTCGATACTCTGCAACACGACATTCTGAACTATGTTTTTGCAAAAGTAAATGTTATCTACTGCGAGCATACTTCGTTGATGTTTTTAGACTTTTATGATTTATTATTGGATACTAAATTTAAATCTGTTATAAGTACATGAGAGCATATAGTAGGTTTCTGTTGATGAGATTAACGCTTTTAGTTTCCCAATTGTTTCATTTATTTGTTTGAATTGGAAATTATTAATAAACTGTACTAATGTAAGAACAAGAACTATTTCTGTATGTATGTATAAACATAGTAAGTTATAAATGTTTACACCATTGTCATCGTCATTAGGTCAGGAGGCTAATAAACATTCAAGATAATAAGTTCGTATATATCTTTGATATTATGTAATTTTCTAGGCGTCATAAAGCTATTCTTTTGGCAGTAACAAAAGAAGTGTGTGTATGAAAATCGTGACAATTTTCCAGTCTTTGTCATACAAGAACGTAGTAATATAGGTACACTATTTGTAATGATAGCTAAACAAATGTGTTATCGTCAAGTGTCACGCGAGTCATTCTGTCGGACAGTGAGTCGTAAACTTTTTGTCGATTTGTGTCAATCGTTAGCACAGTTGAGAAGAACGGGCTGTTCTATATTGAAGAGATCACTTTCAACGGTACAGCCAGACCTGGTATGCTAATGATCCAATGGATAAATATTTGTTAAGCTAGATTTATAGGAGAGCTAGTTTAGTGTTTGTTGTAGATCCTACTTATATTATTAACGTGAACGTTTGTGAGTATGGATGTATGTATGTTTGTTACTCTTTCACGCGAAAACTACTGAATGTATTTTAATGAAACTTAACAGTAACCTAGTTTATACATCAGAATAACACATAGGCTACCTTTTACCACGGAAAAATCCCTTATTCCCACGGGAAAAATTGTAAGCGCGGGCGGACCCGCGGGGCAGAAAGCTAGTTTAAAATAAATAGACTCGCTGTCCCATAGTTATATTTTGTTTTATTGTATTTTTTTAAGTTGCTTTAATTCCGTTGATTTTGCACCTCGTAGGTACTCTCTCGAATCCCATAAACTATTGTCACAGTTATATAAATTGTAACTCTTGAATTCGAATACACATCGGTACGTACCGAGGCAGGAACCCGGGAGCTTGTAAATGAAAGTCACCGGCCCTAGCCAATTGGCCACTGAGACGTCTTGTTATAGTAGTTGCTAAATTCAGCAAGGTGTAATACAATACAATATTATTTATTGACACCAAAATAAAACTGTACACAAGAAACAATTTTAAAACAACTAGAAGAGTCAAAAGGCAGTCTTATTGCTAAGGTAGCGATCTCTGCCAGGCAGCCCTTTAAGAAGCTGTTTACTAGTGGGAGGTCGCCACTCGCCAATCTATTGAGATGGTAAATCTTAACGGTCAGCTGTAAAATAAGGCGTGAGGCTATAAACATTCCCACTGAGTTATAAGCCGTAATCAAGTATTGGGTATAAAGCAATCCACGTGTAATGGTTGATTTGAGCAAGCGGTTAGAACTAATCGTTATTTTATTAGAAGAGTAAACTCTCTTATGCGCCAAGTGTATTGACGCTTAGAAGAATTAACTTTTCTCTTATATGTGCATTCTACATTGCTAACTGTTTCTATGGCAATATTTTTAGCGTGGTAGAATATGTTATAAAAATTCCGTGATGAAACTTAAAAGTTCTTATATTGTATTGAGAGCGGTGGTAGCCAAGTGGCTAGGCCCGTTGACTTCCATTCCGAAGTTCGCGGGTTCAAACCTCAGTGTGTCTGTGTTTTCGATTTTTGAATTCATAATATAGGTACGTTAATTCGACGCTCTTACAGTGAAGGAAAACATCGTGAGGAAACCTGCTCACACCTGCGAAGTAATTCAAAGGTTGTGTGTGAAGTCGACCAGCCCGTACTGGGCCAGCGTGGTCGACTAAGGCCTATTCACCCTGATGTCAGGGTAGGCTCGAGCCCCTCGGTGGGGACATATAAGAGCTGTTGACGATATTGTACTATATAATAATATTGTAGTATTTATATTTCTTCCATGGTCCAAGAAAACAAGGTCTAACAAGAAGATCACGTGACTGACACAAGCTTACGTTGTTTCTACGTCATTTTGCCTATTCATCCTTGTCGAATGCATGTAATAGACAAGGATGAACAGCGCAAAAAGGCGTAGGCTTGTGTCAGTCACGTGGTCTTCTTGTTAGACCTTGTTTTCTTAGAGCATGATTTCTCCTAACAATCTTATAATAGGCCAATCTAGGCACACTGACAATGGCTTATACGTGCTTATACTAAGGACAGGATCATTATAAACAGTGATTCGTGGATAGTGTTATCGTCATTTGAATACACAACATTATTTTTGACCTTGTTGTTACCTACTATGACAATATGTATTACAAAATCTACAATGGTGAAGAACTTAGACTGAAAATTTTCGCTATTGGTTCAAATCGTGTTTAATCTAGACAAAAGATTAAAAGTCTATTAGAGTATTTTTACAATTTTTAATTATTATTATTTACAAAAAGTAAAAAAAAATCAAATTTTGTTCGTTTTCTTTCACTTTTTTTTTGCGAGAAAAAGATGCAAAGCCATATTTATTCAAATTTATATATTATGCATTGCTGTGGTACAGTTATTTGAAACTGGTAGTGGACAATAACTGTAAGTGCAGGTCGTACGAAAACGAGGCCTCGAAATAAACGCGCGAAAACGTGAACAGAAACGTGTTACAACAAACTCATGAGGATTCGCAGGTTTATGACAATAATGTACGGTCACAGAATATCAAACATAATATTTGTCATGTAGAGCGTGTATAAAACTAAAACATGAAATATTTTAATGAAATCTAGTAACGATAGATAGCATTGACAATATTATGTTTCCCTAAGGTTGTCTGGTAGAGATAGCTACAAGCGATAAGACCGCCTTTGCGCACCAAGTTCTCCGGTGTTGTTTTTTAAGTTTGTTTTTTGTGTGCAATAAAGTGTTTTACTTACATATACGTTTCAAAAAAACCCTACCAAAGAATGAAATATACAGAGCTACATTAGCTGGTCATTAGGAGTCTAGTTAATAAGCTTTAATACAAAACACCGCCGAAGTTTTTTTTCAACATCGGAATCCGCTGCGACTATGTTGGTGACTTAATAC
Organism: Teleiodes luculella; assembly: GCA_948473455.1. Classification (NCBI taxonomy): domain Eukaryota; kingdom Metazoa; phylum Arthropoda; class Insecta; order Lepidoptera; family Gelechiidae; genus Teleiodes; species Teleiodes luculella. Next base: position 14,488,015 of record OX419595.1, read on the forward strand.
AATGGTCAAACATCACTTTTAAATTTCCTTGCGTGGTAGGAAGAGGAAATTTTCTCTCGATGCTCCTTGCAAAACACAAAAAAATATGATAGCGAAAATCTATATTCCTATAAAATCTATATTCTTATCCGTTGCTGTAACCCAATACTCCTAAGGTCAAAGGTCTGTAACATGAGAAGGTCTATTAAAGTGAGGTCTGTCACCTTCAGAAGGCGGTAACGCGATCCTCCGCTGCTTCTCATTTGACCCCGTCAAGCATCAAGCTGGATACGTGTTTTGCGATTATGTCCCTTATTCAAAAGATTTAAGAACGTGGTAAAGTCCAAAGTCTTTAGTTGGATTTTCTCTTGACTGTTGAAGAGTAATGGTTCCGCGGCAGTTGTAATTAGTTGCCACACACCTAGTGGTCAGCCCATTAGTTATGAAGTCAAGTTGTTATTTATTTTGTTGGTAGTTTTAGATTAGCTGCTATCTCAGAGAAATTAAGGATTTTTCCGGCATAGAAATGCAGTCAGCTGTTCAAAGGCAAAATTATTTGTTTTTCCCGTGGGAATGAGGCATTTTCCCGTGATAAAAAGTAGCCTATGTTTTAATTCAGGGTGTCAGCTAACTTCATACCAAATTTTATTCAAATTGACTGATTGCTTAGTTGGTAGGGCTGCGCATAGTACGAAAAATAGTTTTTATCTTACTTCGAGTAAATTTTTTTTTGGGCTATTTCGTTTTCTGAGTATTGTTTTTTAATAATAACTTTAATAACGATAAATGTTATTATTAAATATTTTATATTTAAAGATATTTAAAAGTTATTGGATACACAAAAAAGAAATTTTCAACCGGAATATACTCGTAGATACAATATTCCTATTGCATTTCATCGTTCGAAATCGTAAGTAATCAAAATTTAGTACCTATTGTAGATCCAATTATACTGCCGGTGATTAAAATTGAATCTTTCATAGCAAGTGTATTATTAAAACGAAATCTGAGTGAAAGTATAACATCGAAAAATGATACGATAGGTAGTAGCATCGTGCAATAGAAATGTAGAGGTGAGCAACCAGTCACAGGTATCTACATTAATAATAACTGGTATGAATAGGCACTTCAAAGTAATGGTTAGTATACCAAAACACAAATACTATCCAAATAAAATTTAAGCCACCAGAATTTTTAATACACGTCAGTCTTTCGTCTGAATGATAATGATGGCTCAAGAAAAAGTTTTTTTATAGACTCGAGTAATTACTAATATAAGGACTCCAAGTGAATTCTAAAGCACGGAATTATGACGAATCATGAGATCCTAGAAGAGATTTAATTTGTCAATCCAATGCCCTGCACTATTATTTTTACAAAAAAAATATAACTAAGCTTACAAGTTGTATGTAAAATAAACCACACACAATGAGAAGAGAAAACTAATTTCTTATTTAAATACGTAGATAGTCAATTAGCAAATCAATGCATCTTTACTATTAATAATATGCATAAAACATAGAAATTACACTAGTATTTTGTAACAGATACCAAATACTATAGTAAATGAAACATCACTATTCACGTATGGGGAATATTCAGCTATAGAGTAAGTGCCCAATAGTAATTCGTTCCTCGTTATAAATTATTATTATGTAGATGATAGTGCGCTTTTGGATCTTGTACTTGCGAGATCACTGCAGACAATGATCATAGGTTCTCAATAGAAACATACTCTTTCTTCTGAGTATGCAAGTTTTGTAGAGATTATTATGATGGATGATAATATAAAGACACGTTCAAAAAACTCTTACTTTTTAAATTTTAGATCCAATGTAAGTGATGTATTAAACATTTAAAATAATATATAAAGTAGGGAGGTATATTAAATTACAATAAAATACAAATATAACAGCTAGCATAAGAATATACAGCGAAAGTCCAGGTTGATCTCAGTATTGATAATAATAAACTGAACTATGTATTATAAAGCTTTATTACGAGAAGCGCTAAACAATAAGTACTGGAACTTACCAGATTGACAATGAAAACAAAACACATCGAATTACGGCATCAATTACAGAGAATATCCCCTTCCAAGATATTTCCCAACCATCCGACACACATGATGTACTTGGGCAAACAAAGGCGGCGTTTATTGCACGCTCATACACTTTATAGGAAGCGTCGGTGAGTTGTTCTGGGAAAGGGACAATGGAAGATCCTCATCGACGACATTGGACAATGATAATGGACGTTGGACACTGGACATTGCCGGAATTGACACAATCGCCGGATTTGCGACTTAGTTTATACTGACACTAGAACTATGGGTGGTCTTTGATTGGCCAAGCTGTATGCTTGTGTTTAGATTATGTTTCTTATTCAATGGAAATAGGAACGGTCGAGTCTAGTGTTTAGTTTTTGATTTTGATGTGCTAGAACACATGTGAAAATAAATATTTTTGTCTTTGTCTTTCAAAAGAGCAACCCAAATATATTACTTTAATGAGGTACTACAACCCAAATATTATATTACTGTACGGGACTACGGTGCTTTGATATTTAACTTCTAGAAAGAGGAAATCAAAACATGTTATGAAATGTATATAAAAAGAAATAATAATATAGTATTGTTGACTACGATTGTGATAAATATGAGATAAACCTATAGCACAATAGATATAAAGAAAGAAAAAAATAATTGTGTGTTTTTAATTAAATTGCCTGCCTGTAAATAGTTTAATAGAGGTAGAGACAACGGATCAGAAGAAAGTTTACATCGAAAACTAGATTACAAAAAAATAGAAAATACTTTTTAAAGTAATAAGATAAATAGAATAGACTAAAGTTGCTAAAATAAATTGATGCGACTAACTAAACTAAACGAGGTACAAAATCTTCCAGCAAATTACATTTAATGGTCAAGGGATGTTATCATTTGACAATGGTCATACATCAGTACAAATATGTGTTAGATTATTTTAGTTATAGCACCATAGAAACAGTTACTTCACCCAATATGCAAAGCGAACTACCATGGCATAACCGTAAAGTAATGCGTCGTTAAAACTTAATGAATGCCTTCTGTTACGGAGTTTTATCTATGCATTTAATACCATCACATTACACTAATATTATAAAGGCGAAGTTTGTGAGTGTGTATGTTTGTTAGTTCTTCACGTCTAAACGGCTGGAGCGATTTTAATAAAATTTGGTATGAAGTTAGCTGACACTCTGAAAGAATACATAGGCTACCTTTTACCACGGGAAAATACCTCATTACCAGGGAAAAAAACAGTAAACGTGGGCGAGCCGTGGAGCGGAAAGCTAGTATTATAATAGTAATACTTTTAATAAGATATACTTATTAAAGAGAACTAGGGGACAAAATTATAAAAATAATACGAATAGAACAATAATATAATACAAAAAAAAAAAACAATAAAAAAATTAAATACAAAAAATCTGAAACTAATAAAAATTACGTGCCCTATTTGCACGGATTTTTTGAACACGAGTGGAACCACTGGTAGATAATGAGTTAAGTACTTTATTAAAACCTTTGGATGCACCATGGCATACATTTAATAAGTATAGTAGCCAACACATGTGGCTGGACATGTTGAACCTGAGAATGCCCGTATTCCGTAGCGGTAGGAGTGAATTTCGTAGTGCGAATGTCCAACCGCATGTGGTGGCTTCTGTACTATGTCAGCACAGAATTGGTGATGACTCTCCACTGCCTTTGTCTCAGATGAGTGTGCTGAATTCTGAAGTGTAAAGGCAAGCGAATATTATTATAATGCTTGCTTAGTAAAGTAAAACATTTCAACTATAACATGTTTTAGATATCGATGTACCTCCTTAAAACTAAACCGTCAAACGCCCGTCGTTTCTTGTTTTTTGAATAGCATAAAAAGGACGAATAGACATCAAATTTTTAGTCAGCCCTATAAGATAGCAAATTAAAAGTATTTGCTTGAGTAAAAACTTTAAATGAAATAGAATCTTCGCTCGTGCGCTGCCCTTTTGTAACTCGAGGTGCGCAAGCGGCGGAACGGGCAATGACGTGGATGGGAGAATTTTATCATAAGAAAAAAAGTAAAGCTACTTTTGTATTACTACTTACCCGTACATGTAGAGTAGTAGCCAAGAAATAATGCAGTAGCGAGAATATTGTGAAGATCGTAGAGCTTGTATTTAAATCTTAACTCAGAGTAAAAGAGTGTGGTTTATCAAAGATTTATTTTACTGTATTTATTTAGTCATGTCAAATGAGCAAATGTATATACCACTCTTGTGTGGATTCGAATTAAAGAATAGGTGGACAAATCTAAGACTGGAGATTAAAAATAACCTACTGCGTCAATCTGTCGACCGGGGACTGGACACATCTTCAACCTTTGATATTTTAGACATAGAAAATTCTATAGAAATCTTATTTTCATGCAATAAATTTGGCATTGATGTATAAGATTGAAAATTGGTTGGCTTTAAAAGTCTGACAGATGGATGGACGGACAGACACACGAGTAATAATAATATGACGGTTCTGATTTTGCTTTTTGAGGTACAAAGACAAGAAAATGAAGAACAATAACTGCAAGGAACAGACTAGACTTTTCGCAAGTAGTTTTCCAGCTGGTATGTGAGAATGTTACACATTTTTGTGGTCGTCCAGCAATTTTCAGTGTTTCACACATCATTTCCTTCACTCTGCTCATCCAATCAAAACGTGCAATCATGATGACACTTTCGCCGCGACTTGCACACGCTAATATGCACCTAAACACGTGGTCGTAAAGTGCAGTAATGAGCGTGTCAGCCATCAGTCTGGTTATGTCCGATACCGTGACTACGCCCGGCAATTATTGTCTATAGAAAGTGCTCGCTACTTCACTTGAAGACTCCTCGTAATCGAGCTACATACAAACTAGTTGAACTAATAAGATCATTCAATGTACAATTCCAAAAGCTTTATTTGAAGTAAGTTTTCACAAAAACCTTTTTTTGACGTATTTTTATTGAAGTGACCATTAACCATTAACCATTTTAACCATTTTCGACGTAAAACCAAGGACCAGCGGTCTCCATGGTTGCTTTTGTTTGTGGAGAAGAACGACTAGAGGAAATCCACATCATCATATGTACATACAGTAGCCAGCACATGCGGCTGGACACGTTGACCTTGAGAGCGCCCGTATTCCGTAGTCCAATCGCATGTACTGGCTTCTGTACATAATCAATAAGTAAGATTAATATGATTCAGAAATAGAATTGAATATATTTGTAAGGAATAAATCCAAAGCACTTAGATTTGTAACTAAATATTGCAGCAGTTGAATTGGTACAAGGATAGATTTGCATTATAATTGGCCGTGCGGTGGTCCGGAAATATTTAGTGGCCAGCCATCACAGGCGTGTACCACAAGGTATCCTGATTGTAAGATACGAGTATGGGTAACCTGGGTAACCCTGGGTAACCATTTTATTACAGAGTATTGTTGTTTTTTGGTGTGGTTGTTTTGTTGTTTTTTGTTGGCTCAGTTCCTCGGTGAGGTATACATATATGAGTTATTTATTAACATTCATTCACATTGTTTAAGCGTCGGTGGCCTGGTGGCAAGGGCTGTCGTCTTCCATTCAGGATACGCGGGATCAATCCTCGTCAGATACCAATGTGTTTTCGATATCCGAATTTATATTATGTTTATTCAAAACATTAAATTAAACATTTTAAAACCCCCCGCCAAAGAACCATTACTTGACCCTTTCAACAACTAGAAAAGAGCTGATAATCTTCAAATGGCTGAAGATATTTTCTTAGATCATAGCTAAGAACACTCTCAATTGTGACACCTTGCGAACAAAAAAACTAGATCAAAATCGGCGCATCCGTTTAGGAGACTACGATGCCACAGACAGACAGATAGATAGACACACACGTGAAACTTATAATACCCCTATTTTTAATCGGGGGTTAAAAACATATTATAAGAAATTTGTATATAACTGCGAATAAATTCAAATATTGTGTTTGAAGTCGACTAATCTGTACTGGAAAAACTTGGCATATTAAACCTAATTTAAGGTAGGCTCTAGCACGTAGGTGGGGACATTATGGGCTGTACTGTAACGTACCATTTAATGGAGTTTATATTTTCTGTATGTGGTGTTTAAAGCCAGCGTTTGTGAAATTTTAACTACTTTAGGAAATAGTGAAATTAATTCAATTACTTTTTAATAATAATAATAATATTTTATTAGACTCTCCACAAAATAATTAATATAACTAATTTACCACTATGCAGTTTTGCTTGCGTTAATATTTTTCTCAGTGGGTTTGAGGAATTTTCAGGCGCTAAAAATAGTTGCAATCCTAATCTGAATAAGTCACAGAATTGTGACTTATTATATTCATAAAAATTTTTTCGCTGTAAAAATGTAGCCTTAATGTCAAACTTGGGTATAAAAATTATACTTTCCAAACGACTAAATCCGCTTAGTTAGTTTATGCGTGAAAGCGGAATCAATATTCAAATCTAATTATATTTTCACAATTATAATTTAGTAAGATAAGTTAATGTGGATAAAAGCCATTGATTTAATTTTGATGAAATGCATTTTTGTCACTAAATACTTAGGTATTCTTATTTTAGTACCTATAGTCTCAAACCGAGATAAAACAATCGGTATGCTATTCGCTTGAATAAACTATGTATTTAGCGATTAACATGTTTCGGAAATTATAGATTAATTAAAATAATGACGTAACAGTCTTCCAGTATGGGACCGGAAATTATTTTTAAGATGTAAATTATGAGATATATATCTTAACATATATAAAAAGATCAACGAACTATGTTTCCCACACCCAGATACAATTCTAATAACAGCAGAAGAAATACCATAATATCACAAATTAAGAAACCATTGCTCGTTCAGTAAAATTATCAAAAAAATACGAAAAAGATCCTGAGGAGGAATTGAGAACTTCCTACCATCAAGGTCATACATAAATACTACTTTTTTACGTAAAGTAGGCTATTATGAATGATGTATTTTTGTTTAAAGTGAGAAAGACGTAAAGAAACGGAAAATGTATGGGAAAGACTGGGTTGTCATATAAAAGACATCAACGCACGCCTTGTATTTTTGTCGTATTTGCAAGACTTGCAGTTTATTTTGTTTAAAACCCAAACTAGGCTACTTTAGATAAAAATTTTGTGTGACTAATCAAAAAGTACTCTTGCATAAAAAAGTATTTTTTAAAATATGTTTACTCATTTAAAAATCTGAGGCAATTTACATAAAACAAAATCAATCGAACTTAAAAACTCCTCCTTGTTTAAAGTCGTTTAAAAGGCAAGCAATGGATGCTAAATAAAAAAGAAACCATGAGTTAAGAAGTGAATATGAGTCTAAAAATAACAGGACCATCAAAAATACCGTTAGAACTGGAACTAGATCAGTTTAATCATTACATTCTTAATTATCCATTAATTTAATGTGCTGCGATCGACCTGTACAAGATGGCAGTGTTATTTTTTTATAACTTCTTTTAATATTAAAAACTTATCAAGACCTTTTTTGATTAAAGTACTTTCCATGCAACGTTGTGAAAGGACTTTCGTTCTAATTTATAAGCTAAAAGTTATGAGTATCAATAAAATTTTATATTTTTAATGTATTTCGTGAATTAATTAATTTTCTTTTTTGACTACCTAGTTATTCAGCGTAACTTCCTATAAGTTATTCAGCGTAACTTCCAGGCTTAGAATTGGACCATTCAAATTCTCCCTTTGGGTGTCGATGAAGCAACCCAGATAAGATAATCATTTTATAGATAACTAGCTGACCTGGCAAACATAATTTTGGCATGTGGACCACCGTTATCACTTAAGGGTATAAAAATACCTATTCTCAAAAAAAAACAAAATTAGTCAAGCCGTTTTGGACGAGTACGATGATAGCTAAAACTGTGGCACGAGAATTTTACATATATTAGCACATTATTTTGTATGTTAGACAACACACACACATCTGTACGACACCACCCTTCCAAGGTAGGGACCATTTTCCAGCAGTGGACTGATTTTAGTAGTACCAGAAGCACTAGGCTGTCATAAGTGGGCAAGAGGTTTAATGTTCTAATGCAGCAGAACCCGGTGACGTGCGAACATTACTCTGATGGGAGCTCGTTACAATAAACTGCTTAGTTCACTTCACTCGTGTTCAGCTAATTAAAGCCATTATACCTATTACAATTAGAAGCATAATCGTTTACCCGATAGCCTTCTGCCGGTCTAGGCATAAAATGTGCGTGTTTACTCGTTGACAAGTTTTTATGTCAGTTATATTAACCTTTTTATAAGAGAGTTGAGTGAACTTGTATAATTAACAAAAGAAGCATTCTTATTTTGTAGTGTTAAGGATTTGAAACATAATTAACTTAATCATTCATCGCGTTACCATAAAAAAATAAACGAGCGTTGAGAAAATATCTAAAACATCCTTTACGAGATTTTTCATACTCAATTTTTTGACAAACGTTAAATGTGTGCATAACTTTTTTGTGCTATGTACCTCATAGCATTCATAGCCTCAAAATAACGATAAGCACTACTAAGCGCAACTTTCCTAGTTCTTAGGTGTTAACTAATACTTGACAATCACGTCAGTAGTCTGAAAAGAAAGACAAATAAACACAATATTTCATTAAAATCAAACTTCTACTAATCCCTTTTACAGTAATCCAGAGTCCAGAGGAAAGCAATAGCTTTTAATAAGCAGACATAAACTCAAGTTGCTAATGTTTTTTTGCTTTAAAGTGATTAAGTCAGCTTTACTTTCAAATAAGTAGATGCTGCCTTCAACACGCCTCACATTAAATCAAAATCCCATCAACGTAACGAGAGGCAATCCAAAAGTGAGTTATGTGGGCTCAGTGAAATCTGCCCTTCGTTTTACACTGACTGTAATCAGTGTAATCACGAGTCGTTAAAAATAAGCCATTTGAGTTTACTTCCGTTCCAGGAGCAAATGCATACATACATACACACATAAACAGATAGATACAGTCAGATGCAAGGTAAGCCGAACACGAGCACATCAATTCTCTATCTTATTCAACGGACATAAGAACGGTGTACAGTCCAAATTTTTGAGCGTTTTTGACTGTATACGTAAAGTGTAAATATTCCAAAGGTAGAGCAACTAGATAATGAGTATAATGACAAGCAAATTGCTATCATTGAAACTTCATTTGAGCGTTAGAAAGTAACATCTGTAGTACGAACGCAGTTACGACAAGGTGAAGATCACTTGTTATTTCAAAAAGTAACATATAAGAGACGCCCCACCCTATCTTCTTTCGAGCGTCGACGTCGTTCGTCGCTCATACAATCATCCGCGTCCCTATTTTATTTCACTCATCTTGCTGTCTATAATGAGGGATTTCAAGATGGCATTTAAGAAAAAAAAGGTTCTATACTCAAATAGATGTCGTGCATGTGGAACAAAATGTCAAAAGCGAGCTTGTCAAACCAATCAGGGAAGATAAAAAACTAGCAACACTATTGTTGTCACGTCAATCGTCACGCACTTTGCTGTGTTTTATTTTCGTTTCGTGTTTTTGCGTGCTGAGTTGCGTTTAAATTTTTGATTCGTTTTACCAGTGACCTTTTTGCGACTAAATTTTGTGCCTTCTTTTCCTACCTTCAAGCACGTCGGTTTTATTTCACGTAAGACTTAGTGCAGCGCCATCTCTTATGACCATAGTGAAACCTTTTTTATGTTTTTAGAACAGTCAAAATGAGAATCCCTCTTTGGGGTAGAGTCTTCCACTCCCCCGCAAGTCCGGTGAAGCTTGATTTGTCGTACCTTTTCGACACAAGCATAGGTCAATTCAAAAAAAAAAAAAAAAAAAAAAAAAAAAAAAGAGAATCCCTCATTGTATGCACGATGCACGACGTAGACGTTCAAAAGAAGCTAGTGTGGAGGGTCTCTAAGCAGTAAACCTAAATATTGAAGCTGTCACTTGGCTGTCACATAAACAAAAATTGTGCTCATAAGGTACGAAAGAAAATAACATATAAGAGAAATTAAAGTCTAACTAATTGCTTAGATTATTACGTTAATATATTTTGCAGCTGATGATTATATTTTTATGATCTGAATGCATTTTTGGCTGGTTTTGTATTAAAGAGATTAGAACCATTAACAATCCCGCTTCGTCTGAGGACTAAAAAGATTAATTTTAATATTTGTCACAAAATTATTATTGTTCTACCGGTAAAATGTCAATAATGTAAATTTAATAAAGACGAATGGATTGATTCAATGCCTCCGAGAACAATAACAATGCGAGCGAGCTGGATTCTTGGAAACCAAGTTTTTGAATCGTTTAAAGTACTGTCGATGTCAAAATGGTTTATTATTAATTTAATACCTCAGCTCAGCTTACTTAACTACTGCTTTTTTATGATACCTTTTTTAAATAAATGCAATTTTTTTCAAAATTTGTTCAGAAGATAAAATTATGAAAAAGGCAAGAAAATAACAACATAGTAAAGCAAAAAACATAGCACATTGATAATTACTTACCTACACAAAAATTTTCGTAACCAAACTAGAGGATTTCAGAAGTAGTCTTGTTAGGCAGATATGAAATTAAGACCTCAAGAAGGGATTTTTCTATTCCTTAAACATACCGGTATGTTTGACAATAATTTAGCCCACTTTCAATTGTATGTCTTACATTCAACTTAATTCACTTCTCTTGTATTACCAGCGCTTTCCTCATCACCTGTACCGAACGAGGAAACCCACTTTATGGGAGCGACTCAGACAAGGCATTGTTCAGACGTTTAACTGACGCAGAGGTCACAGCCACTTGGGTATTTCTGCAGTCTTGGTATTCAAGTGGACCAATATCAGAAGTACAGATTCACGTAAAAAGATTTTATTAGCGTTAGTAATTAGAGCGTTGGTGGCCAAGTGGCTAGTTGACTTCCATTCGAAAATTCGCTGGTTCAAACCTGGTGATAATAAAACTGATTTTGTTCTTTATTATTGGTAGAGTCTGAGCTCCTTATAAGTCTAGTAATACTTTTATTTCAAACGAGTCTTTCAAGTAAAATGGGTGATTCACTCACCCACTAGCTAGGTACTTTTAAACTTTTTCGGTTCACAGAGCATACGATGAACTTACGGCATGACAAAAAGTTTAAATTCCACAACAAAAACTTCTAACTGTTACAGTATTTTCATTCATTGTCGTTTAAATGTAGTAGGTACTTTAGATAGCACTATAGAACTGAAATTGTAATGTAACAAGGAAATTGTATTCGATAGATAAAAGCCAATAGACAAGTTTGTAACGACATCACGTCTGTAGTAAGGTTTTTAGGTTTTTTTTTTCTAAATCAACATTGACCGTTACCAGGCGCCCATAAAAGTGAGAGAGGTGGATGACCATCTATAAACACGGCAATTGTTATACCCAAATATGGACCGTATTTAGCGGAAGGCAAAGGTCAGTTTCGGGATTGCGGGTTCGCTGATAGCAGGTTGAGCTTCTGTTGACAAGTCGGTAAAAAATAGCGGTAGTGAATGATTGGTACACGAACTTTAGTGACAGAGATCTTGGTGTGATGAATAAAAGAATCCCGGCGAAGAATGACCACTAAATTTTTATTCTGAAAACTCCTTTTGACAATTTTATTGCGACTAAGACACATAGTGACTAAATTTTGTAAGCGAAATGATATACTATTTTTCTCTGAAGCTTTTTTACTTTACAGATTATTTTGTCGTCATTTTGCTGTATAAATTATATCGTAAGAATATCACTATCGCAAAATAATGATATTTTTACAATGTTGTAAATTAAAACTTGAACTCTTGGATAATCATTTTGATAAAACTTGTAAAATTACAGCTGTAATAAAATATGTAACTGTCACGAATAACACGCAAAGTGAAAATGGTTATAATTGTTTAAAACAGAGGATAATTGTTTCGACAATCCGTTTTGTTCTCCCACGATCCATCTTACGATCGTTTGTCTTCGCTAATAAATCGTTTCCAATTGTGACTTTTATTAATGTAAGTTACATTACTGCAAAGTTGCAAACGAGATTATATTTTTGCGTTTTAATTTATATTTTTAATTCCGTTTTTCATTGCGCATATTGTTATGGAAAAGAATTTTTCTCGTATCATAATATTCACTTAATTGCATTATGAAATTGAATAAATAAATAATTTATTGATCAATTATCTTTTATTTTTCTAAATCTGTTTAAATTATAGGTTAAAAAATTTCATTCAAGAAATTTTACTCGACCGCAAAGGAAGGGTTATTACTTTATACGTTACGTGATTACGTGTCTCCACTTTAAAACGGCATTTTTTGCTGAATATAATCAGTTTATAAAATACCATGATCAAGTTTGTAAGGTAGGTGGCCAGGAATCAGAGTTTGTGAGGTGGGCTAACCTCGAAACCCACACGGTACACGATACACATGAAACATACATACGTAATAATTCTTGGTACCAGTACCAGAATGTGCACTGATTGTCGCCGGTGGTTCCGCGAAGCATGTTCCGAAGACATTGTAACTTCATTACGGTACTGTTATAATAGCCTGTGGGAATCAAGCGTCATCATCAAACGCGCCGCCTGCGCTCGCGCCGGGAGCTCTATTTCTCAATCATTCGTATAACATAGCATTCGCGTATGCGACATAAACTACATTACAATCGACATACGCATGCAAATTCTCGCTCTCGTGTCGGTCCTATAGGCGTCTCTCTCATGGCGGGGTACTTCACCAAGCGTGTGGATCGAGAACGCTATTGATTTGACGTTTATTCTATCACTCGCTTGCAGCAAGAAGTGCTTGGGCCTCGAAGCAATACAACGATAAAAAATGCAACTATCGTAAGGCGGTAAATCAATAGAAATCAAGCGATCCTTGCGACCCGAACGATTCGGAAATAGAGCTCTAGAGCTGTGCCCGCGCACGCCGCCGCAGCGTCACGTGTGTTGACATAACTCCGCGTCCTAACTGCTCCGGTCTTTGACTCTAAGTCATCTAATAAAGCTTCCAAATTAAGGGAATAGGCATGGTCAAAGAAAACAAGGTCTTGCATTCAGACCACGTGACTTGACACAAGCCTACGTCATCATCATTTATTCTTACCGAATGCGTGTTAATAGATAAGGATGAACAGCATGATGACGTAGGCTTGTGTCAAGTTACGTGGTCCGAATGCAAGTTATACCATGGGAATAGGTATATTTGTGTAATGTAAGTAGCTATAGACGTTACTTTATATTATAAGCGACTAGAACTGCACAAATCACAAAGACTACGATGATATCTAAATCTCTGGTCATATCAGGTGGAGACAGATCAGATCTTAGTAACTTCGATTGCACAATCTTTTTAATATATTTTTGATTTAAAAATATATAAGTAATTCGATTAAAAGCAGAATTTTACCCTTATCGGTTTGTCTTGATGCCAAGTCCTAAGAAAGTTGTAGAATTCGATTCCTTAAAAAAATATTGCATCGACGAGAATAAAGACAATGAAAAGATTTGTTTAATGAGAGAGACTATTTGACTACAGATACTTATCTGTGACCAACCAACCCGCACTGGGCCAGCGTGGTCGACTAAGGGCCTGGCCACAGCTTCGCGCGTCGGCTGCGGCGGCGGCGGCGGCGGCGGCGACCAGCGGAATGTTGCCAGTGACACATAGTCAAAATTAACATGAGAGAACTAAAAAAAATTTTCATTTCTAAAACCCGCTAGAAAAATGTACCACCGAAATCAAGAAACTGTTTTAAAGGCGTGAAATTACCCAACTTTTACAAAAAACGTTCAAAATTCATGCAAAAAGTAACGTTTATCTTATTTTACTTAGAAAACGACTTTAACACTGTATTGTAGCACAAATAAGATTAAAAATACGTAAAAGTAACGTTTTAACTCATATGACGCAAAGTGCTCCAAAATATCGTAAAATGTTACAATACTAACGTTCTGGCAAGTTTTGCGCCGCAAGTCGCCGCCGCCGCCGCCGCCGCTGACGCGCGAAGCTGTGGCCAGGGGGTAAGGCCTATTCACCCTGATTTTTGGGTAGGCTCGACATTTATATGAGCTATTATTGAAACTTATCTGTGATATCCATCAGGTCCTGCTGCAAACAGTATTGCAGGCAGGAAAGGACACCAAGTGGGCTATGGACACTGACAGCGTAGCCTGATTTTTTTTTCGCCAAGTCGGTTTCGGGAACTTTTTTAATTGAAAAAAGCGGAATTCTTTCGTCAAAAGCGGGACTTAACAATAACGTATAATATAGTACGTTTTTAAATACATATTTATCTTTTTCATTGAGTTCAAATTATGTTTACGGGACAATAAATAGCAAAGATAGCTACAGAAAATGACATGTATTTTGATTAAAATTTTAATATTTAAACAATATATTCTAATAATGAATAGTATAAAATAAAGAGTTCTTAAAAACAAATTTATGTCTACAATTCATGGACAAGGTAACGAACGAATTCCATTCGCGAGGTCAATGTCCGGAAAAAAGTACAATCTTGATTATGCGATCTAAATACCATAAATTAAATCATACTTATTTGGAAGTACGCCACACAGTGCGATAGATCTACTTTCTATTTTTTTTAATTAGCATGGCTACTTGTCTTGCTTCTTAAATACACTTGACAAAATGTCAAGTGAATTGATCATGATTATTGATTACTTTTTGTTACGAAACTAGAAATAAATAAGTGCCCACTTATCTAACACAGTGGACATACATCAACTTTCAATTTCAGGTTCTAGATCATAGAGTTCTTGTTTTTATTTCCTGTTGTGAATAAATTAATTATTATGAATAAAAAGAGAATTTAGGAATAATAATTTGATGGCGTAATACCTCTCTAAAACTTATTTTAATATTGTACCTAAGTGAAAGCTCTAGTTTGTCTTATGTTTTGCTTTTAAAGCTAATATACAAAATTGACTTTTATTAAATACTTTTTGTTCGTTAATAAAATTTAAAATAACTTACTTACAAATTGAAAAAATAACGAATTCACATTCTTTGCCTTTCGAATCACTCACTCATGAAATTATCTGAGAAACACCCATATTGTTCTAAACTTTTTGATTTTGAATACAGAACACTTTCTTTCTAAACATGCGAAAATATAGAGCTGGTTTCTTTTTAAATATCTCTGCACGATAAGATTAGAGCAGTGAAATTGTTTTAACTATGTTTTAAAATTCATTGCGTTTAACTAATCAAATAGACATAACCGAGTGGCGATAAAAGCAGTAATGTATGGCGTTGTGAGCGATAGCACAGCATGTTTTGTTTTAATGAGGAGTGTTTGGATCGCGTGCCATGTCGCGGTATGCGGAATGGGCGAAAACGCGAAAACGCCGCTTGTTCCAGTGCTTGTACCAGTGTGGTGCGATAGCGGAAATGTATGGGCCGTATTATTTCTCTAAGTGTTGGGCGATAGTGTTGCGAGACAAATGGTGTTTATGGGGCCACAGATTGTAGCTTGTCTCCTAAGGTTTACTAAGTGTGCTGCCTGTTGATATTATTGTTATTTATTTGAAAACGAGAACTGCAGTGTTTCTGCATCGTAGTGTAACTATATGGCGCTTTTTCAGTTGCTTATTTATTCATGTTTTTAAAAAATAATACATAATATGTCAATTTTCGTTTATAACAAGTTTTTGACCCGCCAAGTGCATCTTAGAATGAATCTTTTAGATAAAATAAATAAAGTTATTTAAAATTAATAAAGTTATTTATTTTTAATCTAATAAATCAGTATTTAATGAGACTTAAAAATAAAATATGCTCGCTCATCTATATTTTTGTACATAGTGTAACTTTCACAGGAAACAGATCTTATAAGAGTGTTCAACTTTAGGGTAAACAGTAGTGGTTTATCAAAAGAACTTTTCTAGTCGACGTTTTTTGCATTTTGAAAGTATGTAATTTTTGTTCTTTTAATACATCTAACGCAGGACTATCTCGCAATCCGCGGGGTTTTAATGTTCAAATACACATATAAATTGTCATTGCACCTTTCTCACTAGACCAGTAAAAGATAGTCATTATACAACAAGCAATGTTATCAAAACAAATCGTCCATGTCGCCCTGTAGTTGTGAGAATCGATACAGGAATTCCACATTCCTGCCGAACCAAAATAATATCACGTTTCTAATGGGAACCCGTATCTATTGTTATGTTATGATGACAATATTGTAACCGGAGGGTGAACTCCTATGGAATTCTCAAGTTACAGTTATTGAGTCAGCTTGTTAATACGATTACACAGTACAATACCATCATTATTTCAGACGAAAGACGACCACTGTTGGACAAAGGTCTCCAACATATATCTCCACAATGATTGGTCTGCCCGTATCCAGTAGCTTCCCGCAACCCTCACCAGATCATCAGTCCACCGTGTTTTCAGGGGCTCACAGAGTTTCATATGGCCGTTCTTCTCTATAGAAGAATGCCACCTTTGAGTCCCTTTGATGGGCCAACCATGGACAAGTCCTTGGTAATTTGGTATTTATTAGCTTTACTAACTCTAATGAGTGAAGAGAGATTGACTGAACAGATTTATAAGGCGAGAGTGGAAGGAAGTTTTGGAAGGTGAAGACCAAGACGAACGTTCCAAAATCAAATTGGGGACGTTCTGACAAAAGGTCGGGTCAGTAGTACTCTAAACCGACGAGCATGCATGAGGAGATTAATGAATGTGGATGAAGCGAAAGAAGTGTGTCTGGATCGTAGCAAGTGGAAGGAAGTGGTCTCTGCCTACCCATCCGGGAAAGAGGCGTGACTGTATGTATGTATGTATGTATATATGTACGCTAACTCCGCTAGTTCAGCAATCCAAAACTGGGATTTGATAGCTTTGAAGCCGAAGAATGATTTAATACCTAAAAGTTTGTTTATTAAAAACTTACAATGTGATGAAAATAATTATGTCTGCGATGTGAGTCGTTTCTTACCTGTAACAATAAAACAATATTAAAATTTAAGAATTTAATCCCTGCTTTTGCACAAGCAGGTAATCTTGTTAGTGATTTTTAAAAATATGTTTTTATTTTTTTATAATCCGGTTTCTGAAGTTTGATGTGTCAATTTTGCGGCACAAGCGTCTGGTCAACAGAAAAAAGTACTCTAAAAAATTAAAACCTTATTCTCCTGTGAGAGTAGGACGAGTAGGTATTTGATTACCTGGTACATAGTACAAACCTCGTTATTTTTTAACCCCCGACGAAAAAGAGGGGTGTTATAAGTTTGACGTGTGTGTCTGTCTGTCTGTCTGTCTGTGGCATCGTAGCTCCTAAACGGATACGCCGATTTTGATCTAGTTTTTTTTGTTTACAAGGTGTAACAATCGAGAGTGTTTTTAGCTATGATCCAAGAAAATACCTTCAGCCATTTGAAGATTATCAGCTCTTTTCTAGTTGTTGAAAGGATCAAGTAACGGTTTTGTGTCGGGGGTTATTAAATTTTTAATTTAGTGTTATTAACCATACCCTTGATGAAGCTATGAACTAACATAGTTATGATGTAATCCCTTTGTTCTGTCTGTTAGGTTTAATAGCAGTAAGCTTGTGGGCAAAAAATGTCCGTTCAATTATGGTATGTAACATCGTTATATTGCACATTGATTCTAGAATAGAATAGAATATACTTTATTGCACACAAGAGAATACAAGAAACATTAATTAAAGAAACACAGGTGTATAAAAGGCGGCCTTATTGCTAAGGTAGCAATTTCTGCAAGATTGATGATGATGATTCTAAGTGGATGGGATTTGCAAAGTATGTTTTGTTTTGTTTGTTATATGTCTATTCTATTCTAATCTATTCTATTCTATTGTGTTCTATGTTTAGGTAATTATGCTTTGTAAGTATAAAATAGATTAGAACATACACCAATAAAATTCAATAAAGCACTATATCTTCATTTAGTCACAAGTTCGAATTACATTGCTGAGTTAGTATCGAAATTGTGATTGTAAAATATGTATACTGTAGGAGCAATGAATGGTACGTATGTTGGCACAAGTTATTTAGTCAAGTAGATTAAGCCTTTTGAGTGCTTTTAGTAACACCCCGCCTTACGAAGCACAGAGAAGCAGATTCAAATCCCAACCGAAACAAATATTTTCACCCTTGTTTCTGGAAAATGATTTTCTTGTACGAGTAATCTTAGGACTGTGTAATACTGTGTATGGTTTTGTAATTTTTTTGCTTAAATATAAAATTATCTACATTAAAACATAGGTACCTACTCTTATTTCACCAGAGAAAAATATTATATAATCCGAGAACATGAAAGGCATACAAAACTATTAAATAAATATGTATTTTGTTTAGTTGTGGGATGGATGTCATAAAGAAAATATATTATTATTAAAATATTTCAATTTATGATTCATTTCATATGTTTAACATACTTTAAATATGTGATATTATTATGTCTGTCATAATAATATGAAGTTTTGAGAACGACTGAAGAGATGTGTAATAGTTTGAAATAATGAGTCATCAATCACTAGACTTAGTTCTTATACGATATAATATACCTTTTGTTCTGTCGATCAGTCACTTCGGATCATAATAGAGTAATGATGAATGGGTTCATAGGCTGTTATTGCAAAAACAGAATAGAGAGTGGACTAATTTTTAAATATAACAAAGAGCAGTAACATTATGTAGGTGGCCTGTTAAATATGCCTAGCCCTTTTGCCTACTTTAATAAAATCGTTATTTTATACTATTTATTTGTTCATAAATAAAAAAGTAAAGAATAGATTTTGGTAAAAATTATCAATTTTTAACGTTATTAAGTGTTTTTTTAATCATAAATAAATCAAGCAGAGCTCAAAAAGAATCAAATTTAGTAAAAGAGGATTCTATGTATCCATTCTTTTATTTGTTAAGATTTCTAATATTCTAACATAAAAAAAAATAGTGTTGCGTTTATCCCATAGGTAATAAATTTGAACTAAACAAAAAAATCTCGGGCGTTAATAGGTGTTAAATGTGTACAAGTTACAGGAGGGTTCATTTATGTATCAAATATATATTTGTGTCCACTGTCCACCTTAATGTAACCACATAATGCAATAAAGAAATATGAAACATATGATTAAAAATAGTTTAAAATTATTATAATTTAATTAAAGGTTGCCTGGTAGAAATTGCTACCTTAACAATAAGGTCGACTTTGAAATCTTCTGTTTTGTTTTCTTTCTGTATTGGGGGTATCAGTAAAGTATATTGCATTATATTTTTGTACCACATTCTCGTTGCTTCCGTAACAGTAAATAAGAGTCTTTACATATTGCATCTAATTTAATTGTTGCCTTAGATAACGAAGCTCTGATTTAGATTATCCAACAATAATCAGAGCCCGTTATTATGTTGATATTAACTATTAATTATAAAGCTCGGATCAAGATAACAACACAGTTGGCACGATTCTGGCAGCCGAGCGAGGCTAAATTATAAAAACAATACCATATACCAGTATTCTATTATTTATGATAGTACACTTCTTTTGGCTTCGCTGTAGTCGAGTAAGAAATGAAGAAGTATAAAGTTTTCGGATCTTGCCTCTGAGTGCCTCTGATGTGAGATGGGATGAAAGGATTTTCCCTACCATTGTGTTTTGTGTAATTGACTAGCTGTCCGCCCCGCGGCTTCGCCCACGCTATCAGTTTTTTACGCGGGAATGAGGAATTTTCTCACGGTAAAAGGTAACCTATTTGCTTTTGAAAACCAGTTCTATCTTTGTAATAAGTGTCATTAAAATTGGTTCAGTAGTTTCGGATCCTATTCAATGGAAATAAACAATAAAATCTTTCCTATCTTCTTCTTCTATCTTCTATTTATAGGTACTATAATAAAACTGAAGAATCGGCGTATCTGTACATATTTTTTCAAAAAACTGATTGTTGGTGATAAAGGACACAAATACAAGTTTTGAAAAAAATTACCGTCTGTCTGTCTGTTTGTACACGCTAATCTCTGGAACCGTTGGACCGATTTAAATGAAAATTTGCATGATGGTACCTTATATCCCCAGTCAACATCTTAGATACTTTTTACCGCGAGAAATAAAATAATAAAAAACAACGCGGGCGTAGCTGTGAGCGGACAGCTAATAATATTGGTATACATTTAGCCGGAATCAGCCCCATTACTGAGATAAAAAATGACAAGCAGTATGTTACGCAACTGCGTTAACTTTAACACGTCGTTCTTATTTAATGAACACGCGGCTATGTAAATTATGAGAAATTTATGCAAGATCTGTAGAGAATCAGGGTAAGTAACTGTTTCAACATTTTTAGTATGCGCATGAGACTTCAAGTTTAATTTTGGAATTTTTTGCGGCAAAAATCAAAGTGTGATTGTAGTTTGTACTGCTGGGTCACAGAAGTTTATTGTTTACCAGCCTGTGTTTTGTTAAAATAAAATAAAAGTTACATTTTTGTTTCTTATTTAATTTACGAGTATGTACTGACTTTGGTAGGAATATGGTTTAAGTACCTTTACAGATATTTTCAATAAGAAAAAAATGATCTCTGCCTCTCTCTTTCCCTGGTAATGTCAAACCGTGCTTTCGTGTTTTTAAAAAACTTAATAAAATAGTATTTGTTTCATTTACGAACACAAAAAAATATTTTAATGTTATTGCGTGTAAATTTTGCTAAATTATTACTTTTTCATCTATCTATGTATTTATTTAAGTAATATTTGAATGGTAGTTATTCAAATATTACTTAAATTTAATAGATATATAAACGTTATTAGCTCATATTATAATAATTACTAGCGACCCGCCCCCGCTTCGCACAGGAAAATGGTTATTGTGGGTTATCCCTAAGTATATAAGGCATATATTATACATATAAATCTTCCTCTTGAATCACTCTATCTATTAAAAGAAACCGCATCAAAATTTGTTGCGTAGTTTTAAAGATTTAAGCATACATAGGAATATAGGGACAGAGAAAGCGACTTTGTTCTAAACTATGTAGTGATAGTGATATACAACTGCCACCCCTCAGGCGCCGTCTCCTTCACGATGTTTTTCAATATCAACGCGCTAGGCCGTGGTACGAGGATCCCTTAAGCCGCCCCTAGACGCGTTGGTGGTTGGTTGGTTGGACTTTTTTTTGGGGTAGAGTCTTCCGCTCCCCCGCAAGTCCGGTGTGAAGCTTGATCCGTCGTACTTTTTCGACTCAAGCATAGGTCAATTAAAAAAAAAAGATACAACTGCCACTAGAGAACCTACCTTAGAACCATCCTAAATTTGTCGAAACTGTCCGAGTGCGAGTACTAACTCCACCTTGTGACTACACCTTGGTTAATTATTTCGTTAATATACAACATCTTACACATCTTACAACAAGCATCCCAACGAACTATGGAAAACATTTTTCTTTTTTTTTAATTTGACAGGACTTGAATGAAAAACTTGATTATAGCACCTCTCACCTCTCTTCACTCTTATTATGAGCAGTTAGGAACCGTTCCTGCGCAGGAGTCATTCAATTATCTTTATAACGTGGCGTCTCCGGTATGAGGCTGTCCTTATGTCACACATTCTCTGAGTGGCAGCAACTGGACAAACTGGACATTTTGCAAACAGGGCATTTCGTAAATTGGTCATTTTTCACCAATGGTGGACATTCTGCACCTAACCGTCAGCATTAAAGTGTTTCATAAAGTTGCTACTTCTCTTTCTCTCAGAATCTATCTTTTTGTAATTTTGAAAAAGAAAATAGTTTTGTAAACACAAGTTATTATTTGTTAATGTTTGTGGCATAGTGGCTAGGGTTGTAGTCTTCAATTGAAGAGGCTCGGAATCTTCTTTCTTTTTGGACAATCAGTTGTTTATCTACGCAATGTCCTAACCGAACTAGGAAAATCTAGTGTTTGAGAGATTGAGAAGTGTTTCAGTGATTGCAACCATAGCAATAAGGCTGCCTATTTACTCCTTTATCGTTATTTTAATGTTTCTATATATTTGTGTAACATCTTTGATGGGTCAATAAAGTATATTTGTATTGTATTGTGATTTTATGTTCGTGCCACCGAAGTTCAAACCCTCCATAAAAGGCCGCGAGGGTTTTACCACTGAGCTACGTAGTCTGTGATTCAATCCAGTAAAGCAATGCAGCAACCCGCCGTAATGGAGTAGTGTGTCGTCACTCGTGTGACAGATGGCCACTCATGCGCAGCTGACATCGATGCCCAGGTAAATACTGGCAGATACTGTTACATACTTGTATCTGCCTCAATATGGTTATGATCATGAAGGAAGAAAATTTTTTACGCGCCCAGATGAAGTAGTAATCATGCCTATTTTGTATCGAAACCAATGCGGCCGCTCAGAGGGGTAGGAGGGTAGGTGGAAGCGGGAGACGGGGTTTGTATTATAACTCTATCAGTCTCTATCACACATTTTTGTCATTTTTTTTTCTTCATGTTTATGATACATGTCTATCATGGTCTAAGAAAACAAGATCTTGTATTCCGACCACGTGACTTGACACAAGGCTACGTCATCATGCTGTTCATCCTTGTCGAATGCGTGTTAATCGACAAGGATGAAAGGCATGATGACGTAGGCTTGTGTCAAGTCACGTGATCGGAATAGAAGACCTTGTTTTCTTAGACCATGATGTCAATGGACTTTTAGCGAATAGGATAGATCTGGAATCACTATAAATGCGATTGTGTATATGATCAATTGAGGAATCTTTACAATAAAAATGGGCGGATTGACGGGCTACTAGAGTCGTCTTTTTACTGACTTGTTGGGGAGTGGAGTGCCCTACTCCAAAATAACCATAACCAACGCACGTAGAGGCGGTTTAAAGGAAACTCGGACCATGGCCTAGCGCGTTGATATTATGGAATCATCTAGTATGAGGGACCGTGCCTGTATATTGAATTGTGCCGCTATTATGGTAAAGGAAAACATCGTGAGGAAACCTGCGACCTGCAAAGTAATTCAAGGTTGTGTGTAAATTTGACAAACCCGCATTAGGCTAGCGTGGTCGACTAAGGCCTATTCGCCCTGCAGGGCGATTGCGAACCGTTCATCGACACGGCCGTGTCGTTGTCAGGAGGAAATCCCTCTGAGGGCCCCTTGGTGGGGACAAATACGGGGTGTTAACGATTCTTGGGGCGAACGTTTTTAATGCTTGCAATATTTTTTAACTGTTGATTATAATTTAATGAACCGTTAAATATGAGTAATATCGTTTTGTGCAACGATAATTAAAATAATGGCTTCATTAGCTTTAATGAAGCTTTCTGCTACCGAGTGTTAATTTATAGATGTAGAAATTAGAAAAGTAAAGGCCATAAAATAGCTATTTATGCTACAAGTGCGGAAAGTATGTGATTTTCGATGAGTATATAAGCCGACACAAGTCGGAAATCATCTTTCGCGCGTGTATCATACAAGATTTTACTATGCGTTGTACAAGAAAAAAAAAACATTTATATTAAAAACATAATTATAAAATGGCGGGCTTCTTAAATACATGCGCGCTGAAAATATTATCTACTGCGCATGTGCAAATAGCTACCTCGACGAATCGCAATAAGGCAATGAGTAAAATGTGTTCAGCCACGCAAATTTCTAATTAGTATTTTAACGTAATTTATCAATAAAAATCAGTTTCTAAAGTAATTAAACTAATTATAAACGCGTCTATTGAATTGTTATTTTTACTGTTTCCTTTATATCAAGTAATTTGTAAAAATATCTCAAATACTGAAATGTCTGGTTGACGGCTGAGCAGAAAAAAAAGAAAAACTGAAAAGTAAAAATCACTAGTGCAAAAAAGTGCTACTTTCCGTAGTATTTAGCTGCTTAGAAACGAATAAGGTATCGTACGTAATACTTACCTACCTATTTAAAATTATCCCGCTAAGACCGTAAACAATATAATAATGTGCTTAGAAAACGTTCTTTTCGAGCACATGCATTGTAAAATAATATAAAATGATTTAAAATTTTGTAATAATTTCATCGACCCCGGCACAGACTAAACAAAATTAGCAGATGCCAGATAAGAAGAAAGTTATTAGTTGCCTGAGAAGGAAGCGCGAGTGATTGCTTTTATAATTGAAAATGTAATTGTATTGTGACTTAGAGAAAGTACTAGGAAAATCTCAAGTGAATTATAATTCATAACTAAAAACAGGTTAATTTTACTATCGTTGTACTCCAAACCAAAAAACTTATGTCATTTTACTCACAAAAATGTCAGTGAACATCATATAGATAAGTATATCTATCTAAGTATATCTATATGATGTTCACCGACATTTTTGTGAGTAAAATGAGATAGGAAGTTTTTTGGTTTGGATATACTTATCTATATTATGATGTTCGTATATGAAGTAAGTATACTTACACATGTTTTTCTAGAATTTAAATCAGATAGCAATCGTGGTGTTTCAGTTTAGGAAAAGAGCAAGCGACAAACGTATTGTGTAGTTTACTAAATATGTGGAATGGTTTTTTGTAGATAATTATAAAGTTGGTTTATTTTTTTAAATTGCAATGTGTAAATAAAATTTCGTTTAATATAAACTGCTTACAAAGCAAAATACATTTTCTAACAAATAACAAAGCTTGGATTGGACAATCATATAAAAATTGCTCTCCAAATAATTCTCTTAAAAAATACATTAAAGTATTAAAAAATTAAACAGTCCAGAGCAACATAATTGAATTGAAAATTATTTGTATAAGAAAATAATAGCAAGCAACAATCATCTAATAAAAAAATAATGATACAGATTAGTGATTCGCGTGCGCAGTAAAGCACATTTTGTCGACTTTACACAACGAATCACGAGTTACGAGTAATCACCACTCATTGGACAAATTATAGGAATTCGTATAGCATTTGATTCGGTCATGTAAGTTTCGAACGCTAGTTGCGAGAAACATGTTCTTTCTAGTCTCAAATAATAAAATAACTAAACAGATGCGGTAGAAACAGCCAAAGCTCTTAGATATACTTAGCAAAACGCTCTTCAGACGCTTATGATGATCGCAGCCGCCGCCGGTCGATTGCTTTGTTTCAATATAGAGAGACGCAGACTCCTTTCCTGAGCTCTTTCATTATTCTCTCCGTTTTTTAACCGAATTCAAAATAGGAGCAGGTTCTCATCTAGTCCGGTGAAGCTTGATTGGTCGTACCTTTTTGACACAAGCATAGGTCAATAAAAAAAAAAGAGGGGGTTCTCAATTTGACGCGTATGTTTTTTTTAACATAACGACGCCTATAACCGAGCCTTTCTTTAGGCGCCCCTAGGCACTAGTCACTTACCACCACCTTTTGCTCCCCCTCCAGTCAAATTAAGTAATAAGTGATTTTGCTCTATAAGTTAGTTATTAAAAAAAACCTTATAGCATATCCCCGGTCAACATCTTAGATATTTTTAATCCCGGAAAAATTAATTTCCGTTGTATAGTTAAAAAACTATAGTAACTAGGGCTCAGCACATTGTACGGGCTTGTCTCCGAAACTGTTAGACCGATTTGAATGAAATTTACCTTATATCCCCGGTCAATATTTTGGTTATTTTTAATCGTGGTAAATTAAATAGTTGCCGTGGGATAGTTAATAAATACTACGGAAAAGTCGAACAACAACGCGGGAGTAGCCGTGGGCAGACATCTAGTCTATAATATTGAATATCAGATGTGATTCTTGTGATCTTTTTAAAAGAATCTAATCTCAATTAACTATTCACTCCTCACTAATCAATCACTCCCCCTGGTATTTTAGTGCTATGATAATACGTATTTAGAAAACTCTTTTGTTCGAAGAGAACTTTTTTATGATTAAGAGTATTTTTATGTCAATTCACCGACAACAAGTAGAAATTCCCAAAAACGCTTGATCATGTGTTTTTAAAGCACATTGTGTGAAGGCAACAAAACGTAGCCATCGCTACTGGCAAAGAAAGTTGTCTTATTGTATCTTCTTCATTATCCTCGTCTTCAATAATGTTATTTTCTTGATCGCTGAGCATCAAACGAAACGGCTACTAATAACTGGGTACTTTGTATTTAGATGTTCATTGTTTTACTTGGGGGCATTTAGAATTACATGATGTTATTATGACACTTATGACTTAATTTTGTTTGTAGATTAATGAAGATGAGAGTTTTCGTATTGTTGAGATGAGACGTATTAATCTTAAGAAGAAGAAAGAGAGAGAAGAGCTCGAGCTTACTCGGAATCACGCTGGCCCAGTGTGGGGTGGCACTTCTCACACAACATTTGAATCTAGTGAGCGGTCAAATTTATATAGATCCGCAACCAAATAAAATACGTACAATCTATTAAGTTCCACTTTAGCACTTACATAAACACATTAATCTAACTTTTAGCTTGGCACCTATGCACGAAAATAGACGTGATTATATAAAAAAACACATTAATTTGAATAATTTGTAGATCGTGAGGTGACATCGATTTGGACAGAGTGAATAGTCACGTAACATAATTCCGGGTAATATTGTGATTTACATTTTAAAGTAGGTACCTATATGTTTATGGATTATTTTCTTGATTTGACATACTATCACTTTTTAGAGGGCTTGCGTTATGTTTTTGCCTATTCACTTAATATGTAGTAATACATTTTTTTATGCCTTTAAACAAAAAAATAACTTCGAGTACGCATAAACCAATTAATTACACTACTAGCAGTTGTTTGAATAAATTTATTAGCATACTGTTTGAATTGTATTACAGATAATTTGATCGTGCTGACTCTACGTCTTTACTTTATATTTACTTATTTACTTATGTGATATAAGTAAGTACTAAATTACTAAAAAAAGTTGACCTGTAAAAATCAGTAACAAACCTGACCATTATTGTGGGAAGCTTATATAAAATGTTTACTAATAACTGGGTAAATACCAAACCTTTTACAGTTTCTGCAGAATATGCAACCCGTGAAATGTGTTGACCGACATTGGAAATTTCCGACTGAAGTACTCATAATACTGCCTTAAAGAATTTCCTTTACTGTTTATTTCTATTAAAATATCCCGCAGTCTTCCGCATAGCACTTATATTTAACAACTGTTTTATGGAAGATTAAATAGAATAATTACGGTAATTGGAAATCAAAGTATATTATTTTATTATTCATTTTATAAGTGAAGAACAAATTATAAGTAAGATTAGATATCTATTCGTATTCTGCATTGAGAAGTTGTTTATGCGGAAATGAAGAAATAAATATTTCGAAATTTTCGAAAAGTTTTATATATGGTTTTAAAAATTTTGTTCACTTATAAAACAGAAGTATTTTGAATGTTATAAACTTGTGAACATGTAGAAATTTTAATACGACGAGAATAAAAGCGAGAATATCTTCATTGACATGATTATATTACATGCTGGTTTTTTCGCGATGTCACTTACTTTCTCTGCTAAATTCAACAAGTCATGCTAAAATCTCCAATTTTACCACTCATCGTGCAATGAACTTGATATGAAAGAAAGAGAGAGACTTATTAAAGATCCGTGTGTTAGAAAGAGATAAGCGATGAGAGTTCGACTCATTTCCTATGTATTGAGTTTGTCATTAAGGTTTTAACGAAAGTTCTTTCTGCCATACAAATGAATGGTTAAAAGCACATCATTTATTTTGTATAAGCTCAATCATTACGTATTTTATTTAACTTTTCGTTTCGTTTTCAACTTTTACTCTTATTGTTAAAAGACTCTTGTCATGTTTGGTTATTGATATGTAAATACATAACATAGTCGACTACGTTGCTCTTTCATTAAGATTTTGTAAAATTATTTCCTAGCCCGCCTTTTTTGTAAACATGTGTTGTTGTGAATTGTTTTTTTCTTGTAATTTTTTTATGTGCTTAAGATAATTATCTTATATATAAAAATTAATTGCTGTTCGTTAGTCTCGCTAAAACTCGAGAACGGCTGAACCGATTTGGCTAATTTTGGTCTTGAAATATTCGTGGAAGACCAGGGAAGGTTTAAAAGGTAAAAAAAAAAATGGAAAAAAAAAACGATGCAAGAATATGTGGGGAACATCTCACACACGGCTATATGGCCCCAAACTAGGCAGAGCCTGTACTATGGGTGTCATGGAGCTGATATACATACAATATATAAATATACAACATCCAGACACAAGGCTAACACAAGTGCTCATCACACGAATGTTTCCCCTGGGCAGGATTCGAACCCCGCGACCCTGTGCTTCGAAGGCAGATGTACTACCAACTAGGCTAAGAGGCCGTCAAATTATATTGCATTCTTCCTTTTGGATTTACTGTTAGTCAGGTAAAATACAACTAGCTGTTTACAAAACTTTTGGATGGTAGAAAAGACTAAGCTGTGTGTGAAGCCAACCAATCCACCAATCCTAATTTAGCGAGGCTTAATGGCTTCTGTGTACATTAAAAAATAATATATAAGTATTGAAACTCCTTTAAGTTGAATCAAAATTATGTTTAAAGCTTTTAAAATCATTTAGTATGAAAGTGTTTGGGAGCATCTCAGTCGTACAACAACAATCTTATTAATATGTTTAAAATCACTTTGCTTACGAATGCACGATTTTGAAGATTTATTATTTATGGTCAAAGTCAAGTATATAACGTTTGACCACAACGTTTGCCAAATACCATAAAATTATTTGTTAAGGTTTGTGGTCAACCAGTCCCTCTATGAGAAATTAAAAAACTGTGGCGCGGTTCATTTTGAAATTAATGTAGGTTTAAGCCCGTCGCTGGGGCACGTGAATGAAGTATCTTCTTGTTAATTTTCTTAGCTATTCTGAGAGAAACGTAAAAAATGCAGCGAGCAATCATACTAATATTATAAAGAGGAAATATTTGTATTTTTGTGTGTGTGTGTGTGTGTATGTTTGTAATGAATAAACTCAAAAACTACTGAACCGATTTCCAAATTTTTTTCACCATTAGAAAGCTACATTCACTCTGAGTAACAGAAGCTTCCTTTTACTGCGGGAAATGTCTTATTCTCACGGGAAAAACTGTTAACGCGGGCGGAGATTCGGCGAAAAGCTAGTGTATTATAAACTGGAAGTGCAATTGTAATCACTACATAGATAGTATAAAACAAAGTCGCTTTCTCTGTCCCTATATCCCTATGTCCCTATGTATGCTTAAATCTTTAAAACTACGCAACCGATTTTGATGCGGTTTTTTTTAATAGATAGAGTGATTCAAGAGGAACGTTCATATGTATAATATATGCATATTATACTTGGGGATAACCCATAATAACCATTTTCCTGTGCGAAGCCGGGGCGGGTCGCTAGTATACCTATAATAATACACCCCGTAATGTGACAGCTAGCAATTTTATTTTTATGTATCTAAAAGTTCATATTGATAATTAAATTATATTTGGCTACGTTAAAAAAAGAAGTATAGAATGAAAGTCCCTTATTAGGGATTACAGGATATTATTATGATGTGTTAAAAATGAAATAGTTTTTTTAGCTCAAATGAAAAAACAGTTAGTAGATTGTTTTATAAATCTGGTACCAATATCCTGGATTACCTATAATTAAAAGCAACTTAATATGATAGGAAGATGTGGGTTACTCCAATTCGAAGCCGAAACCATAAACCAATAAATCATAACAAAAAATAGCTATTAATCATAACCTGCTTCAAATTAGTCTATCAGTACATCCTGCATTCTACGTAACCAAAACGAAAACACCAATTAAATTTATTGTTACATAACAAATGTACTACCGAAATAATTTAACTGCCAGTTACTAACCGCTAGTTAGCAAGCAAAAGATAAACGAGTTAAATATAGGAATGAAGTGGGTGTTAGTCGTCGAATAAATACAACCTCTTCTTACAAAACTATAATTAAAATAGAGAAATTTAGTGACAAGAATGGGTTGTGTGAACGTAATAAATAACACTTACGGATTGAGGAAATTGGCGAGTTGCTGAAACTGACGAGTACCTCCCCGACTCGTTAATTTACTTCGAGCTGTAATATCAAAAATATAGTTTTTTGGCACTGGTATAAAAATCAGATTATATGTTTCCTTTTATGTTTCTCAAATAAAGAATTGTTTTTTCAGGTTTATATTTATTTTATTCATATTTTACAGATCACTTCATGTTGCCAATTACAATAATAATTTACAAAAAACTGTCCGTTCTCAGCTTCGCCGACATTTTAAAGATATTTTTCCGTTTATACAAACAAACCTCATCCTGACAATTACAAACAAAACAAAAATACTACCCAATTTGGTGCAGCCGTTCTAAAGTGATGTATTAAGAGCTAAATAGTCTTACAGAAAAATAAAGCTCTAAACATCTATTTTCTGCTTCTTTTTGATTACCCCTCAGCCAACTTTATGCAGGTAGGGTTTAAAAAAAAACATTCCGTAGTATTAAAAAAATCACACATTTCGTTTTTGTTATGCAAATCAAATACATGCAAGAACAGACGAGAAAGCAGTGTAGGAGTATCTCACATCTCATTCACAGACCCGTGCTATGTTCTTGCGCAGTTACGTCAACGAACATTATGATCGATCGATCGATATGTTTTATATTGATCAAAATTATTGGTCTTCGTCTCATCACATCGTTATTCGTGATCTATGGGCGTGTAATAAAACATTTTAATGGTAAAATTTTGCAATATATTGTTGTTTTATTACTGATGTTAGGCGATTTAATGTATAAGAAACGGTTAATTATCTCTTAAGTAAAACAATGAAGTAACAAAATTAAAGTTAATATTGTACTGTACAGAGATAACAAACACGCAATAAAAACATTATACATTATATACGATCGAATTGAAAACTTCCTTCTTTTTTAAAGTCAGTTAAAATAGTAGAGAGTTATAAAATAAAAGAAATAAGTAAGGTCGGAATTTCATACAGACGATTCACGCTTTAACTATTATTTGATAAAAGTAAGATTATTTTTGCTGCGCTAGGTAAAAATAAAGCGCGCAGTTTTATTTATTTATTTATTTATTCATTATTATGCTACATGTACTAGCTTAAGATCTAATTAACATGGCAGATTTGTACATGTGCCTTGTTAAGGCATCACATAATTGAAGGCATGCAGCGAGAACTATTTTAACTATATAGAATGTACAATTAAAACAAATTCAATTAAATAATTAATTCCAAAAAATCACAAAAATAAAATTCATGCAAATAAACTATATAATATTTGGCAGTAAAAATATGAATTTAAATTGGTAATAATTTTATAAAAATGTTAAACTAGTAAAACATTGTAAAAATAAAATTTATAATTGTAAAAGTAAATTAAAATGTTGTAGAAATTAAAAATGGTAAAAACCGTATGCATAACAAAATCTATAAATAGGTCATTGAAAAATAAAATAAATTGTAAGTAGGTAAATAATTTTTAGATGACTAGACTAGGTTTTATTGAACATGTTATAAACTTTGTTAATTTGGTAAATAGTTAAATGTCTTAATTTACTTTAATTAGATTTAGATTAGATCATGATTCATTTAGAAATTCATTTACTGAGTAATAACACTTTGAAAGAAGAAAAGCTTTAAGTTTTGATTGAAAAGGTTTATCATTGGTGTCGTTTTTAATTTCGTCGGGTATTTTATTGTATATTTTTGCAGCTTTGTAGTGTGGTCCATTTTTAACTATTTCCATGCCAGCTTTCGGGAGTTCCAGTTTATTACTTCGTCTGGCACTTTTAACGTAGTTAAATTCATTAATGTTTTTCCGTACAAAAATAGCAGCTTCTAAAATGAATATCGAAGGAAAGGTTAACATTTTTTCTTTTATAAAGAATGGCTTGCAACTGTCTCTAGGTTTAATATTATATAATATACGTATGCACTTCTTTTGTAATATAAAAATATCTTGTGATTGTACGCTATCACCCCACAGTAGCACCCCGTATCTCATATAAGAATATGCGTGCGTACGCATAGTATGCCGACAAGGCCGCTTCCTGGTGTGTGTTGCGTTTAAAAGTTGATAGGGCATAAGTGAATTTAGAAAGCTTTGTTTTAATTTTTTGAACATGACATTTCCAAGTTAAGTGGGTGTCTAATGAAATTCCCAATAAATTAAAGTCAGCAACTTCCTCAATATTAATTTGGTGGGCAACACTATATAAATCAAGGTTAGGCTTTTGTCTAGGTTTAAATTGAATGAGTTTTGTCTTTTTTAAGTTTATTTCTAGTTTATTTTCCATTATCCAGTTCTGAACTATTTTGAAGCCTTCTACGATATTTTTCCTTCATCATCTTTGCATTTAAAAAGAATTGATACGTCGTCCGCGAACATTATACAAGGCAAGTTTAATAGTTTAGGTAATTCATTTATGTAAATGAGAAACATTACACATCCTACGACGCTCCCTTGGGGGATTGACCAGTTTGTGTATGTAGTACCTGACCGCACTGTTTCGATCATGCTATTCTCTTTGTTGCAATATTCTGTCACGACGTATTGATTTCGTTTCGATTACGCAGATAGGATCGAAACCATCCATGTGCCCTACCTCGAATTCCAATGTCGTATAACCCTCCCTGTCGTATTTCCCTTGAGGTTATTAATAATATTTCAAGAATTGTGACAACAAAAAAAATTACCTGCAAAGGTCACTAACCCTTTCATCACCTTCCATATTATGTATAAACATATTATTATGAAAATTCTATCTCAAACCTTTATGAATGACAAACTGCATATTCAACCATGTGCACCCACATCACGGCTCGGCCATATTTCGTCCTGTGCCTGTGCATAATTTAAACATTGCATGCAACTATTATAAGCTTGCATAAATGCATAAAATCGACTACGCCATGTCCATTGCAATTATTTCCTTAAAAGCCGGCAGATGCGGCCCTTTGCCTTTGCCTTTTAGCATATAAATTGGCGGCCATCTTGTGTCGCGCCCGCCATTTTCTATTATATTCAAATTAGGAACACGCGCGTGTTTTGTAGGGTTTAGGCTGTTATTTAGAACTTTAATATCTTAATTCTAACGTTCGAAGTTGACTAAGATAACCATTCGTGTTTGTTTAAGTGCTTCCAGATTTATTTAACCTATTTTAAACCGCTCTTTTATTCCGAAAATGTACATTAGGTAGCACATGCGGCTGGACATGTTGATCTTGAGAGCGCCCGTATTTCGTAGCGATAAGGGTGAGTTTCGTAGTGCGAATGTCCAGTCGCATGTGCAAGCTTCTGTACATACATCCTGAGCAATATAAACTCCAGCTTATTTAATAATACTTATGGTGGCAATACATATTTGGTGCAAATAGCGGCTATTTATAGATATCTGAACTAAAAATTTAATAAATCATACTTGATTTTTGATAATCACTTGATTGGGAGCGTAGATAAATACTTATTTATTTATTATATCACTGTACAGGCTCTGCAGATGGCTGTGTGTGAGGTGTCCTCACACTTATTAATTATTTTTATCAAAGTATCAAACAATATTAATTATTTTTATCAAAGCATCAGAAAGCGTAACAAGCGAAGTTGTAATTAACACAACAGCTGACTGTTCACCGGTTTGCTTTGAAGGCTTTGTCAATCAGAAACAAGAGCAGAATAGCTTCCACAGTAACTCCTTCCAAGGCTAGCTCAGAATATTTTACATCAAATCAAAAAGGCAGGCGATATTTAACCATGGTACCTATTTGGTAGTGCAGTTAGCTCAAATTATGAAGACAGACTATGGGCTATTATGCTAAGAATGCATTGAAATGAGTGGCCGGGCTCCGTAACGGCCCAGCCTTTTGTGGAGACTATTATTTCAGGTATACGATACAGGATGTTAAGTTGCTCATGTTTTAGTTGAAGAATATATAGAAATCAATGCCACTTTTCGTTGTAATTTTATAACTCAAGAACGGTCCCACCTATCCAAACCAAATGTTTAGGCTTTGTTTGGACTATTTAGTAGATGGTTTATGTGAAGTTTGCACAAAATCGGTCGAGCGGTTCTTCATTTACACGCACACACACACACACACACACACTTACACTCTTTCGCACACGAGCCCACAATCAAATTATTTATATTAATTTTCCGACCTGACGTTGTTTTTTTGAACCTAAAATTTAATAGTTACTTCTCCGAGAGGGGTCGCCAGGAGGAGGAGAGGACAGGGTATCCTAGATTGAGCTCCTGGCTCCCTGTAAAAAAATATATGTACCTACCTAACTAAACTTTGTAAGATTATTTGTAACTAAACTAGAAAAAACTATGTGGGAGTGAAATAAATCATTATTATTATTATTATTATTTATCACATATGGGGATTGACGTACCGAAGCACGTACCGGGCCGCTAATTGATGATAAAAGAAGCTGATCGGTTTTGGAAAAGGCAATGCTATTTGGTGCTGAAGAAGACTGTGAGATTCGGCCAACCTGAGACTTGTTTGAATATCATTTTTAAACTTATTGTAAGATCGCTCCTCTTGTATCTTGAGTTTCTTAAAATTAACCGTCTTTGGCTTATGACAACAAGTCATTTTGTAAAGCCTCACGAGTCAGCTTACGTAGCCTAGTTCATGAGAAAGGAAAGGATTCCGGCAATATCAGTAGGACTCTGATATTTTCCTTTGGATTTTATTATGATGTGATGATGTGTTGAGATTACATAAGGACGAGAAACATTTGTATTAATGCGATTTTTTTAGGTTGAATCCATAAATTAAGGGAGTCAAAAAGGCTTACATTCCCACCAAAGGAATGGTAGAGAAGTAGGCTTCTAATATGTTGCTCATATGCAAAGTTAATTTAACAAAAGATCCTGTATTTTAAAATAAATGAACGAGCGAGCTTTGGAGACAAGTCTTCAGGCTCGGATAAAGTTTATGCTAATACGCGTTCTCAAGAATTTTGTAAGTGCCAGACAGTAAATTTTTACGAGTAGAGTAAGTAATAAATGGAGGACGGGAATAATGCATCTATGATTAAAGAGAACTTTGGATATTATTCTTAATAAAAAGAGATAAATACAGAAAATGCAAAGAATAAAATAAAATATAAGAATTACTGTGTTCTTTAATTGTTTTTAAGGTTTCATTCCTTTAAATATACCACGTTAGTGAGAGATCCAATTGATCAATGACACTGGGTGTGATTTTTTCGAGTTTCAGGTTCGATTTCTGCGTGTGGCAAGAGAATTTCAAAAAGATAAGGAATACCAGCTTCGTTTATTATTAAAAATAATGGAATATTTCTTTTGGGTAAAATTGTCTCTTCAGTGTTTTGAGTACTTCCCAGATGGGGTTTAAAAAATACCTTGTTAAAAGTACTGGCCAACTAGAGTTTCTTTGTTTGAAAAGTTGTTCAAACCATCTCATTGGTTGATTTTAGTAAAGAGATCAAGCGGTGTTTATCTGCTGTGATCATCAAATCGTCTCACGCTTCTGTGATTGGCTCCGAAGGTAGGAATTATCTCTCCGATCCAATGGATCCGCTCGCTGTTGCAAAAAACTAAAAGGGTTGCTCTTTAAGTATCCACAGATGATTTTCGTATTGTTTCACACAAATTTATTGCATGCGTATTGTTATTATTGTATTTAATTTTGCAACTTTCTGTTTAATATAAATTTTAGCACCCATTTTAATTATATAAAATAAATTAAAGGTACGGTCGCGTTCATAAGTCCAGTGATATCACGTGCTTCTACACTTTAAATTAACTTTTTTTCCAAAAGAATTCAGGGCATAAATTTGAAGTAAAATGTTGAGTCCCTTACACTGTATACGTACACACAAAAATAAGAATAACAAGCCTTTAGGAAAAATGTTATTTGAAAGTATAAAAACACGTGATATGACTGCACTTATGAACTTGTACTGTTCATTACATTAATTTATAATGTCTAAAAAATTAAAAAAACATTTTTCTAGACATGATGAATTAATGTAATGAATGAATGATTGTTACTATCAGCATGTAAGCTGCAAAATGGAGGGGAAGGGATTTTCCTTTGGGCAGTGGTTATATTCAGCAAGAGAAAAGCAATTTTTCTGAAAGTGTCACATACGTCTTCCGTAAAAGTATTGCTTGTGTATTTTCGCTAACGTACAAAGAGGGAATATCTGTGGAGCAGATGAGAGCAGACCAAACAAAAACATATAGAGTTCTATTTCTATCTAGTTCTGTTAGTAACCTATTGATATACAGTTACAAGTGCAGTAATGGATGAACTAGAATAGTTTTAGGCTTTTCATTTATCTTTTAGTCCATTTATTGCAATAAAACAAAGAGAGAATGAGATTAACGTATCGTAACATCTTTTTTGACATCTTTTGAACGTGTTGATCTGTTGCGTTTTGCGCTAGTTAAGCTGTTAAATAAGTAGGTGCTATCAGTGGAGACCTGTAATTGGCTTTCTGTTACTTAAGTTAATATTATTTCAAATTTAATAGCTGTTGGTTTTCCAAATAAAATAAAATGAATAAATAAAGCAATAAAGCTTCGTAAAAAGTTAATATATTATTATCTGATCAATATCCCAAAGTGTTTTTCACCAAAAAAAAACTCCATACAAATTGTTAAAAAATCTCAAAAAAAAAAAAACTTTATCAATGTTGCACAAAACCGTTGACGTTATGGAGTGGGTTTCGAGGTTAGTCTACCTCACAATCCCCGATGTTGGAAGACTTCCGATATGGCTCCTATAACGACCGTAGATAGTAGCCGGAACCTCCGTAATGTCTCCTTCACGATGTTTTTCAATATCAACGCGCTAGGCCGTGGTGCGAGGCTCCCTTGAGCCGCCCCTAGACGCGTTGGTATATGACTTTTGGTCGTAACTTTTCGACACAAGCATAGGTCAATTAAAAAAAAAACAAAAAAAAAAACCTCCGTAATGTCAGACGAGTTTTGAACACTCGACCACGGAGGCCGTTGGAGGAGGCCATTGACTGAACATGCCCTTTCAGTATTTACTTATATACCTAGCAATAATTTATATGTTCTGTTTCTCTAGAATTTGCCTGACTGTGCAACAAAAATAACTTACATACCTAATTGTCTCACAAGACGAGCCTGTTTTTATTGCTTGTCACAAGTAAAAATTAATCTGAGCACGTGCGACGTGATTCTCTCCCTTACTCAATGAACATAAGAACGATGCACAGTCCAAAGTGTTCAGCTCAGCGTGCTCTCGACAGTACGTTTAAACGGTGTACTGTACAGTGATGTGACATGCAGTGGTACTGTTGTGACCACAAGGCGCGTGCCGCCGCTTCATTGAAAGACCTTAGTATCGATAGATTTGACATGTTCAATTTTTCATTACAGCATCCATAGCTGAGTGGTTAAAGGCTCGCCTCATGTTTACGGAGGTTCCGGGTTCGAAACCCAGTGGCAGTGGATTGAATCCATTTACGGATCATTTGTGACATTTTCCCCACTTTTGTTAGGATATTGGCACATAAATCATATGATTTTCAGACGATTAAATTCTTCAGAAGGAATGTGAAACCGTTCGTCCCGGCTACTATCTACGAATGTAACCGCCATGGTTGTAATTGCAACTTAAAAATGACTACAAATAATGAATATTAAAACACCTTATACTTAGACTTGTACATTCGTTTGAAATGAGACCCAGTCTTGGTTTGAACAAAGCTTCTTAACCTCTGATATGACGTTATTAAGTGTTCTAGGCATGAAGAAAAAAAAAGAAAAATTAATTAATTAATTAATTCGGCGGCGTAAATTTTTTTCTTCCTTCATGGTTCTAGGGGAACCTATGATGAATGAAGGATATTTTTTTAATTTAATATATTATATGTTAATATACACTAAGAGCCATCTGCCGGTGTGTTTGTCCATCAATCTCCATCAGCAGACAGCTCCGCGGGCACCGGCCATCGCGCTGAATGCGTTATGATAATAAGCTCGCGTGGGTCCACTCGTATCAGGTTCATTAATATCGTGAGTTTATTACCGCATTACACGAAAGAGTTTCCACTACAGAAGTGATGGAAATAATACAGAGGAAATTGGTACGTTGGGGTAGCTTAGCTGGAAGAATTTTTTTTTAAAGTAGAAATAGCTTCACTGTTTTAAGTAAGAGTGAAAGCGATGACCAGGTTTATTTACAGCCAAAGGCGCACCCATTCCAAACAGTGCGAAAGCAAACTAGACAATCGAAGCGGCAAAAATATCTTTGTATTGCAAAGATGTTCTTGTTGCTGCTATACAACCACAATGTATTATACGAGTAAGAGGAGTACAACAAGAGCAATTAAATTTGTACTTTTTTTGCACGTTTACATGAGACAGGTCATAAACAAGTCTTTATTTAGCTTGGTCATAGTTATATGAGCGGATTATATTAAACGTAAATTTATCACACCACAAAATGTTCATAATACTACTCTAAAATTATATCATACTAATATTATAAAGAGGAAAGATTTGTATTTTGTGTGTGTGAATGTGCGCATGTTTGTAATGAAATAACTCAAAAACTACTACACTGATTTCAAAAGTTCTTTCACCATTAGAAAGCTACATTCACCCGGAGTAACATAAGCTACCTTTTATCGCGGGAAAATGCCTCATTCCCACGGGAAAAACTGTTAACACGGGCGGAGCCGCTAGTATCTAAAAAAAATAAAGAGCACAGCAATATAAATGCTAATTCTAACTTTTCCTAGGTCTTCGCGCACCGGAATGCAGCACTCTTCCCGTCGCGGTCCGGGACATAAAAAATTGAATAAAACCCTAACTCCTGGGGGCTATTACACAAGCTACAAGTATCATTCGAAGTACATTGCTTAGTCCGTTAGTCTTTAATTTGAACAATAGAATTTTTGTCATATCGAAAACGCAATGTACTTAGAATTTGAACGTAATTTGTAAATTGTAGTGTCATGTGATGCAGCCCTGGTAACGGTGGAACACCTGCCTAATAGCTCCATATAGGTTACCTGCCATTTGCGATAGTGTGCGATGACCTTTACTATAAGGGTATAAAGGTGGTAAATATTTCAAGTCTTCCAAGTATAGCTTTTTATGGGAATTTAATTAATTTTAGATTAGAAATAGCTGAATGTATTATACAATAAACTATTTATTAATTACTCGATTAGCGAAGCTTTTATGGCTATCTGATGTTAATGTTGGGATTCTTAAGTGAAATTTTCACAGATATCAAAATCTCGAAAATTCTTAGTATTTAAGGACACTGTTGCAGGTTCGAATCCAGCTCAGGGCTAATATTTGTGTGATGGATAAGCGAGCATTTGTGTTTGCCCTGCCTTTGGATGTTGTGTATTTGAAGTGTACGACTGTATTTAAATAACGAATGTATATCAGCTGTCTGAAATTCATGGTACATAAATTATATTATATACTAACGTATATTTAAAAAAACCGGTCAAGTGCGAGTTGAACTCACCTGGAGAGGGTTCCCTACAAACAATGTTATTCATCATCAGCCAAAACAACTGGACTGATGGAGTTAAAATTTTGGTGATTGTATGTAAATCCGTGACCCAAAGACGAACGTGTAAGATTAAATAATTAATGTATACTTTTGGTTGACAAATTAAGTTTTGAAAATAAAATAATTGTAAAGTGTACTGTGTGACATACGAAACATCAGAACTATTTATCGTGAAACTGTTAAAAAATGTATATCAAATCGTTACAACAAGCAATTTCATTTGATATATCATACAATATAGTTTGCAAAACTTATAAGTGTTCCATTTTTGTTTTATAATTGATCTAACCTATCTCAACTCGGTCGAACCCATAGTTACTTAACATACTGTAACAAAAAACTTAGTAACATCGTAGATTACACACTTTACAGCTCTCTGTGCGAAGTAATTGAATTTTACAAATCTATCCGGCGTATAACTGGTATTTGTCGGCGATTGGCGGTAATGTAGTGTTATGTGGCACTCTAATTGGGCGAGATGTAAGTACTGGCATTAAAACGGGACCGACGACGACGCTACTGCGCGGGCGCAGACGCCAAGGTCGGTGGCGCCGAGGGCAATAAACATCGGTTATCTAATTGATATCAGATTCTTATCGAGGTGTTAGAGCCTACCCTAAATTAGGGTAGAACTAATTTATCTATCTAGGTTTATTTATGTGAATAAAATAAATCGATGGCCTCGTCATCGAATGCATTTATATATTCTCATCACTTGAGAACAACTGCTTCAAATCGGATAATTCTATTTTTGTTGTGTTCGTTTGCTATAACTTCGTTTGTATATTTTTTTGCAACAGCAAAAAGTAATAATACGTATAATAATATCATAATATTTTTTATAATAATAATAAATTATAATTATAATATATATTTATTATTATAAAAATAAAAAGTTCAGGCTCATTTAATATTCGAAATAACTTTTCACACCAGAATCAATTTTGCAAAATAACCGTACCCAAAACAACTATTTTTTTTAAGAAAAGGAACATATTTTTCATATCTGCACAAAATGTGTATTAAAAAAAAAATCGTAATTGAAACCCAGAAACATTTCATATATTAAACTTAGTTGAAGTTTAGACTTACGTTTAACCAAAACCGTCGTCAGTGTAACTGGCTCCATAGTAAGATATTCGTCTGGCGATTGAATTTGGCGCAGTGATTTTATTGTCCGACTTCGAGCGCGACCACTGCTTCACGATAATCTCAAAACGGGGGCTCACTAGCGGTATTAATCCCGGCACACGCGTAGCTATAATATATAACATTAAAGCAAGACATATTACGATATATTTTCCATACATAATATCTGCAAGCAACCACACACGGAGTTAAATTATTGCTATTGGGAAAAAAAAGAAAAAAGGTTTTTGAATGGCGGCCGCGTGACGTATAGCATAGCGTGGAAAGCCCCCCTCAAGCTGTACTGGTGAGGGTTACGGGAAGCTGGGCAATGCTGGCCAAGCAAGACCGATCGTTGTGGAGACCTTTGGATGTGGAAATCAGGAAAAATACGATTCCATGAATCGAAAATCTGTGGAATTGGGAATCTGTAGAATCGAAACGCAGTGGACGTATTGGACGGAAATTATGATATTAATATAAATTATAGCTATCTGTGTGACGGGGCTTATTATTTAGATGCGATGTAAACAGTTGCGATTTAGCGGCTGCGATAATGTATGAGTTAGCATTTGCTACAGTTCGATTGTGAATCGAGGCTCGAGGATCACGACTCACGATTCAGAGCCGTAAGATAAACTCCGTGACTCACAAATATAAATGTTTAATAATATAAAGTACTAGCTTTCCGCCGCGGCTCCACCCGCGGTAACAGATTTTCCCGTGAGAATGAGGCATTTTCCCGCGGTAAAAAGTAGCCTATGTTACTCAGGGATCATGTAGCTTTTCGACAGTGAAAGAATTTTTGAAATCGGACCAGTAGTTTCGGAGCCTATTCGATGCAAACAAACAAACAAACCTTTCCTCTTTATAATATTATTAGTATGATTACAAAAAGATACACATAGTAGCAATAACAATGACTATTTTAAAAGAAATGCAAAATCTATTGAAGTTTCAGATGCGATGATGACTTGAAAAATAATTTATTTCAGTCTACTAATGCTGGATTTTTGTTGTTGTCGTAAATTGCTTTCTTTTCACTTTATTTATATGTGCAAAAAAGTGCTTTTAATATATTCTATTTCATCATCATCAACATTTCACGTCATCAGACGTCCACCGCTGGACGCCGGACTGGACTCCTCTATATATCTACACAACGATCGGTCCTTAGCCACTAGCTATCTATGTATGTAATACTAAAAAAAAACAATTACCTCATCAGGGTGGCAGAATATTGGACCGACAAAATTTGTAAATCTGACTTGCCATCGACATGAAAAGAAGAAGAAGAATATCAAAGTATTTTCTGTAGTATTCATCATCGAAAATATTCTACACTCACTACTGCCTACGATCAACACTTTCTTAATCAACTCTCGCGCATTCCCCCCGCAGCTCGCGCATGCGTGAAGCAGGAAAACTGGAAAACGTATGAGGAAGCGTTCACATCTAAAACTATGCTGATATGTCACTTATGTAAGACGGATGCGGGACTAGATCGGCGCGGGCGCGTGCGTTACTCAACATAGCTGCTAATTGGAGTGATTGATTATATGAAAACTCATTAATGGCTCTGCTATTTGTGTCTTTCATTTTGATAGTCAGTCATAAATATGTGACACAAACCTTAGTGTGGTATATATGAGGATTAAGTATGTAAATTCGTTTTCATTTTATAGTTTCATTTAGAATTATTAAATAAAAACAATTTAATTGTAAATTTCTTTCAAATGTTTTGCTGTTTCATTGTAAAGGGTTGATGCCCGTTCTGTCATATGACCCGAAGATTTTTCCTATTTATGTTATGTAATAGTTCAACGTTCTCATATTTCGATATTTTGGTACATTTATGCACACGTGAATACGATGCTTGCAAAAGTGACAAGTTTTACGGCTACAGGTTATGAAATAATCTTTTAATAGAATATATTTTAGACGTACTTATATAAATAGATAAAATATTTTACTAGAAGTGAATTCCCAAAATGTGTGTGTGCATCACCTCAAAATAGCTAAACAGAATTGTATAATTAACTACCTATTTTTTAGTTGTGTCATATAAACTTTTTTAATTATTTTTTTCATGCTCACGGTATTTCATACCCACCACATAAAATGGTGTCTATTACATGTTATTTAGGTACCAATTAGCTCTAACCTTCTTTCATAAGAACTCAATCGATTACCCTACTAATTCCATTACAATTTCCTTATCATTAAAATAAATTTAAATTAACTTGCTAGTACTCGTAAACAGATATTAGGAAAGTGGGCTAAGTTTCCGACATGTAATGCAAATTTAAACTCTCGGTCCTTGTAATAAGGTTGTTAGGTCAGAGATCTGGTTTGAACTTCTAAGGCTAGTTTTATAATCTACCAAGAGTGTTGCCAAGTTGGCTTTGTAAAATAATTTGACTGCTTGTGTCCAATTATAAGTGAAGATAGAATGATAGGTGAAGATCAGTTTTCTCCGTAGAGAAAACACATTGGTACGTGGAAGAGATAATATAAATCCCCGTCGTAAACTTAAATTACATCAATCTAAACACCTAGCTAGGGGCATTAAACTTCTACTACATTGAACTTCTAATCAACTTTTAATCATTTTTCTCCAACAGTATCTATGCATAAAATACTGAGAAAAGAACAAAATTTGCATAAAAACTCACAGTTTAAAACTAATTAGTTAAATTAGTCAAAACTCTTAACACATTTGTGTTGTGATGTCTTTTAGCTGCATAACAAGATGGAGTTTTCCCATGCCTGCGAAACAATATATACTTAGTTTATATCATAACATAAGAGAGGTATAAAACTAACGGTTCTTTCTTACATGGAGTTACGCAAGAAAATTAATAAGGCATGGGCGGTGAAATTCATAATTTATTACACTTTAGCCCATAGATGTTGATAAGATT
The DNA here is from genome assembly GCA_948473455.1 of Teleiodes luculella. Classification (NCBI taxonomy): domain Eukaryota; kingdom Metazoa; phylum Arthropoda; class Insecta; order Lepidoptera; family Gelechiidae; genus Teleiodes; species Teleiodes luculella. The sequence goes on from OX419595.1 coordinate 14,531,697, forward strand.
TTATAAAAAATAAATAAAAAAATCTTTAAAGAGAATAAACGTTCGAGCTTATGATGTTTATGTGAGTAAATAAAAAATACTTAAGAGAGTAATAATGTATTTATTGAAAGATATGTACTCGTAATAAAAAACGTAAAAATAATATCTTACCTTTACCCGCGGAATTTCATGCATTCATAAACGTTTTTTTTTTTCAAATCGGTGTATATTTTACGAATTTTTCTTTTAGCCGATGTGAACCCTAGCACTTTTAAATAGTCGTAATTTAATCTGATTAAAATACGTTATAATCCATGAATGTAAGACAAAAGTCTCTCGTTTTAAAGGTAATGATACAATAGTCAAGATATTAATAGACGAATTTGATCAATTTATTTTCTCGCATTATTTATTATTTCGATATTTTAAATCGATACAGGTTGGTCTAATGAATAAATGTATTCAGAATAATGCATAAAATACAAGAAAGAATTCCGCCCACAACGGAAACTCACATTAGCCGGAATATTACATAAAAACGCATAAAATTACCATAGATCACATAATATTATGTGGAAACGTTATGCAATACATAAAATGGTGGAGATTATGCAGAGTTATTCATATGTGGCTCGTTATAGAGCTAATCCTCGTCAGCCGATCTTTACAACTATCAGCGCCATGTTTTATGCAAAACATACGATTCTAAATTGATACCTATTTCATTTTAAATATGCATACACTTTCGGATCTAGTTTTTATAAAGAAAATTTAAATATATTTTTCAATTTGCATCGAGTTGGAAAGTGAAATGTCTTGGAATAATCTTTCGCTAATTCCAAAAATTTCTAGAATATCGAATACCTAATTTTATTGTTTTTTAGAGGTATTTATTTTCTACAACAAAACTATACTTTAAAAATTTCCACAATAATCCGAAACAACTAGATTAGAATAAACAACTTTTTTGAAAAAACTTTTATCGTTTCTTGTCTATTACTACTACTATTTACATCTCCCGTGTTGCCATAATCTTTATTGTTTTACAGGCGGATTAAGGATTGCAGTTGTTGTTGAATAAACAGGTAAATGCTGTTACCAATTCCTTATGATTCCTTAGTCACCTCATACTATATCCACAGAAAGAGTAAATCATAATCGTAATCATATAATTTATTGCTTCATGTGGTGTTACAAAGGTCGTAGGTACAAGTAAATATGGTCCACACATGACCCTACAAGGCACTGCAAATATAGTAGAATCAATTAAATAAACTTAAAAACTTACTTTTACTTTTATCATTTAGACTGAAATTTTGAGTTATTATCATATTATAACAACTTAATTATATAACTACTATTTTTACACAAAAATAATGCTACATTGCAGTTTACTATTTATTTACGAAAAACTCCTGTAATTTGTAAAAGCATTTGTCTACGAGGAATTGTTTTAATCTATTGTTAAATAAGTTATTTTCCTTAATTGAGTTAGGTTGGTCCATGCTGAACCAAAAATCGTGCGACTGGTATATGACTCTGTGGCCTAGTGTACATGAAATATAAATGCAAATTCATGACAAACGTCAATAAAAGTAAGTTTAATTTTATTGTTGCGCAACACCTTCACTTCAGCAAGGTTTCGCGTGTTATTTTATTGTTATAAAACACGATTTATTATACACTAGCGACCCGCCCCGGCTCCGCACGGGAAAATGGTTATTGTGGCTTATCCTTAAGTATATTACGCATGTATTATACATATAAACCTTCCTCTTGAATCACTCTATCTATTAAAAAAAACCGCATCAAAATCCGTTGCTTAGTTTTAAAGATTTAAGCGCACAAAGGGACATAGGGACATAGGGACATAGGGACATAGGGACGGAGAAAGCGACTTTGTTTTATAATATGTAGTGATTAAACAGGAAAGGAATATTACTTGAATTGAAATTTTGGTGGATTCATAACATGCAACAGTTTGATTATAAGAGCAAATCAAGTAAAATACATGCCTTGCGATTCTACTCCTTACTCCTTATTTAACGGACATAAGAACGCTACTAAGTGGTCAACTTAAGCTGTTTTCAACTGTGGTTTCTAAATCAAATAGACTTGAAATTAAATATGAAGAGTGCCGAGTGGCGGAAACCATTTAGTATTGGTAAATTGAGCTGAGGTTTTTAACGATTTCTTCCGAAAAATCTTCCTATTCTTTCTAAAAAAAACATGCATTATGGAATGTGCTCTTATGGCTCGTTTAATAGTTATAGATTTCTTGGATCTTCCAGAGAATTAATTAAATAACCGTGTGTTTAGTTTCGACCGTTGCCGACCAACAAATAATAAAAAAACTACGATATGAAGTATGCAACTGATATATTTCTTTATAGCTAGTTCCGCATTTAACTATCGTCAGTATTATCATTGCTCCACACAATTTGAAATTGAACACAGCATGTGTTTCCGACACATAATTAAGTATAGTAATAATTGAACTCACACGGTAAGATATGGGTCAAATCATATTTCTCCAATATTTCTATTGTTCGCGACGCGGAGTTTTGAAAGTGCCCGATATGCATGAAATTGGCGTTGTGTAAAAGTGATTAAATGCCCGATTTTCGACTGTGACTGCAACACGTAATTACTTAAGTTAATGAGTGACGAAAATGATTTTAGTTTTTAGTCTTTCGACTCTAGTTTGTTCATGAACGAAAACTAATGATTGTTTGTTAAAAGATAAGAATAATACAGTTTTGATTTTGGTGCGTGATTGTAAGAAATTTTATTTAATTTTAAAAACTAACTACTAAACTAGTAGTAGATATATTATCTGTACCATAGCTAAAGCTAGATATCTAAATGCCTTATTGTGGAAATGCAATAAACATTGAATTTTGCTATTCAAATTTAAAGATGACTAGATAAATTTCTTGTCATTAAACAGCGCATCGCACATTGCAAACGAGGAAAGTCAGTCACGGGTGCGCAAGCGACGAGCGAGATGCTTCAGATGCTCTCACACATGCGCCGGAGTTGATTTAGAGGCGGCTGAAGCATGCAATCACATGCCGTGAAACAAGGGAAATGGAAGGAAGTTTCGTGAGTGCCTTTGGGTGTTAGTAGAGCGATTGATCGATCAGTATCAGTCAAAATCAATCATTGGTAAAAACTATCGATTGACTATGAAGGTCGCACAAAGAGCCATGGCTCATTCCATGGAACGGGCCATGATCGGCATCAAGCTCCAAGACCGTAACAGTGGCTCAAGGAAGCTCAGGACCGGTGTGAATGGCCTCTGCCTATGTCCAACAGTGGACTAATGTGGGCTGAATAGATAAAGAGATCGATTGACTAATCTTTTCTACCGTCGATTGATTGGTCTGGTAACACCCTCAGGCGGCTTAGGGAGCTTAACCTCAAAACCCATACGATAAGCAAGCTGTAAAGAGGACCGATGACCTGGTGAGGGTCGCGGTTTGCCGCTGGAAGCGGTCTGAGCAGGACCGATCGTCGTGGATATCTTTAGGGCTAGGGAGGCCTTTGTCCAGCAGTGGACGTCTTATGACTGAAATGATTACTAAAAATAGGATTCGTTTTGTTACGAGTACAATAGGAGAAAACGTTTTGCTCTTCGTACATATGGTCTGAACCAAACGTAATTTTCATATCTTTTGGAGGTTTTGTAGGTAAAATGAAAATATAGGTTCGTTCGTACGCTCTATTTTTGAAAGGAATTTGGAAGGATGTATGAATAGATAAATACATGCCCATACACAACCAGACCGCAAACTAAAAACAATAGCACAGAAGTATATAATTTTTATACTTGCTACCAATAGTAATACAATTTTATAAATTTTCAACTCGCGACTATGTATTTCAGAAGCAGGGTCACTGACTACTCTAACATAATTTATTCATATCAAAAAGGATACTTTTAATAACTGTCAAATAAGATACTTTATTTGGTTACTTTTGAAGTATAAATTGATTTATCAAAACAGGTTTCGGAGCTTTTGATCTTAGTAGTATAAATACCTACTTTTTGTTACATTCGGCCATGATGAACTGTTTTTTATACTATATCATTTGATGTATACCATTTAGGCACCTATTAGATATAAAAACAAGTTATCGGAATCGATCGATCTTGTTGTAATGAGATCATCGGGTAGAGGAAGAAATTATAGCATAACACGTAAGTATTTTATTAAAAGTAGCTCTTAGATAGCTTAATTTTAAATTCCTCAGCATTAACATATTTCTCCCGCCTTTTAAAAAAAAGATTTATTCGAAATAAGTTTACACAAATCACTTTTCGACGTCAAATTATGAAGTTACTAAGTTTTGCTCAAATCATGGTCTAAGAAAACAAGGTGTAACCATTAGACCTCGTGACTGACACGACGTCATTTCTACGTCATATTGCCTATTCATCCTTGTCGAATGCGTGTAATAGACAAGGATGAACAGAGCAAAATGACGTAGGCTTGTGTCAGTCACGTGGTCTAACGGTTAGACCTTGTTTTCTTAGACTATGGCTCAAAACAAAGCTGGCTCTTGTCTCACACTAATAAAAAACAAGCTCATAAAATTTAAAGTGGTGATATTTGAACAGAACTGGTAGGTTCGTACAATTTGTTCACTGCTGTAGGTAAATTAATTTGCAAGTTATTATATTTCTATTGAACATAAGTATTTTATGATTTAAAAAAAAATACAAATAACTACAATCGTCGTCCCTAGAATTAATAAATGCATCAATCAAAAAATCTGCAAAAAGTTTATGAATTCTCCACATAAGCGAACACTTATTTACCTAACAAAAAAAAATCTGTTACGTTTTATATTTTACGTTTCTCTTTAATTATTTTTTTTCAGTATCATTGTATTAGGTACCTAAACTTATATTTGCTCATACATAACACTACTATGTAAAGTAATTACGGTGGCAAATGTTGAACAAGTACCGTAACATCAAGTCCACAATTAATAGCTTAATATATATATACTCACCAGTTATATCCGACAAGAATCAAACACTTCCAAAAGGTAAGCACAAACACATTTCAGTCACAAAAACTATAAAATATAACCACTAATACATTTCCCCGAAAACAGTTTATCTTTTGTCACTCGTTGATGTCTTTTGTATGGCGGTGCGGATCGACCGAGGATCTACAGATCGTTATAGATCGCTGCGTGCACGCGCGGCGTGGGTCGCTTCGGCACTGGCGCTGGTTGGTAGCTTGAACTTGACGTTTCAAGTTTACGGACCTCATGTGCTACTAGGGGTTCTCAACTCGCTTAAGAAATTGTCTTGAGTTAAAGGGGACTACTATTTGGTATTCTGTGGTTAAAACTCTAAATTTATTAAACTAGTAACAGGAGATTTAATATAAAACTTCTGTTAAATTGCGCTGTTTTTCGTCTATTTTTAGGTATCATGCCACAATCAGCAATTGACTTGTTAATTTATTACCTATACCTTTCTTATTAACATAGTTTATTTAGAAATCACTAGGTTTCCGCCCGCGTTATCAGGTTTCTCCGTGGTAAAGAAGTATTTTTCCGCAGTAAAAAGTAGCCTTTGTGCTATCCAGGTTCTCGGCTAACTCCATACCAAATATTAAAATCGCTCCAGCCGTTTAGACGTAAAGAAGTAACAGACTTTCACCTTTATAATATTAGTTTGATGTGATGTTACTAGCAGAATGGAAACCTGTTGTCTGATTGAAGTAATAAATTGAAATTAATATTGAAATTAATAGCTACTTTTACCCTAACACCGTTAAATTAAATTTAAATAGAACAGCTCAATATGTACCCCACTTGGGCCGCCCTGTGAGGACTTACATGAATATGTAAAATCGGATACAGATCACAGACATAAGAGTAACCCTAAAGGAATACCACTTTTTGATTTTGAGGTATGGAACATAATTTCTATTTACATTTTAATCTTCGCTTCCATTGGAATTCAAGTTTAGCACCCATTGAAGTTATTGCCCGAGAAAGCGTAGCGCTCTGTTTCCACTCAGGCATAATATATGTAATATAGTGTCTGTCTGTTTTCTACAAATTTATACGTAACTTTCTTTTTAATTGACATATGCTTGTGTCGCAAAGTCCGACGAATCAAGCTTCACCGGACTTGTAGGGGAGCGGAAGAATCTACCCCAAAGTTCATTCTTAACGTATTCTATGAGCAGATTGATACAATAAGTCATAATAAATAATAGGCATTCTATAGTAAGATTTTTGTATTTTAATCATATATATGATGGAGTTGTTGCAGTTGAAAGACTTACAAAACTACAGTCACTGTTTTAGTGAAAACAGAGCGAGTGAGAACTAGTAGTAACCCGTATGGTAACACCGAGCGTTTCCAATTACGCCTTCCGTTTTACATTCGGAATTGCCTCGATGATACCGATTGGTTCGAGCTTATAGCATCCATTGCGGTTTTTATACTGTTGAGGTAATCACCCTCGCTAACGACCGGTTCAATGAATGCTGAATTTTAAAGGAGCGCAACGGAGACAAATAAAAGTAAAAACAATTGGCTGACTGTCGATTCTTTTTAATTGAATTAGTCTAATAAAGTGCATTTTATAGCATAAAAATGTAGGTAAATACTTTCTTTTACGGAACGAGGTTGCAGGGAAAAGAAAGTAAAAATTACTGTTGATATAGGTACATATACGAGTATAATATAATTTAAACGTGGGAGGTTAAAATTGCCATTATTTTTGTAAATATTTCATTAATTTAAAACATTCTCTTGGATTCATAACATAAGTTATATAGGAGTCCACCTGTGCTTATTACACCCTACACGGGGTTCGTCCCCGAGCTTACCTTTCCCCGAGCTTACCGTCCCGGAGCTTACCGATTTGTAATTATTATAAAAAGTCGATTAAAATGTCAATCTTGCTTTAAAGTACTATTAGCAGCAAAAGTGCAAAGTCGAATTTTATACTTTATAGGAATAAATAATAAGTTCTAGATCGCGGTTAAGTAATCACGTTTATTAATCTGCTTGCAACAATTTCCCAATACCGAGAATTTGATTATTTGTTAATTATTATCTTAAAAATATGGTTTTGCTATATTTAATTTAATAGTTACACATACATTTTTAGTCCTATAACTTTCATCATTAAGTTTACATAATTCTGCCTGCAGTAATCAAACAAACACATTTCATACCTACTTTAAAACACTTTTGATGTCTATTGTACAAGTTGGAAATAGTAAAAAATATATAATAAAAAATGTAATCAATTTTATCAAAATCGGTAAGCTCCGGGACCCCTACACGTGCCTACACTTAAGTTGTTTTTGAACTTTTTCTGAAATAAAGAGTAAATAATACCAAAATAAATCCCGATTTGCTTACTTACTCGAATACGCAAAGTAAATAGATAATAAACACACAACAATATAAACTTTCACATTCATAATACTAGAACTGTTCTTTTCTTGGCACATTTAAATAGAGCGGAGCTTACAAGATTAACTAAAACTGATAAAAATGAGGTTCATTAGGTGATCAGACTCATTACAGCCACAGTATAATAAAGATCCGTATCGACCTGTGAAATAAATACGATTTCGTTCTCAAACAATAGAACTACCAGTTATTCTTTCATTAATGCACCTCGTACGCTGTACCACTAACGAGGAAAGATAAAGTAACGTAATGTACCGTATAAATATTATTGCATTTGTGACCTTTATTATGACCTCCTATCGCGATACCACAGAATGCGATACAATCAGTTGTAAGTATAGTAGAGAGGGATAGCTGTATAACAAGACGAGAACATAGATACTACTTCTCAATTACTTTTTGCAGAAGGAGAAAGATAAGCTGAAAATAACCTGTAATTTTGCCTAGGAGCAAAACCATAATTCTTTCCATAGGCTTTCTTTTTTTGTCCTTAGGAAAATACGATGTATTCTTTTTGAAGTGGTGGCTAGTATTAAGTGAGATAAGACAGCTAACCTGAGCTAATTGTTTCATCATTCATCATTAACAGCTCACATATATCCCCACCGAGGGGCTCGAGCCTACCCTGAAATCAGGGTGAATAGGCCTTAGTCGATCACGCTGGCCCAGTGCGGACTGCTCTACTTCACACACAACCCTTGAATTACTTCGCAAGTGTGCGTAGGTTTCCTCACGATGTTTTCCTTCACCGTAATAGCGCCGAATAAACGTACATATGAATTCGAAAATCGAAAACACATTGGTAAGTGCCAAAGTTCGAACCAGCCAACTTCCGAATGAAAGTTAACAGCCCTAAGCCACTTGGCCACCGACGAGATTAAGTCAGGTACTTAACGGCGCGCTCTTTTCTCTAACGGGCGGAGTTTTATTTGACTAACAAGGAGTAGCTACTGAAATGGTAAAACACTAAACTATTTCTACATTTTATTTCAGTTAGGCTAGGTCATCTGTCTTAAGTAAAGCACATAATTAAAAGTATCCAACTTCATTTCGTCTAAGTCGCCTTAGTGGATCTTAAAGGTCATAAGTCTAGCTTCTCACGAAGCCTTAAACAACAATGCTGCCAACAAAAAGGCGCTAACTATTCAAAAAAGCTTCAGTGAGACGACGCGCGCGCAGACGAAAGAAAATCGTGCCGTTCATTGGCGCACCAGCGTCATACGACAATGCTATTCGCAGAAACGAATTATGTGCTTAGGTTGGTCTCAAATACTCCACCGATTAAATATAGTAAGTAACATTTAATTAATTTTGAAGCCTTTGGGGAAATGATGATAGTGAACAGTTGTGTTCCTTTTTACATAATCGTAAAGCAGAAAAAGAGGGTTTTGATTATCACTACTTTATTACTAAGTACAATACAATACTTTGATTGTATATTTCGTTTGCACTTTTTGTTATATTAATCAAATAATAATAAAAAATAATAATTAAAAGATGCAACGCCTGTGGAGTTTCTTCCGGCGAGTTCTTCTTCACAGAAAACAGCCAAATTTTTGAACTCGCCACCAAAGAATATGTTACTGACTTAACTAAGTGGTGTAAATATCCTAAAGCACTATTACCTATCATTAATTTGACGTAGATAATAATAATAATAATAATGTGTAGGTACGTCTAGTCAGAAAGTATATTCCACATGTATGTTTGCATGAGTTCGAAGGCAGGTTCACCGGCAAACTTACCACCAAATATGTTACTAATAAGGCTGTAAAATATATTTTTAATACAGTTGCTCAAAAAGTGGCATCGGCTACGCCTCGGCTCGGGTGGACATTTGTCGGAACTCTTCGCAATGACAGCCTTTCCGCACTTGTAATGAAATATACTATTTTAATACAGTTGCTCAAAAAGTGGCGTATTGCAGGGAGGTATAGCGTTCGGGAAGTGGGCTATTACACACTCGTGCTTTTTTTTTACCTTTCCCGCACTCGTGCGTTTTCTTTCCCAACTGTCAAAATAATGTGTATTAAAAAGAAAAACAAACCATGAAGCTTTTACTAAAAAAAATATAGAAGTTTCTATGATTCATGCAAATACGTATATTTCTAAAAAGAAGCTAGGTACTACAAATTTGTTTCAATATCAGATTTAATTGTTTGATTGAATTAGTTAGGTTAGGTTTCATTTCATTTCATATCAATAAAAAAAATCTAGTGACTGGGCTGTATGGACATAGTTCCCTTTGCCTACCAGAATGGGTGAAGAAAACAAATCTCTGCCTATATTCTACGGTTGGTGCCATTTGGCCTAAAGGTCTTGAAACCAGGTCATAAAATAAACAAAAAAAAAGTTGGTGCCTTTTTTTATTGTGTTTTTATTATTTTATTAAATTGCTTCATTTTTTCGCAACTGTATTAAAAATAGTCGTTCAGTACACGTGCGGAACCGTCATTGCAACTTGTTCCGACTGTCAACCCTCGCCTTCGGCTGCGCCTCGGCTCGGGTACACATTTGTCGGAACTCTTTGCAATGACAGCCTTTCCGCACTTGTAATAAAATATACTATTGTAGCACTCGAGAACAACCCGTTTGGAATCCCGGGAAAGTCAATAACAATGAGTGCTTGGCAGAAATAGTTCCATTTGTTATAGTTTACTGTTTGAGGAAAGTTGATAGAGACATTTCCGAGCTATGCTAGCGGGCTATTTGTTTGGAGAAATGCTGTGGTTCGCTGTTGAATGAGCCGTAAATTCAATTGGTGATTGCTTATTGCATTCTCTTTGTATTGCTATAAAATCTTGATTGTTAGGTTAAATGGGGTTCAAAGCACTCTCAGAGAACTGTGTGGCTGAACATGATAAAAAAATATATTTAAATTCCGTTATGTATATTATACTTATATACAACTTTAGTCCTTTTATTCTGATGGGAAAAGCGCGCTTTGCTATTTAACAAGCATACTACAACTTTAGCTTTTAACTTTAATTCAAAGAGGTTAGCGATTCACGATTTTATTATCCGTTTTTTATTTAGAACGCCATCTACCGCTACGCTTTCGTATTACTTAAAGCTTGGTGTAAGAGTGAAGAAAAGATGCTGCCAGTGCGTTGCTTGTGGTGAAAGTTGTTAGTTCTCTTACTTTGCAGTTTACCAACCTGCCAATAGATGGCACTAATAGCTATGTTCTTTTTTCAGGAATTACTTCATAGAACAATGTTTTTTATTTGTCTCACTAAAGCTATTATTCCCTCACTTAATACTATTAAGCAAAGTCTAAAGGAATAGTAAGTAAAAAACGTAACGTAACTACTTACGTAATAAATTATGCAGCTATTTCGCTAAAATAACATACCTATTTTACCTAACACATTCCACAATTACTTAATTCTTCACGCATAAATAAGCTCAGAGTATACAGGGCGTCCCACGGCTATGCCACATGGAGGGAAAGTACCTTAAATATTGTAGATAGAACATTTTACTGAAAGAAGACATTATTTTATTTCTAAAAACTATCAAAACTGCATTCATACATTTTGTAATAATTACATGGTTGAGCCGGGAATCGAACCCGCTACACGAGAAAAAAAATCATCCTGTAGTTTTATCATACCAATCGAAAGGCTTCATCATAAGGATAATTTTTTGCTATAACATAGTGTCAGAAATAAAAGGAAGACTATGAATTTTAAAATTTGATGTGGCCGGCCGAGAGCGCCAGATCTAGCCCCGTTAGATTTTTAAAATGGGATTATGTAAAAAATTTAGTTGACAAGAACCGGTAAGAAAATGTCCACGAGCTACAAACAGAACTTAGACGTATTAATCTAAATATCCACCACAACAAGTTAAAAAATCAACAGGGAGTGAAATAAAGAGTGTAATTTGTATTCAACGGGTCATTTCGAACATTTGATAAAATTGATAAATTTTGTACTAAAAATGTTAAAATACATAGTCTTCCTTTTATTTCTGACACTATGTTATTTAGCAAAAAATAACCCTTATGATGAAGCCTTTTGATCGGTATGATAAAACTACAGGATATTTTTTTTCTCGTATAACGGGTTCGATTCCCGGTTCAACCATTTAATTATAAAAAAATGTATGAATGCAGTTTTGATAGTTTTTAGAAATAAAATATAGTCTTCTTTCAGTAAAATGTTCTACCTACAATATTTAAGGTACTTTCCCTCCATGTGGCATAGCCGTGGGACGCCCTGTATAGTTGAACAGGGAAAGAAAGTTTCACTATGTAAGTAACTAAGTATTTACGAATAACTTCCGGACACTGTAACAGTTTCAATTGTTGAGTAAGAAAATAAGTTTATTGCGAAGATAAGACAGGTTTCTAATTTCAATCCAATGAGTCTATGAAAGCAGTCATAATCAAACGCTTTTGCCGCGATTTTCGCCAAATGGGACTTGAACCTGTCCTGTTTCGCCTCGCTTTCGTTAGCAGCTTGTGTAAAACTAAGGTTATTTAGGTTGGTCGAGGATATAAATCGAATTTCTTACAATCTCCTGTAGATTACAAATTTTGCTTCAGAGGTGTTTATCTCATTTGATCGAAAAATATGAACTACTTCATTAAGTGTGATTTGTGAGAATCTCCATCATGTTATCGAAATTGCATTAAAAACGCTTAGTTCATTCTGGTCCTTAAAATGAAAGCTGTATTAAAGTCAACAATAAAGTCTTGGAAATTAAATAAAAGCCGGAAAAGTAGTCTCTGACTAGAGTGCGAAGGGTTCTGTATAGATCTGCACTACATTATAATGTTTCAAAACTTCAAAAGAAATGCTTTGGGCAAATTGCTTAATGTTTCTTGTAAGACTAAATAAATAAATATAAGTCTTAGAAAATCTTCAATTATTATAAAATGTTCAGTAAAAAATCAGTTTGTAGTGATTCAAAAAGTTTTTTTTTTTTCAGGCTACTTTTAGCCGTTTTTTCACGTAACTAACTGTCACGTAGTAACTAATTGTCGTGTGCGCAGTTCTTGAAGTATGTTCTTATGAGCGGTAGGTATGATCCCGGCATTAGAATAGAGAACCACCGACCATCCCATATCTTCCCATTGGGGGTCGTAGGAGGCAACTAAGGGATTCGGGTGTGGTTGGCGCATATAGGTGACAGGTTGGCAAAATATCACTAGGTGCTCTACGCAACACAAATATCGGTGTATGTTATATTTAATTGCGTACCAAATCTTAACCTGGACACTTTGTTAAAGGTGGTTTTATTTGTGGCTCCCTGTAAGTTTACTAAAACTCTTTACTATATTTATAAAACGGACGGACGGACGTATCGTTAGACGGTATTTGTTAAAACACTGCACATAAAAGAGCGTGTCTTTATGACTATGTGTACCGTAATAACTTAAAAAATATAATGTTTTATCTTTACACAAAAAGTCTTCTCATTACGGAACCCTAAAAACAGTTTTATTTACTCAATCCTCGGCGTCTTGGCAGGAATAACTTTTTTTTTCTTAAGCAACTTTTTGCAAAGCTAGGTTTCTCCCATTTAAAAACTGCTAGTAAGTCCAGTTCTTTGCTATTTTATTGAAACTTTATTTTATTTCAGGAAACGGGAATTGTGAACAAAGCGATAACCGATAATGAAGCGAGGGAAATACCCGGAACGGAATAAAAGCGTTAAAAATCTCAGTTAAACAGCAGTTTGAAGAATTAAGGAACAAAATGTCTGACAAGCGAATCTAATTCTATTAAGTTAATGAGAGTGAGAAAGAGTAAAAGAGGGGATGTACCCACCCAGGGAATGGGCAGCAGCGTTCGCTTGTGTAATGAATAACAAACCTTTCTCCAAACCGCCCGCCAAATGTGGGGATTACGGCAACACCTCCCTCGACTGCGGGAGAGGTAAGTCCAGCGGTGGTTATAAACTTTGGTACCTATTAGTAGTGCGAGTGAAACCATAAAAATATCAATAGTATGAGCATTACCCTGATTCAACTTCAGGTAAAGTCAAAGTCAAAGTCAAATAGTGTTTATTCAAAGTAAGATTTCACAAATCATTTTTTGACGTCGTGGAGGTAACAATTACCCTTCAGGTAACAACGCCCGTACCCGCCGGCGTGGGCGCGGCAAAAACCAAAATTAAAATTGATAATCAGAGACGGAGCCCCTCAGGCGTCGTCTCCTTCACTATGTTTTACAGTATCAACGCTCTAGGCCGTGGTCCGAGGCTCCCTCGAGCCGCCCCTAGACGCGTTGGTACATGACTACTTTGGGGTAGAGTCTTCCGCTCCCCTGCAAGTCCCGTGAAGCTTGATCCGTCGTACTTTTCAACTCAAGCATAGGTCAATTAAAAAAAAAACAAGGTGATAGCCCCAGTCCAAGCTGGTCAACTTCGGTCGACTGAATTTACATGTCGGGGGTCGAACCAACCAAACTCCATAGCCACTATGCCACCGACACGCTCCAAACCTGGTGCATATATTTACGTGGACCATTTGTCGGACTTATTCCCCACTTTAGTAAGAAAAACAGGAATTGTTTTTTTTCTGTAACACTAAAAATATAGCCATCAATCCTCTACACTGCTTATATTTCTTTCAAAAACAAAATCCTTTGTTTCAGTATTTTTCCGATAGTAGGTGCGAGATAGTGGTTTCCATGTCCTCATGCATAATGCAATACATCCTCTCAGCTCGTTCCGCGGACCTCAACTTGGCGGGAGCACTGCCATGCAAACTTACCCCCTTGTTTCCTTACAGAATTTTCATCAAAATGTTTTGTACGTGTTACGGTATGTTATATCAAAGCGTAGCAGCTGTATGCAGACAGCTACGTCTAGATATTGCATTCTTCAATCTTCTGTTTAGATTTGTATAATTTAATTTTTTACCCGACTGTCGAAGGAGGGTTATGTGTTTTACGTGTATGTACTTGGCACCCTCTGCCATTTACTTTATGGATTTTTACGTGAGAGGTACCGTAAGGTTTGTTTTAGAAGTGAGTGACACTGGGTTCTGGCGACTAATTGTGCCTTGAAATTTTGTTTATTTAAAACTTATCGAGTGTAGTTTGAGAACAAAGAATTTTAAGTAAGAGCTACAAAAATATATCTCACTTATGTGTTTTAAAAATCAACCAAATAAATACGCTCACACACGGCCTTTAGACCTCAAACTAGGCAGAGCCTACACAACGCAACCCTCTACAATCAAATGGGTATCAGATGGTTGATATAATATTGTGTAAATTAATACATACTTGTATAAATGTAGGTATATTTCTATAATAATATAATAATAATTTTCGACCTCTACAGTTTTATTATATAAATAATTTCTTTATTTCAGGCAGTACCCATCGTGCAAAACAAACAAACAAAAATATAAATAAATAATATAAAATAAAATTATATAAAATTATAATTATTATATAAATAAATATAACTCCAGACACAAGGCAAATACAAGTGCTTATACGAATTTTGGCCCTGGGCGGGGTTCAACCCGCCTTTTCTTTGAAGGCAGGCGCACTACACCAACTAAACTACAGGGTCGTCAACATAAAGAACAGTGTATTAAGGAGATTGCATGTAAGGCGAGGGTGCAATAGCTCTTGTAAACGGCTCATGAATTGCAACGAGCGGCGATAGAAAAGGACTTATGTTTCTAAACTCCTCTTTACTCTACGAGGAGAGCTGCTTGCTACGATCTACAATTTTACACCTTATACTACTGTCTTGACTAAATATTTATACTACAGTGAAGGAAAATAAAGAGAGGAAATGATTGAACGGAGGTAAATATGAATTTCAACAGTTATATGTAAAGTTGATGAAAAAAGGGGCGATGCGGTAAATAAGGCCTGCTCACAACAAAACAACGATATTAGAGCGAAGCGCGGTTTTTTTTGCTCCTAGTCACCAATAATATCGAAAAAAAAAAACTACGTTGTATCTTTCGACTTTCAGAAATAAACTCGTATACTTAATGTTTTCTACTGAAGTATTCAATGTGTCTAGCACTGTGTATCAACATATTGAAAAAAATACATTTATTTGGATGCGTCAACGATGAATTTTAACCTTCGTTACTATAGAACATGTTATGTATTTAGATAGTTAAATAGTCTTAAAAATTAAGAACTTAAATGCAATTTTCACTAATAAACAAGCAAGAATAGAAAAATTCAATCAAAATAATGTCCCAATCAAATTAACAAGTTCAAAGACGATTGATGGGCATTTAAACATAAAACTAACTAAAAAAAATAACTTTTATGAACTCCTGATCAGATAAGCTAAATAACGACAATTAGCGTCAGACATTGGGTATGTTTAATTTTAATTCTTAACCTTCAAAGATTTTGATTATTTCAGCGCTTTTAATGAAATTAATTTAAACTCTAAATGAACTATTTGAACGTTCTGGATGGACCATTATATACTATACGATACGAGTGTAGACTTCGATATTGAATGAATACAAACAAAAGTGAAATGAGAGCTTATGTTTGAATGTCAGTCATCAGTGGTAACCAGTGATTAGGTAGTGCGTCAAAATCTGTTTCTTTTACTAACACACCCTTCAGACTGGCGTCTCTTGAGCGACATTCTAGCATCGTCGACGCGACGCCAGCGCTGTCCGTCGCGCATACAATCATAGGCAGGAAAGCTAGTGAAACAAAAGAAAGTTGTGTTCCAAAAAAACGCTAGCGCGACGACGACGCTGTAAAGTCGCTCCAAAGACGCCAGTGTAGGGGTATCTGAGAGGTAACTCAACATACTACACAACGTACCATAAAAATACTTGCTTTCAAAGCAAACTAGTTAATTGCCAATTAAAAAACGAAATACAACTCCCAAAATCAGCTAAACTTTCAGATAAAAGTATTTGTTAGATTAAACATGGCCAATGCTGCGAAGAATGGCGACGGCTTACAGTGCAGTCTGGTCGCGATCTGCTCGCCCTTATCTCCTAAACTTTGGCTATCAATCACCACGCAGCCATTTTGTATTATTCTGATAGCTCTAGTTTGGAGAAAAAATCTGGAGATCGGAAGATAAAATTATTTTTGGTGTTGCGTGCTATTCCTTCAAGAGGCTGGTGGAAAGACACGCACAAGACACTTTTTTCACAGTGAAATTTAACATAAAATTTAATATTTCATTGAAACTTCATACATACATCAGTGACCGGCCACTTTGTATTACAAGTTGAATTTTAATTGTGTTCAGTTTCATGAGTACTACCACTAGGTATGTTGCGGATAATAACCAGTTAAATTTCACGATGTAATTTTGCCGTTATTGTTGTCACTTGACATTGTTAAAACAAGGAGGTATATTGTTGGCAAGGAGATCTGGTAATCGAGATATTTCAAACGTAGGATATATTATGTATGCACGCCTTTTGGTTGGCTGGTGGAGATTACTATCCAGAATAATAAAGCCCGTTTTTTGGTTAGTGCAAATGTAAAATTACATTTAATAATATCCTCATTTGCCTTCGAATCAGACGCCAGAAAGTTGTGATATAAATCTGCAGACATTGACCGAGTTTTGTGATTAGGGAGGCCTTGGTTGGCCTGACTAGAACATTGAGATCTCGGTGGAGAGATTGATTAGCACTGATAGGGATCGCTGATTTATATCATTCATTTATTCTCTGGATCAGATCTGGTTTACACCGCATTTTAGGTATGAAGTTACAAGTCGTACGCGCGTACGAACGATGATCGTGAATACGCGTTCAAGGCGCATTTTCATTGGTCGAACACAATGAAATTAGTCAGTCGATAATTCGGTCGATACAAAGCATGCGGGGACTCCCAAACCACTTACAGGTGACGATGAAAGACTATATCACGTATCGCTGTTCTGAGGGCGCATTTTCATTGGTCGTCACCACCCGCATGCGGGGTGCGGGAGAACCGTTTTCATTGGAAATAAAAAAATGAGAATGAAATGAAATGAAAATGATTCATTTTCATTTTTTCAAATGAAAACCCCACTGGACGGCTGCATGCATGTTAGGTACTTTGTTAAAATAATCGTTATTTATGTGTAGAGTAAATACTGTGTAAGTACTGTATTGGGTATTCCTATGCCTAGATTCAGATGGTGTCTCAGCTCCATACTGCTGTGATTGTCGTGCTTACCTGAAAAAGAAGAAAGTGTTTTTTTAGATCAGTAAAAAAGCTAAAACCTTCGGTGAGGAATTCTTTTATTTTGGTATTATAATTTTGAGAAACTAAGGGCAATAATGCGGATGTCTGGATGCGGGCAGCGCAGGACCGATCATTGTTGAGACCCTTGGGGGAGGCCTTTGTCCAGCAGTGGACGTCTTTCAGATGAGATGATGATGATGATGATGATGATGAAAGATAATAATGGTATACCTCCAAATTTATATAATAAAACTGTGATATTGTCTTTTATTTAATGTTTTTAGATATCAAAAATATATTATGTTTGTAACTAAGTAAATTGCTATTTTCTATAGCTATTTCAAATTAAATTTTTATTGCAATTTCGTTTTGCCGTTTCTGCGCGAATGAATAAGAAACATTAAAACTTTCATATTTATAATATTAGTGTGATTATTGCACGCTATCTGTTCGAGGATTTCATATTATTAATAGGCTATCGATATTTAGAATTTATCTTTAAACTATCGATAATCTAGTGCGGCTCCTCCATTCATGCGCAGCGGCGCAGGCGTCGTTAGCCTCATACTTGTATATTTTAATCAATCCTCAGCCGCCATTAACCTAACCACACATCTTCACCTTGCCTACTTGCAATATGGAATGGACAGCGGTATTTTCAATACCAAGTAGATTATGTTTAACTACTATTACCACAAACATACTTTCGAGAAAATAACAGATCTTATAGATCTTGTTAATTACTGCGAAGATTACTGCAGCTTATTGGCGGTAAAACGGAGTATCTTATTAAGGTGTACTGGTGCTAAACTAAGAATTACGTTGCATTATTTTATGCTGAGAAATGGAAATAGCATAAGATTTGCTGTTTGGAGTTGAGGCTAAAACAGACTTATCACCATTGTGATAAAAAATTAAAATGAGATTGTTCATAATTTTACATTGCAACTTTGCATAGTTCCAAAAGTTTCCACTAAATCGACCGAACGGCTTTTTCCAAACAATTTGTGCGGGCTTGCTAGTTCTGTATAGTTAGCTATATGATTAGTGCATTGATATGACACGAGAGCCTAACCTCTGAGAAAACTTACAATGAAATAATTTTTATTTCGATGTTTATTAATTCATTGTAAAGATGTATTCATTTTTTTTAATTGACCTATGCTTGAGTCGAAAAGGTACGACGGATCAAGCTTCATCGGACTTGCGAGGGAGCGGAAGACTCTACCCCAAAAAAAAGTCATATACCAACGCGTCTAGGGGCGGCTCAAGGGAGCCTCGGAACACGGCCTAGTGCGTTGATATTGAAAAACATCGTGAAGGAAATGTATTCATACCTGATACAGTCGTGTGCGCATTCCCTGAGGCGGCAGTAGCTGCAGGAGCAGCTGGAGTAGCAGGATCCAGCATCGGAGTCCGGCAGGCTCACGGAGTCGAACCGGCGACCCGCCGAGCTGCCCACCGTCTGGGACCCGCGCCACCTGGAACCATAGCCTCTAAATTAATAACAATATTGCGTAATGGGCACGTTCGGACCTGGAGTGAGTTGGGGCGGAGTTTTAGACCTAAGGTTTTTTTCTGTCACCAATATTTGACTTGTAAAAAATATTGCTTTATATCAATAAATGTTATCTTATTCTGTAAGTCTGTAAGTGATGTTATGTTACAAATAAATAAATAAATAAATAGTTGGAGAAGTAATATAATAAGCCTAATGAAAACATTAGAAAACTGCCCCCCTAGCAAGAGCGATCACGTGCGACAAAATTTTGTCGTGCTCTTATCCTATTAGAGGATATATCAATGTTATGGATTTCTTGTGGTATTTTGACAGCTAGGTAAGGGATATATAGTTTGTCACAGTCATGTTAGGGAGCAGGAGAGGAAAAATTGTGGGATAACTAATACGACATGAGAACTTTTTAAAAAACATCATGTAAGATCTAAGGTATAAGAATTGGTGAAGGGTAAATGTAGTGTTGCATCAGGATGACAAATTGTCGCCCGATGACAAAAAGGATGGAAAAATTACTCCATCAACAAGAGCGCAGCTTTAGTTTGAAGAAGAAAAGGACTCCTTACGTTCAGTTTTACGGGTTCTTTCAATATGATCATTTACAGTCTCATTCCTAAGGTTGTCTGAAAAAGATTGCTATTATAGCAATACGGCCGCTTCGCTTGTTAATTTCTGTATAATTTATTCAATATAATTATTTTTTTGGGCGTGATATTTGTATTGTATTGCATTAGTATCCTTACCTGGCGCTCTTAGAGTCCACATGCTCCACAACGACATTCCAGGTCCTGTGGATGAGATACAGCAGGAAGAGGACCCTCGAGGACTCGGCGTGAGGAGGCGCCTCCCGCTGGCGCTTCTGCCGGCGGCTGCTGGTGGATAGACCACTCCCCATGGCCAGGTCAGGCGGCCATCGCAGGAGGAACACTTCTGGAAGTAGAGCGAGGAGTTGTTAGAAAATACAAAGATGAAATATGAAGAAACAAATGAGATGGTGAACCGTCACGGGACGCCTTGCTGGTGTGAAACCAACGTAGTATCTGTGGTAGTACCATGGTCCAAGAAAACAAGGTTGTACAATTAGACTACGTGACTGACACAAGCCTACGTCATTTTGCGCTATTCATCCTTGTTTATTACACGCATTCGACAAGGATGAATAGGCGAAATGACGTAGGCTCGTGTCAGTCACGTGCTCTACTTGTAAGACCTGGTTTTCTTGGACCATGGGTAGTACTAATAAGATCCATGTGTGAAACTTCGAAAGTAAAGTTAGCTTGTGATTTCTTCAAGTGGTTTTACGGGTATCTGCTAATTGGCGTGGTATTTAGAGAATAGTTTTCTTTGGTAATTTATAGCTTGGTGATCGACGCCCGCTCTCCACGGCCAGATCGCCACAGTCGCCACGCCATTAATAAGTTTTATCTCGCTTATAGACGCTCATATCAAAAAAACAAAATACGTGACTTTCTGAAAATTTTAAATCAGCCCAGGGTCATTACGATAAAGCAACAAGCAGTTACTGTCTTACGGGGGGACATAGTGACATAAGAGCCATAGTAGTTCTGCCACTATGTCGCGTTTGACAGCTTCTCGAGTTTCTCGCACGTTATATTATCTGATCTTTCACACGTGACTGACAGACATAATTTTGTCGTGCGTATACTTAAGAGTAGGATAATTTGATTAGGGTATTTTGACAGCTAGCTAAAGGATATACAGAAAAATTTCTATTTATACTCTAAGGGATATATTATATTCTGTCACAGTGGTCATGATATGGAGGCTGGTGTTTTTATGCAATTTTGACATATATGCCTTTCTTCTGAAAATGAATCTAAGGATCGACTTTGAAGATCAAGCCGTTTAAACTACTGAGCGTTCAAAGAAATTCTAACCGACACTCACAGACTTAAGGCTCATAATTTAGTGTTATACTGGGTTGCGTTGCCTTGTCTTATGCCTTGAAAAGTATGTAATGTAGTAATTTAGTAAATATTATTAATTTTCTTACTAAAAACACCAAAATATGAAGTAAATTTACGTTAAGCTTCATACTCACAGTATAACTTTATTTGTATAAATAATGGTACCTAATTTTTTGTTCAAAACTCATAATCGCTATCTGGGCTGGTTTTATAGCACATAAATATAAAACTTCGTGTTTCCTAGAGCTCACCTATTTTACTGAAGATAAACAAAATTTATATTTTTTCCGGCTGCATAGCGCACACAAGTTGATTTGGTCATCTGACTCAATCACGGCTGATATAGAAATATAAATAAAAAAAACTGAACCAACTCTCAGTGGGATTTTTTCATCCATTAATAGAGATAATAAGAACTCACCTCATTTTAAATGATAATAAAAAATAGATTTTTTATTGAGCACTTATTCTAATATTAATATAAATCTACTTTCCAGAAATATTAAGCTAAAAATCATAGCATATTTGACGCTGTACCTAGTTTATGTATGCATAGTGACCAAACAATCATGCAGACAGACAGACAGACAACAAGTAGCGCAGTCTCTGCTAGAATAGTAAGACTAATTAGAATTGAATTCCACGCAGAGTGGTAGGAAAAGCGCGCTTCGTTCTTTCTTTAGATATCATTTCGGCCCAACCTAGTCAGACTTACATTGTCATATTAGAGTTTTACGGTGGATTTATGTCGGCCCCATAATCCAAATTTTTATTACAAGCCGTCGCGGATGAACGCTCAAATACAGTTTGCGGGGTATCATGCATCCCCGGTATAATTTTATGCAACTACCTTCTTTTTGTTGGGAAATTTGGCGGGCAGTTGGCTATTTGATTCGGATGGCGCTAGTTTGTCGCGTTTATTGTTGATAACTAAATAAATAACTTATCTAGACTCAAATCGAATAGTTTATCGGTTTATATATAAAAGAACAAACCAAAAGTGTTAACAACAATATATTACTTTATTCAAGCGAGACGGTTTTGTGACATAAATAAACGGCCGTATTTTTTATTTTTGGAAGTAGAAGTTATATTTTATTTATAAAAAACATGGCCTTAGTAACAAATATACAATTATTGAAAATGGCTTTGAGAGACGACGACGCCTGTTTGCGAACAGACAAATACAAAACAATAAAAAAATGCATGTTCAAACATCAAACATATATTTAGATTATTTAGCCAAAAAAGTTGCTATACTACGCGTTGAAACTTTCAAGACCGACGACCACATACATAATTGTTAGTCTTGAGTTTTTTTAAAGTATACTATTAGTCTCGAGCTAACTACTATTTGGTATTCTGTGGCGGAAGTGAGAGCAAAAAGTACAGTAATATTTCGCATATCGGAGTCCGCAAATGGGGGGAAAGTGCGAGTGTCTATTATCAGCAGCGAGGAAATGGAACCGGTTGGAAAGTGTGGGGGGAGAGTTTCCACTGCTGTAGGGGTGGGGATTGCTCCAGGAAACTTGTAATTGTATTTATGAGAGGATATGTATAAGGGTAATAATTACTACCTACCTATCTTTCAAGTGACAAAGGTTTTTTGAAGGCAGCGTTGTAGTTTAATTTGGTAGTACGTTTGCCTTCGAAACACAGAGTAGCAGATTCGAATACTGCCCAGGGCAAATATTCGGAACTTGTGTTAGCCTTGTAGACATAGACATAGACATAATTTATTTGACAAAACACAATACAACACAACAAAAAAGAAAAAGAAAGACAATGGCTATGAAATAAAATTCTCTTCTAAAAGTCTTCTGTTTTCTGACACCCACAGATTACAAGCTCTGCTGCTGGGATCAGATTTCCGTATGTAAGATTACTATCCTCACACATTTATTTAAGGTTTGACTCAGACCTCCCATGAAAAAGAGATACCTGAATATTATCTTATTCTCTTCAGTACGCTTAGCAGGCGAGTTATCGTGATCGACATCAGTTACACAATATGTAACGTTGCTGATTATTCTCTACAACATGTCGGCAGTAGTTGTAGTCTGCGAGAGAACATGGTAATTCTCTCAAGTTAAGTGACACGACGTGGAGTTTTGCTAATAGTTCTTCTCTGGACAGGTCTGGTTCTTGGTACTGATTAGTTATGACGTCGAAATAATAATATGGTTTAGTAAAATCTAACTTCGAATAAAACCCTTCGAATTTGACCAATCACGTAACTTTGGTACGTTTTACGTCTTTAAAATTTGCTGACTAAAGTTGCGTGCGGCCGAAGATCGGGCCAAGCGGCGCAGAAACGGAGAGACGTACGCAAGCATGGCGAATTTCTAAGCGGTATAAAGGCATTAAATAGAAATAAATCTTCAGTAATGCGTCCATTGGTTCTAATGTAGATTGTGTAATGAATGACCGCTAATATCCGCCTGGACAGCTGTTTATTTATTCCCCACTAAAGCTTGTTGTGTGACCCACGAATTTGCCGCTGCTTATATAAATGTAGGACAACCGCAGGGTTGACAAGAAATAATAGTTTTCATATCCCATTTGTACCCCCTATTCGTTGTTTAAGTTAAACAATATTCATCCTTTCTAATATTCAAATGTAAACTGCAGTTTCAAAGGACAGAATTAATATTTTTACTTGAGGCAACGTTTATGAAGGTTACGTACGAACTCCAGAACGCCTGAATCGATTTTTTATTGTAGTCGCTAATGGCACAAAGCAGTGAAAAGTACAATTTTAAAATAGTACAAAATCAGTTCGATTTTACGAAGTTTTGCGAAGTAATTTAAAGGTGAAGTGTACAATGAAAGTCCCCAATCCCCAGATGGGCATTCCTAGGATGAGAATTATTGGTAGTTGCTATGAAAATATTTTAACTGCTTAACATTGAGTCTTTAACCAAAGTTGAAAAAGTGCTTGTTCGATATTTATATAGAAAAACATAAAGTCAGGTTAAAAAAATATTGCCATTAAAATTTTGTGGCAGCCCTACCTTCGCGCTAATTCCGCAAAACGACAG
Source organism: Teleiodes luculella (assembly GCA_948473455.1). Taxonomy (NCBI): domain Eukaryota; kingdom Metazoa; phylum Arthropoda; class Insecta; order Lepidoptera; family Gelechiidae; genus Teleiodes; species Teleiodes luculella. Next base: position 14,555,774 of record OX419595.1, read on the forward strand.
CCCAATCGATAGAACGACAATTTATAGCACATTGTTAGAACGAGATTTACAACTACCCGCTTCTGGTATAATTTAATTTTAACACCCTGTATTGGAAGCCGTTCATCAAGTCATACGGATGTTCTGCTATGTGATTTTGGGAATAAAATAATTTATTTACATTTATTAATATTTACAAATTTTATCATAAAATTGTTTTTATTGTTGAAGTTTAAAGTGTTTTTGGATAATTTTAAATATAAATATTTATTTGCGACATAAAAAATAAAAGGGTTATAAAAATGTACCTACAAACAATTACTTACCTAATAATGACAGAAAAAACATAATGTAAGCACGTTAAGCACCACTGATCAAAAGCCGGGTTCCTGATTGGTGTAGGTATATTTTTAAGCTCCTTATTGCAGAAGTGTCATACTTACTATTTAAGTTCGAATTAGGTCCACGGGTAAATAATACTCCATATTGTAAAATTACTGCCTGATAAAAACGAAGCAAAATAAATTAAAATAATATTTGAATATAACACGGTAAAGCATTTTTCAAATTTTACTCCACAAGTTACTGTAGATTCAGCCTTCTGGTTAATTTCCATTCAGCAAAACCAAAACAAGAACAAAACTTGCAAAGAGTGGTCTGTAATTTTTCAATGTTTTAATGGTCTAGAAGAAAAACTGTCTGGCGCGTTTCAGGAACAATTAACGGAATTAATGCTGGCCTTTTTTGTTGTGTAACTCGATGTTTATTTATGGTTTCTTTATTGGACTCGAAAAAAGAACAGTGTAGTACTAAGGGCGAGCTTAGCTTTCATTTGATTTGGATAAAAAAAAGATAACAAGATAAAAAAAATATGTACCTAATTTTCATAATGGCTGAATATCGACAAATTGATGAGAATATTTAATTTAAAATAATGTTAGCACGGTAACATTGGTAATGCTTGGGGTATAAAATAAACCAAAGTGACTTGGAAACACTAAAACCAAAATTGTGTCTTGAAATGACTTTTGTTCTCAAACGATTCTGTTTTGCGTCTTTATTAATTGTTTGAATAAAATAAAATACAAGACCAACATTGTAACATTGACTATACACAAAAATAGACATCAAATTCGACATATAATCGTGGTAGAGTCAGTTGGAACGAAAAAAATAAAAGCTAACAGAAATTGAACTGAACATTCAATAGAAATCTGAAAATCAAAGGAAATATTTTCATAGAGAAACACGGTAAACAATAAAATCGAAATCAACCGTTATGAAATCGCCAAACAACAATTGCGTCCCTCGGCGGCGCGTGATTGTTGTCAACAAGCCAATAAGTCAACAAGGAAACAAAGAAAACAATTCAGGTCGTGTTTCGGCATAAATTACTTGTGGGTATTGATAAAGCCTATAGTTCGATTTGTGATGAATTTTCAAGATGGCTTCTCTGTTTTTTGCACGTGTATCAGCGTTATGTTATATAATGTTTCATATCCCTGGGTCTGCTCTGCTGTAAGACGTTTCTTTAAAAATAAATAGACCATCTATATGTGACTGTACTTCGTCTGTGTATGTAAAATGAAATGAAATCGTTTATTTTAACTTTTGGACATTCTATATCACTTAGTGGTGTCAAATAAAATAACATTTTGTGGCGAGTTTAGCAAAGCAAAGTGTGCGGTCTTTTGTGGAGAAGAGCTCGCCAAATAAACTCTACAAGCGTCGCATCTATTTTTTTTGTGTACAGAAGTATATAATATGGGTTCAATAAACTATGAAAAAAAAAGGCGGTCATGATGTTCCTTGCATTTATTTCTTAACGTAGAGTACACACTGTGAAATTTAACAGGTTTTCCGCAACCACTATGTTGTACTCATGAAACTGAACAACTTAGTCGGTCACGTGGCACAAGTTTGTATGAAAAGTTGAATTTTAATTTTGATGTTTAAAGGTTTTATTTACACTCTGTATATAGATTTGAGATATCTCTAAGAACACCTTAAAACGTCTTCTTGATCAATACAATTGCAGTACAAGAAGAAAGTTTCTTAGATGTACAAAGGTGAATGCAATTAACCGAAGTAAGGCGAGGAAAGCAAGCAAAACGAGCAAGAAGAATCGGAAACTAAATTGTTTTAAACATTTATACTAGCAGTGCACTCAAAGAAGCGGTGATTGATCAGCTGAGGAGCGAAGAAATCTTGTGGACATGCTTTAAGATAATTGTGACCCTGTATGTCATACAAAAACAGAAAGAGAGAGAAAATGCAGTCGAAGTGGCTAGGTTTAGGGCCAAAATTATCTAAACAATTTGTCATCGACACGATAAGAAGAAGAGAAAAGAAGAAAACGTTTTACCTTGTTGGTATTGGACAGATTCTGGATTGACAATTCGACAGATTCGCTTTCAGACAGAATCGTGGTTTGAGCAGATTCTATAATTATGGTCCAACTTTCACATATCGAAAGTGAAAGACTCAATGAAAAGTAGGTTTGTAAGTTTAATGTGTACGGAGGAAATAAATATTCTTTAAATATTCCTCTGTGACTAAAGTATTAGTCACAGAATATATAATAGTAGGTACTCTTTATTAGGGTAGAGAACAGTTACTTACACCTTGTATATCACACGACGGCAAAGCAGCTTTTCGGACAATTATTGGTATAATTCGTACAAAACCAGTGTTGCCCTCTGTTGCCCTCTTGGGTGAAGTTCTAATGAGCCCGCGCCCTTTGCATTACTGTACCACACATACAAGGGATTTTTTTATTAATATATTTTGATTGTATTTGTTCTGTCTGTTGTTACTGTTATGATATCGATTCTATTAATATCTGTGTATTTGTTTTTTAAACTAAAACTTGTTAACTATCTATCAAATTGTAAATGACAAAAAATTTAAATTCGCACGATTTGTGTGAGGCCTTATCCACACAAGTCCCAACGGTCGCGTCGGTGAAGAACGCCCCCGATTCGTCTTACGAGGGGTGCACACTACACTCGGCCGAGCCACGCTTCTTCGGGGGGAATCCACCGAGAACCTAATTGGATTCCCCCTAAGATGGATTGTGCACTGAACTGGAAATACTTTTTTTAACTAGCTGACTTTTATCGGTGAACTTTGCCACAAGTTTAACAGCAGTAAACGTTCTTAAAATGCAAAAGTATATTTATATATAAATAATAAAATATATATAAATAAATAAATATGTGGGAACATACCACCACCTGACCCCAAACTAGGTGAAGGTAGTATTAGTATTATTAAGGTACAGAGTGCCGAGTGCGAGTTTTGCAACCAAAGTAAACGCGCTCGAAATCGACAGCGTAAACGCGATTTTGTATGGAATTGAAACTACGCCACCTGTAGACAGTTAGCTGAACTAAAATTTCTCCATACTAAATGCACGTTTACGTCGTCGTTATCGAGCGCGTTTCGTGAGTAAAAAACTCGCACTTGGCACTCTGGTAGTATTTGTAAATTTGGAAGTTTGTCCCCCTTTCAGTTAGAAATTACTGAATCGATTTAGATTAATTTTGAAATAGAGATAGTATCTTGGATAGTTTGTAACATACTGAGAAAATACGTCATTCCCATGGCAAACCAAATATCCTTTTTTTTATGCGTACAGTTTTTTTTGCGACGAAATACACTCCCTAAGAGAATCCATTTTATTTGTCTTTCATTTTAAAACGAAAAAATTATCTAACAAAATAAAATATTTTCGCTGGCTAGCGTAATTTTTTAAGGTGTAACTTTTAATGTACCTACATTAAAACTTGGCTAGCGATCAAAACTAAAACTGCAGCATGAAATGTAAACGCGGGGCGCTGGAAGACCTGCTCGATCAGCCTAATTGAGGTTAGACCTGCAGAGAGAGCTATGATAGGAGTTTTTACAGGTCCAGCCAACGCCGTGGTCACAGCTTACAGTGGCGACGAGAACTGCGGTGCAACGATGCCATGAAAATAAAGTCAAGAAAAGAAAACGAAGTCTAGTGAATTTAAAAATTTGTTTGTCTGTTATGAAGTAGAACCCGCCGGAAAAAACTCCACAAACGTAGGCAATTGCATGGTGTAAGAAAACAAGGTCTAACAAGAAGACCACGTGACTGACACAAGCCTACGTCATTTTGCGCTGTTCATCCTTGTCTATTACACGCATTCGATATGGATGAATTGGCAAAATGACGTACAAATGACGTAGGCTTGTGTCAGTCACGTGGGCTTCTTGTAAGACCTTGTTTTCTTGGACCATGGGCAATTGTATGAAGCAAGCCGCAGCTACTGGCGGCGCGAACTGTGGAGCGAACGACGACGCGACGACGGTGCGGCAAGAAGGGGGTGTTGTGAAGGACAGGCAGCCGGGCGTTTGTATGTAGCATCGTGCCTAAAGAGCAAAGCGCGAGCTGTACGTGGTATATTATCGCTTCGCAAATCGCGCCGCGCGTCGCCAGAAGCTGTGGCCAGGCCCTGATAGTTTTTTACAGGTTCAGCTAAGTAATGAATAGACGAGCGAAGCAGAGAGCTGGAGCCTTGCCAGGGATGCAGTTACAACGAATTAGGAAAAATCGTAGATTTGATCGTTGTTACTTCACATTTTGGAGTCGCGTTTTCAAACTCTGACTAGTCGACTATATCTTTTATTTACGACATCTGTTGAAAAAGCAATAAACTTCTGACTAGTCGTCTGATAGTTAACTTCCTAGCTAGATAGACGAAACGAAAACGAGGAATACGAAACTACGAAATCAACGTGAGATTTTCGGTCCTGGTTCAATATTAAAACTATATCAAAATCAAAATTAAAAGGTTTTTATTCGAAGTACCTGAAAATTAAATAAAAAATCATTTTTCGAAGTCAAAGCTATGGTTTGTTTCATATTATCCGGACGGTCATTGACGCCTGCATACAATGCGCACATTTTTTTCAAATGATACGATAAAACTATAGGAAATTATCGCAAAATGCGTAATTTGGCATACCACCGTAGTAGAAGGCGGGGTGAGCGTGTGACCTTGCCAGACATTTTGGCGTTACATTATTTATTTATAATTTTCAAGAGGAAGAGGTCAATGAACTTTTGTCCGGATTTAAATGATACAGACTATATACCAAGTATTCGACCAGACTGTCCATGGTTGGCCGTTCAAAAGTGGCGTTTGCGGCAAGAACGGCCAGAAGGAACTGCAGATCGCGAAAATTTAGGATAAAAAAGGTGACAGGAGAATGTGATATAGATGTGGTTGACTAATGCCCTTTGATCCAAGGTCCGTACACACGGACGCAGGAAGGGCTAGTAGCTGGATAAGAGTAGTGGAAAGTCCAAATTACTCAGCTTGCTCTGCTCTTGACTGTACTATTCATAACCGTTTTGTTTTTTAACTAAATGGGCAGAATCTTCATGCCATATGTAACTCGGTCACAATATATCTAGTTTATGGAACGATTTTACATAAATCTCTACGCGGTGCACAGTTATAAATGCAAATATTCTAATTATAGATACTTTTACGTAGAATATAAATAATATGAGACATTTAAGAGAGAACTGGTTTTATAAAAATAGCTTAATGAGTTTAGTCGGTTGAATATATTTTGTTTTTGGTACTAAAGTGAAGAAGAGGTTAGTTTCGGTTCATTTCTATAATAAAACCGTAGGTGTGAAAAACCAGTACATAGAAAAAAAGGTAAAAACCGAGTCAGGGGGATGTTAGAAGTGATAGAACATATCCAGACTTTTTGAAATTTTTTTGTTCCTCTTTTTATCTGTTTGTATGTGCTAATCTCCGAAACTGTTTGACCGATTAAATTCAATTTTGTATGGTGGTACCTTATATCTCTGGTCAACATCTTAGATAGTTTTTACCGTGGGAAAATATCTCATTCCTACGGGAAATTGCACGGAAAAGTCAAAATATAACGCGGGCGTAGTCGTGGGTGGACAGCTAGTATTACATAAATAACAACCATCAAATCATAGTATAAGTGGTACAATCCCACCAAGGGGCCTATGGCCTATCCTATTTTGATCAGACCTCAGTTGAACACGCTAATCCAGTGAAGCTGATTGCTCAATTACACACAAACTTTGAATTTCTTCGCAGGTGAATGCAGGACTCCTCACGAGATGTTTACATATATGATTTATCTCTGAAAATATCATTAAAAAATGAATTGAAGAAAAGTATGATAGGTATACAATAGGTATTATAATCTTTCTGCTTTTCCCTTTTCGTTCCACAAATGATAAAAGGGTCTGATGGAGTAAGGGCTCCCTCGTAACTGCGAATTTGCATCACATCGCAACTTTCTGTGAGCTCGCATGAATGTATCGCAAGAACTTGCGATTTATTTCGCATGGTATCGCATCGCAGTTTTGTGTTTGAACCTTAAATAAAGGAATAGAATAGGAATAGAAAAAGGAATAGAATACGATACATTCAGAATCATGGTCTAAAGTCTTACCGCTGTTTGGCCTAGTTTCTTTGTACGAACTAAATTAAAACACTTCGACTAAGTTTGCTAATTTGTTTACTAACTTTTGTTACTAAAACGAGGGCTAGGGAAGGCGATAAAACAAAATGTAGTGTACGAGTAACTAGTTTTTGTTTTAGTTGGTTTTCTGTTTCTACGAAGAATGTAATATGTGCTGTTACAGCTTATCTATCCGCTGAAGAAATCCTTTCAAAGTTAATTGTTGTCAATATCCACATCCTTGGCAGGCGTGTTGGGGATCACAGTTGTTGTTGTTACATAGGTGAACGTTACTGTTCATGGTCACCTCGTTTGACACTTACAGGAAGTTTTGGGTACATTTATTACTACATACTGTAAGATATTGTGTAAATTGTATTTTGGTAAACCTATTTTATTTTAAGGTATTTCCTTTTGTTTTGATCAGTGTCAGATAGTAGGCCACAGAACCACAGAATACCAAATAGTAGTCCCTACAGAACCAACAGCCGTTCTTGGGGCAAAAAGTTTCTTGAATGACGTCCGCGCCGAAAGGCGTAGCAAGGCTGGACAGTCCCTCCACAAGGTGGACTGACGATCTGGTGCGGTCAGCGTAGGACCGATCGTTGTGGATATCTTTGGGAAAAACCTTTGTCCAGCAGTGGACTTCTTTCGGCTGAATGGGTCCTAGTCCAGCCATAAAATAAAATATTATAGGCACTTTTGTACCCATTACTTGGTATACAACTTCTTATTACTGCTAATAATAAAAAACTAAAAGTGTGTCAGTACTTATAGACTGAGAGCTAGCGACCAAATTCTTCATGTGGCTTCAGCTGTATTGAGACTCTGTTAGCTACTTCCCTGAAGATCCTTTTCCTATAATCTTCGTGCTGGCAGGCCGCGGGCGGTGGGTGCGGGTGTAGTGGGGTGGGGAAAAAAATGTGGGCTCAGCGACTTTAATTTTTTTTAAACAGTTGCTCTGTACTCTCTGTGCACCCAAAAAAATTTTAAATCGATTGGATGGTGGGAAGGGGTTGCCAGCGTTAATTAAAAGTACCAAAATAATAATAATTTTCGTGTGGGCTCAGCTATATTGGCTTTTTTTCTGACGCGAGATTAATCAATATGTAAGCCCCAAAAAAATTGCGAATTTAATTAATTTATTTATTTTTTATTTTATTTTTTTTTCGAATTTTTTTGTGGCTTGCATTTTGATTAATCTCGCGTCAGAAAAAAAGCCAATACAGCTGAGCCCACACGAAAATAATTATTATTTTGGTACTTTTAATTAACGCTGGCAACCCCTTCCCACCACCCGATCGATTTAAATTTTTTTTTGGGTGCACAGGGAGTACAGAGCAATTGTTTGAAAAAAAATTAAAGTCGCTGAGCCCACATTTTTTTTCTTTTTTTTCCCCACCCCACTACACCCGCACCCACCGCCCGCGGCCTGCCAGCACGAAGATTATAGGAAAAGGATCTTCAGGGAAGTAGCTAACGGAGTCTCAATACAGGTGAAGCCAAATGAAGAATTTGGTCGCTAGCTCTTAGTGTATTAGTCAAGCGCAAGCTTTCCCCACATCAATTTACTTATACAAACGACCAGCTGAGTGGTCTAAGGGAAATTCAAATCAATTACCAACTGACCATAAAAGCAAAAACTATTTGCGTATAAATACTAGCAAGCTACAGCGGTCAAGTAGGCTGCTTTGCATGCGTTTGCGACGTAGAAAGTGCAACAGGAAACACCAGTATTATTTGACACGTGATATCGTCAGAACAGCCAGAAATGGTAGGTCTATAACAACTGGTTTCTGGGGCGTTTTATTTGACGCACTATGGGCGCTGTTGTCTGCCATTGTAAATGCATTGAGTTTGGAAGTTTATGCGTAGTGATCTTGCTGGCTCTGGGAAGAAAATTTTCAGTGTTATATTTGGATTCAGTGCGGCAATATTCGTTTCTTCAAATTCACTATTTAAAATTATATTGGTAAGATCGAAACGTAATTATAATAAACTAGCTTGCCGCCGCGGCTCCGCCCGCGTTAATAGTTTTTCCCGTGGGAATGAGGTATTTTCTTGCGGTAAAAGGTGTAGATAGATACAGACACTTATAGATAAATACTTACAAACTTATATATAAACAACAACCAGCCAGACACAAGGCAAAAACAAGTGCTCATCACCCGAATGATTGCTCTGGCCAGGATTCGAACCCGCGACCACAGAATACCAAATAGTAGTCCGCGACCCTGTGCAGGCGTACTACCAACCAGGCTATTGCCACAACTATGGCTATTGAAATGAGGGATATTTGCATTAAAACTTTCCGTTTTAACTATTTATAATGCTTTGAATGGTTACTACAATATCGTGAACAACTTTACTACTCACTTTACTTTACTATAAAATTAAAACGAACGAACGTACACGTACCTAGTTTTATATTGCGTCTACAAAACGCTTCTAAAATATATAGAAATCTAATCATATTTACGGAGAACGAAACGTTTTCTTATTTTGTATGGAAACGTAAATTGCACTATTACTTAGGTACAATCCTTTTTAAATTTTCTTAAATAAACTTAAGGGCATCTTCCGAGTAATTTGAATCAGCTTTGTTTATTTCCTTTTATATTTAGTTAAAAACATAAATCTCATATCGCAAATACCATTTTACTATCAATTCTGCTAAATCTCTGTGTTATGAGCTATAATACAGGGGCGTAATTAAACGCATTATTCGGTATTATGCCTTAATACCCGGTATTAAGGTATCAACTGGGTATCCATCTTAATTGTTGCGCGTTTAGTTAATGGCAAGCTTAACATAGATTTGGATGAAATTCGTCATCTTAACATTTACTATGAAGTATTTTGTAGGTGGTTGGGAATTTTGTTTATGAACAAGCGTGGTTGTTTGTCTAAGTTATTTGGAGTTTCTGATTTACAAGAAAATTGATCCTTTTTTATAATGTTTTAAGAGTAAGTTTGGAATTTATGTTAAGAGAAATATTAAGTTATTAAGTGCAGAAGAAGAATATATTTATAAGTGATAGTTTAAGTATATTTGTCAGTAAAATGAAAAAATTACATATGGTCTTAATTATAATGTGGAAGCTATTTTTTTTAAATGTGTAAGTATACTGTTAATAATAAAAAAATATTTTAGTTTCAAAAAAATTACGTGTTGCCATAGCTTATGTAACAAAGTCTCGTGCATATATATTTTAAATTGTGACATTTTAATAATTCTGATTTAGCAATAATGTCATAGCTGGTTGCAACCGAATGATAATTATTTGTCTAGGCAAACAATTGTATGACGAGTTATAGTTATAAGCAAGCTATACCTGTCACCTAGCGTCGACTATTTTACTAGACTGCGAATTCAGTCATGTGACCTAACCACAACCGCCTCATAGATTAACAGATTGCTTACAGCTATGAGTAGACATACAATTGTTTAGACAAATAATTATCAGACGGCTGCAACTATCGGGCTACGACACATACACATTACAATGCTCTAGACCCTGGCGGCTGAAGGTGCATCAGTATTCAAGATGGAAGCGCGCTAGATCTAGACGCAGATACGAACACTCCGCATTCCAGACAGCTTCTCACGCGCTAAGGAGTAAGAAATAGTATAAAAATATGTACTTGTAGTGTAGAGCAAATACTAAGCTACCTATCACATTAAAACATACATAGGCACAGGATAATCAATACACATTAGTGCTAGAGGCACTGTAAGATGTAGATCGCGAGTCTAAAAAGACCCATAAACAAAACTACGCCAATTTTTTCAATTAAAAAAAAAACCTCACAAAAATATATATTTTTCATTTGTCGGTGACCGGTACAGGCAGAATTTTTATTTGTTTGTTTGTTTATTCCACTTTTATATCTAAACTGAAGCTGAATTTCAAGAAATACAAGTAGGTATAACTCAAAAATATTACAGTTTAAAAATTATTTACGTACGCTTAGCTTAGCTGTAGCAGTAAATAACATCGTGACCACGTGGTTAGAATAATAATTCAGTCACAAAAAACAATACACAAAAAAAAACCTGGATTTTTGTATTGCAAATAGCCCCAGTAAACAGTTTTCTTAAAATTCCTTGTGTAATAAGCAGCGGCAAAAAGTAAAATTTAGAACTCATTTCCATTAATGATAGTGCACAAAGTAAATTGACGTCTAATGAGAAAACAAACGAGAGAAAATTGAAATCAAATAGATGCACTGTCGCCGAGTTAGATCATCAAGGTTCTGCAAAGTCATCATAAAGTAATGATGATTACAGCTATAGGAAATATTAATTGAATTATTGGACATCAGCATGTAAACGAAAATATGTCAAACTATAGTTCAAAAACAAAAAAGAAATGCGTTTTAATTACTTTTGTGTTTTTTATGTTTTGGATGTAAGTTGTAGGGGGCTACTCGGATGAATGTGACCTCGGATTAGCCCGCTAATACATAATTTTGTTGTAGTATTTTCGATTGTATTACATGGTGATGAGGGGAGATGTTGATGTTACACGGAAATGATGACGATTTACTAATTTATTCGCTTGAATCTTGATTTTTGGCTTTTAGATCAACAATGGGCTCAATTCTGCGTGGCCGCTAATAATTTAGAAGGAATTTAAAAACATCCCGACTAAATTAAGCTGAATTTGACAGCTGCGCTGCTTATTTTAAATATCATTCATTCAAAATTAAGTTCATTTATCTCCCCATCCTTTTCGATTTCCATATGAATAAAAGAGACCAACAAGTTAAATTAAGAGATTTTAGCGGCCACGGCACAATTGAGCCCAATAATTATCATCATCATTAGCCGTATCACTATCATTGGTCCACAAATGAGTACAAAACCTCCTTCGCGCGTGTCTGCATATATTACTGGCCATAATTGGATCAACGCCATCAGCAGCCAATTTCATGGATATCGATCTAGCGCGCTATCACATGGAAGTTTTTGTTGCATTTCTGCTATACACGGGCTTGGATTTTGTAGGAAATTCCAATTTGTCTTGTATTTTGATAATGATTTCACTTTTATTATTACTAGTAATAGCGGAGGTCTTTTTCCAATTATAGGTAGGTAAAAATTTTCAAAATGTATTTATCAGGAGAAACATGCTTTGTTATGTCTGATGCCTAGGTTCGTTTTTATTTAATTTACTAGTCATTTGTTTAATTAGTAACTATGACAATCATCTCATACATTTCTAACATTTTTTAATGCTATTTGTTTAGTACTTTTTAAATATTTCTATTTTGTCAGATTTAACACGGACTGTAAAAGAAGTAGCTTTCGAGGGAACTGTAATAAGAATCACTATAAGAAAAGTGGCAGCTGTCGTAAGAACGATAAACAACAAGGCATTTACTGTTATATTAATCAAATTGTATAAAATAATAATTTTGTAAAATATTTTGAAAAGATGCATCGCCTGTGGAGTTTCTTTTGGCGAGTTCTTCTCCACAGAAGACAGCCAAATTGTGAACTCTCTTCGACGTCGAAAAGTGATTTGTAAAAAATCTTACTTCGAATAAAACATATTTCATTTCATTTCACTCGGATCATATCGCGCACTTTTCATAGTTTTCTACGTCACAGAAGTGTGTTCTAAAGTGAAAAATTATATAACCTAACAAATAATCATGATTTTTCATATAAATAAATCAGTACAACATGAAATCACGCTGTGTGTTTGACTTCCGCGTCTCGTAGTGTACGGGTTGCAGAACCGTTGTTGCATCTTTGTTCCGAGTTTTTGTTTTGAAGTTAGTCGAATGCTGAAATCTGTTCGAGCGTTTCCACTTCACTTTGTACTTCGATTGGGTTTCCGTAGTTTTTGTGTAGGTACTTGCGCAATGATTGTTGTAAGTACAGCTTTAGATTTGCAACGCTTGTTTTAATCTCAGACCAGATATAATACTAGTTACACTACTCAGACTTTCGGTTTTTCCACAAATTACTTTGTAACTAAAAAAAGCTTGTTAAAACCTTTTTTAAACATTTTTCTAAAACATCATCATCATCATCTCAGCTGAAAGACGTCCACTGCTGGACAAAGGCCTCCCGCAAGGATTCCCACAATGATCGGTACTGCGCTCCGAGCACGTAGTATGGGCAGGCCCCCCCCCCCGAGGTGGACCGACGATCATGTCTAAAACGTCTTGTATGAATTTTTTGTAGACACGCGGTTTTTTTTTGGCACAGGGAGGCCTTGTGGACGTCTTTTTACTGAGATGCTGATGATACCTGATCAACTTGTTTATTGTATCACGAAATCCATTTACATTAAATTTATACGTCTATGATATTTTAAACAACTACTATTAATTTTCCATTTAGTTTTAAGAATTATAATTTGCGTGAAATTATTTGTCTGGCTTGACTTTTTGCTTTTGTATGTGTACCATGTTACTAAGTCAATGGCTTTTTGAGTTCATCATCATTTCAGCCGAAAGACGTCCACTGCTGGACAAGGACCAAAATGGTAGATTTAAATTATTTTCTTTTCTGTGTCCACTAGTTTTAATAAAAGTCAAGAATAATACATTTTGATTTTACAAACACAGTTTATAAATATACTGCTTATCAGTTGGTTTAGCTATCGACAGAGAATTTAGTATTTTTTTTTATCAAACTACGGATGTGAAGTGCATGAGAAGCAAAATCAACGTAAAAAGCTTTACCGGATTTACACTTACTTAAACAGGAAATGTAAACCGGGGTCTGATAACCATCAATCACTATTAGGTGATAGCGCAAAGAAATTACGTCGAGTGCAATACTATACAAGACTAACTTCCTTCCGCAATAGTTATATATCAACCAATAGCAGCTCTGCTTGCGATGCGTACAGGACAGCCTAAGTAATGAGCGCGTAGCTGAAAGATATTCGTGGCGTAATGTTGCGTTGATCAACGCCACGAGTATAACATTTAGTAGTAACTACGTAAGAAGCAACAGGCTCGAGAAGCTGTCAAACGCGACATTTTGACAGAACTACTATGGCTCTAATGTCACTATGTCGCGTTTGACAGCTTCTCGAGGCTGTCGCTTCTTACGTAGTAAGCTTACTGGGCCTATCCGGCACCCAACGTCCAAATCCGCAAACGCCCACTTCCCTTAACGGCCAGATAAGGACATGTTTGGCAGATAGGCACATAGGCTTAGTTGTACACGTTAAGAAGTTAAAATAAAAATGCATATTTTTAAATCTCTTTTTTGTTTTTCTTACTTTTAATTTAAACTTTTCGACTTGATTTGAATAAATAATAATCGACGACATTATCATTTCTCGGCATTTTGATCAAACTTTTTATTGTATCCGTGTATGAAATGTGAAAAAAAATAACATTTTTTTTTAGATAGGAAAGTTATTCAGTAACGAAACGATAAGAATTTCACAGTATCTACATAAATCTTCAGGACTAATACTTAAATCTTCAGGTCTTTTAACGAAAATAATTTTACGGTTCATATAAAGTTTTCATAGCAAGTATGTATGCGGTATAAACTTGTAGCGTGGACCATTCGTAGAAAGTGGTCGGCCATTACCGGTGCGCGCGCATCTGAACAGTTGACGCGCTAATTACTCGTGCGTCTGTCCGTCAACGACGCATGCGCAGATTGTATGTCACTGACTTTATGAAGACATAATATTGTCGTCGCCATTGCGTTGTTTGTTGTTTACCAACTTTTTTTAACGAGTAACTAGCTTTCCGCACAGCGCCTCGCCCGCGCTAAAAAAAAATCAAAATTCAAAATGTTTCATTCGAATTAACATTACACAAATCACTTTTCGCACTTAAATTTTAATGAAGTACGGTAACTAAGTTTTTCTCAAAATTTGGCTGGCTCTCGTCTCACACTAATGAAGAATAAACACTTAAAAAAACATAACCCTTCCTTTGCAGTCGGGTAAAAAATAGGCGATGCGATATTAGTTTGAATTAAACAGAACTGGCAGGTTCGCCGCAATGTGTGCTAACATTTTTTCCTGTGAGTATGACGTATTTTCCCACGGTCAAAGATAGCCTATGTGTTATTCTGATATAAGCTATATTATTGTAAAGTTTCACTAAAAACCATTCAGTAGTTTTTGCGTGAAAGAGTAACAAACATACATCCATACTCACAAACTTTCGCGTTCATAATATTATTATAGTAGGATAGTTCGCCTCACTGACCTGTATGACCGAAATGGCGGTTGAGATCATTAGATAACCGGTGGCTAACTAGTCAATTTCCTAGCATGTCTATATATTCCTAAAGTTGCCTCGGATTTACGAAAATCTCAATCGTGATATTATGCATTTATGACCATAGATATAAGCACGGAAAAAAAACTACCTTGTGATTTAGACACAGTGAATGAGGTGAATGCAGAGAGCACGACGTATATTGAGCTAGAATTTAATTTTGGTTTCTGAAAGCAACGTAAAATCAAACAAAATTGAAATTGCCAACAAAATTGTTTCAACACAGCTCCCTAATAATTATAACATTTCCAAGACCTTTACTCACCTTAGATCGAATGGAGTACATTCGTGGCACGAGGATGTTACAATAAAACATTCCTACGAGATTCCGCTCATTGTGTCGCTAATGTCAAGGCACTCACTTTCAACTTCATCTCATTGACAGCTGCCAGTGAAATGTCAGTGCGCCGACAAATGGAAAACACTTGTAACGTTGTTATGTATCACGTA
Source organism: Teleiodes luculella (assembly GCA_948473455.1). NCBI lineage: Eukaryota > Metazoa > Arthropoda > Insecta > Lepidoptera > Gelechiidae > Teleiodes > Teleiodes luculella. The sequence continues at coordinate 14,570,963 of OX419595.1, forward strand.
TTTATGATGATGATGTCTTTCGTGCGATTGCGAAAGTTTAACTACTGAGCTAAATGCCACTACGGGGTTGTAATCCCGTCTTAAACATGTCCTTTTCGATTCGGACGATGAGTCTAAGCAGTCAAAGACTTTAGGTCACACTTTACACCCCGCGGCTCCGCCCACGCCACAGGCCCACGCCAACAGTTGTCCCGCGGTATAAGGTAGCCTATGTGTTATTCTGATGTATAAGCTACACTATTGTAAGTGCATGATTTCCAACACAATGTAAATTATTGTTAATAATATTTTAATGTTTAATTTAAATCCATTCAGTACTTTTTGCGTGAAAGAGTAACAAACATTCATCCATACATCCATTCATCCTCACGAACTTTCGCGTTTATAATATTAGTAGTAGTAGGAGAGTAGGAAGTAGGATTCATCATCATCATCGTCATCTCAGCCGAAGGACGTCCACTGCTGAACAAAGGCCTCCCCCAAAGATCTCCACAATGATCAGTCCTGCGCTGCCCGCATCCAGCGGCTTCCCGCGACCCTCACCAGATCGTCGGTCCACCTCGTGAGGAGCCTGCCCACACTACGTCTTCCGGCGCACGGCTGCAATTCAAGAACCTTTCTGCCTCAACGGCCGTCGGTTCTACGCGCAATGTGCCCAGCCCATTGCCATTTAAGTTTAGCGTTTAAGTGCAGGCAATTTAATATAATAGTTTAATTACTCAATAACTGTTATACGACGTTTCTGAGGTCGGCCTTCCTTCTTCCTTCTCGTATATGTTTTTTTCGAGGTATTTTCCAAGTCTATTTCGATTTGACCAGGAAGTATGTGACCGGAAATGGCCATATGACCACATTTAATTTGGCGCAAACGTCCAGCCATACAGACAAAAATGTTAAATATTATGTTAATATTTCTTTTTTTTAAGTACAGATATCGATTTTTTACATACGTAAGGTAAGTCTAGCTACTCGTAATCACAATAACTAGACTTTAGTCCCCATTTCTAGGAAAATACGAAGCTTATAAAACTTTTACGAACCCAGAGAATAAATTAGAGAAAAAGCGCAATATAAGACCATTAGTTCCCGGAAAATAAAACAGTTTTATGTATAGGAATTAAATGTTACAGCGCAAAATTATAGGGTACATCTCCTTGCTTCTGGCGGTTATGATACCAAAGTACTTTACTATTACTACGGGTATTATATACTTCTGCGCTATTACTGTACTTTGAAGTGCTTGAGATTACTGCTCAATAAAGCAATTTCATTTAGTACAAAAATACTGATAGTAAACTTTTATTTTGTTAATTTAAAGATTACATAATTCCACATTTCCATACATACAATACCAATTGTGTAAAGGAAGAACATTTTAATGTATGCGAAACAAAGCATATTCTATTGTAATTAATTTATGTATAACATCAGTAATTTACCTACACTCTACAAAAATGGCTAAATTAGGATTTGTAAACAAAAACTCCACATTAAAATATAAATGGGGTCGTCATACATATTTCGATGAAAACACACTTGCATAAATATGCAACTTCTAGACACAAAAAAAAGTCAATCAAAATTATCGCGCTAAAACCCGTAAACAATTTGTAATAATATCTAAGGCAAGTGCTCAGCACACGAATGTTTGCTCTGAGCGGGATTCGAACCCGCGACTCTGTGTTGAAGGCAGGCGTACTATAAACTAGGCTACGGGGCCCTCAAATTCTTTGTTTACACCTAACAACGAGAATCACAATTCCAAATGCCTTTCATATTTAGTATTGTTATGACTTCTATTGTGTGCACGCACATACTTCTATTACTAAACAAATAACAATATTGACAGTGAGCAATTTCAAAATTAATAGATTTTACTCAAAATGAGATGGACAAAATATTTTTGACGTCAAATCTAATGAATACTGTCCATGGTTGGCCACTCAAAAGTGGCGTGCGTCTGTGGAGAAAAACGGCCAGAAAAACTCTATGATTATGCAAAATATACTCTTGGTTTAGAACTGTATAAAAATAACTAAGTAACTGAAATCTGACAAAGCGGTTTCTAACAATACCTGCTTTCTTACGCTGATAAATACAAAAACAAAGACGAAAAATAAATATGCTGGTAAAAGAAATAAACAGATTTTGGTTTTAATTAATTGCTATTATTATTTGTGTCAAAATTAACTTTATCAAAACAATGACAAAGCATATCTATTTCAAAGGTCTAGTTGAGATCCACAGATAAAATTCAAAAGTAGATTTTACAAAACCCAGACTGTTGCATCATAACAGCAATTACAAAATGATATTCGTAGATTTGACTAACATGTATGATAAACTGTCAATGGCTGTGACTGTGAGCCATGTCGGAAGCTTTAGGTGACCCCATAATTCTGACACCAGGGTTTGTGAGGTAGGTTTACCTCGAAACCCACATAAGCAAGCATAGGTTGTTGCAGAGTGCTACAGAAGCTGGCTAAGTCGAAACTCTTTGAGTATCATAAATGCGAAAGTAACTTTGTCTGTCTGTTTGTTACGCCAAAACCACCGAACGGATTTTGATGACTCCTTTGAGGCTACTTTTTACCGCAGGAAAATACCTCATTCCCACAGGGAACGGATGGAAGGGGCTTCGGGGCAGAAAACTAGTAATATAAAGTAAACATAACTGATAATATACTAAATGGTGACTTCGGTCACGCCTGTGGTCGTGCCAAGGACAACCGAATCAGTGACAGTTTTTATGTTCACCTTGTTTACTTGACGGTTCGCTGAATTTCAATTGGTTCACTTAGTTTCGTTTCGCTGTTATTCATTAGCTAGCTTTTCGCCACGCACGGTAAAATCTTTTCTTACTGGACTCTTTCTTCTAGTCAAGTCTATCGTGATATTTTTTGAACAATTTACACATCTTTATAATTTATAGCCTAGGTATTTGTTATTCCAATAAATAAGCTATATTACTGTAAAGTTCCATCAAAATCCATTCAGTAGTTTATGCGTGAAAGAGTAACAAACAATTATACATCAATACATCAATCCCCACAAACTTTCGCAACAATTATAATATTAGTAGGATTTATTTTCTGCTTTATTTTTAACAAGTTCGTTGGTTCGCGTGTGTGTAAGTGCCTTATTTTTTCTATTTATTTTTTTAAATTATGTTTCATGCAGAATTTTATAAAAGTATTAAAATTTTAATTTCGATTTGAAGTAACCGTTCTGTCATCCATGGTTATTAAAATTATGTTATCTCGTTTGGAACCGTTACTGTTCGTGGCAAACGGCCATAAGGTTAAATTAATATGCCGTGGCCCGTTGCTCGATCCGTTCCAGAATACGCCATTTTGAATTTCCAATTCGTGCGGCAATCGACTTTTTGACAGATCACCGACCTGTTGAACTTGCATAGATTTGGCTAATTAGGTATACCTATGATGACCTAGTATACCTACCTTCTGTAGCGGCGCCTAGATTTCGGTGCAATTGGGCGGAGGTGAGGAATGAGCGCGGGGGGAAAATAACAACATGAACTATGAAATTTTCGTGCGTGCATGCACCACAGAACATATTCTTTCAATGCGCCTTATTTGCTTACGGATTTATTGTATTTTTTGAAAAATAGAAGTTTGGGTATATTCGTGATTGTTTTCTGAGTATATTTATCGCATTTTCAGAAAATCAGTCATTTGCGGCCATTTTCCTTATGACGGCAGAATTGTACCCACAGAAAAAAAAACATTAACAAGTGACTTCTTGTTCAAGTTGTTTGCGGATATTTATTAGGTTTGCTCTGTGTCTTCGCCCGCATTTTTTTTCGATGCAAAAAGTACAAACAAAATGTTGGTCCTTAAGTTCATATTAAATGCAGCCGTCCTGAAGTGATGCGGGTACACACATCTATATAATTAATTAGTTTTCAATTTAATATGTAATTGGAAGATGATATAGAAAAAAAGAAAATAGACAAATATAGAATGATAGGATATCGGTACTTTTTATATTTAAAATGGAAATATTGCGTTTTACAATAGCCAAGTAAACTGCCAAAATTTACAAAAATGATGAATTATTATAAGAGTGACTTTATGTTAAAAATATTCCGAATAATATATTAATTAGTTCCATAGTCCAATTAGAATTACAGCTTCTATTTTACCCGCAATTTAAACCGTTACAAATGCATCTGCACCATACGTCACAAATGAGAGTTCCATATTGAATCTCATTTAAATGTATTCTCTTTGCGTTCTAGATTTGAAACCGTCTAATTAAGCACCGTGATTTATTTTTTAATAGCCTGTTTTCGGCCAGTATTTTGCCGTTGGTTTATTTGGATTAGTTACTTACCTACATTTTATAATAAATAACACGCTTGATGTGTTTAAATGGGTTTAAACAATATCACACTTTCGATTTTTATTTGTAATGAAAGTTGTTAAGTTCGCGCCAAAGGCTTGAAAGCTCTTCAAAGTAACTATACGAATATTTTCGAACATTGATATTCGAATAATTTTTGAATAAAGTCATTGTAAGTATCTTAGCCTGCAGCAGATTACAAATAGGTATATTAATTATAGTATTTGCTTTACAAAGTACCTAACCAATAAGAATTCATGCCGACATGTTTGGTCAATAAATCACAAAATATAAAAAAAGAACAGCGTTCGCGAAGAAAGTTCCCGCAGAATAAATTACTCCAATATTACACTTACCAGTAAGCACTGTCAATAATGCATTCCTTTGCCAAACGTATTATTATCCACCATTAATTTTATCCACACAGCACGAGATCTAAGCACATTACACTGAAAACTTTTTAATTTTTCATAATTAGAACACTTCACGATTGTTTCTTCTTTATGTCGTTCGAAGTTTGTAAATGGAATGTTTATTTTTTTATGTCGTTTGTTATCAGCCAGTAGTGTTTTGTTTGGCGCGGAAGACGCGTGCGCGGGAATGACCTACAGAGCTGACTGATAGGAGCGAGCGAACGCAGCGCGCGCGCAGCAGAGCGCAAGAACATTCGAAAACTGGTGGTTGCAACGCTGATTTTATAGTTTGATACTTGCAATGTACAGTCGAACCAATGTGAATGCACGATAATTTGATATATATCATTATAAAAGTTTTTTAAGCTGATTTCAAAGAAAGGACGCCGACATTGAACGATGCTGTGACGTGATGATTATTTAGTACTTGATACCGAGTTCCAAATAAAAAAAAAACTAGAATTGAATATTATAAAGCCTGCAAAAAAGAATAGTTTCTAGAATAAAGTCGGCAGAAGTCACGAGACTATACGAGATCTAGTGGTAATAAATGATTAGCGAAATAGTGGGACAGGGTAGGTACTAGGGATGAAGAGGAAAGGAGAAGATCTTCATGCAAAAGTGTTGGAGAGTCCGGAACATATTACCTATTACTCACACAAATTCATTATATTACAGACACAAACATTCTTACACACGCATAGCATATACTTCATTGTACACAATCATAACTATCGAACAAGAAATTCTCAATCTCAATATTAGGGAAAGGAGGGCTGAAAAACAGCGCTGTGAAGGTCAGTTTCACTGCTGGGCAAAGGCCTCCCTCCTTTTCTTCCACTTCTCTATCTTGAGCTACTTCTGACCAGATTTTAAAGTAGCTGTCAAGCTCGTCCCGCCACTTCTTATATGACATAAGACATAATAATTTATTATTATTATTATTATTAGCCCACTTGATCCCAACTGCTGGGCAAAGGCCTCCCCCAACTCTTCCCACCTCTCTCTTTCCTGGGCATGTTCAGGCCAGCTGTTGCAAAAGGCGTTCAAGTCATCCCGCCATCTTTTTCTGGCATAATAATATACTTTTATTTTTTCTTCAGGCCAAATAAAGTATCTATTCTATTACGTTATCACTCCCGCATCGCCCCACATACCTGAGAAGAACTTAGCACAATTCCTATAGTATCAAATTGGTCTAAGTCAGCGTATTTATAAACCGATGGACTATTCATGAGATCTAGCCCCGTCTGCTAATAGAATTGGTTCGTGCGCTAGCGCCGTTGATCATCCCGATGACGTTCGCCACATTCCTGATAATCGCCTTCATTTGTTATTGTGAAGTGCTACAGGAGTTTCCTACTTTTTTTTTGTAGCCAAGTAAAATTGATGTGCTGGCTGGTTTTAATGGTCTATGGCTTTGGTCATCTTCATAGTTAGTCTGAAGATGATTCTTAGATTGAATAAGTACTTACGAACAGTCGTATATATTAAATCTACTAAGTCTATAAGATGACCGTGTCCGTACGTACATCATGACAGTTTTCTTTCATTCTAGGTCTTGTCCCTAAATAAATAATAATACCGCTAGTATTATTATATTATATAGGATTCTTTGATAATACCACAAAGTAGACCCCATCTTAGTCATATACATAACACGTATGGATAAAGTACAGTCAGCTGCAGAGAAGAGCAGCTGTGCCACAGTTATTTTTTTTTTCTGAGACAGGCTATACCAAGAAAACGAAATTATTCAAAGGTGAAAAAATATACAAAAAAGGTTAGTTTTTATATCAAATTAATTTCATAAAGATCATTATCGTCATCTTTGTGTGTATTGGTCTTGTTGTCTGAATAAAAATAAATAAATATTATTACGTTTTAGTAAAAAAAAAAATAAGCTTGTATGTGAAAAGTTATGTTACTGATGATGGTGAACGTACGGTGTGGGTCAGTGTGCTAGTGTCGCGTATCCTTGTGCTCTAACGGGGATCTGCTCATCCCGTGTGGTGCAAGCCACGGGAAATTACTCTTGCCGTGTTGAAGAATGTTTCTATTTATTTTTCTCAAACCAGATACTAATATCACTTTACACGCGTAATATCAACTCTTCGTCAAAAACACTCCAATAATGAGTATTAACACCAAATATGCAACAAAAGGGAAATACCTACCAATCGAGAAAATCACCTTCCTCTTTTTCTTCTACAAAGAGCCTTGCTCTTTTTGAAATTGTCTTAGATATACATCCTAATAAACAGGATCCAACATCTACTGCTTCTTTCATTTAGTCTGCCCACGGCTACGCCCGCATTGCTTTTTTAAGTTTTATAATTTATTTAATTTTTATTTCCCGTAGAGAAAAGTATCTAAGATGTTGACTGGGGTTATAAGGTACCCCCATATAAAATTTCATTTTAATCGGTCCAACGGTTCCAGAGATAAGCGTGTACAAACAGATAGACAGACAGACGGAGTTTTTTTTTCAAATCTTGTATTTTTGTGTTCTGCTTCACTCCCTTTATCACCTACAATCAGTTATTTTAAAAACAAATCAATGTACAGACACGCCGATTCCTCAGTTTTATTATAGTATTTTTTTTTTTTTTTTTTTTTTTTTTTTTTTTTTTTTTTTTTGTGGGTAGTCAAGAGTGACAATACATAAAATTTTGCTCTCCTTATTAATAAAATAAAATAAATAGTAAATAGTAATTATATGAACTAATTATCACTTAAGTGCATTGGTTGACTATCACCTTTCAATAGATAATAATATTTGTCACACTCTCTCGCACTTCAACATAATGGATAGCAGCAGTGCAGCAGGACTAGTCAAAGGCATGACGGAGTTGGCTACATTTGTAGATACAAGGCTGAAGGAGTTCGAGCAACAGCAGAGTATCTCCACCAACAATCCCACTGTGAAATCGCTGTCCGGAGACTATGCTATGTTTAAGAGCCTGGTGTGGAAGACACTGGGGATGCTTAAAGAGCAGTTGCAGCTAATTGTGGACACGCAGGACCGCTTAGAAACCCACTCACGTAGGAAAGTTCTACTGTTTCATGGTCTTTCAGAGGAAGCTGATGAGGACTTACCAAAGAAAATTCTTGGCATCATACAAGGCAAGATGAAGGTGACCTCGGTTGCTGTTGAGTCAATCGAGGTATGTCATAGACTGGGTGTGAGAAAAGATAAGAATCGGCCTGTCCTTGTTCGTTTCGCGACGATGCAGCAGAGATCTACCGTGTGGAACTGCAAGACGATGTTGAAAGGGTCTGACGTATCACTGTCAGAGTTCCTCACTAAGTCGCGGCAGGAGGTGTTTGCGGCCGCCAGGAAACATTTTGGAACGAAGCAGTGCTGGTCAGCTGATGGGACCATTGTCATCTTGTTGCCAAATAAAACTCGTAAGAAGGTGCACCGTATGGCCGAGCTTCAGCCATTGTTATTGCAATATCGGCATCAAATTAGTGTTCTGTTGTAGTGTTTCACTGTTAAATTGCTGATTTATGGAATGAGTGTAGTTCAATTTCTAATACTAAGTTGAGCATATAAGGTAGTTCAAAATATTATACAAATTACCTAACCTAGCACTTTTCAATCTCACAACCGTTATTTATAATGTTTTGACGTTTTACTTTTTTTTTCTTTTTTTTGCTTGTCTTTAGTGTCAGTCAATTCGGTCGGTCTAGTATACTGTTGGTTCGAAGATGCTTTCCGAGACGCACTAAAAGTGATTCCAATACTCATTCACTATTTTGTTACTTTTATTTATTTTTACATTTTGTTTCTCTTTGCTATATTATTGATTCACCTGTCTATTTAATTGTGTTTTATATCAATAATTTTAAAATACAAGATCTCTTTCAGTCAACTTCTGCCGATGATATTGGTGATTATTTTGTTCTTTCTGTTTTAATTTAAGTATATTTTTTTATTATAGTTGTTATTACTATTTAATTGTTTAATATTATATTATTTTATATATAAATATATAGGTAGTCAATTAGTATTATTTTATTTATTTATTTATCTTCAAAAGTATGATGTATGATGATTATTATTCTTGCACGTCTTCCGATGAGTATGAAAGTGCTCATAGCAATAGCTCTTTTCTTTCAGATTCCGAACCGCTCCAAGAAAAACTTAATTCAGCGTTTTGTAATTACACATCCTTCTTGTCCCTGGTGCACATTAACGCGCAGAGCATACCTGCTCACTACTCGGACCTTCTCGCATCCTTCAGCAGCAGCGTAGTCGATGCTATCCTAGTTTCAGAGACTTGGCTGAAGCCATCTCTTCCGTCTACATCTTGCTCACTTCCCGGCTACCGGCTCATTCGTAATGACCGTGTTGGCGCGGGGGGCGGCGGTGTAGGTATTTACCTTCGCGGTGACATCCCCGCCACTGTTTTAAGTGCTTCCCCATCTCAGTACTCTGGGTCCCTTGAACACCTTTTTATTGAAGTTGAACTGCACCACAAGAAGATCCTCGTTGGTGTTGTGTACAGTCCTAATGATAAGGTTGACTACTTCAGTTCTTTTGAGTCCACACTTGAATTTTACAGTACTCAATACGAGCACCTTATTATCATGGGCGATTTTAACACCTGCCTTCTTAAAAATGACACAAGATCTTCTAAACTCCTTAATATTTCATCTTCTCTCAACTTGCACATTCTTCCACTTTCTCCTACTCATCATTCTCCTAATTCCCGACCCTCTCTTATTGACCTAATGATCACCTCTAATTCTGATATGGCTATCTCTCACGGACAAATGACTGCACCTTTTTCTTACCATGATCTCATTTTTCTTGCATACAAAGTGCGTCCTCCTAAAATAAAACCCAGAGTATTCTTTCAGCGTAACTTTCGCAACATAGATCTGGATCGTTTGTCTGGGGATGCTAGGAGTATTGATTGGAGTCCAGTTCTTTCTGTGAACGATATTGATGCCAAGGTTGCTGCTTTTGAGCATATTGTTACCAATCTTTTTGATATACATGCGCCTGTTCGTCCTGTTAGGATAAAACATGCACCAGCACCTTGGCTGTCTCAGACGATTAGGCGAGTTATGTCAAAGCGCGACAGAGCTAAAGTTATTTACAAAAAGGACAAAACAGATACAAACCTTGCCGCTTATAAAAAACTGCGCAACGTCTGCAACAGAATGTGTAGGGACGCTAAACGCCGTTATATTCACTCATCCTTGGATTCCCTTACTCAGGCAGGAACCTGGAAATTTTTAAGGTCTTTAGGGGTTGGCAAGGCCACGGATACCTCGGTGAGTGCTGTGGATTTGGATTCACTCAATAAGCATTTCTCTACTCCACCTGTTGTACTTGATCCCATAACTAAGGCTACGTCTCTTTCTCATCTTTCTAATCTTGTCCAACCCGACTGTTCTCCTTTTTGCTTTCGGATGGTCACGGAGGCGGACGTTAAAAAGAGTATACTTTCTATCTCCACAAAGGCTGTTGGGTGTGATAACTTAAGTCTAGATATGCTCAAATTAATTCTAGATGACATTGTGTCAATTGTCACACATCTAATTAACTTTTCACTGTCGGCCAATGTCTTCCCTTCTGCATGGAAGAAAGCTTTTGTTATCACCCTGCCTAAAGTTAGTAACCCCACTTCGTTCAATAATTTTCGTCCTATCTCTATTCTGCCTATTCTTTCCAAAGTATTGGAAAGCCTTGTCCATAAACAACTCTACTCATTTCTCACTTCGAATAATTTGTTGTGTCCTTTCCAGTCCGGATTTCGTCCTTCGCATAGCACAGTTAGTGCGTTGCTGAACGTTACTGAGGATATAAGGTCTGCCATGGACAACACGAAACTTACTGTTGTAACACTCCTGGACTTCAGCAACGCATTTAATTCTGTGGACTATGACATACTTCTTGCTTCTCTTCACTCTGTTAACGTCTCTGCTTCTGTGATAAACTGGTTCAGTTCTTATCTCTGCGGTCGCCAGCAGTGCGTGAAAGCCAACGATGTTTCATCAAGATGGTCCAACTTAACTGCTGGTGTGCCGCAAGGTGGCGTACTATCTCCTCTTCTTTTTTCTGTATTCATTAACAACATTTCTCCTGTCATTTCTTCTCCCTACCATCTGTATGCAGACGATTTACAAATATATAGACACTTCTTAGTGCATGAAGTGAATGAAGCAATCGCTGCGGTCAATTGTGACCTGAAAGCAATTAAGGGATGGGCCGAGGCTTTTGGTTTGCTTGTGAACCCGAGCAAATCTCAGGCCATGATTGTGGGCAGCGGTAGACTCAGTGGTAGGCTCGACCTCGGGAACGTTCCGCTGTTGTGCTATGGCGACACTTGCATTCCGTTTACAAAAAAAGCAAAGAATTTAGGTCTCATCATGGATTGCAATTTGTCATGGTCAGCCCACATTAGTGAGGTTAGCCGACGTATGCATTACTCCTTCCATTCTCTCAAGCGACTCCAGAACTTTCTCCCTTTTAGAACCAAAATAATGTTAGCACAAGCTATTCTCCTCCCTATTCTTGACTATGCTGATGTTTGTTATTTGGATGTGACGGAGGAGTTGCTTAATAAACTTGAGCGCCTACAAAACTTAGCTATTCGTTTTATTTTCGGACTTCGTAAATATGACCACGTCTCAGAATTTCGCGCTCAACTAAAATGGCTTCCAATTCGTCTTCGTCGTGATGTGCACATACTTTCCTTCCTTTTTAATATCCTTAACAACCCTGCCTCTCCAGACTATCTCCGCTCCCGCTTCCACCGTCTTCCCCCTGACCCTCGCTCCAGGCGCGACTGCATCACACGGACGCTGGAGTGTCCTCGAGCAAACACCCACTTCTTCTTTAAATCCTTCTCTATACAAGCTGTGCTTATGTGGAACAAGCTTCCGAAACCTATCCAAAACAGCCCCTCTATTGACATTTTTAAAAAAAGGTTGAAAGAGCACTTTTTATCCTTGTAACTTTGAAGTATTTATTGATGTATGTATATATTTATTTATTTATGCTAATGTGTATTTATATTGTATTATTAATATATATCTTGTTGTTAGGTATTTAAGTAGCAGTTTAGGTATTTTGTATTATTTTATTTAAAGTTAAGTTTTTATTTATAGCATTTTATCTTTAGAACCTTCTTTAGGTGCACTTCTTGTCTATCTCTCAAAATTATTCTTCTTTTTTCTCACGAGCGTATAGGTTAGCTGGAAGAGATCTCTTTGTAGAGATAAGCTCGCCTTTGCAATTAAGTTTATAAGAAATTTTTGTATTGTTTATGTGCAATAAAGTATATTATATAGTATAGACAATAATGTTTTTCTAGGTCATCCAGTTTTCCTCTACCCTTCTACCTTTCCTTCAATGACGTTTTTGATAAAATTTTCGTGCCTGACAAGTGTAGGATTTCGCTTTTGCTTTTCTTATCCATCCATCTGAATTTTTCCATTCTTCACCAAGTACGGGCAATTTTATATAACAGTTTAATGACTCAATAACTGTTATACGACGTTCTGTGAGGTTGGCCTTCCTTCTTCCTTCTCATATAAGTTTTCTTGAGGTATTTTCCAAGTCTATTTCGATTTGACATCTAATACTCGTACTTTCACATACATCTGAAATGAAACTAAAATGTGATTGGAAAACTTCTGTGACTTGTCCTTGATCGGGAAAGTAGCAAGGTCTAGCTAATAAGCCCATAAGTTTTCTTGAAGTCAAAGTTACGATGTTTTAGTAATGAACCTGGCCTGGCTTAGCCTTATCCGATGTATACTTAAAGTGGCTTTATAAAAGTAATTATAAAGTTTTTATACTCGTTTTAGTGACAAAAGTTTGATTAATGTCATAATTAAGTGTTATATTGAAGAAAGTTTTAATGAGATTGCTGTTATAGTATTATAATGCAATAAATATCACCACTTTTATTGGTGTTTGTGAAACTTGACCTAATTTTGTGTTTACATGACCAATAACGGCTATTGAAATAATCAGTAATCGCTTCATATAAATTTTGTGCTATCGTGGATATTAAGAATATATTTTCTGCAATACAGTAATAAAATGCAAAACCTTTACAACATAAATTTGTGTTTAGGTATAAACTAAAATTATAAAACCACTAAATGTATTAGTAGTTGAATTTTTATAAACCAATTTTTTAATCAACCAGAGTTATTTTAGCGGCTTCGTCGGAATTGAGCCCAATATATATGTTTGAGGCTTTCGCGCTTACTACACATTATTACAAACTAGCGACCCGCCCCGGCTCCGCACGGGAAAATGGTTATTGTGGGTTATCCTTCAGTATATTATGCATGTATTATACATATAAACCTTCCTCTTGAATCACTCTATCTATTAAAAAAAACCGCATCAAAATCCGTTGCGTAGTTTTTAAGATTTAAGCGTACATACAAAGGGAGGGACATAGGGACATAGGGACAGAGAAAGCGACTTTATTTTATACTAGCGACCCGCCCCGCTTCCGCACGGGAAAATGGTTATTGTGGGTTATCCTTCAGTATATTATGCATGTATTATACATATAAACCTTCCTCTTGAATCACTCTATCTAATAAAAAAAACCGCATCAAAATCCGTTGCGTAGTTTTAAAGATTTAAGCGTACAAAGGGACATAGGGACATAGGGACATAGGGACATAGGGACAGAGAAAGCGACTTTATTTTATACTATGTAGTGACTATGTAGTGATGTTTATGGGTCTTAGCGCGATAATTTTAAATAGGTAGGTATGTATTACGTACGATACTTACCTTTAAAATTATCGCGCTAAGACCCGTAAACAATTGCAATAATGTCTACAGTATTAATTTTATATTAAATTCTAGTGTATAGCTTTCTGAATTATAATAGGCTCGTTAAAAAAGCTTTCAAGGCATTATAGGTGGATATGATATAAACGGTGCAGAAGCTTTCACTGGTTCCATAAAATAGAGGACTGTTTAGCGGTAAAGCAATTTTACTTATAAATGTATGTTTCTGTCCATATTTTTGTGTGCAATAAATAATAAATAAATAAAATAAATAAATAAATACTTTTGATATCTTCAGCCAAGTTACGATTTTGATATTAAATCAACTGGAAATAGACATAAAATATTGTGCTTTGTATTTTTCTTATAATACTAATTGCATACATAGAGATTTTTGGAAGAATATAAATAAATAAAAAAAATATATTTGTGGCTTATGCCCATGTTCTACAAATAAATTATTACATATTACAATTAGAATAATGAAAGTCTAAATTAAAAATTACAATATTATATTGCACGAATGTTGAAGGCTGTACATAGGTACTAGGTACGTTACACGCCCACACACAGCCCTCAACACTCCGTTGTCAGATTGCCCCTCTCTCTAACGTGCCCGATCCACGCGTGACAGACATAATTTTGTCGTGTGTATTCTCTTATCCTATTGGAGGATATTTCAATATGGCGAGTTTCTCGCAACTTTATAACAATTAAATGTGCGACAAACTTTTGTCATAGCACTGCATTTTACGGGGGCTGCCTAGTCTTTCCATAAAGGACGCGCGCCGTTTTCTCATCTAATATACTAAGAGATATATGTCCTTAGTATATTAGACTATATGTCCTTTATTCATGCTCACTAAAGTGTCCTGACTTGCGGTGGCGTATGGGCCGGGTCGTTGGGTTCCCTCTAATATGGTTGAGCCCGGCGATGGCTGTCCCATACGTCAAACCCGTGAACGTGGTGCTGCTTGGGGGGACTGGTCTACTCTAGTCAATTGCCGGTTGTTTTTTTGGTTATATAATTTAGTTTTTCTATTTTGACTGATTGCCTTCCTCTAATTGCATACTTCGTTTGCACTCTTTGTTATATTAATCAAATTGCATGAAATAATAATTTTGTAAAATATTTTGAAAAGCCTGTGGAGTTTCTTCCGGCGAGTTCTTCTCCACAGAAGACAGCCAAATTGTGAACTCGCCTCGATGTCGAAAAGTGATTTGTAAAATCTTACTTCGAAGAAAACATATTTCATTTCATCATTTCATTTCATTCATTCCTTGCTGAAACAGGACGAGAAGAGAAAAATACTAATTTCATAACAGCCTTCGCAATGGTAAAATAAAATTACTATACTATTATTATACGTAGATTCCGGATTGAAATACCGGTAGGCGCGCTTGACGTACAAATGGCGGCCCCGTAGCGTAGTTGGTAGTACGCCTGCCTACGAAGCACAGGGTCGCGGGTTCGAATCCCGCCCAGGGCAAACATTCGTGTGATGAGCACTTGTGTTTGCCTTGTGTCTGGATGTTGTATATTTATATATGTATGTATATCAGCTGTCTGACACCCATAGTACAGGCTCTGCCTAGTTTGGGGTCAGGTGGCCGTGTGTGAGATGTCCCTCATATTTATTTATATTTAAATATTACTTATGAAAAATTATAAAGCGATGCAAGTATTTCAAGAAAAACACACTTTTAAATTCTTTAACTTATTTGAACCGCTTAGAGTTTTTAAAAATAGCTTTTTTAAGACTAATTTTTTTTCACCTTTTTCGGGAACGTAGGTAGGTTAATGAGTAACCCAGAGAGATTGGAAGAGCCGCTTAAGCGAAGCGGCTCTTCCAAACTCTCTGGAGTAACCAAATGCTGTCAAGTCTGAAAGTAGGCACTCCATGTCTCAGACGTCAAATTATAACAGCTGACCACTAGAGTTGGGAATATCGTATTATGTTACTGTGATGAAAAATATTATAAGCTATTTCTGTACAAGGAAGTTATGATATTTCATCCAGGTCGAGGACTGGGTTTCATATCAGCGATATTGCAGTATCCTCTCTCATTTAAAATTCCCATCTTGTCCTGAGCACGAACTATCCAAATACAACAACGGCGGGATCTACACATTTATATCCATTGCGTTTTGAAAATTTACACTTTAGATATCAGCTCATAGTATAGGTATATCTCCACTGAACAGCTCTAGCTTACTCCTATTTACCCCACTGACTTAGTTCAAGTTGGTCTACTTCACAGACAGTATTTTTTTTACTTCGCATGGGTATGTGCAGATTTACTCAAAAACATTTTCTTTCGCTGTTAGAGTGTTAATATATTCAAAATGATATCAAAGAACCAAATATTACTTTGATATAGCTGTCAGGGATTGAACTCGCGTTTTTAAAACCGATACCTCTGCCGGAACCATGGCACAATCGCTAAAAATACAAAACTTTGCAGATAAAATAAATCGTAGCAAGCAATGTAAATAAAACAGGGTGAATAAGTCGCTTCTCATTGGCCGCAGAGTAGTCGTCACGTACTACATGGCGTGTTGTGTTCGCCGTAATGCAGATGCTTACATAAACAGCATTGCAACAGAAACTTATCACAAGAATATGACCTTATTTATGAATTCAATAAAAGCCTATCTATGAACATTCTTAGATTTTGTTGTTAATTGATTAATTACTTATCGGTTGTTAATTGCACTAACACACATTGGCACGGGTTTTCTCCACGATTTAGTTTTAAATTGAGCTTACCGATATTTCGACCGGGTTACACCGATCATGGTCAATATGTTTATATTGGATAAAAATGCACCTGTACTTACACTAGATTTGCATGGTCAGATAATTTTATAACAATAAAAATATTTTATTTTACTACAAGCATAACATTTTTGTTATTGTACGTAAACACAGATAAAAAACTTATAGTGCAATAAATAAAATACCTACAGATTTATTTAATGATATCAACTAGAAACGTACCTAGAGAATGACCAGCAATATTCACCTGTGTTTTATTTTTTTCAGGACTAACTAATTTGGTGAAGCTTCTTGTTACATAAAAGTGAAGGGCAAAAAAAACCCGAACTATCTTCCCAAGGGTTGTGGCCTAACAGGCAGATACTTAGATTTTAAAATATAATACAAATATAATTAATAGAGATATTTATTCCTTTTACCTACATCTTATCTGGTTCTTTCATTTTGCTTGGCCTTCCACTACCCTATCCATTTTCCTATTCTACTAATATTAATGAAGGCAAATGTTTGTGATGATGGATGTTTGTTAGGTACTCTTTCACGCAAAACTACTGAATTGATGTTAATGAAACTATGCAATAATATATGCAATAGCTTATACATTAGAATAACACATAGACTTATCTTTACTGCGGGAAATCCCTCATCCCTACGGAAAACCTGAAAGGCCGAGCCGTGGGGCGGAAAGCTAGTTGGCTATTTAAGATGTAAGTGTTGGTTAAGCAATTTCTGAATGGACACTTAGTCAACGGTTTTAAGGAATTTTCTTTTACAGGAATCAAATAATCGACATCCATACAAAATTAGTCATTTGTATGATAATTGAACAGTTTTTTCTAATTGACTTCCAAAGAGTAAAAAGTGATGATGATTTATAGCTGGCACCGACTCCAAGGTGAAGTGTGTAACACATGTTAATATGATGTTATTACTTAGGTAAATAAGCTTTCAGCTAGATTTTTTTTGTTTTTTACCTTTTAGCTGTGCTTTTAGTGTAGGATAGGATCTTTGAAGGAGGTTTTATATTATCTTTTTATAATGGTTCTGTTCTGATCGCAATTTCTTAAAATAAAATATAATGGTTCCTCTAATGCAGGGACACGAGAAGTTTAGTTGCGAACAAGCAGAGCCGTCAGAAGCAAGTGTTGTGTAAAATTAACTGCTTGTTCGTGATCCCGAGCCGTAAACTATAAAAGCTATAGAAATTCACTGCTTGTAAGTAACGAATGGTGGGATCTGCATGCTTCGTTAGTTATTTTATAGCTATAATAGAGGAAATTTTCACAAGTTATGGTCTAAACTTAAAAAGTCGCTGTCTTTTTCGTTAGTATTTGAACCGAAAAGGGTAATATTAAGTGACGAATGGATCAAGACGATAAATTGTAGCGCGGCTGTCAAATTACTTAGGCGTAGTAAAATCTTGTACCTTTAAACGAGCAATAATTGTATATTTATTTATAAATTTATTTCTGTGATCTCGGAAACGGCTCTAACGATTTCGCTCTAGATTAGTCTTGTTTGGAAAAACGCGTGTTTTCGAGTTTTCATGCGTTTTTCTTTACACGCAGAATATGGTCGCTAATTTCGTCCTACCGACTACTGTCCGTCTGGTCCAGTGGGTTAAAACGCGGACGGCAAGAAACGAGTGTTAGGGGTCAAATCCCGCACATTGTAAACGCTGAGGGAATAATGAATGTAAATGATAACAGATTCTGAATGCCATTTTTAGACCTACTCTTAATATTTAATAATACTTATAATATTTGACGCTAGAATCCTAACTAGTAAAAAAATATATATTTAAAAATAGAACGTTCTTCTGGAGCTGAGTGACTGAGCCTTTTCTTTTCTTGAGTCCAGAGGGCACCTGTTGATTCCGACGACCGCAGATAGTCGCACTTAAGCCAACTCTAAATCCATTAAGTAGACTATAAGCCCTCACGAGACTAGTCTAGCCTAGTAATGATACGGCGTAGTCAGCTAAGTGAGGAAAATTGGATATTGATACACTAACAACAAAAATATGTAGACATCCATATCTGGCTAAATTTAGTAGGTATGTAATTTTGAATGGAAAATATCCGTTGCATTGCTTCAATTTTAAAATTTTGACAGAAATAGACAAGTTATATAATTATGACTATGAATATGGTAAAAGCAACTAAAAGGGTTTTGAAACAATTTATTTTTGTGCCTATAACTTTTGAAATTGCACTGCACAAAAATCCCATGAGACACAAAAATTTTACTAAATCATTTAATAATGTTAGTGCGCCTGTGTTGGCACTGATAGCGAAAAGGTTGTGGGTTCGATTCCTTTCCCGAATTAAACGTTTTTAATTTTCGTACCGATTTAATATAGTGAAATAAGTTATCTTTTGATGATGGGGCTTGAAAATACAAAGTTACACATTTTATTATTAAAAAAATCTTTAATAATACTCTTACATCTCATTTTGTATCTAAATAAAATACAGTATTTACAATCTTACCTACTTAATTTAAGATAATTTTAACTACAGTAATGTCACATTATTTAAACTTTGTCACTGTTGCAACTCCCCGTAACCTTACAATTGGCAGTTTTAAAAGGCAGTGTCCGTAGCTGATTATTTTCAGTATTTTAATAATATTACTAAAATAAAAAAAGCTCAAAAACTAACTCGAAGAACTAATAAATAGACGGTCCCAAAGACGCACAATATTTTTCAGTTATAATTTTCGAAATGTTTTTTTTTCTTGGTAGGTATCGTTATTTTATTTTTTTTATAATGTTGTGGAATTTATTTTAATACTAGCTGTCCGCCCGCGGCTATACGCCCGCGTTGTTTTTTTTTTTATTCTTTTTTTTTTACCTTTTAAACCTTCCCTGGACTTCCACGAATATTTCAAGACCAAAATTAGCCAAATCGGTTCAGCCGTTCTCGAGTTTTAGCGAGACTAACGAACAGCAATCCATTTTTATATATAAGAAGATTTAAAAATTATTAAGTTAAAAATGTTGTTGTTGCATTTTATCTCAATATTGTACACCTTTGGGAAAGAAAAATGGCTACCTAAAAATAATTTTAAATACATACTTTTATTTACGTCAACTTAAACCAATATCAAAATTTACATTTCAATATTTTATATCACCCGATCTTCTGTTTTTGAATAAAGAGCCGATAAAATTCAGTAATTGAAAAAGAAAAAATAAAACAGTTTTCTTTTATGTTTGTCTTAGTAGGGTAAATAACTAGATTCTTAGAGTATTTGGTGGACAGAAAGTAGGTTACAGTTTTAGAGGATTTTCTATCATTATTGCTTTGATCAACAATAATGAAGCATACAAAAAAAGGAATTTAAACAGTCATTATCATTACTCTACAAATTCATTCTGTTCAATTTTGCTCTCTGCAATGTCATCAAGGTAAACAGAAAATTTTGCACGAAAATCTTGATTTTCCAGATTTCTTAAATTGTATCCAAAAGGACAGGAAAAAATCGTATGGGGCCCGGTCTTTTATTCACAGAAAAATCTAACCACTATATAGAAAAAATATATAGATTCTAGACATAAAACTGAGTCCACATGTCCAGTTGTGGAATTTAAGTGCCCCCCATTTAGGAGATATTAATTTTTTTCAATGTGAAAAAGTTGTACACTCAGCAAGTCTATAAAACGCACCTGCCACTACCTATCTCTTTCTAACACCTAGCTAAGGCTACTCTTGTCTTCTCTTTCTTACAAGGTTATTAAAATAGTTAACTAAACCGCGAAAACGATTTTCAGTGACATTATGCGAGACATTTACAGCACATGCTATGCTCATTTTTGAAGTTTTGAATACAGAATAAATCGTTTTCGCGGTTTAGTAACTATTTTGTAAGAAAGAGAAGACAAGAGTAGCCTTAGCTAGGTGTTAGAAAGAGATAGGTAGTGGCAGGTGCGTTTTATAGACTTGCTGAGTGGACAACTTTTTCACATTGAAAAAAATTAATATCTCCTAAATGGGGGGCACTTAAATTCCACAACTGGACATGTGGACTCAGTTTTATGTCTAGAATCTATATATTTTTTCTATATAGTGGTTAGATTTTTCTGTGAATAATAGCCCAAAAAAATCCATGTCCTTTTACTTGACGAATAGTCCGCCAAACTTACATAGATTCTTTCAAAAAAGTCATCCGTGTAAAAGATTTTCTTTTTTATTTAGTTAAAGCGCCATCTAACCAGCGATTTGAAAACTAACTAATGGAGCAAAATCGAACAGAAACTCTATAAATCTTCAAAGGTAACTCTTATCGCTTGGCTGCCGGCGCTTGAGTGTGGTGTTGGCAGCCCTCGACGTTCTCCGGCCAATCGCAGACGTTCTCGTTAGGGTTAAACACGAGGTTGGAAGGGCACGGCATGTGGTGCTTTCTCTCTCCCTCGCACATGTAGTACATGGTGCAGTCGGCCTTGTCTTTGTGGTAGGAGATGTGGCCGTCTTCTTCTTCGCACGTCACTTCGTTAGCTAGAGAGATAAATAAAATATTGTAGTTTGTTTTGTTATTTTCTCTCTAAGACTTATCTATAAAATGCTTTGGTTTTTTATTAACCGATATATTTGTTTTTGTATGTACTATTTTATAAATAACAGCAATAAAGAAGCCCAATGTTCATGGTAGAAATGAAAGAAGGGAGGTTGGAAAGCTAAAACACATTTTGAGAAATAATACATATTATAAACTTCTTCTGCCTAAAATGATGAGCTGTTAACGGAACCTAAAATGATGGGTGAAGTAAAAAGGCACATTGAAAGACGGAAGATATCTTGGCTTAGGAACATTCAGAAGTGCTAATATTTAAGAGCTGTTTTGAATTGAAGCAACAAGGAATATTCTAGAAGCGGACGGCAGAATTCCAGTAATAGACTGCTACCAGAAGCAACGGACCTGAACACTATGCCATTACACAGACATGGACATGATAGTCTGTCTGAACTTAAAGAAATATACCAGTCCCCCTAGCATAACCGTTCACGCATGACAGAAATAATTTTTTCGTGCGTTTTCTCTTATCCTATTGGAGAATATTTCAATATGACGGCTTTCTCATGGTATTTTGACAGCGAAGTAAATAAAAGACACTGAAAGAACATGAAAGACACTTACGATCTTTAGTAGTGTACTGCCCGTTAGGGTTGGAAGACTCGTAAGGGCCATCATACTCCAGCTTGACCTTGTAGCCGCTCAGCTCCTGCTTCATGGCCGTGATGAGGGGGTACTTTCCGGTCCCGCAGGACCCTCGGAAGTCGTCCATGTCGATAGACCACACCATGATGCCTCCGAACCCTTCTTCTTTCAGCCATGCCATCTGGAAGGCATTTTTTTGGTATTAAATTAAGAGGAAGTGTACTAGTATAAAGAAAGAAAGACGTCAAATGATCAGTAAAGCAATAAACTATTGATTGAGTCGATGACAAGGTTACCTCCTCGTGATCATCTCAATTTAATTTGGAAACATGGGTGTCTTATAAAGTTCGCATGAACTTGGATAGATGGACCTAGAGTCTACTCTCTTAATAAGAATATGCTGAATTTCGCTAGATTCTGTGCCTGTGTTTGACTCGGCTAGCCAAGGACACTTTTTTTATAATTGGCTCATGTCGAAAAGGTACGACCAATCAAGCTTCACCGGACTTGAGATATTATAGCCAAAGAGCCGCGGTAATGAGTCCCTGCCTGAACACAATGTTTTTAATTTTCGCTTCGATTTAAAACTACTAGTATATCACACTTTAGTTCATTATAGGTATTCGTTTACTGAAGCACGTAAACAAAATACACCCTCATCAGTACTAACCTTAGTTTTTAGCGATCTCTCATCATCGAATCCGACCCACTGGTCTTCCCTGTATGCGAAAGGCACCATCTGCTCGTTGTCCCAAACCAGGGTGGTGTTGTCTTCGCGAAGGAACTCGCAGATCTCGTAGTAGGACATGAATCCAGCCTCGTTGGTGTAGCGTCCGGCGTTGCCTGGGAAATATCAGAGTTCTATAGTAAAATATAAACGGAAATGGAATTAGGCTTGTTAATCTTGTTATAATTCGTAAAGCCTTTTATGCTATTGATTGAGCTGGTCATTGAGTTAGCTTTGTATTCTAATCCGATATCAGACAATATTTGAAAATGTATATCATAAATTTAAAGTAAATTATTGTCTAATAATATATATTTTATGTAAAATAATGAATCTACGAACAGGCATGTAAACTTTTAATACATGTAGTTAGTTAATTTTTGTCATTTATCCTTTAGAAAAGTTCAAATAGGTATCGAAATAAGAAGCAATAAATAATTAGATATTAAATAAGCTGCATTTCTTTGCACAACCTAGAAAAAAATTAAAATTTTATTAGTGATCCTTTGGAAACCTGAGGAATTCAATAATTTTGCACTTATAGAGCGGAGATAGATTAGTCAAGTTAGCCCGACAGCACGTAGCGCGTAGGCGGATGTGCCATTTTATTCCTTCCTAGTGATCCCAGGAGAAGAAAAATCTAAACTTAGTCTTACCAATATTTTGAAAAGTTCGTCGATATGGATGAATGTTCGCGAATATTTTTTACGAGAAGAAGACAAGTTGATAAATGTTTTATTTTTTTTGTATTAGGACAACATTTTACTTTTTGCCGAATAATATAACTACTGAATTAATTATAAGGGCAAAAATATTATAATAAGGAAATCGCAACGGTATGCTCAATATCGATTAGTTTAGATGAGCCGTACTTTCTGTAGTATAGTTTTGTTATTAAACTAGTCATCATCATCTCAGCCTGTAGACGTCCACTGCTGGACAAAGGCCTCCCCCAAGGATCTCCACAATGATCGGTCCCGCGCTGCCCGCATCCAGCGGCTCCCCGCGACCCTCACCAGGTCGTCTGTCCACCTCGTGGGCCTGCCCAAACTAATCAAATCCGAATATTTCTTTTGTTGTTTGTACTACCACGTTTTAATTATCTATCAATCGTCCATTTATTGTTTTGTATGTCTCATTTTTATCGAAAACACGATAGCTGTTGATAAAATAAAGTAACTCACCACCACCGGAAGCGGGAGCACCGATGTCGAATTGCGTGTCGTTGATCAGAGTGAAGGATCTTCCATACGTCGGCATACCAATCATCAGCTTCTCCTTGGGGGCGCCTTGGCGGACCCACTCGCGGGCTGAGTAATCCTGGTAAACAATGCAAGAGTCAACGTCAGAAGGTTCATTTTCAAGACCCACTTCTTCTTCCTTAAGACACTCTGAACCGGCATTTTCTGAGCGAGCTCGTTCCACCCTCGGCCTCATCTTTCCCCAAAGGGCCTAAGTGAGATCAAGAGCAAACCCATAATATTGAAAAAAAAAGCCTTATGAAGTAACTGTTAACGAACTCGGTGTTAGAATCCAAGGATGTCTAAGAACTAAAAAATAAGATTGAATAAAGATTTCTTCATCGTCCAACGCCAAAGGAAAATTCAAATTATAAAAAAAGAAATGGAACTTGACAAATTATCCAATAAATATGGAACATAACAAGAGCATTAATAATACATTTTTCATATTATTTTCAAATCACATCATCATGTTTATATAACATGAGGTTGAAACTTTTCTTTCAAAATACAAAAGCATTGAAGTATTTTTCTAAAAAAAATATGTTCAAATATTCGGATATTTTAACAGCAGTAGTTGTAGTTTTTGTATGAGTTTTAGGAATAAAAGACAAAATAACCTAAAAGTTGAAGATTCAAGTTAGGAAAGGGAAATCAGAATTACATACCACAGTGAGTTTCTTTTGGTAACTAGTGGCGCTCTCTAGCGGGAAGAGCGGGCTGTTGTGTCCTACTTGTCGCTCCCACTGGCCATGGAAATCATACGTCATTACGTTGATGAAGTCCTGGAAGAAGGCAAAAACATTGAGTTACAACATCAATACCAATCATCTTGCTGTATCTGGAAAAATTATCAGTCCTATTATTTGTGTGGCAAAAAGAACCAGTTTTAATGATGAATAATTTAAATACTACTAGTAAAGTATAACAACTGCAGCTAAATTTAGTCCTCTTCCTTAGAAGGAAGAACTGTAATCCCCACTTGGCTATAGCAAATTGTTGGCGATACCGGTTGTTTTTTCTCATTACCTTTAGTCTTTACAACACTCAAAGTAGGTATTTGGATTGGTTAAGTTGTAAGTTGGGAACAGTTTTTTGTAGCAAGCTTACCAAATATTTGGAAATTTCCGGAACATCGTATCCAGCAGCAATGGCCTCGAAGGAAGCTGGAACTGCTGCGGTGAGGAGCAGTCGAGGCTGGCCAGAGGTCTTTGCTTCTCCTTCGAATGCCAGACGCAGCTCTTTGAGGAGGGAGACGAACGCTGCGCGATCGTCGGCACCTCTGTTAGAAATGTTAAAGATATAATTATCATCATCATCATCATCATCATCATGGATCCAGACCGATTTCGGCCATCGTGACCTCTTATATGGAACTCCTAACTCTATTGCCCTGCCCTCTCGTGCGCCCGCTGGTGGCTGGCATAACCAATCTTGGCAGAAAATGTGCGGCCACACTTAGGGCAGGTGAGAATGTCCTTCCGGTAACAATAGTTCACAGCCACTGCTGATCTGGCTTTGAGCTCATCTTGCTTAGCATCCAGCTCCTCCCTTCTCTTGCTTTCGAAAGCATAGACGCTACTACTAACGAGATCCATCCACTTAGACCAATTCATTGCAAGCGACTCCCACTCAGAAGGTTCAATATTACACCGTTTCATATGCCTCTTTAGCACATCTTTATAATAAGGGGCTCGAGCGTACCTTTAATTAGGGTCTCACGGTGACACATTGCGCAAAACTGCCAGTTCTATTCAAACTAATATCACATCGCCTCTTTAAAGTTAAAGAGTTACAACAGATCATCACAGGCATTTACAACCCAGGACCAGGCTATGCAACAGTCATGGTCATGGACTGACAAGTAACGATAAATAAATGTTATGGTTTTGACAGATCACTTACCTAGGATACTCCCAGTCAACGTCAAGTCCGTTGAATTGGTAATCCCTGAGGAACTCGATGGCTTCGTAGACGAACTGGTTCATCCTGAATACATTGGAGGTGAGCTCCTTAAAAGGAGTGGAGCCAAACGCCCAACCACCGATAGCTAAGAGGACCTGGAAGAAATTTCATACTATCAAGTCAAATGTCTTACCCCCTGGCCACAGCTTCGCACGACGCCGCCGCCGCCGCCGCCGCCGTCGCGCGAAGCTGTGGCCAGGCCCTTATGATTAATTGATTTAGGCTTCACCTTGTGGAAATCCATAAATATTATAAGTGTGGGCTAAAGATTCATTAAAGCTAGTGAAATTACTTCTGGTTTGTGTTATTCAAAATAGTATCAGAGGCGTTGGCTTTGAATTTATTACTTGGTGCAGATAAATTTGTTTCAATTAATTTATGACACTTATTTTATTTATTTTAGTAAAAATATATCACCCCGCAAAACCACTTATATGATGGTAGATACAAGGACTAAAAAAACAAAGATAAATAAATAATAAAGTTAGTTTATAAGCTTTTTGTAGGAGGGATACAAAAATTATAGTTACGTCGTATTAAATAAAAATTAGAACGAAATTAAATTAAATTTAATAACGGATAAATGATAGAAATAAGGTGACACGTTTGTTAAACAATTTAATTATAGAGATTATTTTTTTAATTCATTGGCAGTATATCATCAGAATTAATAAGTGAACGAATATGAGATCCTTTCAAATCACGGTATAATTTCATTAATAATCCTGTATTAAACCAACAAATTCGATGCCTGAACTTCCTGTATTAATAATGAAAACCAATTTAAACTCAAAGCTAATGGCTCAAGTTGAAAGCATTTAACTTAGGATCTGATAATAGCTTATAATTACTCTCCAAACCAAACTTTACTTAACTAAAGCAAAGTAACGAGCTTAAAGAACTTCCAACAAAGCCCAGTTTTATTTTAGTTTATAATTTAATGGTACCTTTATGATGCTTATTTATCAAGAGCTTATCGGCCTAAATAAATTTATTATTGTACGTAATAAAATTTATAACAATGCTTAGTCCATTGACAAAGTGTTTACTAAAAATAATGTACTTTAGCGGAAATATTGTACTTACACTTACTTAATACACATTGTTTGCTCTACGATAGAAACTATAAATGTCATTTCCTTTCCTATGCGCTATGTAAATTTTATTGGACCATAGTACGTTAAATAAATCAAGAAGAATGCCAGATACAACTCTGCATCACTTAGTATTGTTACTGTGTAAAACATGTCTTTCAAGAACAAACACGAAATTGTATCATCTAAAAATCAAATTGTAACCAACAAGCAAAAAAGAACTGTAAAGTACCTTTAAATCAGGGTTCTTTTCCCTCAGCGCGATGACTTTATCATACATGTCGGCGTCCTTTTCGTCCCCTTCAGCCAGTTTGTGGTCCTTGAGCGTCGCGAAGGCGTAGATGACGTGGGTGCATAGGGCGGGGTCAACGTTCTCTGGGGTGAAGCGACCAGCGCTGGGCCGTTTGGAAGACCAGGACGTCAGGTAGCAGAGAACTTGGGGCTCACGCTCTGAAAAAAGAAGGTTCATTTTAGTTTATATATTTGTATGATTGTTTTTTATGCAATAAACTTTTTCTATCGATCTATCTATATAGAAAAGGAATGACCCTATCCCTAACAGGGTAAGCAGGTCTTTACGTCTTGGGGTCATAAGCATTACTAACTAAAAAAGAAAGAAATATATAAGATTAATTATGTTTTAAAATCTTACAACATTTATTTTATCTGTAGAAACCTTATCTGAAAACATTAATCATAATCATAATCCTTCTTGTTTGACAAGTACAATACGTACGGAATACCTACTAAAATAACATTAAATTGCATTTTTCTAACAAAAAAAAATATTTAGAGAAGCTTTTATTTTTGCATAAGGAAAAATTATAGCAGACTAATTTGAATGAGGAAAAGATTATATAATTTCTCATACAATCAAAATTGAATTCTAAAATCCCAATCGCATCAAAGCCAGCGTGCCATTTTTATATTAACACTGTCAATCATTCAAAACTGAAATCCAATTTCAACTCAATCCCTTTGAAAGCTCGTATCAATTATACTTTGAGGAAGGAGAAGATAAATGATCACTATTTGAAATTCCAATCCGACACTTTATCGCGGCAAAGTTGGCAGAACTCCGAAAGAGTAATTTAGAAAATCACTTTGCATACTGAAGAATGAAAAAAAGTTTCCTCCTGTGTAAAATACATTATTTATAACCTTACTTGAGAGCACCTAAAAGTTGGGGAAGTACTTGTAAAGATTGTCGCGGGATGTCATAACCTTGATGGTATTAAATCACAAAACCCATTTCGCACACGCACGCCAATCTTACTTAGACCTCCAACATTATCACTAGTCCATTAATCTGACATTATGTTAAAGGGTGTTATTAATGCAGTCAGGGTTCAAGATAAAATGGGCACCAAAAGGCTTGAACGTGAAAGCACTCGATGTTCCAAACTTTTAGCAACTATGTCGTGAGAAGTCGACTTTTCTAAGCCTTTAGACTGGGAACAACGGAGTGCTGAGAAGTGACCCTTGCGGTACTTGAGCTAAGAATTGTAGCTTTTAGTGTTGCGTTGATGGAGAATGGTTGTGACGCTTAGGGGAGGTAAGTAGCTATTCGTTGAGGATATTGTTTTATTATCTCCGCCTCTTGCAACTGAGATTTACACTTCAAAAAGTGCTTCAGATTATGTTTTAAGCGTTATCAAATGCTTGTTGAAGATTCGTATTACTGGGAATGGTTTGGAAGAAGTATATTGTTGCATATTTCTATACAATGTAGGTACTATATTACGCATACCTACATACATGTAACTTTATATGTTTCCAAAAATAAACGGTAAGAGGCATAATTCGCAACAATGGAATTGGGCTGCGTGCGACAGATTTCAATATATTTTGTGTGTCACGTAATGTTTGCTTTTCTCCCTCACGTTAGAAAGGATATTTCAAATGTGTACATGTTTGAATTTACTGATGTAATGTTGAATCATTAGAGAGTATTTGAAGTAAATATTAATCGATGTAACGTAACCATAAAATAAATTACTAAAAAACTTTGATAGTTTCAACTTTGATAGATTCCACCTTATGTAATCGAGTGTGTATTAAAATTTGATAAGTATTTTGGTACAATTATAACTTCTTTTTAAGTACAAATTTTACTACCTTACAATCCGCAAAGAAGATTAAAATATACTGGTAGAGATACATACAAATCTCCTTAAAATAAAATAGGTAAGATTTATCTCCAATCCACATCACTATCTCTTAGTTCTGCTCTTGACAAGCGAGGTGGCTTTTCGCCGCAACGTCTCCTTGGCTTTGTACCGAGACACGATACGAACCATAAAAGCAGAATAAAAAAAACACTAACAGACCAAAGTGTGCGGGCTAGAAAATAGTAACTGATTTTAAGATAAATAAAAAAATATATGGGTCGAGTTAGCCGATTGAGTATTATAAAATACAGTCAGCTACAGGGATAAATTTAACCCAATATTTGGCACCAAGGTGTACGTTAAGCAACTGACTGTACCTACTCTGCCGTCTACTCTACCTGTGTAAACCCGGCTTAACTGCTTTTGAATAACATCTTCGCACAAATTCATCTTATCTACCATTAATCTCACTGTTGTCTTGTATCTACCATTGTATGTACTATTTATTATTATTGTCTGAGGTTACCTGCCTTATAATTATAAGGGTACTTAACAGGGTCCATAAAGTTTCATATTTTTTAATAGGTACAAATACAATAGGTACAATACAAATATTCTTTATTGACATCAGAAATAAATAGTACTGTTATATTATAATTTTAAAATGTGAAACAAATGGCTAAAGAAGCAATCTCTTTCAAGCATCCAAGCAGATAGACAAGTACTTAACAGCGCGGGTTGATGACACTAACATAAATACAATTGTTAGTAGTATAAATGAAATAATAATAATAACTATAATAGCTTGAGAACTTTTGAAAGATAAATCAGTTTATTTGTTCGTCTGTTTGACGATAAAAATAAAGTTTGTGCTTTATTCCGAGTCATGATACGAGCGCAGCCAAGAGGAATAAATCACCCGACTTGACATAGTTTTTAACAAAGGTATGAGCTGATTTCTTATTTAGGAGAAAATAGAAATAAATATTTTCTCGCAAGAGAATGTGACGTGAGAAGATTGGAAGTGATTTATTTCGTTTATGATGTGGGTGTTGACGAAATATAATATTTAGTTTTTAATATTGTTACTAGAATGAATAATATTTTGATTATTATATTCTTTGCCAACTATGAATTCAGTAAGGACGATGAATTCTTTTATAGTACTTAGTATAGTAGTTACCTAAATTCAAAAATCCAGATTTGAAAGACTTTAATATTTTTTTTTGTTATTAGAGCATTTATTTTTTAAGATAATTAAAATAAGCAAAATATTAACATGTTTTTTTTTATAATCCGAAGGGATCTGACTGATCGTATTTAATAAAACTAACAGCATAAAAATAAGGTAACTAATCTAAAACATATTACAAACTAATTAGAAAGCCCGGCAAGTAAAGGTAAACGTCTAACTTTGATTTTATCTACAAGCAAGCAAATTGCTACTGTATAAAATATCAGAGAAAGTAAAGTCGTGGCTTTATAGCCATGGCTGGTTATCCAAAGCATTTGAAATTGTTTGACGACATGCTAAAAGTTGTTTTAAAGGTCAACCTGAGTGAAGAAGATAGATAACATTGTATAAATTATTGGCGAAATGCCTTGCAAAAGTTTGCCTTGTACTTAAGTGTATAAAGTAATTAGCTATCGTTAATTTTCCTGTGACAGTAGGTAGTAGAGCAAATAAAATTTATTAATGTAAAATTTTAGTTAAAAAATATATTTCATTTGTTACTTAATTTATAGAATTAATACCTAATTAACAATTTTGACGTAGAGACGGCGCTAGTTCAATGTTTATTTAAGGCTTTCGCGCTTAGTACACATTATAACGTAACATGCCTCTTTAAAATTGATTTAATTTTAATTTTTACCTTAAGACCCGTAAAAATAGTTAT
This sequence comes from Teleiodes luculella, assembly GCA_948473455.1. Lineage (NCBI taxonomy): Eukaryota > Metazoa > Arthropoda > Insecta > Lepidoptera > Gelechiidae > Teleiodes > Teleiodes luculella. The sequence goes on from OX419595.1 coordinate 14,601,499, forward strand.
ATAGTTATAACGCTAGTTCAACTGGAACTAGATTTGTGGTCCTATCCTATTTTTAGTCGATTTTTTGTCAATTGCGTTCAATAACTTATTTATATGAATAAATGTGATATTTTTCATTTAATATAGAACGATAGACTAATTTGTTTCCGTTGTTTACGATTACCGTTTATGTCTACGGTAACATGGTAATTGGGACATCAATCATTGCTACCGATATCTTTAATGTACTCACTATTTTTGTCCAAGATGGCCGCATTCTTGTTCTTGACGATGACAGTCTTGTGTGGTTTCTTGACCTTCCTGAGAACTTCTGCCAGGCTGATGACCTCTGGCTGGGGTTTCTCCTCCTCTTCCACCACCACGTTGGCAGCTACAGACGCCCAGTCCACATCTTTAGCGTCCTTGCCTCGGGAAATGCCTCGGAGTTCCTCTCTACAAAAAAGTATTTATTTGTATCCGACGATCTGGTGAGGGTCGCGGGAAGCCGCTGGATGCTTGCATCGCAAGACCGTTCGTTGTAGAGATCTTTGGGGAGGCGTTTGTCCTGCATTCGACGTCCTGATCACGATGATGATGATGATGGTATCAAAGAATCTCTAGAGCTTACGATAGGACGTAAAACTTACATGAGACTTATGGCACAAGGTAAATGTTTTATGTCGAACATGGTTAAATTTTCGTTACAGTAAATGATCTTGAAGACTGTCTATTTTAAAAGTTTATGGTTGTGATGAAATTATTAATAGTAACGTTGGAATTTAAATGTCAATAATATTATATTCGAAACATTTTAAAATAATTAATTTCAATCGAACGACTCGAAAATTCTGTGAACCGTCAGAAGAATTTAAAATTGTTCTTATTGTTTTTGTATTAGTTATAGAAAGATTTTAATTTTATGTCGTAAATATCAACGCACCTCATGGCTCCAATGAGAGGGTATTTGACGTCACCGCCGCACACGCCGCCGGAGAAGTCATCCATGTCAACGGTCCACACCATGGCTCCTCCGAAACCGTTGTCCTTGATCCACCTGAGGAAGAGATGATTAAATAAGACATAAAAATTACCTTTGTTGAATCTGATCTTGATAATTAAGGATCAAAAGGTTACAATAGAAAAGAATAATTTGAGAACGTGATTGATTTTCATTGAAATACACCGTGCTTTTTTAACCGTCTTACAAACGAAGCCCAATGTATATGCCCGTGATATAGAATATCTTGGCAATGTTTTTTTTTTTTTTTAAGAAAAAAAATCTAGGATTTTTTCAATAAAATAATCGATCGAGAGATCGAAAAATGTGTTTATCTCATATTTTTCTTTTGTTTTCCCATTATTTACGATTCTCACGCATGCGCAAATTGTTACTAAATTGTAAATATTATGTACAGGTTGATTCAAAAATATTTTGCATTATTTTATTTTACTTCACGGTTTTATTATTTTATTGATAAAAAAAAAATAACATTGCCAATATATTCTATATCACGGGCATATACATTGGGCTTCGTTTGTAAGACGGTTAAAAAAGCACGGTGTATATTTTATATTACATTGGTTTGTCGTCGAATATCAAGTTAAGTTAGAGACTAATAAATATGATTACTTAGGAACGAGAGAAACAAAAGCCAGGCTTGGTTTGAGCAAAGCTTTCTAACTTTTGACATAATTAAAGATTCTATTTGTGTTTAAGTAATCAAAAATACCTAATGTACATATTCATAAGAAACTTAGGTATGACAAATTGATGCAAACGCTTACCATACGAAGCAAAATTTTACAAAACAAAGAGACATCAAAGCTGGTAAATACCTTAGACCAGAGTGGTTCATTGTTCCTTGTTCAAAAGTTGCATTTGTCTGTGGAGAGGAAACTCTACATCGAATAACAAATTGATTATTTGAAAACATACAAGATACGAGTATTATTATAATGTAATTATCTTATGCCTTTGTTGTTTCTTATATCCGTCTATGAGTATTACCTTTCTTTATCTTAATGCCTACAAAAAAACCTATCCTATCCTATTTTACAAATTCCGTTCCTTTTGTTAATCATAAAATCGCGTTTCGTTTCTCCACTTTTAGTTATGCTAACAGCATGACGATAAACTGCAAAAAATGACGAATCTGTACCTCATCTTGTTCCTGATTGACTTCTCGTCGTCGAACCCGACCCACTGGTCGCCCTTGATGGCGTAAGGCACCTTCATTTCGTCATCCCAGACGTAAGTGGCGCCAGGGCTTCGCAGCATCTCACACACCTGGAGAACATTATGTATTATTATTATTATATTTCTAACCAGCCCTCCACTCAGCTGCTCCACCCGCTTTACCAGTTTTTCCCGGGGAAATGAGGTATTATCCCTAGGTGAAAGGCAGGCTATGTCCTTCCCTTGATATCATCTATTTATCTTCTACTATATCATAAAAAAATGTATAATAGTTACGTGTATTACGCAGAATGGCCGCACCGCCTCTGATCTTTCTTTTTGTGGTACGAGTACTTTATTTTTGAAAAAATAATGAATGAGTGCCAAGCCACAGGGCGCACAGAAAGGTATGATTATTTATACTAGCTTTCTGCTCCGCGGCTCCGCTCGCGTTAACAGATTTTCCCATGGGAAAGAAGTATTTTCCCGCGGTAAAAAGTAGCCTATGTGTTATTCGGATGTATAAGCTATATTATTGTAAAGTTTATTTAAGATCCATTCAGTAGTTTTTGCGTGAAAGAGTAAAAAACATACATCCATACTCACAAACTTTCGCGTTTATAATATTAGTAGGATTTTACTACTTAAACAGCTTTTGTCAATATACAAATTACTTCAGCAGTAGGCGTGAAAGTGGAACAAACATCTAAACAAATAAACATATCAACGTGTGATTATAGATGAGTCCCATTACAAGAAAGTAGCTCTGAAAACGAAAAATTGAGATAGAGGTCACAGTCATCATCTCAGCCCCTTTAGGCGAGCTTGGTCAATTTCTCAGATAGTCAATTTAGAGGCACGTCATATTCTTTGTACGTCATTTTCTAGGTTAGCCGATAGACGTCCACTGCTGGACAAAGGCCACAGTAAATGTATATTCGGGTAAGATCGGATTTGGTAAAAGATCGGATCCCTTAAAAATAAAGCGAATTTGTGGATATTTTTGAATACTGGCAACATAAAAAGCAAGACCATTTCATCCTGCCCCTCTTCGTAGGCCGCTTTTATCCCTAGGCCTAATAGTTTATGTGTAGCGATGAGTTAAACAAAAAATGGGATTTTTCACGTTTTAGGCACTGATCCGGACTTTTCCCTGGTTTGTTTTTTAATAAATTCGGGTATCAAATTACATGTTTTCATAAATATTTCAACTGTATAGGCAGAATTTGCAAATAAGCTATAAATTAAAGGAATTAATATTAATCTAGAGCTATTATTCGCAAAGATCCGATCTTTTGCCCGTTAGTTTAAGATCGGACTAAAAACAGTCCGGTGTTTTACGTCGAAAAAAATTCCAGTGGTTCACAAACTGAAAGGTAAAAATATATTTTCACGCACAGAATGAAAGCTGGTATAGTGAAATAGGAATACATAAAATTAATTTTAATTTTAGACACTTCCTTAAGGCCTTTTTTTCCAATTTAATGACACGCAATAAGTACTAAAAACGAACAAATATTTTCCTAAAATTTACTTAACTGGAGTATATTATGTTTTACCTAAATAATTTCGTTTAAGTTTCACATTACTAGCCCATCTAGTGACTTTATTTTTAAATTCTGTCCCTTTTTCAACTTGTACTTTCTTTTTAAAAATGTATAGGATCGCAAAAGCACGTCTTGTGCTAAAGTTTGAGAACCATAATTTTCTAAAATTTTATCATGCAGGAAAAGACCGGACATCAAAAGTCGAAAATATAATCAAAACGTCGGTCCCACCACATACAAAGAGCTTTTAAAAAAAAAGCACTATTGACGAAAACTAGATGAAATGCCGGACACAGACCTAGTAAGCACCTTATCCAACTATCAATAGAATTGAAATTAGATAGTAGTCCGAACTTACCACTCTAAGGTCCGATCTTTTCCTACCACTTTTAAAAGCATACCTGATTTTTAAATGGCTGTAAAATCCAAGCTGCTAGGCCTAGAAATCGGATTGAACTCTGAATTATAGAATGGTCTTCTGCGCTAAGTTTACTGTTTATTTCGTCGAGATAGCTTTCATACATCATGAGAAATATTAAGTTTTCCAAAGTCCTTTTCACTTGCCAAAAAACCGTCCGAACTTACCCGAATATACCTTACTTTTAATATTTTCACGCTACGAATGTCACTATCCGGTTGTTAAATACGTACAATTCCAATGGTCGGTTTCACTAGAGAAATCTTAAATATCACTTACAACCCGTTATTTACCTAACAATAGCGAATAAAACCGAACACTGCTATTAGTCAAGTACCGTTGAAAACAGGAATTTCATCTATTCCACTTCTAATTCTTAACTACATATAATTCACATTACAGCAATACTCTCACGAACGTATGCAATTTAACAGCATTTTTTCTTGTTCGTGTTATGTATTGTTTGAAATGTAATGGGTTACCTAACTAGGAACTTCGGTGTTTTTGAGCTAAATCGACTTGACCCAGAATGTCAGGTGATCGGTGATTGGTGATTGGTGGCTGTGAATGTCTGGTGAAGTGAGATTGATTGAAGAAACTCAACAGGTACAGAAGGCAGCACGGCTGCGGCTGGACACTTCCACTACAAAACTCACTCCTACCGCTACGGAATACGGGCGCTCTCAAGGTCAATACGTCAAGTCACATTTGCTGGCTACTGTACATAAGTAAAATGATAAATCTTTTCGTTAGAATTTGAAAATTTATTACAAAACGGAATAGTAATTGAGGTTAATATTTCAGTTAAAAATAATATTACTGTAACTGATATGAATGAAGCATGTGTGTGTATCGTGTAGTCCTTTTTAGCTTAAAAATGTCCACTGCTGGACAAAGACCTCCCCAAAGATCTCCACAATAATCAGCCTATCGCTGTCCGCATCCAGCGGCACTCCGCGATCCTCACCAGATTCTGGTTGCTGTGTTATGTAGTTAAAATAATGAAAATAGTAAGAAAAAAAATATTGTCTTCTCTAGTACGGTACCTTAAAAATATCGAGTCAGTCATTAGTATTCCTTTCAGGTCCATAGGTGACCTAACGGGACAAATTTACATATAGATGGAAGGTGAGCCTCCGTAAACTCCAATCATTGAATGAATTACTTGTAAAAGGGCTACTTGTGAATATGGAAATCGAAGGACCGACTAGATCTAAACGAAAGTTAGTTTTCTAATGGAGCGTCTACACTGGCACCGTTCTTTTGCTAGCATTTGTAAACGAGCAATAACTGGCAAGTAACAAATCTAACCCAGCGTGCCAAGCATTTAGTTACAGACAAAACAATACATTTTCGTGTAAAAAATTACGAGAATGTTTTGTTTTCGCTCTTAATTCACTTCTACGCTGACCGGAATTCATGTTCACATGTAATCTTTGTAACGCTTCGCTCCACGTCCACAACACTTCAATATCTAACGCCAAATGTTCATTACACGCAAACTCCCAGTGAGTATGGTCCTTAACATTAAAACGATCAAAACAAGTTCGTTAAGTCATAATGTTAGTAATCTTAATCGGTAATTATCACTCTCTACAGCGATATCGGTTTTAGTGATTTCCTTCTTGCTTAGCGTTTCATATTTTCGAATTCGTATAAATCGAATATTAGACCCTCATAAGATGAAGGAAACTTTGGTGAGAAAATCTGCACATATAAATGTGTGGAGGCAAAGGGATCTTCCGCCGGGCATGGTGGTGAGCCTGAAGACCGCGGTCCAACTGTACTTCGTTGGAACTTGTATTTATTCAATGTCTTTAGGAAACTATGATAGCGCGTTTCAGGCCTCGGTTTCTAATTGGTCGCTCTTCTAATGATACAGTATGTGGCGCGCCGCCCCAAGTGTGAAGTGCGCAACTGGGCTCGCGTGGTCGACTAGGCCTGTTCATCGTGAATTTAATATAGGCTTAAGCTTCTCGGTAGGGGCATATATAAACCCATGTTTGATATCACTCCATACAGAAAATGCGTTTTGACAACCTACTTCTTTCTGAATAACAACTGAATATCAACTACAAATCAATGGCGCTAGTAGGCGCTATGTAAAACACCCCCGAACACCACCGGCGGAGTCCCGCGGTGCCTGCGGGGTGCGGGGCGTGGGGCGCTATATAGGGCGGGGAACTCATTTTGGCGCGGGGGGGTGAGTGTCCTTTCTGTACGGGTTAGTACTATTACTTTCTTCTGTGATATAGGTGCCACTCACCTCATAGTAAGCCAGGAAACCAGCCTCCTTGGTATATTCCCCGGCCTTTCCTCCGTCCTTGGCGGGTGAGTTCACTTTGAAGCGGCTCGGATTGGTCAGTGTGAATGTCCGCCCGTAAGTTGGCATTCCTGGAAGACAATGTTCAAGTATAGCTTTCATTATCTAACACCTCGATTGTTGGCCTGGGTAGACAAGGAGATGCAGTTTGGGTTTCGATCGAGGTAAAAAAATAATAGTTAAATATAATAAATAGGTACCTACTAAGGATGTTATTAGTACTATTGTACAGCAGTGTGGGACGGTTACGGGTCCTTGATAAATACACGTGACATGACAGGACTTGTAAACGTGACCGTATAAAGTTATAGAATCAGAGCCCCGAAGGCGACGGTGTCTCTTTCATGTTTTCCGTACCAACGCGCTTAGTCTAAATACGATGTTTCCTCTCCCCGCCCCTAGACGCGTTGGTATATTATGACTACTTTAAGGTAGAGCAGAGCCCTTCGCTCCCCCACAAGTCCGGTGAAGCTTGATACGCCGATTTGATACGAGCGTAGGTAACAAATATTTATTTATTATATTATATTAAATATTCGTTCTAAATCATATTCTACTGGAACGCAAAGAAAAAGGGTCGGTTAGAAAATTTTCAAAAGTACTATGAAATAAAAACTTAATTAAAGAATGTAAAAACCTTTAAAATATACTATTAATTAAGTTTTTGTTTCCTAGAACTAGGCCTTCGTCTAAACTTTTGAAGATGTTGAAGATTTTGTAACCGACCTCTTAGCAGTCTAATGTAATTGAGCGTAAGATCAATTTGAAAAACGCCTTAACAGCAGAGAGATAAGACTCACCAATAATTAGCTTATCCTTTGGCGCCCCGAGCTTCACCCAGAGATGAGCTGCATGGTCTACCGACAGCTGCTTCCTCCACTCGGAGTCTGATGATGGAGCGTACAGGGGAGCATTGTGGCCAGTCTCCCGCTCCCACTTGCCGTGGAAGTCATACGCCATGAGGTTTATGAAGTCCAAGTAGCTAGTGAGATGGAGAAGATAAGATGAGATATTTTTTGAGAGCTTCAGCGGCTATGGCCGTTGATTTTCATGCGGAAGTACGCGGGTTCAAGCCTCGGCACGTACCAATATGTTTTCGATTTCCGAATTTGTAGTAATTCAGAGGTTTTGCGTGAAGTTAAACAATCCGTACTGGGCCAGCGTGGTCGACTAAGGCCTATTTACCCTAATTTCAGGGTAGCATCAAGCCCCTTAGTGGGGAAGTTTATATAAAGCTGAATTCTATTGTTTATCTAATTAATTATTTAAAATTGAAGAATTTAAATGCATGATGTGAACTTTTCTCCATCCTTGGACAACATTTTTTTTTTCAAACTTGTCATCATAAAACTCCCGTCTCAAAACTGGCCCAGTTTCCGCTATCCACAACAAACACTGTTGTTACAAATTAAGTCCACCGATAACGGTTCTGATATGACAGTCGACTATGTGACGACGGCTCCTGTAGCCAGCCTTGATAAGGGGCAGACATCAGATGAACAGCAAAACCAACTACCCTCGCCACTCTCTAAACTCCCACAAACAATCACCATGCTTTCTATCACCTACGGCGTAAAGATGAAAGTCGTTTGAAACTGGGCTGTGACAAAGGAAATCGCAAGTTTGTTTTTCGGTACATTGTGCACAAGAGTGTGGGAACAAGCCATACAATAATGCACGTATATATTAGCGAGGAAATTTCGCAACATTGTCATGCGACAATATTTTTTCTGCTAAATAAAATTATTTGAGTCGGCAATTGCTGGGTTGACCCTTTTGGTGGGTTGTACATACATAGTTGTGTAAGCAATTTGAGTACGCTTTACTTTATGTGTACGTTTAGATGTATGAATTCATAGCAGTACTTAGATATTTTATTTTCTATGTAACAAAGTGTATATAATTAGAGAGGCTTGAAAGATCAAAGAAAAAACATTTAGCCCCTGTTTAAAAATTAAATCAAAGTAAAAAGAAAACGTAATAAAATAAGATCTACCAAGTATTACGAATAGTCAAATAATTAGGAAATTGAACGTACTTAACGTAATAACGCTCTCATTTTACTCGATGTAATCAATAGCCTATTTAATACAGTATCTATTTTCAAAGGCAAAAGTCTATAATTGATCTTATAAAACTTCAAAAGTCTGAAAAAGTATACATATCAATAGCATTGTTATCTTTACATACTTTTATTAAAACCTTAAATAAGAGAAGTACTTTATCTTCAGATAGAAAATGTTCTACAAAATGCGGATGCACAAGGCTTCCACTGAAATTCCTCGGCTTTCCATCCATCATCATTTGGCAGCGTAATGCTTCAGAAGTATAATCCCGCCAAATAAGTTTAGCTGAACATCGTGACGTCATACAAAGCTCTTGGCTTAGAGTACATGTTACGTAACATTCTCCAGACAATTACCCTTTAATTTTCTTGAACATTATTTGTTCATTTTGTAACAAAGTTTTGAACTTGTTCCTTGAAGCAACGACGACGTATAACAATGTGATGTTATGTTGTCTAAATTATACCTATTTTACTTACGCCTCGAAAGTGGATAATATGAGAAGCGACAAAGTTTACGTCTTTATTTAAATTACGTAAATGGTTGGTTATATTTGGTTACCTTTTCCACTAATGTTATAAATGCGAAAATTTTGATATATGGATGTTTGTTCCCCGAATGTGCACAACCACTGGACGGATAAAAAATTAAATTAGTACACACATAAGTAGGTTATGTTCTAAATGAGTATATAGGATAGTTTTTATCTCGAATCGTCATTCTAACGAGAAACCAAATTAATTTTAAAAAATGCTTTTTTTTTCTAAACGTGCTAACGGCGCTACTCTGTATGATAATCTAAAAAAGCCCGCGGGATAACGCGGGACGAAGTAGAGGAAAAATGAAAATGAAAATGAAAAAAAAAAACTAGTAAGTATAACTTATGTAGCGATTTTTGCCAATTTTATGATTTGCTATTGTAAATCAAAATAAAATTCGTACAAAAACGATAATACAAGCTTGTGACGCGACAAGTTTGTATTCCCTTTAATTTTTCATTCTTCATATAAAATATTGTTTTCGACATTTTATAAAAAGAAGGTCTTTTGAGTAGCCAGTCAACATCCCTGTTAGAGTTTAGCAAATGAAAGAAAACAATCGATGAAAGTAGACAATCGATGAAATTGGAAAACATTGTACTGGCAACAAAGATATATAGAAAAAAAAGTATCAAATTAGGTAAATCCATAGAATCGGGGTTGCCATGATGATTTTTTTCAAATTTGCCGTGTTTTTTCGTTGTCTTCTTTCATTTGCCAAACTCTACCAACAAATGTTTACTCTGTTTACCTGGCGACGGCGGGCACATCATATCCGCTCTTGATGTTATCAGGACCGACGGGAACAGCAGCTGTCAGCAGCAGCCGTGGCTTCTTCACCTCCTGGGCTTCAGCTTCAAACGCTTCGCGGAGTTCTGGAACAAAATTAGCTTGGTCAGTAAACTGTTTACTACTCTTCTTCTTTCTTCTTTTCGAGTCGACAGCAAACTCAGACAGTCTCGGCCCGAAAACCAGCCACACGAATATCGTCGTCAGTAGCCTTCATCAAGTCTTCTCGCGTGCAGGTGACAGGACAAGATGGGCAGCTAATGAGATGGTCCATTTTCTGAGGAACCATACCACACCTACACTCCAAGTTAGAGTCCCCTATGTGTTTACTACTTACAAGGGTAGCTCAGCGACTTTATGTCATGGTCACTGTTTTGGCAGATCTTAAAAATCGCGACGGGGCACCCTAAATAGATATGTCATGGCGCACCACATTCTACGTCAATAGAAGAGCGACCAATTAGAGGCCGAGACCTGAAAGACGTTATCAGAGTTTTCGCAAGACATTGAACAAATACAAGTTCCAACGCAGTACAGTTGGACCGCGGTCTCCGGGCTCACCACCATGCCCGGTGGAAAATCTTCCCTTTGCCTCCACAGATAGCTCACCCCATTCAACACGTTGACGTGATATTTATAGGCTAGCTCAGGCAGTATGAAACAGTATTAACTATGTCAGTGACGTTAAAACTTTTTAAAAGATAGAAAAAAGTAACGATAAAATATTTTTACTTTGAACTAAAGGAACATGTTCTAGCTTTCGTTCTATGTTCCCTACAAGCAATATCTGTTACATTTATACCCATATTTCACTTCCCACGTAAATAGCACAAAACACCTTGATTTTAAGACTCAATACCTCATAATAACAATAAAATGGGTTCGTCCTTGCTTCAGTTGGAACTAGAGAGGCGCCGGCACCTTTCAAACCTGCGCGCGCGTCGATAAACGGTTTGACCTACGCGCTGTTAGAGCTATTAATATCTCGTTAACACATTGAATGGTGAATGATGAACATACTGAACAATATATTAGAGTTATTTCTTTATTTCAAACAGTAAATACATGTCTATTACTATATTCTATTCTTTATTGCACGTAACAAACATATATATATTGTCTTATAGCTAGTGTTAGAAAGCGAACTTATCCTAATATGAGATATCTTCCAGTTAACCTAAATGATTGTGGAAAAGAAGATAGTGAAGTAGGGATAGAAATGTGCACTTCTTAATAGAAAGAAAATTTGTTTTACTTAAATTAAATAAATACGCTTTATGCTGTTCTAATACGTATGTATTTTTTGGTTTAAATGCTCAGAGTAGTAGACATAAATATTATTTCTGAAATGAATTATAATATATCGATGCGTATCGGGATTCAAACTTGAACCTGACGAATGTAAAGCAATGATATTAACCATTACGCCATTGAACTGTTACTATGCTCTATATTTAAAGACATAAGCGCCTCTGTCAAGCCTCTTGTTTACCCTTTTGAAAGCCCTTTTGCATACTAATGTGGAATTAATACTCGCCCAATTTAACCCCCACCCCCCCTCTCATACACACAGCTACAATATAAAGCCCTATATTCGGATATTTTACATACTGATGAGTTCTAGAAAATATCTATGTCTATTTTATCATTTTGACATACGGGTAATAAATACGACTATAAATACTCTATTATTATTTTGTCGACAAACACAATAATAATTATTTTTCGTTGATATATTCTCCGGTTAAATAACCTAAATAGACTAATATTGTTTACTACAAGATGATGAAAAAGATAGGTCATAAAGTTCTGATAATAGAGTTCATAGATTTTGTAACAATATTAATTGTAATTATATGTACCAATCTGTTTTAAATTTTGTATAATCTGTCGAATGGCGCCTCCAGTGAAAATAATGTTTATTTTTATGTAAGTTTGTGAAAACGGACAACAAATAAAACTATAAAAACAAATTCAAGTATTAAGAGGGAAGCAGTTGGAATAGAATCTGTAAAACAAATAGTTTTTCTATTGCATTCAATTTGTTGGGTACGCGTAGTATTTCAAACTTTTGTTCGAAACAATCTGCGCTTGATTTAGACAACAACACAACACACGCAGATAACTTTTGAAAATAGAATGCGAGGTAATATATTCCTGCCAGCCAGTTACTAACTGCGTAGAATTTGTATAAAATGGGTTTATTCTTTGCACAAATAATATTGTTTCACTATAAACCTATACCACCTTTTAGAACCATTTATGCTTTCATTTATGATTTATTTTTATGTGAATGTTGTATAATTACTTAGATAAATAATATTTATTGATGCAAAGGCGTTACTTATTTAAATCACGAGAATGTATATGTATGTATGAATGTGTATGTGTATGTATGTATGTGTATTTTTAATTTAAATTCAAATGTATTTTGCAGCACAGAAAGTAAAAAAATAATAATTTAAAACTGCAACAACAGAGGAAAATTTAATATTATAACAGTAGCAAGCAACACCATTCTATCATTCCTTTCACTGAATTCCAAACAAATGAAAAAACTCACTCACTCACTACTGAATTTCTTATTTGATATTCCACACAAACCAGCCTTAGCTTTAAGATATTTTCTTATACAATGAGTTTGGGTGGAAATAATATCTGTATTTTCAGGAAGTGGCGCTCTGAAAACTGTAATGAATATAAATAGGCATTAAGCGGACCGTCTTCGTTTTGGAATGGTCTCGTTTATGTAGACGATATAGTAAGAAATACCATGTTATAACATTGTGTGAGATTTTCATTGAAATGATCACGTGTAGGCTATTGTAAGATTTGAAAGTATATTTCTCCCAGATGAGTTGCTTTGCATGCAATCTGCATGAGAAAATGATATAGACCAGGTCGTGTTAGGTCTTCTTTCGTTATTCTCACCAATAAACAATGTTGTAAGTATTGTATGAGATACTAGCTTTCCGCCTCGCTCGCGTTAACAGTTCTTCCCGTGAGAATGAGGATTTTCCCCGCGGTAAAAAGTAGCTAAATTACTCTTCTTCCTCTTTGTCGTTACACTCTTGGCAGAGTGGTCGTGGTTGTCATAGCAGGGGTGGTGGCAAGCGTAACAATTCGTCGCCATTCCTCTCGTACCGAAGCTTTTCTCGCACATTCGTGAAGTGGACCATTCAGAGCAGACTTCACTTGGTCAGTCCAGCGCATTGGCGATCTACCGCGCGCCCTCACGCCATCCACTTTGCCCTGGACTACAAGTCGCTCCACAGACGTGTCCTCTCGCCGTGTGATATGTCCAAAGAAAGTGAGATTACTCACCAAGGTCTATTCTATCTTGACACCAAGTTTCATTAAAATCGGTTCAGTCGTTTTGGGGCCTATTCAATGCAAATTCACAAGCAATCAAATATTTCCTCTTTATAATATTAGTGTAGATTATCACCTAAATAGTTAAACTCACAGAAAATAAGATACTTCTAGAAAGACCACTCCCGCCATTCCTAAAAAATATGACGTAAGCTTGCCGGCCCCTAAAGTGGGGGCGGGGGGGTTGTCACTGTCCTAGTACTGCTTCACACTGCTTGGCTGGCCTGTAAATGTCACGTCAATGTGTGCGTGCGATATTTGATGCGCTTCGTATGGAGTGAGCTATTTGTCTCCGCCATTTTTCTAATTTGTGCTAAACAGCTACTTAACTGTTGTACAGTCTGTTTAGAATGCGGAGCACGTATTAGCTATTATTAATCTTTGGCAAAGCTGTGTCTGCAAAATTTACTTCCAGGAAAGACGGTCTATTGTTATGGTATTCTAAGAATCAGTCTTAACCTTAATTTTCAGGCCAAAGTAAAGCAAAATAATGTTTTGATTCATAATAGGATTCCTGAATAACTATTATCTATTTATTTAGGTTCATCAACATCGTATATACTTATATTTTACATTGAGTTTTTATGACTTAAGTTTTGATATAAACGGAAATTATAGATGTATAAGATGATATTATATTAGATTATTATTTGATAATATGATAACTAAAGTACTGTAGCGCTAAAATAGAGTTTCAATAACCTACTAATTGTCAATTACTTTATGAAACAGATGCTCAATGTAGCTAAAAACTAAAAGATCTATAGTTAAAACTTAGTATACTTTTTAAATGTAAATTTTCCTCACAGTATTATTCATGCATCTCATTCTTTCAAAAATTGCACCCGATTCCGGCAAATTTGCAGACGCTATTTCTTCGAGGTGACATCTAAACACAATAGTCATAAGCATCCCCGCTAGCAGCCGCGAAGCGACGCAAATCCGATCGAATTAAGTCGTCGTTGCATAAAGTGCCAGAATATGGTCCACTTAAAAAAACATTATTTTTTAGCGTAGAGCATAATTATTTAAATTTTATTAATATTATTATTATTATTATATTATTATTTAAATATACCTACTACGTACATTACAGAGACGTGTTTTTTTACTTAAACAGGGTCAGCAGACCTTTAATCGGATTATAGCACAAAATTACGAGTATATAAAATTTGGACTAAAAGATAATTGTTTCTGCTTAGGATTTAGGTGTTGTGATTTTTTTTTAAATATTCTTGAAAGGTAGGCTTGCTTACAAATGACTCGGCATACAATTTGTTTAGGCAAATAATTATCAGACAGCTGAAACCAACAGGCTGCGACATAGCAACCCTAAAGCACTTGTTTGTCAACCAGACCAGAAAACTGTTATGTCCCACAGTGCGTCATCGTGCGTGAGACGTGAAGGCAGTTTAAGACGTTGGTGTGACAAAAGGGATCTCGCATTCATTTCGCCGGATTATTCACGCGACTCGTGTGCACTTATAAACGATAATAATGTTATTATTCCGTTTGTTTGGTGAGGATTTGGGATAGCGATTACCAAGGAGATGTTTAGGTATGGATGATTAAATAATATATTTTCGGGAAGCTTACTTGTAACGCGTGAGAAGCTCGACAAGCTGTCACACGCGACATAGTGACAGAACTACTATGGCTCTTATGTCACTATGTCGCGTCTGAGAGCTTCCCGAGCAAGCCCGTAGCTTCTTCCCTTTATTTGTGCTTGAAGCACTTAAAAGTAATTAAGATTGCTTATAGACAAAGAAACGGATAATAATTAAAAATGGCATTGCACTATCATGAATACAAAATTCTCTACGTATAAAAACAGTCATACTTTTACTTGCTTTAAGGCAGGCAAAAATATTTTTACAATGCATGTGCTCGAAAAGAGCGTTTTCTATGCAGCCAAACAGTGCGGAAAGTAGCACTTTTCCGCACTAGTGCTTTTTACTTTTCAGTTTTTTTTTAATTTTTTGCTCAGCCTGTCATTCAGCCACAACCTGACATTTCAGTTTTTGAGATATTTTTACAAATTACTCAATTACCAATCGTTACTAATATAAAGGGAACAATAAAAATAAAAATTCAATAAACGCGTTTATAATTAGTATAATTACTTTAGAAATTAATTTTTGTTGATAAATTACGTTCAAATATTAAATAAAAATTTGCGTGGCTGAACAGTAATTTTACTCTTGCCTATTCGACGCGGTAGCCTTGCACATGCGCGCGCAGCGCAGTACATAATATTTTCAGCGCGCTTGTGTTTAAGAAGCCCGCCATTTTATACGCCTTTTTAATATAACTGTTTTATTTTTCTTGCACAATGCATAGTAAAATATTGTATGATACACGTGTGAAAGATGATTTCCGACTCGTGTCGGCTTATACACTCGCTCGCTTTGCTCGCTCGTGAATAAAATGACACTAATCGGAAATCACATACTTTCCGCACTAGTAGCATAAATATCTATTTTAAACCTAACAAATGTAAAGACTTGAAATCTCTTAGTTTAAATTGAAAACGTAAAATTTCATCTGATTAGAAAATCTACTACAAATCTAATTTATTGCCCACCACCCACTTTAACAAAATATCTGGCAAAATCTAGTAACAAAACTGGATTGTGAATGGAAAGTTTCGTAGAACCAGCGGCGCCACGGCGATATCAAAAATGAAATATAGATGCTTCTGGAATAATCTAATGCAGTTGCGCATAACAAGTGGAACTAAGATGGCCGCCTGCCAATATTACCGGTGTCTAGTGCTCTCTATTTTAGTGCACTCATTCTAGTGACATTAGACTGTTATTATATTTATTTATTTTTCTTTTTGTCCCTTATGGGAAAGGCAAAGGGTTCTAAGCCCATACAGCCTAGTCTTTAGTAGTTTCTTCTTGCATATCCGAGTTTAATGTATGACGAAAGACGACGAAATAAAACTATTATTCTACTGTACTATCATATAGTAAGGAAGACATTTGTTTTGGGTAGTAAAGAGATATAAGGCGACCCGATCCTTTCAACACCTATGTGATTTGATCAGGATTAATTGATACTGATATAATATCTTTGTTTCCGTCAGTTTCGACCAATAGGAAGTCACTAATAGAAAGCTACATGTCATTTAGAGCAATCACAACTCCAAAACAACCTCCCCGTATTTCGGCTAGTTGCCAGAATTTATTTCTTCAATATTTGCATATATTTGTCTCTATAATGTTAGATACTCTTTGTGTACAATCTTTACAATACTTGATTTCCGCCCCGTGGCTCCGCCCGAGCTAATAGTGTTTCCCGTGATAGGTAAATTAGTTTTTCCAAGATATATTCCATTTCTGAACCAAGATTTATCAAAATCGGTTGAGTGGTTTTGGCGTAAAAGCTAAACATGCAGTAGTACTTAAAAAAACACATAGACTTTTTTGCATATTGAACTTTTTAAATCTTCTACTTTAAAATAAATCAATATAACAATCCTAAATTATATTTTACCAACTTATATAGACGATTTAAAATAGATATTGTAATAAAGAGAGATAGCTAGAGGGTAAGGTGGATTTAAATCGTTCATTTTATTTTTAAAACCAATAACGTAGCTGTAAAACCCCACCACATTTTATTCTTTTGTTTATTTAAAATCGAATATGAAACAAAAGCTCCTCTGCGATTGGTCAACCGCTGCGGGCCACGGGTAGTCCGTGAAGCAATTAATAACGTTCCTGTGTCGATAATTCACAGTTCGACCAAAAATGCCGGTAAAAAAGTGCCACCATTAATTCATCTCTGCCATCGCTTTTTATAATAATAATTTAATTTTGTTATGGAAATATTTTTCTTGTAAGAATTAATTCGATTTTCACAAGAAATCCAAATTTTAATTTGGACATGGGTACAGAATAATAGAGAAAATAGCATAATATTTAGTGTAGAAGTTTTTGCAAGATCGTTTATTTTTCTTTTGTTTGGGAACAACATGCGGCAAAAGTTTGTTTGAGTAATATTTCATAAAGTGATCTTTATTATCAGTTTTTTTATTAATATATTTTAGCTATAAACTTGTTTCATTTTGTTGTATGTATATAGATTTTAACATTATGAAGGTATCCACATACATTTTGAGTTGTGGCCAAATAAAACTAATCGGCTATCTATGTGAGCACTGCGTGCTACGACGCTACATTCCCGCTACGGCGTAGCACCTTGCTACGACAAAGGGGATCCTAGTATTTATGTACTCCTGATAACAAATTTCAAACCTTAGTAAAACAAAACGGATAAATATTTACTTACCTTTTTCACGACATAAAAAATGAAAGACTAGTAAAAGTGAAACAACCATAATTTTATTATTGTGACAATGTTACAGATTTTATCAACCGCAATATGCAAAATTCTGCGACTACTGAAATTTGAAACTGATATATCTTGCACCCGGGATTAAAACATAAGCTACTTTTTACCGCGAGAAAACACCTTATTTTACAGGAATATATAAATATTTACAAAATAATATCATCGGTGGCACAGAGAAGGACATTAAAGGTTACTACTTATTAAAGCAAGCGGAACCGCGGGTGGAAAGCTAGTCTCAAAGTTAGAGAAACAAGTCTACCAAACTCGAGCCCATATTCAACACGAGTTAAGAATTAAAGTTACGTAATTGATGAGTAATATAATAACTATTATTTCGGCTCGTTTAGGTTCTTGACCCCGACCGGAAGAGGGTCACGATTGAGTTAATATGTTCAAGGGATTTTGTTTGTTACACGACACCGAAATTCATGAAGGAAAAAAAAATTCCACGCCCATATGGAGTAGTAATCATGCCTATTTTGTATCGAAACCAATGCGGCCGCTCAGAGGGGTGGGAGGGTAGGTGGAAGTGGGAGACGGGGTTGGTTTTTTAACTCTATCAGTCTCTCTCACACATCTTTGAATACGGTACGTTAGAAAAAGAGAAATAAATTAAAAAGAGAAATGAAACTCTGGAAAATGAAAATCTGGTAAAAATGATTTCGGTAAAACAATAATATGGAAAGTAAAAAAAATGCGATCCGTTTTCAGTAAAAACATATTCGGTATTAAAATTTTCGGATTTAAGATAGGTAACCATTTCCTAGAGCGCAGCGAACTTTACCTAGAAAGGCACAAGGACAGACGGTACCTGATGGTTAGTGGTCACTGTCACAAATTTTAAAACAATATTTTGAATTTTCGGATCTTTTGGAAAACTGCGATAAATAAATGAAATAAAAAAATAATAAGCTGACGACTCGATTCTATATTATTTTTTACCGACTACTTCACATCACTAAAAATCAACAACACAATTTTCTGCTACAAAATTGACCACGAAAATTGTAAAAACCAAGCGGTTTACTACTTACCAGAAAAATGTAATACCAGCAAGCTTTGTAGTTTTGCTTGCGACATGGTTTCGGCACAATTTCACCGCACAATTAACCTTTTTGTGTCATTTATTTAATTTTTTATATTTTATGACAGAACATCACGATATGTCGTGAACGACTATTTGAAAGAAAATTGTGAATGTGTGTGTGAGTCCAAAAAATATGTATCAGCCGGCACCCATAGTACGTTTTGATTACTACTCCATTTGGGCGCGTAAAATTTTTTGTTCCTTCATGCCGAAATTACTTGTTTTAATTGGTTTATTACTTTATTGACGTAACATGGAATCAAAAAGCGATGGAGTGTATGCCTAATTAATAAGGGTTATATAAAATTACATGTTTGTTTTCAAAGTACTGTTAAAATTTTTGGAGCTAAGTTTTAACATCACCCAAGGTGGAATCGAGCGCTTGGTAAAGAAGTACGAAGAATGATATAAAAATAATAATAAATGTTTTTCTTTACATAGACATGTATGTATGTGTGTGAAATATATAAAGAAAAATGTGTCTGTAGGTATGTAATGTGTGTGTATGTGTCTACATACAGGTACATTTTACAATACAAATTGATTAAAATTTTACATTAACCATGGGGACATTTCCAAAACACAGTTGTTAATCAATAAACTATCAGTTGGCATTAAAATTTAATATAAAAAAAAATTCTTAATTTTTCTAGTTGTTTTAAAAATTTATATTTAAAATTTCTTAAAGTTACAAAAGTAAAATGTCTATTACAAGCTAACGGAGGATGTTGAAAAATAAACAAAGACAAAGGCACAAAGTTAGCAAACGAAAATGACCCAAACCCACTGACCTCTGTTTAGAACACAAATAAATAAACAAACAAACTTAACCAAATAAGGGTATTGACATATCATAGTAGTGGCACGGCGGCGGCGGCGCAGCGTTTGAACATGATTACAGAAAATGTTAACATAGTTCTATTTGATTGTTTCTAAAAGTTTATGACAGAAGATTTAATTAATAATAGATCTATGTTATAGTACAGTACAATCAGCATGAATTTATTTCATCAATCCCATAGTTTAGATCATTCTTCGAACTCTCTTGTAATAAACTCATTGTACAGTAAGCTGACGAATAAGGTGACCCCCCCACCGACATTCCACGCTACTTTCGCCACGCTGTAACTTAGAGAGACAGTTAAATAAGGCAACACATTCTTAACTACACTGTTACAGTATTATTAGCCATTAGTTCATTATTTTCCGCCCCTTTGTAGCGATAGATGACGTTTAACGGCGCCTCGGGGGGGTCACCTTATTTGTCAGTTTACTGTACATTGAATAAATCTCGTTGACCAGTCGGTAATTACTTTTTTGTAGACCTCTGGAAAACCCATTCTATTACATGAATATTATTGTGCGAACAAACGATATTATTTTCTCTTTGATGGGATTGTACACTGCCTTAAACCCCTGAAACAGCGTCCTCAACGTTTAAAATTATTGTTTTGAAGGCGTGTCGAGGATTACAGTTGTTGTAGGATACAGGTGAAGGGTCAATATCAGCATGAGGTTTCACGAGTGACAAAACATAATTTCTCGTCTATTCTCTCATTCTATTGGAGAAAATTTCAATATGGCGGGTTTCTCACAGCATTTCTACAGTAATGTGAGATAATTGTCACAGTAGCTTGGTTTGGTCACGTGGAGAGAATGAGTAAAGAGAGATTGACTAAACAGATTTATAAGGCGAGAGTGGAAGGAAGCGTTGGAAGGGGAAGACCAAGACGAACGTTCCAAAATCAAATCGGGGACGTTCTGACAAAAGGTCGG
The DNA here is from genome assembly GCA_948473455.1 of Teleiodes luculella. Lineage (NCBI taxonomy): Eukaryota > Metazoa > Arthropoda > Insecta > Lepidoptera > Gelechiidae > Teleiodes > Teleiodes luculella. The sequence continues at coordinate 14,621,933 of OX419595.1, forward strand.
GTCAAGAGTACTCTAAACCGATGAGCATGCATGAGGAAATTAATTAATGTGGATGAAGCGGAAGAAGTGTGTTTGGATCGTAGCAATTGGAAGGAAGTGGTCTCTGCCTTCCCCTCCGGGAAAGAGGCGTGACTTTATGTATGTATGTATGTATGATGATAAATTGGAATACTCATTAGCTGAGTTTTGTATCTTTGAGATTTGTGTTGTTGTAAGTTGTGTTTTTTCTTGTTATTTTTATGTGCAATAGAGTATATTCAAATCTATTCATTTAATTATGTCATCCTCAATAAGAAGTAAGTTTGGTCTAATGTAAGCCAAGAACCACGTGACGGATATAGTCTAAGCTTATTATGTAAAACACAGATGGTGCTTAAATATATATACGGTCAGAAAAAATATGGCGGACTTAACCTCGTGGACAGAGGCTTAGTGAAGGGTATAGACAAATTGAGGTTATCTCTGGTAGGTAAGCATAACCATAATTTACTGGCTTTTTGCTGAAATCTCGGATACATGTGGACATAATTTAACGTTGATTTAGGGAACCTTAGGCGGATTTTCATTATTAAAATTACTGGTTATATAGGACAAGTCAACCCGTTGTGAAAACCCTGTGGAATTTATCCGGCAGTGGACGATAATTTTAATCATATATTGTGGTAGAAATTAATAGTGTATAAAGAAAAACTTAAAAGCATTTAGAAAGTTGTAAACTTGTAAGTGTTGTTATAGTGACCGCGAAAGCTTAAATTCATATAATTTAAAGCATTATGTGGTTATGTTGTAGAACCACAAACTGCTACATATTGTCTACAAAATTTAAAATGTTTTATTTGAAATAAGATTAAACATCACCTTTCGACGTTAAATTTTAATGAAGTTACTAACTATTGCTCAAACCGAGGCTGGCTATCGTCTCACACTAATGAAGAATAAACTCTTAAAATTTAAAGGGGCGACTATTTCGTATACAATGCTTATGCGCTTTTTGAACATTTGCAAATTAATGCATATTTTAGTTCGTGTGCAGAGACCTTTCTGGCGCATCCTCACCTTGTCCAAATGTCGAGGACATTGCATCATGAGTCACCCTTCTCCTCGCCAACTTGGAATTCGGAATCAGTTACAACTGGTTTATTACCAAATAAAACCGAGTGTAATTGCCGCCAAATCTTTTGGCATTAAAAATAGATACAAAACGTTGAATATTCGATATTAGCGCCGGTCAATTGAAAAAAAAGTATGAATACTTTTCTTTTTATGACTTCTGCATTAGCTCTTAAACGCTTGAACGCTCGAGAAGTAGCAACTTATTATGTGATTAAATTCTCGAGAAATCTGTTACATTTGAAAGCTTAAAATCTCTCGTATAAAGTCAATCAAAAACAATTCTAAGTGCGTTCACATAAGCCTCAAAGCGTTCTTTAATCACGTCGTAAAGGGGGTTCGTCCCCGAGCTTACCGTTCCCCGAGCTTACCGTCCCGGAGCTTACCGATTTGTAATTATTATAAAAAGTCGATTAAAATGACAATCTTGCTTTAAAGTACTTTTAGCAGCAAAAGTGCAAAGTCGAATTTTATACTTTATAGGAATAAATAATAAGTTCTAGATCGCGGTTAAATAATCACGTTTATTAATCTGCTGGTGTTTTATCACAGGTTTTAATCATCACAATAATTTGTTTTTTTATCTATAATGATGGCAATTATTTGCTATATTTTGCTATATTTCATTTAATAGTTACACATACATTTTTAGTCCTATAACTTACATCATTAAGTTCACATAATTCTACCTGCAGTAACCAAACAAACACATTTCATACCTACTTTAAAACACTTTTGATGTCTATTGTACAAGTTGGAAATAGTAGAAAAAAAACAAAATAAAATGTAATCAATTTTATCAAAATCGGTAAGCTCCGGGACGGTAAGCTCGGGGAACGGTAAGCTCGGGGACGAACCCCGTAAAGGCGCCTAATGTTGAGGACTGTAGCTTGTAGTGTGGTGTTCATGAGAAGAAACTGACGTTATTAGGGTCGTAAGTCATGAACAGCGCGATTACATGATATTTAACCTGTTCACTATGAAAAATATGATTTAATGTTTGAATCACTATCCAATTTAAAGTTCTACTATGAATAAAGATTGACACAACATAATAAAATTATGTAATATTACACTTGATTTATGTGTATCACTGTCTACTAAACTAAGATTTTGTTGTATTTGCTGTAAAATTCGTTGAATTTTTATATAGTGTTTAATGTTATTATAAACTCAGTACATTTTATACCAAATTAAATACAGACATTTATAATCTTTCATTTTCTATTATTTTCTTATTTTCCGTAACATAGGCGTTAAGTTTCAAACCGATCTTCTGAATTTCGGCGTAACGTACAACGACATTCGACTATTTGTTGTTCGTAATTATTCTGCGGTTACGATACGACCTCTAATGAGCCGGCGAAATTTACTGGATTCTAACGACTTTTCAACTGCGCGACGAACTGACGTAAGTTCTTCGGTAACAACTTTACTTACGCTTATGGCTTTGAAAACCGATGTTTGTATGTTTATGTTCTAGGCGTTCATAAACTATTGTAATGAAACTTTGATAAGGGCACGAAACTTTGATAAGAGAAGTGGGAATAAGCGCGGCGTTTTCAACCTCTTTGGACACAATGTATACTCGTACCTACCTAGTGCCATAAACAGAAAAAAAATCTTAAATACCAATGAGGGTTTATGGCAAAAAAACACTTATGTAAATAAAAAATGTTTTCGTATGAACATTTTCAGAAAAAAACTTTGTTTTTGTATGTTTTGTTGGTGGTGGGACGAAGTTAAAACGCTCAGTTAGTATTTTGCACGTTCCCTATAATGTAAATCTCACTGATTACTTTTTTAAAAGGGTATATTTTTTAAAATTTAAAATGTATATACCTAGTCGTAGGAAGCTTATTCTCAGTTGAGGATTTTTGTATACTATTTATTTGATTTTTTAATTACTCAGAGCATAAGTATCAATTTTGTTTGTATATTAAAATTTACTCAAAATAAGTCTTTCTAAATATCACTTGGACCCTCCATATGCAATAATTACTTTAAAACTCAAATCTTATAACTTGGTTGAAGAGCTGCTGTATTTAAGTTCAAGTATTTAATTAGGGTTGTCACTCTTGTTAGTTCTTGTTCAAATACCGTCTTCAGTGCGACTTGTGTTTGTTCAAACAGTGCAAGTGAGCTACACGTCTTCACACTTTGTAATTAAATCCAGGATGCAGTACTCTGGAATACTAAGATGGTCACATGGAAAATTTTGTGAATATGGCTTGGATTTAAACATTATTGACAAGAAAATTAGGATATAGAAACATTGGGCTAAAGAATATTAGGACAATCAACAAAGTAGGAAAATAAATAAGACAAACGAATATATAGGAAATCATGTAAGGATTATCGATTCGATATCCAAGGAAGTCCATAACAGAAAGGTTATACAAAAGACACCCAAACAAAATACCTTAGGAATGGGTTTACTTCTAATGCCGGGCACCACACAAACGGATAGTAATAAAATTGAATAAAAAAACAAAAAACCCCGGCTACAAAACCGTTACTCGATTCTTTCAACAACTTGAAAAGAGCTGATAATCTTCAAATGGCTAAAGATATTTTCTTGGATCAAAGCTAAGAACACTCTCGATTGTAACACCTCGCAAACAAAAAAAAACTAGATCAAAATCGGCGCATCTGTTTAGGAGCTACGATGCCACAGACAGACAGACACACACGTTAAACTAATAACACCCCTCTTTTTTGTCTGAGTTTAAAAATACCTTGGCTCTTACACAAATAATTAAAATGGCAGCGAGGTGATTGTTACATAACCACATCTTTGAAAACAATTTCCAAATAAAACATTATTTACCTTAAACAAAACACCATCGTCTCAATTACGTAAAATTCTGCAGTAAAATAGAGTAAATAACAATTTTATGAGCACTAAAAACGTGCAAATCTTATTTAGCTAGACTCAATGCAGACAACCTAGATTTTGATGAGTAACAAAGCGATATCCAAGGATCCTAACGTTGTCCATCACGGTTAGTTGCGCAATCCTTGGTGAGACTGGCTCGGGAAAGGGCGGCAATCACAGACTGACATAATAATATATTATCTTAAGGGGACAGGGAGCTAAGTTGCGCCGCCACCCTTTAAAAATGATAACTCGAAAAATAATCAATATTTTAAACATCTAAAACGGCGAGGAACTAGACGGTGGTCTGTAAGATATATAGAAGCCATTAACTTTATTTATTATATCTCGCTAGTAGTTAAAGATGGAACAATTGCGAAAAGTGGCCGTTTTCCGCAATTGTTCCATCTTTGAATGCCTTCAGTGAATAGATATAAAAGCTGATCGCGAAGGTAGAGACACCAAGCCAAGCTTCAAATTTAGAAACTTGACACAAAAACAACAGCGGTCTATCACTTCATACTATAATAATATAGTATAGCAGTTTTACTGTCTGAGTGTTCCGTTAGTCAGCTCGTATTAAGCGCCGGCGCACGATCCGCGGCGGCTTCGTGACGGGAACGGTGATGAAACCCGATGGATCTATTCGATTTACCTAAGCAGCCAGATTCCTTCGCGGAATTGAGTAAATGCCTATGCTGCAATAGCTAAATCATCAGTATTATTAAGGTTTTTATAATGATTTGTAGATGATCTGTCTATGTTTGTCTAGAGTTTTATTTTTTCTTGATTACTATCAGTTTTAATGGAAGAAGCTTATGTTTTTTTAAATCGCGATATATAGACATTTATACCTTTTTAAAAGACTGCGAATTGATAATAACGAACAATAAAAAAAAAAATTTTTGAAGATGGAAATTCATTAAAAAACCGGCTTTTCAAATGCTCGATAAAAGTTCCTTATTACAATTAAAATACATTATTAAATATATTTTCATAATCATCATCGTTTCAGCCAGTTGACGTCCACATATATTTTACGGCACAAAAATTAAATGAAATTGCAAGAAAAATAGCTATCAGATATACCTATTTGACATGTTGGTGAAAATTTTCAGCCGAAAGACGTCGATTGCTAATTACTACTTGATTTTTTTCCAGTAATTAAATAACCTCTAAACTGGCTTTTACGATAAAAATTGAGTATTTTTAAACAATATGTACATCTAAAATAAAGTTGAAGTATTTTATTAAGCTTAATTAAATGCTTTCATGAAATTTTATACAAGTGTAATGTATGTCAATTGTTGTCTAAGTCATTTATTACAGAAACTTTTTTTTAATACGGTAAAATTCTGTTTATAATATTCCCCAACATAGAACAGCAAATGGTATACTTAACTAACTGCACAATTCGCAAAAGGATAAAAAAAGAAAGCGAATGAAAACAAAGCAACCTTTATCAAAGCCAGTGCTTCTACAAATACCAATTGAGGTACAACAAAACCAGGCTAATGATTTCAGTTGAAGCTTTCTGGCTGTGGGTGGCTAGTTGAAACCACTTATGAAATCAAATAATTTTGTCAACGTCGAAAGAAGCTTTGTATAAAAATCTTTTGATTTTTTATTTTTGAAGCTCTATTTTTTCCTTTACAGTTTAAGAAATACCTTTTATTTTAGTAATAAAATAATAAAGAAGACCCTGATAAAATTTGTGTTCGAATAATCAAACACTATTTATGATACTAAACTTAACAATACTCTTTTTTTTAATGAATCCAGGATTCTGCATGTATCCCGATTTTCAAACAACAATAATAATTTTCATACAATTAAAAATTTTCTAGGGTGAAAAAGTAGTTTATTGTTTTAAATTAAAAACCAAACACTTTTCATTACATTTTCACACACAAACATCGATAATAACATCACTATTTGTAATACTTAAATCGCCAGTTACGAAACGGAAAATAACTGCACCGGCAACCAATTACCCACTGCAAAACCGGGGCATTAAAATTTTATCGGCAAATATGTCGATATCGATAAAATATGTCGATACTTTAGTGGCGACCCTGCTCGGTGACAGGTGCAGTCGAGCGCTGTGGCCAGACAGTCTATCGATATATTGATATTATGTCTGTTGCAGGCACTTTAGGAAATTGGATAAAACCCGATCTTTCTAGTTGTAACGTTACGTAGGCCGTGCAAAGAATATAAATTAAATGCAGATAATTAACGATTTGTTACTGTTCTTCTTTATAAATGTATTTTCAAAGTACCACAAGCCAAGGACAAAAAATATTTCTTTTTTGATATCTTTTTTACTTGACTGTGCGCAGGGTTTCATTTATTTTTTAATAAAGACCATATAATTTGTAGCAGTCTGTTTTTATAATTAACACCCTGAACTTTAAGATGAATTAATATTTTTCGAAAATAAAAATACGCGTTACACCTACTTATTATTTTATATCCCCTTACTACGACTGGTTAAGCACAGATCGACTGTTATTACAGGGTTTAACCGCAACATATCGATAGATTGTGTTTTGATACGGCACAGCACTAGGCGCGGGAAGAGGCGGCATATTTAGAATGGTTTTGTGAAATTCGCGGCGGTTCGTAATGCCAAGAATTAAAGAGCCTCCATCTTTGAAAAGGCTGTTGAATATTCTGGAGTCTTGCTTTCATTGAAGATTCTAGAATGATTAAAGACAGATAATTAAGTGATAATTTTTTAAAATTAGTTATCATACACACAATCTTGTAAATAAGTATTTTCCTTTTATTAAGGAATTTCTATATTTCAAGTTGAGTAAAATCAATATCTATTTAATCACTAACAAAAGTGTAGGGACGTTTATGATTTAGAATAAAATATACTTTATTGCATACAAGGAACACTTATATAAAGATTAATAAGGGCACACCTTGAACCCTAGGAACCACGATGTTTTACTCACATTTTCGCAAGAAAGCTGGACACTTATCATTTTTAACCCCCGACGAAAAAGAGGTGAGACGAAGAGGAGGTGTGTAGGTCTGTCTGTCTGTCTGTGGCATCGTAGCTCTTAAACGGATGCGCCGATTTGGATGCGCCTTTTTGTTTTAGATGTTTTGGTATGGATGTTAACGGTTTTGTGGCGGGGGTTATTTTTTTTAGTTATGACAAAGATGTACAAAAATAACCCGCCAATTCTAGCTGATCCCAGTGTCTACGCTAGCCACTGCACCTGGTAGTAGCGGTCTGCTCGGTGATATTTGCCAATATTTGGTCGATCCCAGATATTGCACCCGGTTCTATAACGGCGCCGATCGACCAATCCCCAATCCCCTATCCCCAGTTACACCAGATAAATGGGGGATTTGCCGCTAGATTGGGGATTTGCGTTGCTCATAGAATGTTCCAGCTTGTCGGTAGTTGCAAGGTGATTGAAGGATATAATAATATACTAGATTTAGTGTTTGTGCTGGATGTAGGTAATATACTTAAACCATTTGGGGTTCGATAGAATTCATTTGTTTCAAAGTTGGATTGCAGGTTTCATCAAACAGCGAAATAATGGCAGGTTTTCAAATTGAAACAGTCGGAGAACCATTACAACAATTTAGATTGTACCGTTATTACGTACTGTAGCGTATATTAGTCCACTGCTGGACTATGGCCTCTAGTTCTAGTTAGGAACCATTTTCACTCTCAATCAATTTCACTCAGTAGCTTTTAATTTCTTTGTTTTTAATTATTCGTCTTTTGCAACAAAAAACTAATTTATCGTTTAAAGTTCGAAAACCTTAAAAAAAAACCTTTTTCAGATTACAATACCGAAAAAAATCTCTGTTGAATTAAATTTCATTTCTGAAAAGTAAATTTGTTCATATTACAATATTAGTTCACATTCCGAGACGAAAATCCCTCCAAAATATTATAAGAGAGTCTCTTGTATTGTACTGTAACACATTTCACGTAAAGGTGCGCTATTCGTAGCACAGAAGCACGTCCTTGTCATAGCTACGAGTAGTAAGAATAGGAACCGTATGATCTAGACTCAGATTCGGATGCTTTTTCGATTTGGAGCACGTCCCGGATCGGACTAACTTGTCTCGCGTGTTACGACCAGCGGAATATTGCACTCACGTCTCCAACTTTATGTGCTCCTGGTATTTGGACAGGGAAACGAAGGAATTTTGAGACGAAAATTTCTTTTTGAGGTAAAAATTTAAGGTTTGTTAAAGCTTTGAGAATAGAATTTGAAATTTCTGACGGTTTGGAACTGTTTATGTATGAGGAATGTTAAATTTTGGAATTCAAAAATCTAGGATAGGTTTGTAATGCTAGTGATGTAATATGAATACTTACGTTCCATTTAACTCCGGTGAAGTTTCAAATTAAATAAAATCTGTTCAGAATAATACATTTAATAAAGACTAAAGACAAAAAACCAATGATATATTCATGCACGGCTATCGTTTAAAAAGTAGTAGACACACACTTTACAAAACACCGTTTTTGAGGTTGGAAATTTGGAAACCGAACTAATTTCACCACCGTTACGAGCGGAAAATCCGCTTTTCTTTCGTGGAACTCACCATTTTAAGAATAGAAACACACATATTATCAAAACCTAGGTCTACCGCTTACCTTTCAGCAGCAGCACGTAGTTCTTCTTATCATCGCCTCCTTTAGGGTATTCCCAGTCCACGTCTAGGCCATCGAAGTTGCGGTCGCGCAGGTATGGGATCGCTGAGTAGATGAAGGTCTGACGAGCGTACCGGGAGGCTGACATATCCTTGAACTTCTGGGTCCCGAATGACCAGCCACCTGGAGGAGAAATGAGAATATTTAAAATCAATATTGATATTTACACCAGTACTACTAAGATTATAAGAAATTAGCTTTCCGCCCCGCGGCTCTGCCCGCGTTAACTGATTTTCCCGTGGGAATGAGGTATTTTCCCGCGGTAAAAAGTAGCCTATGTCACTCTCCATCCTTTAAACTAACTTTATGCCGAAAATCAAGTCGATTTGATCCTTAGTTAGGGCGTGAAGGAACGACAAAGAAACAAACACACTTTCGCATTTATAATATTAGTATGGATAATTGCCTAAAATCCATATAGGCCAGGAATGTTTTTAGAATTTTGAGCATTGTCTTTATCAAATATCACGAAATAGGGAGAGGAACTGCCCATATCCCGGAGAGTTCATCGACGCGGCTATTTTTAGAATCAGGAACACAATTTTTATTTTATTTTATTATTGGATGTCTAAGACTTTTAATAAAATAATTTCAATATCAGACTAATGTAAATACAATTAATTATTTACATATTGAAATTTATAAAATGGCAATAGCGGGGCGCTACTCCTATCCTTTTTTTAATAAGAGCAGAATATAGAATATAATTTCATGGGATATTTTTCTTAGATTACAACCACAAAGTAACATCTAACAATATTACAATGTTCTTGAAAGTTGACGATTACTTTCACTAACTTTATGCAATTTCGTATAATGTAGTAAATATTTTACTTACATACAATCTATGCAGCCTGGCATGATATGCATTTATTGTGAAAGTAGCTTCTGTGATGAACCTGATTCAATTTCACCAAAAATTTAAAATAACCCATAACGAATCGAGACTTTTCGATTCTCTGAAAGATTAAGAACACATAATCACGCAATTCCTGACGAAAATCAATTAGTCGTAATTTACACGACCGGAAATAATATTTCTCAACTGAAACAGTGCTGTGAACAGTCACATGCGCATATCGATGTAACAATTCTAACAAGTTCCTAATAACATTGCGACATATTGTTTTTGCTCTATTCACTCTAGTGATGAAAATGGGAGCAGTTTTTACGACTTCGAGAAAACAAGGGAAAACGCGGTTGTAGCGTGAGAAACTGTTTGTATTAGTGTGGGGATAATCTATCGATAGTTATCGGCTTTTTTCTAAAGTAATATAAATTACAATAAAGCAGATAAAAAGATTCGGCTGTAAGATATTTCTTCAGGAATAAGCAGACTTGTGTCGTCTCTATAAATAATTGTCCTTTGTCTATCTATGTGTGCACTTAACTGAAAGATAGACTCTAAACTTTAGAGTGAATGTAAGAATTTGCACCAGCTTCTATAAAACAGTAACACAAATTTTCGAATTCATTGAGGAAGAGACTACTTCCTATAAATTTTATAGCCATAAATCTAACATTATGGTACCAATTAGTGAACTTATATAACACATTAGCTTTATAACGTTTACTAACTAGTTGCTTAATAACAGCAATTTGTTAGCAGGTAAATAATTTGTTATATTATGTTAAAAGAGGTACGTAATTAGAAAGTCAAGTAATATATTTTAAGCAGATGTTTCGTATCAAGACGTTTAAATTTTATTAAAATGATGGTAATGGTTTATTTTTGTTATCATTTAGTACCTCTTTGGATTTTAACTTTAAGAAGAGGAAGAAAAAGTATAGTAGATTGTTCTTTTACAAATGCTGAATTTCGAATGTGTCAATAAAGCAATAAGGAAATAACTTTATATAAAAAATCTTATTAAATTTAGAGCCAATTATTCGGATAAAAGATAGCTCGCGCCAAAAGAAGACGACATAACCAATTCCACAATGCTTTGCTATAGACACGTCTACAATATCTGATAACATCATACATAGATAAACCATAGGGTTTATCCCGACAAGAATAATAAAATATCTAGCTATATTGAGGAATTCCAATGCAATTAATTTTATTATTAATATCTTTATTGTCCACGTAAAAATAAAATAACAAGTACAGAAGGAAAAGAGTAGATATACAAATATTAAGCTTAACTAAATTTATTTATTCTCTGCCAGCTTGCCTGTTGAGAGAAGATGTGATTTTATAATGGGAATTGTAGTCAGAAACACTTAAAAGAAACATAATGATATGACGACATTATTTTATCGATATTTGCACTACAGCTCTACTCTATTGGTTATGGAACGCGTTTTACGGAACAAGACACATACTGTCTTATAAAAGGCGCTTATTATTCGCTCATGGTTGACTTTATAAACTTAAAGGACTTGTCACAATGAGCACCCAACCGAATTTTGTTTTGTTTGAGGAGTTACTTGTTTACTTGGAAATCGGATTTTGATGCCAGTGTCAATACCGGTATATTTTGTTACTTAACAGTATTCAATATAAATAATTTTACTCTGTGATGTGAACCGTTTGAAATTGCTAGTATTTAGTCTAGTGTGATGTGAGACGAATGTTAATAATTTCAGAGGCAATTACAATTTGAGTCACGTTTATAAAAAAAAATGTTTTGACATTTAATAAGAAAAAAGCTAGACTAGCCAGTTAATAATAATAATAATAAAAGTTAAGTGCCCAACTTTTTTATTTAATATCCTTTTTTAATGCAATCATCACTCGTATTTACAAAAAAAAATTAGGAATATCTCTTCTATTTCCGCTCGGGTAAATATGGGCAGTGACGAGGAAAATCCACCAATTGTATGAAACACAACTGGTAAATATGTAACATTATTGGTATGATAAGATAAGTAAAGAAGTATTGACAATAAAATAAATAAAGTATTTTTTATGCATAGTAATTTTCGCAAATTTTTGATTCCAAACTTAGGGCGTAACTTAAAAAACGTTAACTGGTAATTTTTGTGATACCGGTAAAAACTGATTCGTAAAATTTTACTTCGAATAAAAACTTTTTGAACTAAACGCAAAAGCGGTGTCAAAACACCGGCATTTCAAGCCCTACTGTATGCATAATATATGCTTGACGTTGTTTGTTTAAATTATGATTACGAGAATACTTTGAGGTTATTTGCGGTCCCCAGGTTACGAATGAACGAATGGAGGTACACAGTGTTTGTTATATTAAATGTTTGCGGAGGCAGAAGGAGACACGCGCCGCGTTATTGTATTTGAATATTAAATATGTTTGCTTTGAAAATTGCGCTTTATTGTCTTGCGGTAATATTATATTGCGATTGTTCTCTGATGATAGTAATCTGTATTGTAGTGGTGGTGAATATTGGATAATCTTTGATAAGTTTAATGCAATATTATCTTAATTTATCTTTAAGAAAGTCTACATTTTATTGTAAATACTCGAATGAAAATTAAGGCAATTGAAATAGAGCTGTGTGCTTTATAAGAGCTTTTAAAAATTTCAATATATATTATGAAAATGAATGGAACACAGATGTAATGTTGAGAAATCAGGTCATTCTACTGTTCCCAAAAGTTTGCGTTGCACTATATTTATTTTATGATGTTGATCATTTGCATACACATCATAATTTATCCTAAAGTCTCAACTCACCAATAGCCAAAAGCGTCTTCAACTTAGGGTTGGCCTTCTTCAGCGCGTTGATTCTGTCATACAAGCCGGTCTTCCCATCCTTGGTCTCGTCATTGGTTTCGAAGGAGCTGAGCTTCCCTTTCTTCAACCAGCCGAAGGCGAAGATCACGTGGGTGCAGAGGTCAGGCTGGATGTCTTCGGGGACGAACTTGCCAATCTTGGTGCGGTATTGGGACCAGTTGGTGTAGTAGCAGACGATCTGGAGAAAGATAAATAAATAAATATATGGGGACATCTCACACACGGCCATCTGACACCAAACCAGGCAGAGCGTGCACTATGGCTACATACTTAATATACATTACATAGGTAAACACATACTTATATAAATATACAACATCCAGACACAAGGCAAACACAAGTGTTCATCACACGAATGTTTGCCCTGGACACTGGACAGGCTTCGAACCCATGACCCTGTACTTCGAAGGAAGGCGCACTACCAACAGGGACGTCAAAATATGCAAGTAAGACAATGAGATTTGTTGCTTTATTAAAAAAACTTGAAATTCAAGTAAACTAACGTATGTACGAATTTTAGTGATATGATGATAAGGAACTGGCGGATGGCAGACCTTATTTTATAAAGATACTGTTCAAATATGTTTCTTTGTTTGTACCTAATGTATATCTTAATATTTAGGGTCAAATTCACTCAAAATATTTAAAAAGACCTATATTCGTAACTAAAAAAGAAAAACATAACATCATAAAACCAAAACTATACGATAGTTCGAAAAATATTTTAAATAATTGTTTCTTAAAAAAAAGAGATTTGGTTGGATTACAACATGGACATTGACTAAAGTCAACGGTTTAAAACTACATTATTTCTCTGATTTACGAGTTTGACGGTACAACACCTTGGGTTTTGTTCGATACAAGTATCCGAACACATAGTTTATTTTTCTTATGTTGGCGGCTCTAATTTCCGCTGTGGGCTTTGTACTGTCTGTATCTATCTAAAATGTCTTTCCAATAAACGTGTTGAACTATTCACACCTAATTTCATTTATGTTCCACTAGATATAAAACCAGCGACCTAAAAACTAAATAAATAAATAACTACCGTGTGGAACAGGTTTTACAATTGTTACTATTAGTTCGGAGCGTGTCGGAACTTAACATCGTCACACACAAACGCTTTCTGAAGGTCAACAACTTCTCTCTCAAAAGCTTCGTCCACATCCGCGTTGCATTTTACTTCTACAAACTTATCCTTATCGCTTCCTTTACTCAAAGTAACTACTATGTCGAAAGCCTAAGGTTGAGAATTGTAAAGTTTCTTGCTTAGGAACAGCACGGTAGAGTTTGTATCTGGTGTCCCACAAGGTTCGATACTTGGACCGCTGTCTTTCCGTATATGTCTGAGGAAATTGTATATTATGTGTATGGGAAACGCACTACCTCTGTGAGTCATATTTTCTCCTTATTTATGTAAATAAGAATATTTTATAAAGAAATGTCTTTGAAATATATGCAAAGAGCATATTGAAAAGTTTTTGGTAATTTTTAAGCCCCTTGATATTTGGTCGAAACGAAATATTTGATTTAAAAGTTAAAGTTCACAAATAGAGCAGTCGGCTTAAAACATAAATTGTTTTTGTTTTAGAACTTACTTTAAAAGCCTGCTTACGATAATTACGAATTAATTACTACTTTTAATTTAGGAAGAACTTACTTAAACGTATAAGTATTTTTTAATCCTCTAAAGGGTTTAAATCCTTTAGTCATTTAGCAAATCGTGATCTAAGTATTAGAGTTAAAATAATTATTTGTTATTACTATTGTATAATAGTCTTAACAAGAAACCCTTTGTAAAAACTATTTAACTCTTGTTTAAATTAGGTATAGCCAGCCCACATAGGTATCGTTCCATTTTTGGTTGTGCATAATCAATACCGGTAATTAATCATATCTAAAATATTATTCTAAGTAAAAACTGTGTTAAAAAAACAACTCTGTAATTAAAAATAAGAAGATTTCCATGAAGCCTGTACCTACCTGTTCTCTAGGTCTAGGAACTAAGAAAGAGGGTTTATTAAGAAAACTATGTCAGCTGCCATGCCACTTCATACATTTTGCTTTGCGGTCTTCACATAACTCACTTGCTTCATCTTTGGAAGGTTACAGGAAACTGCTGGATGTGGGCATCGCAGGACTGATCGTTGTGGGAAGCCTTTGGCCAGCAGTGGACATCTTTAGCTGAAATGACTAACCTTATATCCATCCTTATTCTTATGGTCTTCAGTGCCTACAGAGTTGTCGATTGCTGCAGAAGACTTCCGACTGGCTATGCTTGGTCGTCCACGGATCTTGGGCCTGTTGACGCTAGCAGAGATGACCTGGTCCGAGGATCTTGATACGCTGGACGTCACCGATGTGGAGACTGTCTTTGTCGGCTTGCGGAGTCTTCTACGGACAGCTGTAAAAGAAAGATTGATTAGTTTTAGAACATAATAGAAGGGACAGCTTCGGTTATACTGAAACGAAAAGCACAGTCAAATCCAAAATAGTGTCACTATGCACCTTAATATATCCTGCGCATCTGACCGCTTCCGTCAGTGTCACTTATTGAAATTAGGGCAATATAAAAATATTATGAACTTTATACAAATTTATTTTTGTAGGTACTTGTTTATTAGTTTGAGCAAAGTTTTGCAACTTTTGACGTTTACCGTATTTAGAAATTTAGAATCGGTGTGTCTGTACACCGATTTGTTTTAAAGAAAACTGATTGTAGGTGATAAAGGGAGAGTAGCTGAACACAAAAATACAAGTATTGAGAAATAAAAATTGTCTATCTGTCTGTCTGTTTGTACACGCCAATCTCTGGAACCGTTGGACCAATTTAAATGAAATTTTGCATGGTGGTAGGTACGTTTATAACTTTGTCATTTAATAGTAGTTTTATTAAAATAAAATAATATAGTGAAGTCTGAGTTATCCTAGTTAAGTTTATTTGGGATAGTTGATCGGATATATTGGCCGAGCATTTCCTTTCAATAATCGCTAATTACAATAACACCCTGTATACACTATACTATATATTGTATTACATTCATTCATTAACAGCTCATATATGTCCCCACCGAGGGGCTCGAGCCTACCCTGAAATCAGGGTGAATAGGCCTTAGGGCCAGGCCACAACACTGCGTTGCGGCGTCGTATCGCAAAAACAACGTCGCACATAAAAAGGAATAAAGAATAGATTTAATAAGATTTTTACGATGCGACGCCGCAACGCAGTGTTGTGGCCTGGCCCTTAGTCGCCCTGGCCCAGTGCGGGTTGGTCTTCTTCACACACAACCCTTGCAAGTGTGTTCAGGTTTCCTCACGATGTATTCCTTCACCGTAAGAGCCTCGAATAAACGTACATGAATTCGAAAATCGAAAACACATTGGTAAGTGCCGATGTTCAAACCCGCGAACTTCCGAATGGAAGTCAACGGCTCTAGCCACTTACCTACCGACGCACTTATTATCAGTTATGAATAACTTTCAATATGGCTCACGTATGACACCATGAAGAAAATAATTCGCACGTACTCCACATACTTTCTGAAGTGAATTTCTATCTTGTTCTTATTTTACGGCCCTGTAAATCTTCCCGCCCCGGAACTACTATTTTCCAATCTGTTCCGTGTAATAAAATTCCCGGTACATTTAGAATTCAAATGCTCATGAGGGAGCTCGATTTATGGAACTAAATTCTCGCAAGTTACATGCACTTGTGTTCACTTTGATGTTCATTGCGTTGTCCTAATACGAACACATATATTTTTATCTCATAGGCTGCGCAACGTACTTTGAATAATACTTAAAATTGGTAAAATGTCATCAACATCATTGACAGCTCATATACACTGAGGGGCTCTAGCCTAACCTGATATCAAGGTGAATAGGCCTTTGTCGACCACGCTGGCCCAGTGCGGGTTGGTTAACTTCACACACAACCTTTGAATTTCTTTGCAGGTGTGTGCACTGTGCAGGTATCCTCACGATGTTTTCCTTCACCGTAAGAGCGTCGAATAAACGTAACATATGAATTCGAAAATCGTAAACACATTGGTACATGCCGAGGCTTGAACACGCGAACTTCTGAATGGAAGTCAACGGGCTTAGCCACTTGGCCACCGACGCTCATGAAATGTAATTTCGTAAAATAAGACCAACATGTAATGATAATAAGTAACCGAAACCGGAAAAGATGCTCGTAACCGCTGTCTTTAAAATTAAGAATAGAGTGGACCTAAATTATTTAAAGGAGTTGGATGATTTATGTGAAACGTATTAATGAAATATTGAAAAATATAACTTATTATGTTTGTAACTTTGGATTTTATTTTTCTTGAGATTATGTTAACGATACATCTGTAAGTAAAAATAATTATGCGACTAATTTATTAACTTCACCAAATTCTTTACAAATATTAAGATACCTATGAAAAGCTTTAAATGCATCAGAAGTAAATAATAGAATACAGTATGATATAAGTGTTTCCAAAAAAATTATGTTTTATTTCGAGTATTGTATTCTTCTAGTAAAACAAATCAAACTTTATTTTAAAACCTGTTTTTATTCCTTTTTTGAACGTGATGTTCAGGACCTGTCCGGTGACGTATGGGAACATTGTTGCGTTCAAACCGTTTTTGAAGATTTATTGCCGATAATTCTACAATTTATTTGATTTTAAAACATTCAAAGTAATACCATCACTTGTTTGATCACTGAGGACCTGGCTGGCAAGGCAGAATAATAACGAAAAAACAAAAAAAGTGACACTATAACTTGTCAGTGGCACAAAGCGCAACAAGTGCTATTGAAAAAATACTACAGTCACAGATTACGGAATAGTAGTTCCTACAGAATGCTCACTTAGCGACATAATTTAAATAAACAGCAACTCTAGCTCCGTTACAACAAAATGCAATTAAGATTGCACGGCACTAGTTAAAAACACGAAGTTCTCTTTCTATCGAGTATCGCGCCAATTCGTGCCTCTCTACTGACACCTTTAGTTTACACCTCCTGGGGTGCATCGGCCGATCATATCTAGAAACTACGGAGTGAGTCACGCCTGCTAGTCTGGTTTTTAAATCAAAGTAGAATACTATTTACATCATCAATCGAACATCAACACTATTCCTTCAAATATTCGTATCAAACTAGTTTGACAATAAACCAGATGTAAAAGTTTTCGCAACTGGTCGTACCCACAAGGTTCTTTCGTAGAGGATTTATGTGTTCCATAAAGGATGGATATATTTGCTTGTTGATTTATCGAAAATAAACGCTTTTTGCGAAAATGTTGCGTCCAATATGCGAGTTTATGTACATTTTTATTGCTATTCAAGTGCAGGGTGTTAAAAATAATATTGTTTTATTTACATTTATTTACAAGAAAAAAGTATAAACGAGCTTAACATTACAAAATTACACAGATTTTAAGGAATACGGCCATCAAGGCCGGAAGTCAAAACGAAAACTGAAGAATAATGAACGAAGATGACGAATGAATGACAAAGGAATTCCAAAATTGAATGTTTGAATTTAGACGAGAAATAAATGGAAAATGAGGTGAGAATGAGGTGGCAAACCACCTCGTTACAAAAATTATATACATACTCGTGGAGTCCGATGTGGGTGTGATGGCAGCTACTATTAGCAGTATGGTCACAGCCCACCGCAGCAATCTGGGTGGCCACTGAAACAAACATAGACATTATTAACCCGCCAAAAAATGGTCCAAGGAAAAGAAGGTTAGAAGAATAAATTTATAGGGTCACCTAACTGACAGCAAATCTCAAATAAATATTAAAAATTGAGCTTTTGACCGACAGCTTAAATAGTACATGGTAAGGTGGCAATACACACTATTTAACCCCTAAAGATTTAGTTATACCATAGGTAGATAACACGAAATATGAAACAAACTTTTTTTAAAATTTAATTATTATAATCTCTAGTCGATTGCTGGTTGTTTTATTGGTTATATAGTTTAGTTTTTTCTACTTTGACTGGTTGCCTTCCGCTAATTGCATATTTTCGTTTGCACTCTTTGTTATATATTAAACAAATTGTATAAAATAATAGTTTGTAAAATACCTATTTTGAAAAGATGCAACGCCTGTGGAGTTTCTTCCGGCGGGTTCTTCTCCACAAAAGACAGCCAATTGTGAACCCGCCTCGACGTCGAAAAGTGATTGTAAAATCTTACTTCGAATAAAACATATTTCATTTTCATTTTCATTTTCCTCTTATTATGCGTATAACGGTAGTACTTACAACATCCTTGCGTTTACGACAAAGAGATTTGAAAAGCCACCCTTTGCTTTTCAAAAGCGAAGCGAGCGCGGGTGTCTTTTTCAGTACTGGTGCTTTTGAACCAAAGAGATTGGAAAAGAGATCCACGCTCGCATTTTGGAATAGTGCATAATATGACAGCGGTTTTGGTTAAAGTTTGAGTTAGCTTTGACCAACTTGAATTCAAAGTCTATTTAAAGAGTTAAAAAGAGATAGATCTATAGAGAGTTTTAGCAACTATACACAAAGTATGTAATACTTAATAAACGCTGAGAGGTGTTAAAAGTAAAATAATTTGTTATAGTGACTAAATTTCAAGTAACATCTGGCTCGGCTCAATAGCACGTATTTGCAAGCTTGTGTTAGGAGCAGACGTGGCGGGTTTGAAAGATTTACTGAGAAACTCGTTCGATTCCCGACACGTCCGCACAGTTTGTCTTGTGTGCCAGTGCGCAGGTCGTGAGCAAAGTATTTTAAAATACGAACATTCAATAAAAAAAAACATAAAAGAATAAGTAGTTTGTTGATGGTTGTCGCAATTTAAGAGGCAAAGATTCTATGTTTTCGATTTTTAAACAATATTGCATGTTATATTTGACGCTTAGTACCTACTTTCTTATTGAAATTTAATAAACCTTAAGACATCTCGTTTGTTTATGAGTCAAATGCAGCGCTAGTGACATGTGTAGCTAATTTCACATGTCACTAATTTAATAAAATCATTAAATTTTTTCTTTGCTTTTCAGTTATTAACAAATTTGCTTCTCATCATTGTTATATATAAAAAAATATTTTGATCACAATCCACCATTAACGAAAAGATCCAATTTACAACCCAACAATTACAGCAAGTACAGGGTTAGTTTAAAAACATAAAACTTTGTTTTCCACTAGCTTTAGGCTTTGTGGGTCAAAGCGACTGCCCGCATGACTCCCAATGTTTTGGATGGGGTTCGTAAAAAAAACAACCACCTTCCTCAAACAACCACCGTCCTTTTCCACGGATTTTTCAGTTTATTCGCAGTTACGAACGAATTTTAACGGTAGTTTGTCAAACTGCTTTTTGGTTGGCTAATTAGGCAACGAGAGTTTTAATTTTTAAACTGCTCTGAGTAAAAGTTCATTAAAACGTGTGTTTTTATTTGGTTTGTTTAAAATAATTGGAAAACAAAGTTTTTGTTTTCATAGCTACGCTTTATCCATTGAGACTCCAAGATAAGCTACGGCGTAGCAAAACCGTAGCTGTTTGCTACGAAACTTAATAACTCAAAAAAGTTTCAAATTTCATATCGTCGAGGGGCATCTTAATATGGGGTTCATATATGAGCTGTTAATGGCATAATTATTTGTAATTGTACAAGCTTCTTCACTTGTAAAAAATAAATTAAGTCATCATAATTCATCGTTCATTTTGTTGTAATCCCGTCACGTATTTAATGTTTTTGTATGTGTAACAAAAAAATTAATACACTTTTTACCTCAGGAAAACTTCACATTTCCGCGATAAAAATTTCAACGAGACGTTAGCCGCGGGCATTCTACAAGTAAATTTTTAACATATTTTCATAATAAGAGGATAATAGTAGAGGATAGCGGGAGACGGGTGCATGTTCCCGCGCGAAACAAGGGCGGCGGCGGCCGCCCGCGGCGGTTTTAATCTGAAATCGCTATTATGCTTATGCGAACCTAGTACTCGGGTAGTCCGCAAAATAGACCAGTAAAACCTGGTAAGGGAATGAACTGGTCACATCTTTTTTTTTTACAATTTATACATATAATTTTGCACACTAGTTTTTTCGGCTTCCTAGCTTCTTCTCTCGCCAAAAAATTACCTCGAAGAAACCGCTCATAGTGTGCTCAAGTGATAATTTTTGTGTGCTTTATATGCAATAAAGCATATTATTTGAATTTGAATTAAATGTAATATTGATTCGCTAGAAGAAGACAGCAAAAGGATTTTTGCCTTTATCTCTGTCTAAATATTTTATACTGAGCCATTACGCACTGTCGACTAGTCGCCGGCAACTCAGTCGCCGGCGACTGTGACTTACTATAGTTTAAATAGGTGCTTGCGCACTTAGTCGTCAGTCGCCCAGGAGTAATCACAGTCGCCGGCGACTGAGTTGCCGGCGACTAGTCGACAGTGCGTAATGGCTCTTAAGGACCCAACTGTTGAATACTTGTATAATATTTCATACAGATTGCTATGAAAAATGGAAGGGTGAAAAATAAAATAGTTAAAAAAATCTTAGGGTTATTTTCACTGCGAACATTACCAAACGCCTGTGTAAAAAATACTAACGCAAGCGGAGCTAGCTAGCAGCTGGAAAGCTAGTCTACGTATATTAGAAAAAGTCAGTTATAAAAAGGTAAAAAGTGTGTCAAAAAGGACTGCGAATCAACGCGGTGCATTAAAGGCTTTCCATTAAAGCAATAACTCATATTCACAGCCTCACATTCGTCAAACGCTCATAAGGATCCTTACAAACAATCTTCGAACCAACAGCACCGCAACAAAAATTTTTATTTGGATTTGTAGTATTTTTTTTGTTTTTTTTGCTATGGGTTTGCATTTGACCACGGTCTTACCTGGTGGAAAGTAACGACGTGGCCGATGATGGAACACGCTTACCCAGAAAATGCCTATTCACTCTCGACTTGAATACACCTAGGTTATACGATTCCGGAAAAACAGATGGAGGGAGAGAATTCCATTCTCTGGCCGTACGCACCAAAAAGGAGGACGCAAAGCATTTGGTGCGGACCAAGGGGAATTCGACAACATGTGGGTGGTATTTCCCACGGCGCCGCGTATTCCGGTAACCGAATGTGGTTGGAGGGATAAGTTCGTGGAGTGCCTGAGAACACTCCCCATGATACACCTTATAAAAAACCGAGAGGCTGGCGACTTTGCGTCGATGCTCCAAGCTTTGAAGCTTGGCGTTAGCAAGTTGGTCATCGCCTGTGAGTCTCGTTACACCGATTCAAGGGCATCTAGTTGATACTTGGCAGAGCCATCCCATAGGTGGCGGCAGTAATCTCTAACTATCCCGTTCCAATTTGCTTATGATGAGTACATTTTAATAAGCATTTTAACTATATTTAATAGAGCAAAATCTATCTGTAGTTGAAACTGTAGCTATTTGAAAAAGTTTTTTTTTATATCCTACGTGTACTTACTTATAAAGTTAAAGATCCCTTTTTAAAATGATGTTAGTAAGTGACGAAGTCTAAACAAAAAGCAATGGCTCTCTGACGCACTATCAAATTCTCTTAATTCAAAAGCACGCCTCTTTATTGACAAATTGTAGCATAGTGCTGTTTTGTTCTGTTCTTTTACTTTTTCTATTAACAGCAAAATAACGTTCGTTTGTTTCCTTAGTTTCCATCCCTTTAGCCTTTTACACATTTCCTGCACACCGTACACGGTACCGTCCGCATTAGCATAAAGTCTCATCGCGCGGGTAATTTATTGCGGGAGCACGCGCAGGCTAACGTTGCGAAATCTCGGTGTTATGATATTAAAAGTTATTTTAAGGGGTTTTAATAGTATCAGCTTATATAAACTCTATCGAGGGGCTTAAACCAAAAGATTATTTGAAAAAAAAAAGATTTTCCATTTTCCTTTACTGTTAATCACTGACGCTCCACATCGCCGCCGTGAAGATTGAGCTTATCTTAGTGGTTGACTAAGGCCTGAGGGTAATCAAGCCTTAGTCAACTACGCTAGTCCACCAAGTCGACTATCTTCGAATGTGCTACGTAAAGGTAAAGGCAAAAAGATGAAGGTGGTTTAAAGTGTAAAGCTTTCCGTAATAGCATTAAATAAACGACCACATTATCAATTCGGAGTTTGTAAATATGTTTCGGGGTTTGAACCTACTCCCAAATAAGAAGCAACATTTTGACCCGCTACGCCACCGAACGTAAACTTTAACCTTCAATAACACAAGGCAAAGGGAATAAAATAAAACAGCCGGAATTTGTAGTCCGTAATACCCCAATTAGAAGATAAAATATGACAGAGTAATGACGTATTTATAGCGGCGCACAGACACGCACTCCCACAGTTTATCGGCCGATTAAGGTATACAAAACGTGAACACAGTTGCGCGCGCGCCGGCCGCAAGGTCGAATGAAAGGAAAAGGAGCGGACAGAGCCGCGCAGAGTAAACTGTGAGCCAGAGACTGCACAATTTTTTTGGATAATTTTTGACACATCAATAACCCAAAATAAAATACAAAAAAAATTATATTACTGATATAGACGAAGAAAAAACAACTGTAAATTTCCATATGAATGAACAGTCAATAAGTCTCTACCGGGCACCGAGGTGGTCAAAAGCTCGTGTGATGTTACGTAGGTTCCGGGTTTCAATGAAAAATGTCCTTACCACACAAATAAATGCATTATAGTCCGTCTCATCTTTTCATAATTCACAGACACCTAAATTCATAATTAATAGCTCCACCACAAAACCGTCAAAACGCCAATAATTGTATACTAGTCTGACGGTATACCGACGCAGAACACACATGAACGTCAATAAACTATCGCTTTTCTAATGACCGGTAATTTATGGCAATCAAGCGATTGCAGTTCAATTAGCCACTAGAGCCTCCTGTCGTAGGTGTACCATGTAATCACCATCGCTTCCCTTCCCTCGGCTAGTGACGTCACCAGATCAACAGAAAGCCTGTGTAATATTTTGAAAGAAAAAAAACATGAACTATCGTTAGGTTTTTAACCATGTATTTCACTTTGAATTACTCAAATCCAATTTATTCTGTGATTTAACCTAAAGCATTGATAGCAAAGTACACATGGATATATACAACAAAAATTCACCCTTGAACAAGTGGAGGTGCATAATCAAGGTCAAAGTCAAGAGATTTTATTCGAAGTAAGATTTAACAAAACAGTTTTCGACGTCAAAGCTAATAAGTACTAAGAACCAGCGCTGTCCATGGTTGTTCTTAGCGATAGCGTTTGTTTTTAGAAAAGAACACCCAGAATAAACTCCGAATCGTATCGCATCTTTAGTTCATCTTGTATCATTTTTAACCCCCAACGAAAAAGAGGGGTGTTATTTATAAGTTTGACGTGTGGTCTGTCTGTCGGTGGCATTGTAGCTCCTAAACGGATGCGCCGATTTTGATCTAGTTTTTTTTTTAAAGGTGTCATAATTGAGAGTGTTCTTAACTATGATCCAAAAAAATATATTTAGCCATTTGAAGATTATCAGCACTTTTCTAGTTGTTGAAAGAAACTAAGTAACGGTTATTTAAAATTTTAATGTAATGTTATATTACATGAAATGCAATGATACAACTCAAACGATGGCAATATTAAATTTATAAACGTATATTATTAAAAAGAACAACTTCCACTTCATAACTCAAATGTTTCATCATAACAACTATTATTAATTACAGACGTGGGCGGGACATCGACATTTAATTATTACATCTGTCAAATTTATGTCATGTAATACATACAAACTAATATTACTTAACAATCGGTTACATAACTATTTAGCACTCGGGCGATGTCTCTCTGTGTCAGCTTACGATATTAATCGTTCACTAACAAGACTTCGATCGTTATCTTAATGCATATGAAATCAAGAATTAAAAAAAACTTATTTTTTTATGACAGTTTATAACTTTAAGATTTATCTTGTATCGATGAACCAAATAAAACTTTGATTGTTTTATATAAATTGTGGAGCATCTTTAATTATTTCATATGTTTTAAACTACACAGAAAGGATGTATTTCTCGAGCTCCTCGATGGGGACATATAGTATGAGCTGTTAACAGACGCAGAAAAGACAAAAATACATTAAAAACCTGGATATAACCCGCAAAAATGACAGTTTCGTAATTATAATTTGATATTAATGCTTCAGAACATGTGAGAACGAATGAAAGAACAGATCAAAATAATATATCTCTAGTTTTAAATAAATAGGTAAGGAGGACCGTTTGGGAACCGTATGAAACAGTAACATTTTCTAATTTATAAAATTAATTTACATTTGTTTATGCACACTCTGATCGCGTAGTTACTCTGTGTTCGTAACAATAAGGTCACCGGTATGATTTAGATTAGAATTTAGATAAATTACGCATGGACATTTAATTTTTAATTTGAGATGCAAATGACAATTTCAATTGTAAATATAATTCAAAATGTAGTAATTATAATTTTGTACTCTCATAGAGATTGCCTATATGAGAAAGGATACACTTTGATATCTATAGCATAAAACATACAAGAACTTAAACATTCGCAGATGAAGCAGATAAACAAACATAGAGTGCAATATCATTTGAAGAATAATACCTTTCGGGTTGTTACTAAAACTTGTTTTCGGGTAGTCCAAATTCTTTGCTTAAATAAAAAATTGTCATGTGAGAACCTTATACACGGTCATCTGACTCTAAACTAGGCAGAACCTGTCGTCTGTACTATAGTTATTAAACGACGCATATACATAATATTATACTCGTATTAATAGAATAGATAAACACATTATTATGTAAATAATATACCAACCTAACACAAGATAAACACAAGCCAAGCTTACCATACGAAAGTTTGCCCCGGGCGGGGTTCAAACCCGCGGCCTGTTGTTTCAGAGTAGGCTTACTAACATGATCTCTTATAAAAAATAAATATCCGTATTTGCTTTGACTTTATCCCTGACAACACACTGGAATGAACGCAGGAGTTATGGCTCTATTTTCCACTACTACTTCGAAAGACCAACAACGTCGATATTTGCGAAATAAGTACTTGATAGTCAGTAAACATCATAGTTACAAAATGTAAAGCAAAAACAAAATTTCTAACCCTGTGGTAAAAATACTAAACTTTTTTACAACTAGTTGTCCACCCGCGGCTACGCCCACACTTTGACTTTTCTGTTCAGTTTCCCGTAGAAATGAGAAATTTCCCCGCGGTAACAATTATCCACTATACGACCATACAAGATTTCATATTAATCGATCCAACAGTTTCGGAGATTAGCCCGTACAAACAGAGAAACAAAAAAAATTTAAAATATCTAGATAATGTTCTATTTCACTTCTTACATCACCATGACTCGGTTTCTAACTTTTTTTTCTCTATGTAATGATTTTCGACCTCAACAGTTTTATTATATAGATATCCTTTTATAAATTGATTTACTATAAATAAAACTGGCCCAGTTATAAAAGGTGAAACGAATTACATACAACCTTGCTTTCTACCAGTGAATTTAATTCTTATTACAACAACATAGGTATCATTTGTCATCATTAAGCATTACACTATGAAATTAGTGCTATCGTATTTTGATCACATGAATTTGAAATTAGATCAATGATACCTGATTGTGCTAATGTGTTAGTCAATGGGCTCACTTACGGCGTAGCCGCTAAAATCTCTTAAGTTAATAAATGGGACATGAATGAATTTAATTTTGAATAAATGATATTTAAAATAAGCAGCGAAGTTTTCAAATTCAGCTTAATTTAAATAGGATACTCGTAGTACGAACTACGCGTAAAATCAATGTTTGACGTTTCTTAATTTAAGTTGAAAATCGTCTGCCCCTTTTAGTTCTTAAGAATGTGAAAGGGATATAATGTGGTTTTTAAATTTAAGTTAGAACGTAAAATGTAGAATCGGGCCAAATGTTTTAGCGTCTGGTTTAATAATAAGCAGCTCTAGCTTTCAGAATAACATTGCTGCATTATTAATGTACTTAAGTGGAATAGTTATTTAGATTAGTAACTAGATTTACGGTTTGAATAATAAAACGATATAGTCTGTCTCTTTGTTCGAGAACACTAAAACAATCAAATTAAGTATTTTAACTAGTTTACATTGGATGAAGTTCAGAACAAGGGCTTGAACTTGTCATCAATTAGGGTGAACAGGCCTTATTTAACTGCGCTAACCTTTTTTAGATACAACTTTTATAAGTATTATAAAATTTATAATGTGTGTGTATATTTCCTTCACTGTAATAGTAAACGAAAAGTAAGCGCGGGTCGGTTAAGCCTTTCGGTTTCTTGTGATAGGATTCAAACCCGCGTCTTTTGTCTCTCATAAATAGATAGTTATAATAAAAAAAATAAAAAATATAAAATGAATGAATATTGTATTGTATTGTATTGTATACTAAAAAGGAGATTAACGATCTTTTTATGTTTTCTTTTAAAATTCCTTAAGCATTAATAAAAAATGCAGTTGAAATATGTATCAAAAACAAAGGCACAATTCGACACAGACAACTGAAGTAATCAGCATCTACGCTAAATGCCACAGAGCAGTAAAACTCCACCGAATGCAATTTTCATCAGTGCAGCAGTCAGAGTGACTGCAGTGGGCTGCAAAAACACTGCGTCTTCTGGGGTGGGGGATAAATTCCCAATGAACTTGGTTTTTGTGTGCACAACGGGACTGAACTGTCGCGTTTTCGTATTCTAGGGATGGATGGTTGTCGATAGATTTACTATTAACTAGCTTCCCACTCGCGATTATACCCGCTATATTTTATGACTTTTTCAGTAGGAATAAGATATTTTTCCGCCGTTAAAAGTAGCTTAGATCACTTTTCTGCCTTTTATCTATCTCTGTGTAAAAATCAGGTTGCTTCTGTTGCTTAGTTTCAGTATGAAAAACGAACTAATAAACACATTTTATCATTTAAAACATCGATACGGATTATTTTGATGGCCCCATGTATTCCCATATAATATCGTATTATTTTAAAGCAAAAAGTCTTTTGCTGGATTTCTGGAGGACCTGTGGATTTTTTTTCGACCAATTATTTGCTACCTATCTACGTCCAACGACTTTCTGCGTCTATTACCAAAATGTCAATCTCGCTTGTGTACAAAAAGTCCGATCCCTAATCCACATACTAAGTATAGTAACTTACGGAAACTTTTACTATTTTAATTTGTTGTGAAACTATTTCTCAATAAATAATTATTTCGTACAACATAACATTAAAATATTCATCAAATTCCTATTATTCTTGCAATCTTTTTGTAATCACTTTGATGAATCTTTTAATCTCTTTCATTTGCATATTAAAAAATTAAGTAATGCAACCGTAACGTTTCTTAAACTTTGAAAAATTTGCAACACAATTATACATATTATTTTTACATAGCCTTTGGTTTATATATGTCATGTATGGTGCAATAGTATATTACAGGTTTGCCTGTTATATACACATTATATTGCCAAGGTTGATTTCAGAGTGTTTTTTACATAACTTTAGGAAGGCTGTGAAAGGTTTTTTTATTCAAAAACAAAGAAGTTTTAAAAACGTAGGTGTAATGGATGACACAATCTGTATTAGTTTGACCTTTTATAAATTGTTTAGAAAGTCTTTTATGTGGTTTCATTCTAAACGTCAATAATTTTAAGAAAAAATATCTTGAATAAGGACGTTTTTAGTTAAAAACGAAGATAACTTTTAAACTATATAAAAAATATTACAAAAAAAAATATTATAATGTATATTTTCTATTCCTTCATCAATTTATTATATAAAGGTACTAATGTTATAAAGAGGAAAAATTTGATTGTTTGCATAGAACAGGCATCGAAACTACTGAACCGATTGTAATGAAACTTGATGCAAAGATACTTGTAGAACAGACCTCGGGAAATAATATGTCTCATTCCCACGGGAAAAACTGTTAACGCGAGTGGAGCCGCGGCGAAAAGCTAATTTTACTATTGTATAATCTTAAAAAAATAATATCGGTCCAAATAAATAATCATATGGCTCAACATTCTAAAATTGAAAGACAGTTGTTTAAAACAATAGTTTTTATCGATAAGTATTGTTCGTAACAACTCTACGAAGTAACACGCCAAGAGGCGTTGCAGAATCACTGCGGTAGTTGGCACATTCAAAATTAGCTTTTATTAACTATGTATTAAGGTACTAATGAACACGCCACCCTCGACTTGATGTTAAATTTTGAATTAGAATCTAATTGCCACTAATTAGAATTCCTAATGGAATGGAAGCTGCGATGCCAAAATACTATGTAAAGTGACGGGTTTAGTTTAAACTGACTTTAAATTAAAAGTGTGATGTGTGCAGAACTTGCAAAGTTTAAAACCAACCAAAAGTTTGAATAAAAATATATGTCATGAAAAAACAGATTAATGACTTTTGAAAAAGATAAAGCAGAAATAAAAGCCTAAACACATTTTTAGAATTATTGTCTCACTGTTTGTTTGTGTCATGCAAAAAAAGTTTTTTAAAGTAAGTTATATACATCTGTGTCCAGCTAATAATTAAGGCTATTTTCAAGCGAGGTAAAGGCTTCGTTCTTTCAAGAAAAAAGCCTTAAAGAGAGTTCCAGGGCCAACTCTTATAAATAACTAGCTTTCCGCCGTGGCTCCGCCCACGTTTTCAGTTGTTTCCTTGGGACTGAGGAATTTTCCCGCGGTAAAAGGTCTTTGTGCCTTTTATAAAAATTCGGTTCAATAGTTTCAGAGCCAAACAACAAACAAACAAACAATCAAATCTTTTCTCTTTGTAATATAAGTATATATAATAACTTATTGAACTGCAAGCAAGAGAGTGGCCTACTCACCCTGCGCAAGTGTTAGTATTTTACTCAACAATAGACAGTAATTGCTTAATTGAATGCAAAACGTTAAACACTTGAATAAATAGAAAGTAAAAGTAAATTTTGTAAAGTAATTAAAATAAACGCTTCGCTTGTCGTTTTAAATGTTCATACTAATCGATGGTGTAAAAATTAAAGTACCTATTTTTATAAGTAAAAGTTTGTAGCTTTGAATACTTGTTACTAGTTTTTGTAGAAAATGTGAAGTATTATGAAATTATTTTTTATATTATAATTTATACTTACACTTTAAACTACATATTCATCTCGCGATTTGCAATTTTAAGAAGTTCACTACATACGTTATATAAATTTAAATCTTCTAAATACCTAACTGCACGAATTAGAGAAATGGTGGCGGCAGTAACTAAAATAGTTAAAATAGAATATTAAAATAAAGTTTAAAACTTGCAAACATGTAAGAATATTGTGTAGTGTAAAATAATCATCAACAATTTTGCTTTCAGTTGCATGATAACTCATATCAATTATAAATAATTACACTTAATTAACAGAAATTGAGTTTTTTTAGTTATAACTTCCTTAACCGGTAACCTGTTTTACAACCAACTTCGTTAAAGTCAATCGTTACGTAAATATATTTGATTTGCGACAACTTTCTTGATTCATACTAAATTTGGTAGGTATTTAATAAGGTACATGTAAAAAAGAAAGAAATCTGGAAATCCTTCAACAGACTCCAGACCCAGGTGGGTCGGACTAGGGATAACTTATACCGATGGGGTTTCATAGGTGACTCTAACTTGGAGTGTAGGTTTGGTATGGTTCCCCAGAAAATGGACCATCTCATTAGCTGCCCATCTTGTCCTGTCACCTGCACGCGAGAGGACTTGATGAAGGCTACTGACGACGCTAGAGTGTGGCTGGTTTTTGGACCGAGACTGTCTGAGTTTTGCTGTCGACTCGAAAAGAAGAAGAAGACATAACTGTTACGTTATGATTAAAAACCCGCAACTAAAAGCATACGAAATTCAAAATTTGTGGTTTACGAAACTGAACTTTACAGAAAAAATATTTCTCTTAATGCAGCTATTATTTGGACAGTTCAAAACCACCTTACCCCCATTCCTTTGGCGCAGTCTCGGCGCATTCAATATTTCTTTTGTCGGGATGGCAAGTTTGAGCAAACATCATTAATTCCTGTACCACAGCTCGTTAGCTCACTCCGTACAAGTTAATATTGAAATCAGAAGTGGGATATAGGTAGAAATTGCTTAAAACTTTTTGGATGAATTTAATGGGAATAAAGTAGAATAAGCGATGTTTTAACAGATAATAATATATTTTCTTAAGAAAATCAACACATCTTTATGTAAGTACGTATCGTATCATAATCACCTAACAAGTGTGCAGTTTAATAAACACAATTTTTATATAAATCAAATATTTTTTGCATTTTTTTGAAATCACTGTAAAATTGTTTTATAGACAAACTTTCAATAAGAATGCATCACGACGAAACAAAACGGAGGCCTTTTATAAAACATATTTTTACAGTAACTTTTCCTTTCCACTTCTAGTATAACTGCTCCAAAACATTTTACCTAAAGCAGTTCCTTCTAGAAATTGGCATGGCCTGTGCTGTTGAGGCATTAGTTAATAATTCATGAAGAATGGCAGTCGGGACCGGGTTGCGAGTGCGCGGCGCGAGGTGGCGCTAGTCGTTCGGTGCAGTCACCAAACTTGAGGTTTAGTTGCATTTTATGGGATTTGTTAAGACGCTAGGTTATGTTCTGTAGTAGCGAGGGTAACTGCTTTTTGTTTAGGCGACAAAGGATTGACTCTATAAAGGCACTGGTTATTAATTTATCCGCCGAAGAATATCCTTCAATCTTTAATTTTAAAGAAACTTGCTCCTGCTTGCATTTTATTGGATTTTTAAGACGCTAGGTTATGTTGTGTAGTAGCGAGGGTAACTTCTTTTTGTTTAGGCGACAAAAGATCAAACTTAGAGAGGCACTGGTTATTTAATCCGCCAAAAGAATAAATAATAAAAAGAGCTATAAATAATGCAAATTCATTTTTATTAATTAGTTAATTCATATTTATGTACTTTAATTGTTAATTAATTATTAATTTAACTTCAAGTTTTTATCGTCACTCTAAAATATATATTTACCTTTTCCCTCAATAGACCTTTGAAATCAGAAAACTAAAATATTATTAAAAACTTTAAGTGGGCTCGAATTACTTAAGAATGATCTTTGATTTCACCAGAAGAAAGATTA
Organism: Teleiodes luculella; assembly: GCA_948473455.1. Taxonomy (NCBI): domain Eukaryota; kingdom Metazoa; phylum Arthropoda; class Insecta; order Lepidoptera; family Gelechiidae; genus Teleiodes; species Teleiodes luculella. Next base: position 14,653,530 of record OX419595.1, read on the forward strand.
GTAAGCCTGAATATTTGCATAATGAAGTAATATTACAAGATTATTCTAATGATGTATTATTTATCTAAATAAAACTGTAGGTAAGAAGCGATATAGAACATACCCAGATAAAAAAAAATGTTTCTCTGTTTGTCTATTTGTACGGGTTAATCTCCGAAACTATTACACTGATTTGAATGAAATTTTGCATGGTGGTCAACATTTTGCCTACTTTTAATCCCGGAAAATTAAAGAGTTTCGTCGGATGGTTAAAATTACTATGGAAAAGTCGAAATACAACGCGGGCGTAGCTGAGTGCAATATACCTAAGACTGAAATTTACAACCCGTATAAATAAATTTTTTTTTCGTTTTGTGATACATTTACTGGGGTATTGGTGCAAACACAAGTGAAAAAAAATATTGGTTATTTCACTCTGAGCTAATAAACTGTATGAAATAACCTACAAAAGGCAATTTCGTAACATAATGAAAACTCCACCTTTCAGGTATACATTCAAATTTGTTGGATGTTCACTGAGACGTGGTCTTTTGCATGCAAATGTAAGGTTTTTGATTTTATGGCAGTGAGCGACAAAAGCACCGGTATTGAATTGTTATTGGCTGGGCTGGCCGACCAAAAGACCAATCAGCTCATTGGGTGGGCGGCTTATGATGTTTTAATTAAAATTGTGGAATAAAATAACGATAGAATGTGGTTTTTTTTTTTAAATTGACTCCATGGGAGTGTAGTGAAAAAGAAATTGTATATTTATAAATTTTAAATAAATATCTGTCAACAGCTCATATTATGTCCCCACCGAGGGGCTCAAGCCTACCTTGAAATCAGGGTGAAACTACAGGATATTTTTCGTATAAGAAAATTATCTTACTTTGAATAAATTGGATAGTTTGTGTCGCGGACAACAACTACATGAATTTTTGATAGAACTGAAATTTTATAAAATCGATTTATTTAGCCGAAAGCCGAAAGACGTCCACTGCTGGACAAAGGCCTCCCCCAAAGATCTCTACGACGATCGGTCCCGATGATGATTTATTTAACTTTTTTTAAGATTCTTTTTTACTTTTGCAACTCTCTGTTTTTTTTTTGTTAAACGCCGTGTTTACATCACTTCCTTATACTAAGCATTATAACAGCACTAAGGAAATGCCAATAAAATATGTACATCCTCTATGTGCTAAATAGTACCTAATTAGCTTCATGCTGCGTAATTATATTCTTTAAACAACAATAAAAAATCGCTAAAACCACTTGAGATAAGAAAGCTAGCTATAGGTACTACGAGTAGTAACGTATTATTGAAAAAATGAAACTATAAAATATAATAATAATTTAAGATTTTATTATACTGTTACTGCTTTTGGAATAATATATTTTGAAGTGTAAGGATAAATCACACGACTCTCCGAAACAAAGATAATTTCGTGCTTCGGAGGGCACGTAAAGCCGATGGTCTCGACTACTATCCACGGATGTAGTCGTTACATGAGCCATGTCAGAAGCCATAGGCGGCTCAATCATTCTGACACCAGGGTTTGTGAGGTAGGTTAACTTCGAAACCCACACGCTAAGCAAGCAAGTTAAAGAAATGATTACGCTTTGATTTAATAAGAATTATGAACCAAAGCTCTTTTTTTCACGCCTATGTACAAAAGGACCAGTTAGATCAGAATTACTTACGACAGGTCATATAACTTAGGCTGTTATGATGAACCATTGCTATACATACCTGAAAAAGAAAATAAATTAAATCGTTAATTAAGTGTCATGAGATTATTTCAAAATCTACAATTTAGTTTAATAAATAGGTATAATACTACTTCGGTGGCCAAGTGGCTAGGGCCGTTGACTTTCAATAGGAAGTATGCGGGTTCGAACCTCGGCACGTACCAATGTGTTTTCAATTTTCGACGCTCTTACGATGAAGGAAAACATTGTGAGGAAACCTGGACACACCTGCGAACTACACCTGAGAAGAGTGGGTTTCGAAGTTAACCTACCTCACAAAACCCTGGTGTCGGAATTGTTGAGCTGCGTTAACTTAAAGGTAGTGTGTGAAGTTCACCACCCTTCCGCCCACCCGCACTAGGCCAGCGTGGTTTACTAAGGCCTATTCACCCTGAATTCAGGGTAGTTTCGAGCTCCGTATGAGCTGTTAACGTTACCTATCAATAATTTTGAGACCCTGTATTCAGTAACAGAAGTGAGGTTGCTATTAGAAATATTTGCTTAGAAACTGACAAATGGTACAATTGGCGCAAGTAGAGCGCGGCCAATTCCGTCACGGCGCGTTATGGCGGCGGGACAAGCAACAGGCGGTGGCGACTGCTTTTTTATAAAAACACTAGTTTACCGCCGCGGCACCGCCCGCGTTAACAGGTTTTCCCGTGAGAATAAGGCATTTTCCTGCGGTAAAAGGTAGCTTATGTTACTCAGGGTGAATGTAGATACCTAATGGTGAAAGAATTTTTGAAATCGGTTCAGTAGTTTTTGAGTTTATTCATTACAAACATACACACACACACAAAAATACAAATCTTTCCTCTTTATAACATTAGTGTGATTTAACGGTTCTGGGTACAAAGCCCTTTCAAGCAGTAGTAGTAATAGTAGTCCTAGTTGTTAACGTTGTTAATTTTCAATACAAACCGACGACGATTAGTAAGGATGACAAGTGTTTTTAATTAGTTTTCTTTTTTACTTCAGTTCACTTTGTTTTGTTATCACAGTGAGCCACTATAATCCGCTGCACTAACAAATTATTATATACTTGTCATAACGAACAATAATAATAAGCCGTCATCCTAAACACGTGTAGGACAGTGCGAAAATTCATGCAAACACAGAGACGGAGCCCCTCAGGCGTCGTCTCCTTCACGATATTTTTCAATATCAACGCGCTAGGCCGTGGCCCGAGGCTCCCTCGAGCCGCCCCTAGACGCGTTGGTACATGAGTTTTTTTTGGGGTAGAGTCTTCCACTCCCCCGCAAGTCCGGTGAAGCTTGATTTGTCGTACCTTTTTCGACACAAGCATAGGTCAATTCAAAAAAAAAAAAAAAAACATGCAAACAGATGAGGAAACAGCGACACCGACACTAAACACGTAAAAACAGTCGTACACTACACTTACTTGGTTTAGGCCCGTAAGTGTAAGTAGTTTTTACTTGCTATTTACTGAGATTAGATAAACTGACCTAAAAATAATCATAATCTTTATTTTTCTTCTCTCAAACAAAAAAAGAATTAAGTACATAAGTGATAACAATAGGTACATAAGTGATAACAATAGGTACATAAGTGATAACAATAGGTACAGTTCAATACAATATAATATATGAAAGACTGGTGTCTGTACTAGGAGACCTGCATTACCTCTCGCTATAAATCAATCATTGAGATTTCAAAGTTATTTATATGGGAAGACGTAAAACATATCTTTAGAACTTCTGGTGTTGACGGTACAGAGTTATAAATAACATTCTCAACAGTAGTGCCAATAGTCAGTAGTAGTGTCTGCTTTATAAAACCTTGAACGTGAAAATTACGAGTATAATAATCAGACTATAAGGTTTATTACAGTGTTACTTTTCAGAATTGACATTATTTATTATAAAGAATTTCTTACACTCTATTAAAACCGCTAAAAGCTCATTTCTTGTGCAGTAATTCTGTCAAGTGCGGCTATTAAGTTGCCCCAGTGTATGCGAGTGTATGCACGAGAATACGCGTTCATTTCCATCTGCGCCATTTTCTTTTCTTCCCTTACTTTTTCTGGTCTTCGGGACGTTTCATTAAGGTCAAGGTATTGCGTACTGTAAGATCACTACGTAAAATACGAAGCTACAAAGAGGTGCAAATTGCGACAAAAGTGTCATCAGTCAAGTCATAGTAGTTCCATCTTCTCGGGCTTTTTGCATACCTACCTGTAGAGCCCTGTACTAAAACTTTACAAATTGAAAATGTACTTTAAGTATGTATTTTAAATAACAATACAGAGTAATTTACAAAACTCTGTCTCTTTCATTTTCTAATTGATACACATGTCGTATTTTTTTTCATATTTCTGCCTATGTATGTTCCTTAGGGAAAATTGATCAGTTTCATGGGTAGGTTCATCCCTTAAAATATTGTGTACTAATAAAGTTACCACTTCTATATATCATTCTAGGTAAAAAATGTACTATTTCATTAATCTCAGTGATTATTGCACATCATAAAGTGGAAAGTAACTTTATCTATCTATCTCTGCACCACTGCCACATTTACTTACTAAAGTAAAATGCGAATCAACGTATTAATAAATACAATCACTTATGTTACTACAACTTGACAAACGATACTGGTCTTTATATCGGGGGAATAGAGGTGAAGTAGCTTCAATAGTAATGTGTCTGGTTCTGTGGTTTGACGTAGTAAATTGGTCTCACGCGCAGATCGTCACACTTTGATGGTTCCTTTCGCGAATTTGATAACATTTCTCGACCTACTGAACAAATTCTTTTATTTTGTTCTTTTTTTAATTTAAAAGGGAAATGTTTAAATAAACAAAAAGTAAGTTTCTGGTAGTAAATAAATGCAATAGTGAAAAAATATTTGGAGCGAATCGTGCTGACATTTTGAACGCAAGATAAAGCGTTGTCGTAGGTGTGGGCTAGTCTCATTGCTTCGATTTTTGAATGATAGATAGATATAGAGAGAATAAATAATAAATTACAATTTAAAAAGTTTTTAGGCGCAGCTAATAAATACCAAGAACCAGACGTCCGTGGTCGGCCGTTCCAAAGTGACGTTCGTCTGTGGAGAAGAATGATCAGAAGTAATTTAAATATGAACTACTCTATTCATTAATACACGTTTTCACAGGTTTTCTCCACGATTTAGTTTTAAATTGAGCTTACCGATATTTAACACCCGTGAAAACCCGCGAAAATTTGTGTTAGTGCTATTAACAATCGCGAATATCTAAGAATGTTACTCTTGCCGTTAATATTCTAAATCAGGAACAGAAACTGTGACCATTGCTTATTAAAGATATTAACTTCATTGGCCTTTACCGGAATGCTAAGATCTCTATCCCGCATGTTTACGACACGAGGCTATTCCCTCCCAGACGGCCTCCAGTGACATTGTTATATTTGGGAATAACCCACTTATGTTTCTTGTTGTTCTTTTTTGGCCCATTCTCGTAATGTGACGGAGAATTTTTGTGTACTTCCAAAAAAGGAGATATTACTTCTTATTATGATATCTTACCTTAAATGAGTGTTATAAAGCTAGCAAGGTTAAGCACATAGCTGTGTAATATTTCGAAAATTAGCAAAGATTAAAAAGTGTATATTGCATTACTTTTGGACGTCTTATTATCCCATCACATCTATATAATAAAACTGTAGAGGTCAAAAATCTGTACATAGAAAAACAAATACTAAAACCAATTTAGGTGTAAGAAGCTATTAGAACATAACCAGATTTTTTTTTGTTTGTCTGTTTGTAGGGCTAATCTCCGTAACTGTAAGACCGATTTTAATGAAATTTGCATGGTGGTACTTTATATTACTGGTACTTAATATCTTACATACTTTTAATCCCGGAAAAATAAAAAAGTTCCCGTGGGATAGTTAAAAAACTATAGTACGAGTAACTTAAACGACTCAGCACATTATACGGGCTTATCTCCGAAACTGTTAGGCCGATTTGAATGAAATTTCGCATGGTGGTACCTTATATGATATTTTCCCGTGGTGAAGTTAAAAATTACTACGGAAAAGTCGAAAAACAACGCTTAATATTTGTTTGTTTTTTGTTGTTTGTATTTGTATTTTTGTAATATTTGTAATACTCGTAGCACGTCTAATATTTATCTCATAATACCTCCCCTGAGACGTAGTGTGGGCAGGCCCCCCACGAAGTGGACCGATGATCTGGTGAGGGTCGCGGGAAGCCGCTGGATGCGGGCAGCGCAGGACCGATCATTGTGGAGATCCTTGGGGGAGGCCTTTGTCCAGCAGTGGATGTTTTTCGGCTGAGATGATGATGATAATGACCTCCCCATCGAAGGTACAAAATGAAATTTGAGATTTTACTTACCATCCTTTTTATAAGTGACACTCAATAAAGTTACTTACTCTCCAAACCATCTTCAAGTTCTTATTATTATACGACTTTTCATTTATAAATAATGTTATTTATAATCTTCTTAGAAAGGGTCTGGAGATCTTGGCATATTTTTATGTATTTTAATGGAAAAATAGCGTTGTAACATTACTTTTATTTTGAGTGATTGAAGGCTTGTAAATCAACTATACCATAAATTGTCTCCTTATATGAATTGAACATTTTGATTTTTGGTATCAAAGTAATTTCAGTAAATATTTTATTTGCTTGAACTAAACAAACAAACGAACAAAACAAACAACAAACAAATTCCATACGCATGTCATCCCTGATTTATAATTTGACTAACCAAATTCTTCCTCCTTTTAAGGAATTGATTTAATTGACTTAACTAAGTGATGTAACATCCAAAAGTTAAAAAATAAATCTTTGAAGTCTTTGAATTTCTAACCGGCCTGCCAAGCGTGAGGAGTGGTGATTATGGCAACACCTACCAGGACTACTAAGGCATTTATCAGTACCAGCCTTGTTTGTTGTTTAATGTTTTAAGCAAAGTTTTGTAGCTAGCTGATATCATCGTCTTGAAAATGTTTTTTTTTTACCGTACACTCACAAAGACATTTTTGTTGTCATGACATGAGATCCCCTAGAGTCAAGTCAGGATAGTCGCCGACACAATGAGTTAATTCCCGTTTCCGTAGTAAAGTGGGTTTACTGTCTTTTTACTGCTGAGGCTGCAGGAAACTGCCGAAAGATGGCAGGACGTCCTCGCTACTATTTGGCTCACAATCACGCAGTTATTCCCCATCCGGAGTCTTAACAAGGAAAAATAAACAAAACCTTTGCATTTTGTACTTGATTGTTTCTTAAAAAAGGTACATTTTGATCTTGATTGTTTCTTCCTTGGGATGGGGTTGCCTAGAAAATTGCTTTTTTGCAATTTATCGTTCATCCATCGGTATAAAATTTGTAAAAGAATGCAAAAAGGGTTAAATCTAATTACACATTATGGTGTTCATGTATTTTAAATGATATATTATTTTTAAATGTGGTACCATTTGTTGTTATTCTTAGCTGTATCTCATAATCAAATTTTATATTTTGTACTTTTAAATGACCCAAATAAAGATGCTATTTTTTAAATTAAAGGAAGATACTTCTGAAAAGTAAATTTTAACTATTAAAAAAAAACATAAATGAATTTTGTTTTCTCAAAATTGCCCGTAAATCATTTCGAAAGACCCAACATAAAAGTAAATATTAATGACTGAAAGAAACCCGCTCCTTAAATAAAGGTTCATCTGCAATGCCACGGTTTTATGTTTACTGCGGGTTCAACAAGGTTACACGAACATAAAAATTAGTATTCCCAACCGAACCCACATGAATAGTAAACGGGCAGTACAGGCACGAGCAATTCAAGTTGAACGTTTTGATTTTACACAATTTTTATTATACTAATATTATAAAGAGGAAAGATTTGTATTTTTGTGTTTGTGTGTGTGTTTGTAATGAATAAACTCAAAAACTACCGAACCGATTTTAAAAATTTTTTCACTATTAGAAAGTTAAATTCACCCTGAGTAACATAGGCTACCTTTTATCGCGGGAAAATGCGTCATTCTCACGGGAAATACTGTTAACGCGGGCGGAGCCGCGGCGGAAAGCTAGTCACTACATAGTATAAAATAAAGTCGCTTTCTCTGTCCCTATGTCCCTATGTCCCTATGTCCCTATGTCCCTTTGTACGCTTAAATCTTTAAAACTACGTAACGGATTTTGATGCGGTTTTTTTTAATAGATAGAGTGATTCAAGAGGAAGGTTTATATGTATAATACATGCATAATATACTGAAGGATAACCCACAATAACCATTTTCCCGTGCGGAGCCGGGGCGGGTCGCTAGTATTAGATAAAACAGTACAATTGTATACAAGTAAATTACGTTGCTAGTAAGGTAAAAATATAAGGTTGTATTAGTTAATATCTACTAACTGGCTTGGCAGTGAAAATCAAATTGATTTGTATTTAAGCACCCTAAATTGCATCTCTGTATTCAATTCGTCACTCGTAATAAATAAAGTAGCTAGTTATTTGTACATCTGGCTCATTTTTGAAATCTATCAATTTTCAAGTATATAATATTTTTTTGCATCAAAGTGATATTTATTTAAGTTACTGCATTATTATCTGTATTATGTGCCGTTACTTACCTAGATAAGTTAGCTTTGAATCATTAAGTTATTTTCCTTGTTGTTTATCTAATATTAATTCTAAGCCGATAATAGGCACAATTCAGCTGAAATTAAAATCTATTGCGTAAATTCAGTTATTGTTGGACAGTAAAATAAGGCTGATCTGGCCATTTATACATCCTCGATTTTTGCGTCTTTTGTAAAAACCAAGCGGCTAAAACCACGGGCCGTGACAAGCACAGTGGAACAAGGCAATCCCGAAGGAATCATAAACCGACTGAAGTACCAACTGAATTCGACTGTGCGGTAACAACCCGTGATTTATTCACCAGACGTGGAAATTTTAAACTCATGTACTGTATTGGTTACTGCAGATGTGTTACTCATCTATCCTGATATATCTACATTATTTAATCAGAATTTAACTTGACTATTTTTCCATAAAAAAATACTTGCAATGCATAAAATATATACGATACTGTTGTAACTAAATAAATAATTATATCTAAATACCAGAAATAAACTTACTTAGAAATAACGTTGTTTTTTAGTAACTTTATTCGCTTCAATAATAAAATAAACGTCCAGATTATGTTATTTTACCTGATTTTCAATTTAAAAATTATAATATTTGATCGTACAATTTTATTATAGCTAGGCTGTACTTAGATATAATTATTTATTTAGTTACACCTATAGGTAAATTATTTTATGGGGAGGACCTTATTCAGTAGCGAATGTTGAAATAATTTTAAAATATACAGCCTTGAGGAATAAATATACCTAACACTTTGTGCTTTCCCCAGGTTGGCCAAAGTGTTATGCTGAATCACATGGTTGATCGATTTCTGACACCAGGGTTAATAAGGCCTATCAACGAACTTACAATCCCCATGAAAATACGAGAGAGTTGAGAAGACCTAAGATATCTGATCAAAAATTCTCCCAACTTAGCAAAATAACCGACTGTACGAATGGAGAAGAGTTGTTATTATTACAAAACTTTTTAACAGTTGGACAAGCTGTGAGAACCGATACATCTTTCTTTGTTTTCATCTAATGAAAGTCGTAAAAGGCAGTTGAGAGCGTTTCTTAAGCCCTTATCCAATATGTTTTATACTTACTCACTTTATGCGCAGGCGGCCCTGACTCGTGTATAATAAAGCACACGTGCTTACTTTTAACAATTACTAGCTTTCCACAGCGGTTCCGCCCGCGTTACCAGTTTTTTTCCTGTGAAAATAAGGCATTTTCCCGCGGTAAAAGGTAACCTATGGTACTCAAGGTGAATGTAGCTTTCTAATAGTGAAAGAAATTTTGAAATCGGTTCAGTGGTTTTTGAGTTTATTCATTACAAACATACACACAAAAATACAAATTTCATCGGGGAAAGCGATAAGTGGGAAATATTGTAATAGTGCAATGTAAGAGTATGGAAATAGATAGAAAGTGCAAAATAACAAGAAGTTGAGGAAGCCACAATGTTGTGGGATGATGTACAAATAGTTAATGGAAATATCTGCGGTTCCTGACTGCTATTTGGTTTTACATAATAAATATAGTTAGCTAAACTGTTCCGCTCATCGCTTAAAGCTAAAATAAAATAAACATGGATATGTGCAGATGCGAACTCATACTAAACAGAGACACTACTTTACGTACGAGATCACGTCATATTGTGCTTTTCTTTCCCAATCATACCCTTTATTAAAAAAAAACTATTAGTATGATAAAAAAAAATATTGTTTAATTTTAATTTTTTGCAAACTTTTCTAAAAAGGTGTATTTGTACAGTTAATGAGAGGCGGAAGGTAGAAAAAAGTGTGTGTAAAATAATATAAAAATCGGTCTATGAAAATAAATCAATCGGTAAATAAGTGCGGTCGAAAGTGTATGAAACAAAGATTATATCGTCCTACTATCACAAAATGTTCACTAATACTAAACAAGAAACACACGATTATCTATCACCCTACTACACAACAAAACAGAGACGATTAGCTAAATTACATTACAAATCCAACTTAACTAAATCACGAGTAGTATAACAACAAAGTTACAGCATTTAAGACAATCCAGACTCGGCGCACAGTTATCCAACGAGTTATTTCTTTTTATGCGCGAAAGTAAAAGTGGTACGCACCGGCGCAGGCGCTGCCTAGCCATTGCGCAATATTTGACTGACTGTTAACTGTATTTTGAAACTGCGCTTTTTGGGGTTCCGTACCCTAATACCCTTTGGCGCGAGGTCAATGGCCGACACAGTCCACTAAGCTTATCCAATTTGGTAACTTCTAAATATAGAGACAAGGAAAAGGAGGGGGTTTGTGAGGTAGATCAATCGACCTCAAACCCATACGATAATTAAGCAATAGAGAGACAAAGCAATGCATACTATGCGAAAAAAAGTAATAGTTCTAATGAATACGAGTATTATTATAATTCTATTACGAGCGACCTCCCCGGCTCCGCACGGAAAAATAGTTATTGTGGATTATCCTTAAGTATTATTATGCATGTATTATACATATAAACTTTCCTCTTGAATCACTCTATCTATTAAAAAAAACCGCATTCAAATCCGTTGCGTAGTTTTAAAGATTTAAGCATACATAGGGACATAGGGACAGAGAAAGCGACTTTGTATTACTATGTAGTGATTATAGTTCTATTGTAATTTTCTTTCTTTTCCTTCGCTATCTTTAGTTTTGATATTAGGCAAAAGTGGTCATGATTACTTTATTCTTAAAGTCCCTGTCTCCTGCCTCTAGTAGCTATGGTAATGGTCATGTAGAGTATGGCTTTGATCTGGTCTAACAAATGTTGAGGTGATCTTCCTAAAGTTCTTTTCCCCTTAATGTCATAAGTACTTCCAGGTTATCTGGAATTTGTAGTTTGACTTAGTTCGGCAAATTGTCTAGATGATTTGCCTGCGTCCAAATCTTTAAGAGTTACCAAAGCGACCAGAAAACACGAGAAATGAAAAGAAGCACCTGGTTAGATAGAGCGACGACGATAGAAATTAGAAGAAATCCCATGTGCAAGAAAAACATGTAAAAATATTTTATTACTTTTTTAACAGATGGCAACTCGAAAATAATGTCTCATGAAAAGAAACTGAATGCGCCATAGATTTCACTATATTGTTTACATCAAAAAGGTAGTAAGTAGCTTTAAATGTATTCTATATAAAAAGTATTCACCTAACATACATATACAAGTCACAAATCGATGTCCAACAGGTTCTCCTTGACTATCCGACAAAGACTACAGACAAACACTTAATTATGTTAAACAGTCGTAAGTCTTCGCAATAGAGTTCAATATTGTAATAGGCTATAAAAGTGTATGGACTGTAAACAAGTTCATTACCTCGGACAGCTGTTACGATTTGTACAAGGCATTGTGTAAATATGTGATCGAGGCAGTTGAGGAGGTTACAAACTGGATTTCATTTAATTAACTTGTAGTTGGACTACTAACTTTAAATTTTGGTGTAAATGCAGACTTTATAGATTTTACAAATGTAACTGTAATGTACTATGACAGGTTAAAGAATCACGTCGTATTTGTTATATCTTAAGAGCTTAAGGGCATCAAAAGAATGACAGGCGCCGCCACGGTGGAAGAATTATTCCGTTTGGCGAGATATAGAGGGACGCATGCGGAGCTGATAGTATAAATACTATTCTAGTAGATTTATACCGCTGGATGCGGGCAGCGCAGGACCGATCATTGTGGAGATCCTTGAGGGATGCCTTTGTCCAGCAGTGGACGTCTTTCGGCTGAGATGATGAAATTTATACGATAATATTTGCATTCAATTTACCTGAATGCAAAAGAAACTATTTAAGCATTTTACGGGAAAAAAGGAGATTGAGTACCCAAATCAAAGCCCTTCTTCTTCTGTTCCCTCTCCACTCATTAATAACTGAATTTGATTACTGTTTAAATTTAAACAATAATCAAATTCAGTTACAAATGCAAGAACATTGGTCCGATAGAATCTGAGTTTGACTTTATGCTACCGACCAAACTCGTTCTGTGACGCAATACCAATACTTCACTAGTCAGTTGATTTAACTTACAAAATTAATGTCAACTGGCGGGCGACTGGGCAGACAAAACCAGTTGGTTAAGCTATATTGTACCTATAGGGCAGTGGAGCGACAAATAAAACCAATTACTTCAAACCCATTCATTTATAATTTAGCCAATATGGCATTGGCATTGGCAAAATTGTACAATAGTATCGTACTGCAGCATAAAAAATCTACCCTTACAGTATTATAATTAAAAAAAATCAATGTACTAAAGTCATATACAAACTAGTCTAGTAAACAGTCTAGAATTTAAAGAACTGAAACAACTAAGAGAAAGAGAGAAGTTTCGAACAACCCAGCATCCCATTTGGAAACCAGATAATCTTGCATTAAAAACTTCCGCCTTGCAACAAGACCGACATTTCAATCGGCTGTGACTCACAAAATAAACTGCCTTGTCCAACCTACTAGTCTGTTAATGTCAACGAAGATTAAGGAAATATATTCTCACTGTTGATCAATACTTACTACTAATTTTAAGAATTATGTCTCAACTCATTATTAAAAATATTGCATAAATGTTAGATATAAAATGGAAGGTTGCGTTTGATGTGACGGTTTTTCATGTATTGAAAATTTTTACACAATGATAAAATGATCACAACAGGACTTTAGTCCACATCTGGACCTTTTTCTTGATCATTTTAAATTAAAATAGTACAAGAAATTTCTACAAAACTTAGGATCTTCATTTTATTACTGAATTCATAATACTGGTTTAACAGTTCCAAGAACTGATAAAAATGTCACACAATCACTGTAATTTCTTTCAAACTGGAGCTATTTGTAAACATAAATAACATGAGCCAGTTTTAAACAGTTCATTCTTAATAAGGAAACACAGAAGCCAAACCGACAAAATATAAATGAACCATACACGATATATTATTATTAATGATTGATTACCTGTACCAATGCTCTAATCAACTCTAACTGATCTATTAAAAGAAACATAATAATCAAGACTTCCCATTCACTTTAGAAACAAAAATGCCATTAGGTAAGGTCAGCCTCATACATGAGTCAAGCAAAAAGACACCTTAACCTGAATACAACAACACTAAATCTCGACTTACAAGAGAACAACGTAATAAATTTGAACAAGACTTAATAATTGTAAACAAAAATCAACCTTAATTTGAAGTACAAAACGATTTGAATTGCAAAGTAGATGATAATACTTTCAAAGTTGAACTTCCTAACATAGCAACACAAGATACTAACGAAATTGAGCCTAAAACGAATGACATTAAAGCTGAGAATGATAAAGCTGATCAACCTGAAGGTTGGTAAACTGACCAGCACGTAGCAGTAGGATCGGAAGTAGATATGCGATATATCTTTACGGGTGAAGTGAGAACCGAGGACGTTAGCATTCTTGCCATACGTGAGAATTGGAATTTTAAAGACACTGGTGATGCTGAATTCGCAAATACTCATTAATCAATGAAATTTAGTAATACTTGTGCATTTGTTGAACATTCAGCTTCAATTCACGTTTTCTTCGGCAAGATAAGAATAAAATTACTAAGAGCGTTTTAAAATACTTACTCTACGGGCAAGTGTAATAATGACAGCCTTTACGTCATCGTATCTTCGAGAGTAAACAAGTGCGTTTATTAAACATGCACTTAAAAAGTAACCATGAGAAACCAGCACATAAAATCAAAACTGAGTGTAGTTAAAATTACAGATTTAGCAATTCAAAGTATGAACATTTATGTAGGAAGCCTGTGTGTAAAATCTATCAAACCGTTCTGGTACGAAACAAGTCGGTTCAGTAATTAGCATTGCTGGTTGCAAATTATACAGACGATCCCAGAAACTGATTGCAAGATTGTGGTAGGTATATCATTAGAAACAAACTTATGGCAAAATTAAGTAGATACAGTTAAGAGCAGATCAAACTAAATACTTTGGACGATGCACCGTTCTTCCGGTGGAATAAGGGACAGGATTACGAGGTGCGTATACAGTTTACCGAGCGTTTGACCGTCCTGACTTTATATTTTCAAGAAGCATTTACCATCGATAGTATGCTTATAGAATTGAAATAAAACGATTAATTAGTAACGACTCCAGTCGTATTTATGTGTAAAGATTACAACTAAATATATTTGAACGATTTTATACAAGTTATGTTATGTATGATGCTTTGTTTCTGAGAATAAATTTGTCAACAACTTATAATTGATTAAAACAGAAAGTTACTTGTTAACCTTTGGGCTAACACATAGCCTTTCTGCATTAAATTTTACTATGCGTCTATTTAATTTAAAGTGTTTAATGCTAATACAATTAAAATTTTCGTCCTGTTACTTGTCGAAATAAAATGTGTTAATAAAATATAGGTACATTTAAGTGAAAACCCCAAGGTCCTCAGTGTTGGGAAGTAATCCAGGAAAGTACCAAGAGTTACGGTCCAGTGAGGTCAACGCACTCACAAAAGGCTTTGGAGGACTATCAGGATTTGGTTTTAACGTAACGATATTTCGAGCTGCTTCTAAATCTAACTTAAAAAGTCTATTCGTCCTTTACACCTTTTAGGAACAAAAAGGGAAAGGTGATTGCAAATTCAAATTTAGAGATGTCAATGAGTGAAAACGTCACACTTATGACGGCTGCGCTCTTATTTTAAACTGTCTGCCCGCGTCTATGCCCGCGTTGTTTTCAGACTTGTCCATATTTTTAACAATCCTACGGGAACTCTTGAATTTTCCGCCATTAAAAGTATCCAATACGTTGACCGGGGAATACGTTTAGGGTACCACCATTATTCAAATCGGTCAAACAGTTTCGGAGATTGGCCCGTACAGACAGACAAACATAGAATCGAAAAATTGGAAAAATATCTGGATACTTGGTTTTTAGCATTTTTTTTAATGCACACATTTTCGACCTCTACAGTTTTATTATGAGGAAGACAATATCTCTTTTCTTCACATTTAAGAGATACGCTCTTGTCGGTGGAGTCTCCTCGTACACAGTCTACCTCTACAGTCAGAAGATATCATTTATTTAAAATTAGAATCATTCATCGCCATCTTGCTTGGTTCCCATATAACTATGCCATATAATGAATAATGACAATTAAATTTATTTTAAGATGTCTTTTTGCTTCTTTTTGCTTATTTTCTTTGTGTCTCGAATTTAATATTTAGATTTAAAAAAATATCGAATGAATGTATGTTTGTTTTTCACCTTTTTACTTTCTTTGTTACGTTCTTCCAAATGAATTTGTTCAGAATCGTATCGTCCCCGCGTGTTATAAACTGCCTTCTTTGAGCAGACATAACTAAAGCCTTTTTATGTCAGCGTGAACGCGTACGACGGAAATCGAGTGGGCTCCTTTTTATTTTATTTTGACCCCTCGTAAAACGAACTGGGAACCGTTTCTCGAAGCTACAAATCCACAAGTTGTAAGTACAATTGACGTTCATTGCTGAGCTGACTAGTCTCTCAACGCTAAATTGTTTTGTTGTTATCATATAAGCTACGTAGTGTATATCGAATCGAACTCATAATTTATGAGTTGTAGGTTTGTGAATAGGGTTCTTGGGCGCATTGAATCATATACGCTTGAGAGAGTGAGGGATTAATAGGACGAGATGAGATTGCAATATCCTTGTACTTGTATTACACATATTATTGAGGCGAAAGATTTTTTTAAAGTAACATTCAATGACAGCTTTATAAAAGATGATTGTTTTTCTTTCTTGAAAAACCCTCAAATACGTCGCATAATATCATTTTCAAAATAAGTCCGTAGGACTTATACTTAAATCTTCAAAGATGCATTTAAGCTAGCTATCCGTCTCGCGGCTTCGCCCTGTTTTAGTATTCTCTTGGAAATTCAGTGTTTTCCCGCTGAAAAATATCGCTCTACAAAATTGTATTAATTATTGACTTTACAAACTAGACTTGAAAAGACAAACAAATAGTTACTTTCCCCATTTCAATATTAGTGTGTGTGGTAATATAAAAAAAGAACAATTACTTCAAAATTTTACATCACAGCTTTTTAAAAGTTTGGTCAAGTACCTACTCGTTGTAATTACATTTTGTTGTGACAAGTAAACAAGAAACTAAAACAAGTGTTAAGTCAGCTCTTAAAACCGCTCTTAACCCGCGAACTCTTTGCTCCTGGGACCATTATTCTGGAGTTAATTTTCCCTTGGAGCAAACACTTCTGCTATCCAACAACTTTTAGTGGCACAACTTTTGAGGTCTCCTTTATAAAATTACTGTACATTTTAAAATTTTGTACCTACATAAATCTAGCTTTTTTGCTAACTGAACAATATTTATTTTTCTACTAGACTGGTAATAAAACCGGTGGTTATACAAAACAAGAGTAGCCAAGGGCTGAACTTTAGTTTAATAAATATTAAGATTTAAAACGGGATATTTACCTAGGTATTTGTTTTGTGTGAGTGCCCGATAATAAACAAATACCACTCTAAATATCCCGTTTTAAATATTAATAGTCATAAAAACAACCGTGAAAGTTTTAAAAAGTATATTTAGTTTACTAATATTTTATTTACATTGATTATATCTAGGATTGAGTTTCACCGAAGTGATGTAATTGGTTTAAGTTTACTTCTGTAAAATAAATATTTGTTTTTATTAGAACAACATTCAAATTATAAAAAGCAAAAATCTTACTAAGTTATTTCAAAATGGACGACAAAATATATAAACAGAAGAGGACACTCGAATCCTGTTTATTGGGGTCAGAGTCATCGTTATCAGTGAAAAATCTGCTTAATATTCAACCCCGTTATAAAGAACCCTGTACCCTCGTTCGAGTCAACGTCCTTACTGTAGAAATCACCTTGAAAGCCACTTTCACACTTATTCATGTTAGTGTGTCACTACGGAATGTGTAAACTGTCAAATATTTGGCAAGACGCTCCTTATTTTTGGACTTAATTATTGTTCTTTGTTATAAAACTCACATTTTAGAATTTCATTAAAGGTTAATAATTAAGAAATTGTAGATATTTTTGTCTACAATTTCTTAATTAAATTAATTATCGAAAACTAACTCTCGTAAACGAGTAACATGAACTCTTGCAGGAGTCAGTAATTAAAGCGGAAAGTTAAATGAAAGAGGTGACAAATTTTGCATCATTAGACGTAATTACAGGCTGCAGAGCTCAAGTACCGAAGCCACTTGAGACAGTAAGATCACTGGAGCGCCCTTCGAGTAACGTCAAAGTGATTTGCACTTTGTAATTTCATCTTTATTTAAAACATGATTCTGTCAGTCTTAGTGTAGCTTTATAATTGCAGTGAAACCAGAGTTTGTGAAGTGGGTGACTGCCTTTACAATATTTTAACATTGTGATATTATAAAATAAGAAAAACAAAATGTCTTTAAAAATGAATTTTCTCTTTTTCTCTTTCTTATTGCTCCTATTAATGTTTGTTTGTGATTACTGAGTTGTGTGACTACTCGTATACTTTATAACGTATTTTATAAGATTTTTAAAGAGACTTGTTTAAAAGTATTGTCCTGTAAAACCGTTTTTTAATATAGGTTGTAATCTATCTATTAATAAAAAAAAACATAACAAAGTTGCTGATAAAATCTTACGAAAGTTCTAATTCTCGTTTTGGCATAGCGTAGCGTAATATGAATTTGAACTAGCTGCTACTTTGTCTATATCTGTATATTGTCATTATTTGTGATTAACTGCAATCATGACCAATCACTATTTTGCCTAATTACTAATTTGATGAATAACTATTGCCCAACTGCAATTTTGACAGTAGAGTGGCATTTGAACAAATGCTGCTAAATTTTCTACATTTACATACATGTATACAATACCTAACCTCTAATGAGCGCAGACATTATGAAACAGTATGTCTGTCTGTCTCACTCTTCTGGAGATCATTAGCTTCGGAAGTTATTAGTTGGTAATGGACCGAAAGGGAAAACAGGAAAAAAACTGTCGTTATTTCGGACACAAGTTTTATGGAGTTATATAAAAGGTCAAGAGGTCAAAGGTTAAAGGTCACTGGTCGAGGAAAATAGGAATTGTCGTAGACTATATAAGATTATGTCATAATTTTCGTGCTAGTTCGTTCGTTCGTTAACAGCTCATATATGTCCCCACCGAGGGGCTCGAGCCTACCCTGATACCAGGGTGAAAGGATAATTTGTTTTTAGCAATTTGATTTTAAAAATAATAATTTTATTATACTTATCGTACTTAAAAGTTTGGAGTACGATTGTATTAAAATAGGTACGTTTCACAAAAAGTGTGACAACTTTAAATAAACAATAATAATAATCCCAATCTATACCAATATTATAAAGCGGAAATATTTGATTTTTTGTTTGTTTGCATTGAATAGGCTCCGAAACTAAACATATTTTAAAAAATGTTTCACTGTTTGAAAAATGATTCCTGAGCTGTGTTCCTGAGTGACATAGGCTACTTTTTACTGCAAGAAAATACCTTCTCCTACCGGAAAATTAATTTATCGCGGGCAAAGCTGCGGACGGAAGGCTAGTTAAGTAGGTATATTTTTATCGTAGGTAGGTACTATATTACAATAATGCTTTGTAAACTATTTTGGAAGTAGGTATTAGCCACTCAAATGTCGACGTGATTTGTGACTTAGGCACAGAAGAAAATAATAGTAGTATGACTTAGGTCTAAAAGTAAATTGTTCGCTATATTAAGGTTTGAAACTTTAGCGAAGGGGCAAATTGACAACAACGTCTACTTAAAATTATGAGGCGGTTGCACATTGCGACAGATCAGTTAACTAAACGGACATTGCACACTGAACCCATACCCACTGTTGGGCAACCATATTACCAATATCAGTGCACTCGAACAAAACGACGACAGTTTAGGCTCTAACGTAATAAGGTTTATTGTGCTTTAATTGGTCGTTTTAAAAAACGCAAGTTGAGAAAATCTGATTTTTTAAATCGAATAATACTTTTGAATAGTTAAAAATACTAAAATCTTAAATACTTAATTTAATTATTTTTTTTTATTTATTACGTACACGTGCTATTAGTCATTATAATGCTTACTCACATATTATCACAAATCATCAAAAGACATAAATTTGTGCTATAAAATCAACTTTCGACCGTTCTCCCAGGTGGTTTCGAGAGGTGGGTGGTGGGTAGGAAGGGGTATTTTCAACACATTAATTACGTACTCCGGAAACTTAAATATTCATATTTTGGAAATTACGGTAATTTTCTTTGCAAAATTCTTAAACTTTCTCATCCAAACTAAAGTCATGAAATGACCACTAGATTATTGTTGAATAGATGTTATTAATCGTTTTATTGACCATCTTTTTCAATTTAAGACAGTATTTATTTTCAATAAAAACCGAACACACTTACCGAAGTTATTTTCACAAAATTCCGCAATAATCGCAAAATTCCTCCAAATGAGTGTTACATACCTGAAATAAAAAAAAAAACATACAATCAATAACTGTTATGAAAATCACAAATTATATAGGTACTTTATTTTAAAACTGCATTGTTTATCTTATTTTAATACGTTAGGTACTAGTAAATTCAGCAAAAAGGGCAAACTGTTAAAAAAGGGAAGAAATAGCTAGCTACGTTGCGAAAAAATAGTGTAAAATCGTACTTATTTTTAATTGTATCTACAACATTTCCAAAAGAGAAAATCGGACCATGTTTATAGGAAGCAAATTGTTTTCTTCTTTTGTGTGAAAACGAATACTGTTTATTTCATATTAATCCGAACAAAAGGTCATTGACGCCCGCGTATGTTGAGCACATTTTTTTTTCAAACGATACGATAAAAATATAAAATTATCGCAAAATACTTAATTTGGCATACCGTAGTAGAAGACGGGGTGAGCGTGTGACTTTGCCAGACATTTTGGCGTTACATTATTTTTAATAACTTCCAAGAAAAGAAAGAGGTCAATGAACATTTGTCCGGATTTATACGAAACAGACCATAGCTTCACAATCCTTTTAAAAACAACAATGTTCCCTTAAAAGCATTAGTTACTTACTGTTTAAGAGTATATAACTAAAAGGCTTAAGTCAAAACACGTGCGTGAAACGTATTCGAGACGTGACAATCTAAA
Organism: Teleiodes luculella; assembly: GCA_948473455.1. Taxonomy (NCBI): domain Eukaryota; kingdom Metazoa; phylum Arthropoda; class Insecta; order Lepidoptera; family Gelechiidae; genus Teleiodes; species Teleiodes luculella. The sequence continues at coordinate 14,674,061 of OX419595.1, forward strand.
AGTGAAATTACAGTATTTTTAGAGCAGGCCACGCCACGGCGGCGCGTACGCAGCGCAGGTCAAACGGTGCCAACCTTTGTGAACGAAACGAAAGTTGCTTCGTAATAGCCAAGCTTATGACTAGTTGTGGGGTGCCCCTTAAATTGCATAACATATATATCCCTATTATGAAAATCCATAACAGACTTGCCATAACTTTAAATAGTATAACAATTAGAATCCATAATTCAAAAATACATACCATTATTTAGTATAACTATTAAAATCCATAATTGAATAATCTTTCAAAATCATAAATTTAAGATATTTTGGTAATAAGAAGATAAGAGAAAAAGCATTTTTGGTGATAAAAATAATAATTTAATATCATGTTTACTACATTTGTCAAATTTATATTTCTTAATTATTATACATACTAACAGTATTCATATTAAAGTTAGGGCTTTTAAATATATGTATTTCAAAATTATGGATTTTAATCGTTATGACATTTATCGATTATGGATTTTCGATATATACATTTTCAATTATGGGTTTTAATATAGACCCCTAGTTGTGACTCAGATACATCGGTGGACGATGGGAGTAGGTATTGTAGAATATGTAGATCATTTATTTATAGGTTTGTTTAACTTGTTTTTAAAAGTTTACATAGTCTAACTAATCGGCTCTAGAAACTAAAATCGCTTCTTTTGGATTGTTTGCTTATATTTTGTTGTCTAGACTTGTACAGTAGCCAGGCACAAGCGGTTGGACATGCTGACCTTGAAAGTACCCGTATTCTGTAGCGGTAGGGGTGAATTTCGTAGTGCGAGTGTCCAGCCACATGTGCTGGATTCTGTACATTCGTTTGAGACGAGAGACGGGTTTAGTTTGAGCTAAGCTTTTTTAACTTTTGACGGCATTAAGTGTTTTTTTTAACTATGATTCTTTCATCCTTTCTAATATTATAAATACGAAAGTAACTCTGTCTGTCTGTCTGCTTATAACCCTTTCACGCTATAGCCACTAAACCGATTTAGATGAAACTTGGTACACAAAAAAGTTAACGCGGCCGGAACCGCGCATCGGAAAGCTAGTTAGTAAATCAAACAAAATACAAAATTAAGTATAGATTTGATTATTTTATACTATTAATAATGCAATATTGTAATGACTGGATATCACGCTAGCAGTGATCATTATTCCATTCACAAGTTTGTACTCCATGTTGATGATGCGTTTCTCAATATTTCGAAGGATAATGAACCTTAATAAAGTGGTTCTAAAAATGTGTTTCTTTAAACGTTCTTCTTTGCGAGTCGATGACAAATCGAACTATATGTTTGCCGCCCAGAATCAAGCCATCTATACTGCACCATCCGTGGCGTCCATCAGGTCCTGCTGAGAACAGGTGACAGGACAGAGGACAGGACACCAAGTGGGCCATGGACTGAACTGCTGCTCCGCACATACACTCCAAGTTAAATGAAAAATATATTTACAATTTACGAGTATCTAGTTTTTGAAGAAAATTATAACCTGATATTTTATAGTTATTATTTATTTCATGCGTAGAAGTATATAAAAACTTTAACATTTTAATAGTAGGTACCGTCGAAATAGATAGATTTCGATGGTACCTACTATACGTACGTACGATCTAGGTACTCTTCTACTGAAATTACGTACATAAGCGGTGTACTGGTCCAAATCATAGATTTAAAATTATTTTTCTGTATAAAGACAATTAATACACTTTTTTTTCAATTTGTTGTTTATTTTCAGTGTGAAATGTAGGTACATATATGTAATAAAATAACATCAGTTACAGTACGTGTGTCATCAAATAAAGTATTTATGATCAGTACGTACGTACTGTTTGAGGGCCACTGGCCTTAATGCTGGCCTATATCAATAACGGATATGATGTAAGATTCTGTGAGGTCGAATAATTTTAAGCATAGTAGGTCAATACTAGTAAATAATATAATTAACAGTTAATTTACTTATACATAAAGTTACAGTAAAATAAACGTTTATTTACATAGTATTAATTTACACTAAATAAATACTTTATTTGTACCGTTACATAATTAAAAAGAAAGATCAAATTGGGAACGTTTTTAATCCATTCTTCGACGTCAAAAAATTAATAAATACCAAGGACAAGATCAAAGTTTAAAATGATAAATTATAAATAATTTACAGTTAAGAGTTTTGGTGGCGTACGATAAGACCATTGCTTTCCGAAGGTAAGGATTCGAGCCCTGATGTAGCAATTTGTTTTCGACTTTGGATTCATTGCGTTTAATCAACTCAAGAATGTTCACCCGGAGTTCAGGGTCCTTAGTAAAGACATAATATATGAGATGATACGTAAAACATCAGTATAAACCTGCCGGCGTAACATGAACTGCTATGACAGGAGATTTTCACACATTTAACCTTCCCTCTGTACTCCGCGCATTTAACTATTAAAATACCGTGAAATCGAAGCCATGTTGAAATTTCCTCCATAAGATAAGAGTATCGCCGTGACAAAACTATGTGTCTTTATTGTCATGCATGAAACCTCATTCATCTTATATTAGCCCTTAGATTATTAATTACAAGTCATTCCTATATCCTTACACAGCCAATCCATAAAGTTTGGTGGAAACTTCACAACGTTCGCGACAATTCTGTGTTCCAACGACCAATTACGCTAGAACCCCTTTTTGTTGAAATGGTCCGCAATAATCGTAAAGTTTGATAGGTCTTTTAAATTGGTGCTCATATCGAAACCAAATTATACTGAGCCCTTGCGGTTGAGCGTTTTCAATTGCTAATATTTTTACTGAATAGTATGATCTGAAAATATAATTAGTGTATAAAATTAAAAATGTTCTTTTTTCATAGCAAGTATGAGTATTTTAAATATATTTCGTATAATATTTTCTTCTAATGTTGTTTTCTTTTTTCTTTCTTTCTTGGTGTCAATGAAGTATGTTTGAAGTTTATTTGTATTGTTTGTTTGAGGCTTTCGCGCTTACTACACATTATTACAGTTATTTACGGGTCTTAGCGCGATTATTTGTATTGTATTTCCTTACATAAAAAATAATATATAGGCAAATATGAATTCCTTTCTTCAAATGTTTTTTTTTTTAATTTAAGTCAATAACTGTTCAATAATCAAGTAAGGTAAGTGTCACAGTTTAAGTTAAAGCTATCATGAACTTAGTTTTCAATACGATATCTCTACAGATAAACAAATCTTGAGATCCAACAAATGTATTGTCATCCTTTCCCGTTTTATATATTTGCACTAGCATCCCAATCAATATCCATAATTCTAAAGGGTGTAAGGGTCACTCTACATTAGTTTAATAGCCTTGTGCATAAGGGTCAGGCTACACTGGCGCGGTAGTCACATTAAGCAACGTGGTGTCGAAAGCCGCACAGTATTGGACAAGGCCGGCGGCTCTTGCTAAGGACAAGAAACTCGTACGCATGTTCGCTTTGTATTTGGTGTGGACACTGTCGTTAATACACGCTGATTTGGGTTTTCAAAGCTTGTTGTAACATATGCTGTATTTTGGTTGTTAAGCCAAAGTTTGGATAACCTGTTATGGCTAATTTACTGTCGTCCTCAGACGAATTGGACTAATTCAGACTATTCGCAATGATGAGAGTCTCTAATGATTTAGACTACACTACTGTTCGTATTTTTTTGTACATCGTATTGATGATTGATCGATATCTTAAACCTAGCTTACAAAGGTATGAAGGTTACGCTGGAATAGAAAAGGCCGTATTTTGTAAGTAAGCGATACTGTAAAGAAAATTATTTAAAAAAACCCACGACGGTAAAAATCTAATCGAAAAAGAGTAAAATAACTCTAATCCCCCGACTTAACTAATTTTCTCGAAGATATACTTAGATGTAGCAATAATATTTTTACCATAATACATAACCGAGGAATATCCGCCGGGGCTGCCATTAAGTGCCATTAAACCAGCTAAAGTTTTTCTAGTGACGACGTGAATACAATTATTGAAGAATTGTAGATGTTTAACGACGACATAAAATACACTTATGAGTATGATTACATTTTTGTTGTTTCATATAAAAAAGGCAGCCCCGACGGATATTCCTCGGTTATGTATTATGGTAAAAATATTATTGCTACATCTAAGTATATCTTCGAGAAAATTAGTTAAGTCGGGGGATTAGAGTTATTTTACTCTTTTTCGATTAGATTTTTACCGTCGTGGGTTTTTTTCAAAATTTTTAATTTTGCTTAATTTTATTTCATACTTTTTAGAGAGCATATTATACGAATTATCATCTATATAATATGTAGGTAAGATCTCGCAAAAGAATAAGTGTGATTCATCCTACTACATAATATTAAGTTCCTTATTAAATATTATACAGTGGAGGGGTTGCACTAATATTGTAGCGCCCTCTAGTGAGTTACAGGCGTAATTTTTATTATTTGGGAACATGCATTAAGCTACCACGTACACATTGCTGAAAACAGAATTGTAATCGGACATTTCGTTTTGATTCAACATTGTTTTGCACTAATATTGTGGCGCCCCCTAGTGAGTGACAGCCATGACACCTGTCTAAGAACATGAACTCATCAAATACAAACCCGTTATTGAAAACCGCATCAAAATCGGATCATTAGTTTAGAAGATAGGTGGGAACATTACTTTGCACAAACGCACACACAAACACACAAACACACAAACACACAAACACACAAACATCTCTCACCCTAAACGCATATACCTGCTCCGTTCCGTCGTGGGTAAAAAAGAGGAAAGAACAAAACCGATCCTGTGGAGTTTCTTCGGCGGGTTCTTCTCCACAGCAGTGAACCTGCCAGTTATGATCAAACTGATACCGCATAGCTTCTTTAAAGTTTAAGAGTTTATTCTTCACTAGTTGTCTGCCCGCGGCTACGCCTGCGTTGTTTTACGACTCCGTAGTAATTTTTAACTATATGTTTAATTTTCCGGGTTTATTTTTTAATTTTCCGGGTTTAAAAGTATCTAAGATGTTGACCGGGGATATAACGTACCACTATACAAAATTTCATTTGAAGCAGTCCAACTGGTATTAGCCCATACAAACAGGGAAACAAAAGATTAGAAAAATATCTGGATATGTTCTATATCGCTTCTTACATCCCCCTGAATCGGATTTTTACATTTTGTTTTCTATGTACAGATTTTCGACCTCTACAGTTTATTTAAATTGGTGTGAGACCAGCCAGCCTTGTTCTTTTTGAGCAAAGCTTATTGACTTCATTAGACGTCGAAAAATTCTTTGTAATATTTTACTTCGAATAAATAGGTACTTTTTGATTTCGATTGTTTTAATAGCAGCTCAATAAGCAATTATACAAACAAATAAATTGAATGCAGCGTATTTGACTCACCATGAAACGGAATTGATATAAAGAAACATGATATTAACAGTTACATTCATTCCAATAACGCAGCAATAGAAAAGATTGGATCACATAAAGCTGAAATAGCAGCGGTAGAAATCACGAAAACCCAATAAAAGAGTAGTTCAAGTTCTGCAGCTCCAAGGGCGGAATTTATCAAACTATTCACCAGTTTTCAAATTCGCTACACATATCGTTTGTAGCGTAAAGAACCGCAATAACTGCAGTAATTGGCATACCGCCGCTGTTGCGTAAAACCCGTAGTTCAATGAAGTATGTACCTATAATTATACAATTTGTAAAGGTACTAGTGTAACTAGTATTATATTATCTGTGGTAAAGGTAACGAATGTTTCTACTGCTAGAGTAACAAGATTTTGAAGAATATAGATTAGCTAAAGTTTAGTGTTGACAGCGGGCAGACTTAAACAGTAATTGTTTACGTTTTGAAAGTGTTATTACTATACAATTTTAAATTGTAGTATAATACATTAAGTAAATCTTAATTAAGCACCAAAAATTACTTTTATTAAAAAAATATGTATTATTGTGCTTCAAAACAACCTTTAGAATTTTCTGTATACGTTTACTGGGAAGTGACAATTTCAATAAAAGTTTTTTGCCCAGTTTTGACTTAATCACTCGACGATTCAGATTAGATAATTCGACCATTCATAAGTTTCGTTACAACGAAATATTCTATGAATTAGTCACGATTTGATATTAATAATACCAAATTTTGCGTATTCTTTGTGCAGTTATTTATATAAAAGAAATATAACAGGTTCAAAATAAATAATCTGTAAACTGCACGAATGAATGAAACTCCTAATATAATATAATGAATAAAGTGTAAACGTAACCATGAAATCTCTAAACTGTTCATTACTAATAAATTAGGCACAGATAATTCAGATTTCGCAAGCTTCCGAAACATCAATGTTTCTCATAATTAAACATTTATGATACCAAATTTAATAGGAAGGTTATTAACTATAACCACATTTAGTTTCAAGAGCAATAGGTTTTATAAATGAAAAAAATATATAGTTAAAGGTAAACATTGAAAAGTTAACACGATATCATTACAACTGAATCTCATATTAGTTATTATTTTAGAATTTGTTTCAAAAATTGTTCTTGTAATATTTTAATCGTTGATATTAAAACATGTCGCAATAGATGCCCATTCAAAACCGTTGCCCAAAATGTTTTGCGAACTAAAAGGCTTCAAAAATTGCGTGTAAATGACATGTAATGCTGGGTACTTGAATTGCAAGTTGGCAATGCAGTGAAAGACGTAATTGCAACTACAAGGCCGGTCAATGAATGCCACACTGAATAAGGAAATATACCAACAGGCAGAACAAACGAAAAAACAATCTCCAGTGCCTGAGAATGTCACTGAATGAGAGACACTACTTTCTTTCTGTCAAGTTATAAAGCATTCGTAATTTAAACTTAATAGGCGGTATTTGAAATTGAAAGTTCTTTTCATGTATGGACGTTTTTTGAACTGTATGGATTTTATTATTGAACAATATGAAGAGGAGAAACTTTTTTACAATTGCATTTGATAACACACCTTACGTATCTAACAAATTCCGTGTTCATAATTAGTTTTCTTTTGAACATGATTTATATTTATTGAATTACAGAAAAATCATAAAATATCGCCCTTCAGTGAAGACATCTGTGGAGACAACTAAAAGTAAATGAGTAGGTAAGTCATTAACCGTATAATTACTACCGAACTGTAACCAAGTGAATAGAAGATCTGTCTAATAAAAAGGTGCACTTAGTTTTTTATTAATTAGTGCTCTTATTAAGAACCATTTCAGTTTATAAAACACAATGCATGTCAAGTCATATCACAACTTAAAACTACTCACAGCTACCTATATCACATGTCTCGGCGATACGCAACTTTCGCGGGGTCAACACTCGCGCTTTCTCGCGGTCGCAAGTTCGTAATCGTTAATGTTATAATTACATAATGGAGATAAAGACTTTGAACTTTGCCTTTGTTTGTTTAGAAGTTAATATGTGGTGATAGTCTTAAGAAGTTAGTTTCTTGTAGTGACTGACTATGGCTTCCTTGAATCAATCAATAGTTTTTAAAGAGCTGTGTAGAACTTCTAAAGATTTTTTATAGCTGTCCTGTACGTACAGGATTACTTTATAAGATAAACAAATTGATTGACTATAATAGACTCCAAAAACAGGAAAACATGAGAGCGACACTTATTAGTTTGATATAATTAAAAAATCTAACTGAAAACTAGGATAATCATATCATAATTAAAATGACAATAACATAATTACTTCACATTACAAAATAAATAAGTTACGTGTGTAATAATTACGCGACAAACATTACCTCAAAGTATACATGTATGCCTACGCAATGTATTGTTTCATATGCTTCCTAATACACCCCATCGTTACGTAATATTCTAGTAAATTTAGAACAATATTATGTAGCGTTATAAAAAATTATACCACAAGAAGCTGCGTAATGATTAATACCAACAAGGAAAAGAAAGGAATAAAATTAGGCCAAGCATTGCACCTTGCGGTAATAGCCGTTTTTAAGATTGCATTTTATAACAATATACATTTTCTTATACATAATATATATATTATTATGCCTTAGTTCTAAATTATGCAACGTTAAAAATATCAAAGAAGTGATATATCTATGTAACAGAATAAAAGGACATAATCCTGATTAACATTTTCAAAAGCCTTTGGTAATTCTAAATACAGCAATACGGACGTTCCTAATAAATCTTAGCTACTTAAAAAGCCTTCAAGCCAAAGTGCAAACTATAAAAGACTTCCGTGAGGTTAGTGTTTAGGAAGCGTATGTGCTTAGACTTGGTTAAGTTCATAAGGTTATTTTCGTAATGCTACCAACGCATTCATTTGCATGTGAGATACGAGTATACTAAAATTGATACCAATTGTTGTATTCAATCATACAAACATTGATGAAGTATCCTTGTATAAATGTTAATTAGGAATTCTTCAAACTGTTGTTGGTTGTAATTAAACTTTCCAGTATGTCGCTTGATTTTAATTTGTTTTGAAGGGCTAGGGAGCCTTAATTTGCGTTGTTTTGTTTTACCAATTCCTAAAAGAAAGTACTTGAAGATCTGATAGATAGAGTAGAATAGAATTTTCTTGTCGATAACTTTTCGTTATCTCGATAACTTACGTTAATATTTCTATAGATAATTAAATTTACAAGATACGTAATATAAAATTTGGTAGTAGAGGTTTAGTTTATATACAACGTTACCCTGGCAACCAAACCTTAAATGTGAACACAAGCAGCATTATTTCTCAAAAGTTACCTAGTAAAATAATCATTTTAGAATTTATAATCATAGTACACCGTAAAATTTTACAGGTTGTTTATGACTGAAACTGAACAAGTATCTCTAAAGAATATAGGTTGAAATCTTAAAAATAATATTTAACCTTTCATACAAATTCTAGACGGCCACTTTGTATGACAAAATTAATTTTAATTTTGAAATTTTAACCTATGTTCTTCAGGAAAAATGTTTAGTTTCATGAAAACTACCACTGTGTTGCAAATAAACAACCAGTCAATTTTCACAATGTTTTTGCTTCATTTAACAACAGAAAGCACTAAATTAAACACCTTTAGCAAAATGTTTGCTTGAAAATTCGGTACGCACCTAAACGAATATACTCCAAAATAAGTATAATTATAAATGCTAATGTTTGAAATGAACTTTACCTACATCAAGTGTAATTGCGATGGCCGAATTAATTTATGCAAACTTACTAAAAGGTCTACGGCTTGCGTAACGTCTAAACCTTCGTCATAAAACAAATGAAAAAGGTAGCAATTGTGTATTAAATTATACTGCAAAAGATTGGGAAATTTTAAAAACTGTATTTTAAATTTAGGACGCCAAGATTATTTTTAATGTAGTCCGTAGGCCAGGGACTATTCTTAAGCTGTAAGTTGCATTTACATATTGTCTATGTACAATTTGTGCGTGTTGTTGTTTAATAAAGATATATTCATTTTATTTACTTTTTAAATTTAAGGCATCATACTATATTATTTGGTCTATTTTATACATAATCTTATAATATTTGGATATTTTATGTACAGGTATAGTATCACACAGAATTACCGTGCCTGCTAAAACTAGAGCGAATCCTAACAGAAACAAATAAAACCAAGAAACATGAATACTGTTTCTTTAAGTTTATCGTCTAATAGGTTTTTCAAATGCGCGTAAATTCCACCAAACGAAACATTACAAATGTATGTATGGACGAGCAAACCTTGTGAGCCATGACATTTCAAAAATTTGGTCAAATCAGCCATGTTTAGGTAGGACGATTACGAACTTATTGTAGACTCTATTTCCAAGACTTACGGACTATATGCAGGATATTACAAAACCTTTGATGAGCCAATAAATTTACGAAAATGTCGCTATATACATATAATAAAAATATTCATAGATAATGAAATCCTTATTGGGTTGTAATCCGATGTTTTAATTGATAGTGCTGAACATCAAAGATTGATTTGACAGTATTATTTTAATTAATATCACTGATTTCACAACTTGAATATTTATACTTTATTGTATAATTAACCAAGAATCCTTGGATTCATGTATAGGACATAATAGAGTTATACATATATCTACAGGACTATTTACGTATGCAATAGATAAAAGATCATATTTATGGCCAAACTAATATTTTACAATTCCTACTAGGAAATGTGATGAATTTTTAAAGTTTTGATGAAGTAAGAACAAAATTTATCTTTTAAATGGTTTTGTTTCAATTGTTTGTATGAAACACGACATAATATAAATTATCAAGCATATTATACTACGCACAATCAGTATGTCAGTAAAATTCTAGCTTTATGTATTTAGGCAACAGCAAGGTATAGTTCTTTATTTATTTGTTTACTTTTCAACAGATGTTTTCAGTTAACGTATATCGATAATTTTTATTTCTCACTTCAATTTATAGATAACAGCAAGATAGATCAATATTACCTAATAACGTAGGCTTGAAAAACTCAATTCGCCATTTTTATGACATCAATAAATAAAAAACATACGAATATACTAAAAGAATTTACGCATTTTGTCGACAAGCAGAAAAGAGCAGTAAAGATTCTACAGATAAAGAAGATTCAATTTTCCGGTCCCTTCTCACCAATCAATTGATTTTATTACACAAACAAATGAACGTACAGACGGAATAATATGATAAAGCATACGAAAAAAGATGTATCATTGGAAATAACTTTATTTCAAACAAAGATCTATTCATTTTGAAATGTTTATGTTTTTTTTTGTGTGGTACTTGTTCACATTTCTAAATATCTGGTGAGAGAAAGGGCCAAGCGACCGCTTGTAAGGTACCTTAATAACAACATTTATACAACACCTAAGTACCTATACAAAATTAGTAAGAAATTGGTTGGTAAATTACCTAACTATACTATAAGAAATTCCTAAGAAAGATTATTCGATTTTTCTAACTTCGATATCGCGTAACGGGCTCGGATGGAAATCAAAGACTACTGTATAATAAGTCATAACAAAATTGTTTCATCCAATTTTCCATCACGATATTGGCTTGTACAACCAAGATTTTTGACCGTCATACAATATGTATAACTTGCATACATCTGTCACTTCGCATAATTTTCGAAATATCATTATGAATGGTCGAAAGGTCATTCATTCATACAATGACCACGCCATTTATGTCGCAACTCGCAATAATGTTGCTATGAACGTGTCATGATTTGAATGGATACCTTTTGAGCAAAGTTTTTGCCAAGTCCTTGATATTATTTATTTGAAAAATGGGAGCTTGTTTTTTTTTTCTTAATAAGGTTTATCGACCTCATTAAAACCTTGATATCAGAATTTTAAAGTAACAGCATTACGAGCATCTTCTGAACTAAAGTCTCTCTCTTCAGTGTTCTCATAATTTTCTAGTTTGATAAACGGGTTAGGAATTTCAATTTATTACTGGGTATTTACAGAAACACTGTTTTTTATTTACTGCAGAATTTGTAGAGTCAGGTTAGTCCAACGTTTGATTTCCACTTTCCAAAAGGCTTTCCGTTGTTTCATCTCTCTGTTATTTTTACAACTCAATTAATTTAAGAAATATTTCCGGATTTTAAGTTATTTAATGTGATAAGCGTGGTCGCGTAAGGCCTATTCATCTGGATTTCAGGGTAGGCTCGAGACCTTCGGGGGGAAATAAATGAGCTGTTATGAGTTTGCATACAGCAATTCTTGAAAAACTTCGTAATCATAATCAGAAGATTCCAATAAAGACCCTGTACAAACAGCAATGTTTAAGTAAACAATTTACTCGACCCCGATATTCTGACCCCAAGACCTTTTATTTCAACACCCAGTGTCATATTACTTCGCTCAATCTGCGGTAGGTGGCGCTAGCATTTATCGATTAAAATGGTTGATCTAGCTAGATTATCTTTCATTCATATTAAGACGTGGGTTTTGAAAGATCTAACGAGTTAAGATGATGCTTAGGTTCGAAGTTTATTGAGTAGTAATTGCTATTTTTAGTTCATAAGATTAGAATTTACATTAACATTTAATAATGGTCTTTGCAACAAAAAATAAACAGCGCTATTACACCAAATATATTTTCTCATAGCTCAACTGACCTTTAATAAGTGCTAAATATTATTAATGCTTGTATGAATGTCTATTTTTATTTTCGTAATACTCGTAGTAGTGTGTTAAAAATAATAACCAACATACTAAAGAAAAGTATTACATATATATTTTAGTGTTTTTAGAAAATCATTATTAGTATTACATAGCCCGCCGACCTACCTCACACGCCGAAGTTTAGTGTGGTTTAGTATGTATTGTTTAGATATGCTATAAAATAAGTATGATTGTCTGTAAGGTATTTATGATATGGGCCTCTGTTTACATATTAATGTGAATATTGCCTGAAATAAATGAATTTATTATTATTATTATTACGTATAATATGGATAAAATTTGCAAAAAAGTTAATATATTTTTAAATTGCAAGGAAATAATAACTATGTTTATTGACAAACCTTCGTTTACCTTTTGAAAAAAAATTATTAACAAACGTGCTATCTCTTAGCGTGACACTTTTTTTTTGACGACTGTACTAGAGTGGTTAGAGAACAAATGTCACAAGCAGGCAGCCTGATTCAGTGAACCGTAAGATGCAGTGGGAATGAGCCATGTATCAGGTGTTAAGATCACAATACATGTGGTTATTATAACATTGCATAAAATAAAAGAAAAATGTTGCTTACAGGTAAGGTAAGTAGTAATAAGGTAAGGTAAGAAACTACAGCTTTATTTATAAGAAAGTACAGCCGCATTCATAACATTATACTTAAAGTAACATAAAGTCTCATTTAAATCAGTTCTGATTCACAATTTACTTTATGAGTCTGGCGAAGCCTATAACCCATTTTTTCGGACAATATTATTTTCATTTCGGTGCCAGCTTATTGATTGTCCTAATCCAACTAGGGAATAATATATATATCACAAAGTGATGTTTGTTTGACAATTTCCCCACTGGGATACGAACCCAGAACCTCTGTAAACTGAGGCAATTTTGCAACTGGTTACCACTCGGTTACGGAACCAGTCATGTAGGGCTTTTCATCTGGGGTCATTAAATATTTTTTATAAAGATTATATTTACTTGTTATTATTATTTATTTAAGATGTATGAAATATTATTAATTGACTTATTTAACATTTCAAAAACTACTTAACTACTATCAAGTGAATAAGTAGTTACTCAAATGTATACCTTATTAGCCTGCTCATTTTCCAAGTGACTGACAAGTTTAATTTACTCGCACTAAGGCGATGCATGGGTTATGAATACTACTCGGCAATTAGATCTCAGTTATGTGTAGCGAAGAACATCGTATGTAAGTGGAAATTACACGATAAAAGGAAATAGCATTAAAGTAATGAAGGAAATGATGACGTATTGGTATTTCTACAGTTAATTAAAAGGCATGTAATATAAGAACGTTTTTGAAAATTCTTATTTTAAGTCGACTTTCAAAGTAAGCTAAAGAGTCAGGCTTTTTTTTGTAGACACTATGGCAAACCTCCTAAATAAGAAAGATACTTTAGTATAAAAGTAACTTTCGCTACAGTTATTTTAGTTTTATGTATAAATATTGATGATTTTGTGCTTCGGAAGACACGATCGCAATCCCCACCATTATCAGTCAGTAAATGGATAGATCTTATGAAGGTCTTTGGGGGAACAGTTTGTCCAGCAGTGGACGTCTTTTGGCTAAATTGATGATGATGAGAGAAATAGTTAAATTCCGAGTCACAAAAAAACCAGAAGCCTTAGGTAGCTTTTTTCATTCTAACACCAGAGTTATTGAGGTCGGTCAACGAGCTTACAAAACCCATACAAGAAGAAGAAACTCTCTCAATCTGTCATTGAATTCTGAATTTAAAATTATAATTTTTTAAACGATCTCTTTTAATTTATATTTGGAAGTTGCTAATTGTCAACCAGCCAGCGTTTGAAGTGGGTTTGCACCGATATGTCAGTGGTTATCGCGCGGTCTCGCAACGCTTGCTCAACGCACCCGACTTGGCTCGTTACGTGCGCCCGGTTACGTAACCTGTCCGTCTGTTGAAATTGAAACGTCGATACAAAGGGAACTTGGTCTGCAGTTTGGTTTGGTTGTTGCCTAAAGCGTAGTAGTGTGACCACTTTGAAGAACCAGAAATGGCGACTCGACGAGAGGTTGAGTTATCGTTACCCGAACCTACAGAGGCGGGAGACATGCGATCGTGATCTGATATCTGAGTTTACATGTATAATGTTAGGCAGATTGTGCCCGCTTTATATGTGACACGCTGCATATAAGCTCGGATATCTCCCCCTGTCTGCTTTTTCTCGCGTCGTCTGTGCATACACACCTTTACGAGTCACTTATGAGTCCTTTTTAATTGTATTTAATGAACTGACTTTATGTATGAGTACTATACTTTTATTTAAGTGCTGAAAATCTTTAAAATACTCTTTGTTTCATACTAATCTAGAAGTTTAAGATCACTATATTTCCAGTTAATTTGATGTGGCTCTAATAAATTATTCTAAGTAGGTACGAGGACAAGTTTCGAGGCTGTCTCTGTGCACACACACACACACACACACACACGACACTCATTCTCGTCATTTTGGGAATCATTGACCATAGAGTAAGGAAGTATTTTTTTATTTACTGACGCATTGATGTATTTTTTTTAATTTTTATATCGTATGTACAGTAGCCAGCACATGAAGCTAGACATATTGATCTTGCGAGCGCCCGTATTCAGTAGCGCTAGGGGTGAATTTCGTAGAGCGAATGTCCAACCGCATGTGCTGGCTTCTGTACCACGTAAAAATATTATTATAAGCTTTCATCTCCCTAGCAAGTCAAATGAAACTTTATTAGGTGATTTGCGCATTCGCTAGCGGGTATCAAGAAAGTTCCAGAATAGTTTAAACACACGATAGATAACCTTAAAACCAAAAATAAATATAAATAAAACTAAACACATGAATAAATTATTCACAAACCAATGAGACATGCAAACAAAAAATCGTAAAGGCCAAAGGTGACATTTTACATTCTTATCTCGGACTCCCACACAAAATGACATAATGTTTTTAATCCACACCGAGTTCTTTAGTCGTAAAATCTCAAATTATTTATAATTTTACTTTTTTGTGAATAAATTATTGTAATTGAAGTCCTAATCGTAACAGAATAAATAAACAACACTTAACAATAAAAAAACATTGATTTCTCATGTATGCCGTGGAACCAGGCAGATTTACAATTCAATAATACAAATATTCTTCCTGTGGGTATTGTAAGAGGCGGTTAAAGTAATATAACCTGAATCACAATCGTTATTGTATCGTGTGCATTTTTAAATGATATTTGATGTTCTAACTAAAACAAACAAATCTAGAAACTGTAACGCTAGTTATAGAGACTTAGAAACTTACAACTAGTGCTTTGTCGGATGAGAAGAAATAGAAAGCAAATAGGCATGACGTAATAGACCAGTTGCATTTTAGACCAAGTGATACTAACCCCTAAGATGTGTGCATATGATTGAAGAAAATGCAAAAACGTGGATAAAGAAAAAAAATTAACAAAAAAAAAATAAATATGGGTAAAAATTATATAAATAAAAATATGGCAAAATACACATTCGTTTATGCCAGCAATGACGTTCTATCTTATTAGTATTTATTTTAATTTTCCATGAAAATTCACACAATCTAACGCATTTGCGTTACGGTGTATTACTCGAAAGTTTCATAAAAAGGTATGGGCTGGTTTTTCGGTAATAAATATATATTTTTTGTTTGTTTGAAGTTTGAAACCAGTTGCAGTAGTTCGGTATGAGATCGGGCTAAGTCAACATACGACCTTTTGGTGATTGCGCCTAGCGGGATGGTGCAACTAGCCGTCTGATGGAGGAGCTGTAACGGGCACATCGCGTGACCCATATCGGGAACCGGTCTGCGGTCGGCCTAGCCTGAGGTATTTGTACGGGACTGTTAGTGGTAGAGAGTATCATTAGAAACAGGTATTATTTCAATTATTACCTATAGCTGCCCGTCCGCGGCTACGGTCGCGTTGGTTTTCGACTTTTTCCTGTACCATATCTATCTCTGTACCAAATTTAATTAAAACTTTTCGCCCGCTCTACCATTTTTCTGTGGGAATAAAGTTTTTTCCGCCTTTATTGGTGATACCAAGTTTCCGCCCCACGGCTCCACCCGCGCTTACAGTCATTCCCGTAGGAGGGAGGTATTTTCCCGAGGTAAAAAGTAGCTTATGTCCGTTCCCAAGATATATTCTATCTCCATACCAAGTTTCATCAAAATCGGTTCAGTGGTTTTGGCGTGAAAGCGTAACAGACAGACAGACAGAGTTACTTTCGCATTTATAATATTAGTAGGGATTAAAAATCTTGGAAAATCGAAGAGGAAAATGTTGGAAACCCTAATAGGTATGACATGAAAACTTTTTTTAAAGCAATAATGTTGGGAAAAATAGTACGTAAAAGACCAAGATTTACTTACATTTTTTTTAGAATGTGAAGGAAAAAGTAGAGGTCATGTCGAATAGATAGTCAAGGAGCTGACGTTGAGATTACTCCACGGTACAGAGCCTTGCTCTTAATTGTAAATGAATGAATCTACTATGATCGTTTTTATGACTCAAAGTATCAATTTTTTACCGTTTAACCAAAAACAAACAAATATGCATCATACCTACTTGCATTTATTCACAGTACACTTTGTTGTTGATAGCTTATTTATAAATCTCTGAAACGAATTTATCAAGTTATCAAATTTCATTCTAAATAAGTCACGTTACATTTAATTTCAAACATTTTAACGCGCTTCCAGTGATTATTTTGTGTATTTTTCAATTGAAGTCAATTGATTTACAAACAGTAAAAAAACGATCAATGTAAACTAGTTGGAACACAAAGCAGTTACAAGTTAATAAAGCAAAGGGCCAAACTCTTGACCTATTATCGAAACCGGTTATGGAGAGTAGAGTGTCCGTGCCAGTACAATAGTCCAGTAGGCGAGCCAGTACAACTTAGATTAAGTCGGGGCTTTTACGAGTACACTACTTCAGTATATTGGATCGCAGAACCAGTTAAAGTTTAAGAGACCGTTGAAATTCGAGTTTTCAGAGATAGGGATTTCAAATTTAATTTAAATAAGGTTATATATAGGGCCGATCGTTGTGGTCTACAGGCTGAAATGTTTATGACGACCACAAAAGGATCGACTAATAGTTTGTAGTATTATTAATAGTAATTATACGCACTTAATCCTTGCTTTTGTATCTTTAGTGTCACAAAGATTAATTCTTCAGAGAAGTAACTGTTTATCTCCTTTTTTGTAATGATATGCAGTGAAAATATGTTTCTCATACCACCCATGACTAACAAGTGCCTCGGCTATTGCTTATCGTTTATAATAATAGTATCTTATGTATTTTTTTCATTAAAATAACTGCATTTTCATTGAATAATTATCTTTCTCATCTTCAGTCGTTTGTATTTATTAATTTTAAAGTTAGATTTTAGTTGAAATAAATGAAATAAAGTAATTCTTCCTTTGTGCGTTTTTTTTCTAACTATATAGTTTGACTACTCTTATAAGGTGAATCACGCGCAAGAAGAGATTGATAAAGTTACGGAAGACTAAAACTAAATAATTATATTAGTGACAAAATTTAAAAAACGATTTTAATGGACTCCTAGCCCAGACAAGGCGACATTGAAATTTGAGCCTCGTCTGTCGCGTATTTGCGTAACGCAATGAATATGCGATTTCCGAAACTAGCTCAAGAACAAAACTCTGACTTTTACTTCTAAATACGTCTGGAGAATTAGAAATGCACTACTTAAGATACAAAACAGTGATACACTAGTTGGTTACTTCTTAATAAAAAAATTACGAAAAAATAACGCACAAGGGCCTGAGTGATTCGACTGCCAAACTTAAAGTAGCATGGCCGCCTTTTTTACACTTGTATTGTATTGTTATGAATAGTGTAAATTTTTTTGTATGCAATATATCCTATTCTATTTTATTCTAAGGTTGTGGTAGCTCGTGCCGTTCAAGAAAGTGTCTTTATTCTCAACAGAGGAAGGTTAAAGGTTTTTTGTTCTACTCATTGATTTATAACATATAACCTAGACTAACACTCCATAAACATTACGCCAAAATGCTGCGTAGTGCGTATGTACGCAAAACGTCAATATCACAAAATGAAAACACGACCATAATGGTAAACAATAAGTTAGAAATTAGTAAATAAGTCTCTATAAAATAAGCGTCGGTGGCCAAGAGGCTAGAACCGTCGCCTTCCATTTGGCAGGCGCGGATTCAACTCTTGGCAAGTACCAATGTGTTTTTGATTTTCAAATTCATATGTACGTTTATTCGACGCTCTTACAGTAAAGGAAAACATCGTGAGGAAACCTGCATAAACCTGCCAAGAAATTCAAAAGTTTTTTGTAAAGTCCAACCACCCGACTGTGCAGTGCGGTCGTCTAAGGCCTATTATACACTGTG
The DNA here is from genome assembly GCA_948473455.1 of Teleiodes luculella. Lineage (NCBI taxonomy): Eukaryota > Metazoa > Arthropoda > Insecta > Lepidoptera > Gelechiidae > Teleiodes > Teleiodes luculella. The sequence goes on from OX419595.1 coordinate 14,692,702, forward strand.
ATTCAGGGAATGTTTGAGCCCCTCGGTGGGGACTTGGCTTGTTAACGTAAAATGAGTTCCAAGTTTTTCCTGTTTTTGTATGATACCACCTTATATTAGGGGTAAAAAATTTAAACAAGTTCCGCTTTTTAGTTTTTACTAATTTCTCATGAATGGTGAGAAGGAAATGATGTAGGGTGGTTCTAGAAAGTCTCTACTTACAGTTTTAATGCATCCTTTTTGTAATAAACACATTTAAATCACTTTCACAAAATAAATTAGTTACATACATTTTCAGTACAAAACACGCTAATTTCTTTTTTTCTAACCTTTTTTTTCCTTTAATCGTTACGTAGGCAATGGTTAAATTATTATACAGCCTAATCTTGTATAGGTATTTTATTATTTAAGTCCAGTTTACAATAACAAAAATCAACTTTGAAAAATTTAATTCTCCGGCGGTCGCCGACCGCTGCCGCGGTACGCTCGCTCCGCTCGCTCGGCTCCCTCCGCTCTGTTATTGACATCAGTCTAACCTAACCTAACCAATCGATTTAATTCTGTGTAGAGATTTGGTTTTTTTTTAGCGGGGGGCTGCGCCCCCCGAGCCCCCTCTTTTGGGGGGCTGCGCCCCCCCGTCCCCCCGCTTCGGTTGACGCCCTGGCTACTATTATCAAAGCCAGTAACCTTTTTGTAATCGGGTTGAAAAATCTATAAGGGCTTAGAATACCACTTCAGAAATGGGGGGGCTTCGCCCGCCTTTTTTCCTCCTATAATAGGTTGAAGCCTTCATTTGCCATTCATTATACACAGATTGGACTATATTTTTAATTGGCAGAATACATAATTCTTTTTTTTTTGGCTGTATGCCTGTTGCCTTTCTCTTATTTTTTAATGAAAATTAAAAGATACGTAACATCAACTAGCGTTTATAACCCCAAAATGTATGTAAATTACAGAATTTTTTAATATTTATTTTTAAAAAATCTTTGCGTGCTTCATTAGAAAATCTTATTGATATTGTAAGGTAAGACCTCATAGTATACCGCTGCATCATTATTTTTCAGCTAGCAATGCGAATTTAGCTAAAAACTCAAAGGGGACTTAGTTAAAACCCGACCCATATTAGGTCCTATCATTATACAATAGTAGTAAAATACTAATATTAGATGCGATATTACATTGCTCATACAAAAGAGTTCAACGCGTGCGCAATAAAGTTTTTTGTTTTTTTCTTGACTCCTGCTTAGTGATATTTATTTATTTTGTTTTAATACAGACTACTTGTGTTTGCAATTTTACTTTGTTGTTATTAATCTTAATATTTCTACATGTGGAAACCTATTATTAGTTATAAGATGTTAACCAGATGTGCACATGAGTTGTATGAAGCTGATGGTTTTCCGAATAATAAATAAATAAAAAAAAAAAAAAAATATTGAGACATGTATATCTATAAATATGTATCTATATCTTTGTATGTATTCCGTGTCGTAAACAATCAAAAAATGTTTTAAACAAAACATTAATATTTAATATTTAATTTTACAGTGATTGCTACACGTGGTGCAGGAATATTGTATTAATGGCCATAAATTGTACACTAATTAAATAGCAATCACTTTACTCTATCACTATTGTTAGTTGCAGTCATTAATTGCACACAAATGGTTTTTTAAACAGTTACTGGTGATAATAAGTGAACAATTGTTGTCAGGCCGGTAATTATAATAGACGGGTTTACTGGTTAAGTTAGTAATTAGTTATACTGTTGATTTTTTTCCCTAATTAAATAGTTATGACTGTTTTCTTTGATAAGCTTTTGTGTGGTTTTGTGATAATGTTTTACGTATAAGTGATAAAGGACCGTTAATTTAGCGTATAGGCTTTTCATCATTTGCTCATTGCCACCTCAGAACAGACCATTTCGAAGCTGTATTGAAATACTTTTTAAATAAAGTTTATTAATAATTGTTTATTATTTTATTTAGCATTTGATACGTGGAAAAGTATTATTCCTCTTTTTTCTTTATTTTTTAATGCTAACAAAATTTTTGCAACCTTCAAAGTATATTTATTTGTTTTCTTTGCCCTGCCGCCATTCAAGAACCTTTTTGCCCTATCTGCCATCGGTTCTGTCCAGTAATATATTGTTACAAATATCGCATAAAATGCTTCCGAAAGTTTCGTGCAAGCTCTTATGTAGTTTCAGTCAGTTGAATATGCCAGGAAATTGTATTTGCAATAAATACTTTAATAAAATATTGCAGTGAAAGTATTCTTGATGTAAATAAATGATCCAAAACTCATTTTTTTGAAAGTTACGCGAAATTTAATATTCTGCAGCAACTGACACAGTTTCTTGAGTCCATGCCAATATGAATACTTATATCACAGACACTTTCTATCATTATCAAGTCAATTATCTTTAGATAGATATCTTAGATCTTTTTCAAAGTTGCAAGTTAATATGTTTAATTTGCATTTAACTAATAGTTTGTTGATAAATATCTGAATATAACTAAGTATTACTACAAAAAATAATGATCCTTTAAAGAAGTGGGACGTGTTTCCACAATTTTCTAGTGGGTTGGGGATTTCTTGTTTTTGTTGATTACAGAGGTGGACATTATTCACACTACAGGGCAAGATAGGATAATCCAGCAGAGAATTAAATGACTAAAATGTCTGTGTAATTTAATTTAAATTTCTGTTTATTTAAAATACCTACTTATGAGAAAAAATAATATAGGTTATTAATATAGTTTGAGTGAAATAATTATTTACTTTCTTTTGTCGACTTCCTTCCGCTATTAACACGAACCGAACGAAGTTATAGTCTTCCTTATTTCTTTTTTTTTTTCAATTCTATTTATTTTAAAAGAGAGTCTCCCCTTATTAGGGGAAACTTGTTTTTCTTGAGTATTTTTTTAATACAAACTGATTTCTGACACGAAGAACAAGGTGGGCTATTTGTAAGCCTGGATCGTTCTTCTAGTATATACGTCCCCACTGACGGACGCTTTACCCCAGTTAGCAGCTAGGCCAAAGAAGCCTTAATCAACCACGCTGGCCCAGTGCGGGAAGATTAACTTCACACACACCCTTTGAATTACTTTGCAGGTGTCTGCAAAATTCTTCACAATGTTATTCTTCACCGTAAACGTGGCGAATAAACGTACAAAATAATTTTTAAATCAAAAACACATAGGTATGTGTCGAGGCTTGAACGAATGGAAGTCAATGGTCTTTGCTACTTGGGCACTGACTTACCATAACTAGGATACATTCACACAGCAGATGAGTATCGTGCTTTACAACTGTCTCCCCGAACATCTTAGGTTACTTGACAATAGGTCTTTTAAATCCAGGCTGTCAGAATGGCTATTGCAACGCTGCTTTTACAGTGTCAATGAATATGTTAGTAGGATTGACATTTAATGTGTTTTTAACAAGCTATTTAATTTTTGAAATTGACGAATAATTTGTGATTTATAATAATGTAATCTGACTTTACTATAATTTTAATTTTATGTAATTTTTTAACTTTGTGAATATGCCTGTAAAGGTATTACTATTCTTTATAGACTATTTATTATATTTGAGATAACATCTGCAATGTAACCTAAATTGAAAATCGCAATAAAATTAATGAATTTATGATGTTTAAGAAAAACTATATCAAATAAAGCGCCGAGTATGAGCGCGTGCGCCGATTTCTATCCGAGCTGGCGGCGCGCCGATTGTTGCCACTTTCTCCCGGTGAAACCGTGTGTTTTTATCCATTGTCGGTTGCGCGCGAACGTTTCAAATATCGAACGTCTCGCAAATTTCGAAATTTAAATGCTAACTATATTTTTCTGCTTTTAATCTGGTATTTCGAGGTCGCATCCAAGGTAGCCGTTTTGTACGCGATTGTACTTTTAGATTCTTGTTTAGAATTAATTAGGATTTTATTAATGAGTTGTCGATTGAATACATATTTTCTAAATATTATTTGCATACATTATGATCACGACATTTTCTTTATATTCTATAGAGACGATAATTATGTCAAAAATATGACTGACTGAGAAAAACAGACTCCTACAATAGTTTTACTTTCTACTTTCTATTTGATTAAAAATTAATTTCACATTAGTAAATACATTTTTTACCTTTATATAAATAATATTTCTTGGTTGAAATAATCTATTTAATTTTAACACTTACCATTTTCTCGAAATTCCTCTTCAAAACACTCCAAGTCAGAAACCTCCCGCACAAAACAAACGCACTGGCGTCCACACAGCACGAAACAACACAATCACAGATTATACAAAAAGTGAGTCAGCGAGCTTACAGTCGACGTTAATCGAGTTAATCGGTGGAATAAAAAAAAAATAATATTTCATCTATAAAATAAGCATATCGACGTCCCTGCGTCTGTCCCGGGTGAAAGACAGTCGTGGACTGAATGCCGACCAAAAGTATAAGTTCGTTTTGCTGTTAGCGATTCCGGCGGCGCGTGCGACTGTACGCCGACCTAACTGTCTTGGTGCTCGACGTGAATTTTTGATGCAAGTAAAAATAAAAGTGGTCTGTGGTAGTTCTTAGGACCTAGAGGTAGATGTGTAAAGAATTTCTTCGAGGAATTTCGAAAAAGCTGGATTTGTTGAATACAAATATGTGATTGGAGTTCTCTTTATTTTCCACATTATCACCACACTTTGACAAATTTATTATAGAACACAATTTTAACGACCACAACCTTTAGAATTACTTACTACATATCAAATATAATTTATTATTTGTTGCAAATTAAAATTATATCATTAGTACGTCATTATGATTGGTTTGATTTTCAAAGACTGTATTCGTTACACGAACTTTATGCGATTGTAACACCAGGGAAAATAAAACGAATTAAAAAATCACAACAAATAAAAAAAACATGTTATTGATTCCTTAATATTTGTAGGTTTTTGCACACGACTGAACATTCCGACACACATTACTGACAATTATGCATATCATAGAGAGACCAATTTGCTCAAAATAAATCATAGTATCAAAATGCCTTGTTCTCTTTTTTTCTCATAAACTTTTTGTCAAAGTAAAATTGTATTCGTTTCCTTTCACCCTCATGAATGTCACTGCGTGTGATAGAGACAACAATAATTTTAATAATTTTTATTATTTTTAAAAACTACACCAACTAATTTGTGAATAAATTTCTTCAGAAATAACACACGATGAAACAAATATAGATGGAAACTGATTTATTATTTTTAATGTAACATATCATGGGTGACTTTTCTGACCTAGACTCTCCTAGACTCTCTCGTACCTATACTATTATCTATTTGTGGATCTAGCAAGCTTTACTATACCCACAGATGACGGAAGGGAGCCTATACCCATTCCTCTATCCTACTCAATACTTGCTAGGAATGGTGTCGTATCAAAGCCTTGAATTTCAAATCGTCAAATATTGTTTCCAGCTATTGAGAGGACAAGTTACATCAAAAATCTCCCAATTCGTCAAATATTGTTTCCAGCTATTGAGAGGACAAGTTACAAACCCATCGTTTTTATCCCAAGTTCCTCTCTATGTTCCTCCTAAGTCCCCATACAATCTACGGCCTATCAGAAACCACCCACTCTTAGCCGCTCCAACCTCCCCAACTAAATCACACTCACCACTTCACAAAGGCATACAATTAACAAACGAAATTTTCGAAAATGATTCCACCATCGACCTATTCTTCACCTCAGAACCAAAGTCTTTAGCCTCGGCTAGTAGATACGTAGTAAAACTAACACCTTCGCCAACTGTAAATTATGTATAATGTACCTACTATTATTACTTATCTAACTGCATTATTAAATATCATCATGTTTGGCTTAGTCTGTAAGTGATGTTATATTACAAATAAATAAATAAAATTAATTTTATTATATTACTAGACTAACGATTATTAAATTCAAAATATTACTACTAATTTTTCTTTTAGGATAACGAGAGATTTTTGCACTGCAAAAAGTTCATAAAAAAATTTAACTACCGTACATTCTAAACTGATGCATATACAATGTACATTTCTATTATCTACAATTATAACATTGAATATCTATTTAATACATTAATTGTTGGAAGCAGGTCATCCATATAAATAAAGTACCTAAATAGAAAGGTTTTATCTCGACAATGTTTTTCTACAAAAATCCGCCGCTTCCCCCCTCGAATCCGTGCTTGCTCAAACTCACCGAACCAAATGAACCGAATAATGAAATCAACGAAACGACGACGTCACGAAACGTCGTTTTGTACTTTTCCAAATGTAAGACGATTTTTAAATAAAGCGTATGTTATGTATGGCAACACAATTTACTTCTTTTACAAGAAAATTCCTTCTATTTTAAAAGGGTATTTCGAAAAATAATTACAGAGAAAACATTTTTTTTATATCGAAATTTCTACATAGTTTTTTATAATCCCATAGGACTAGAATATTTCCCTTTGGGTTTTCATAATTTAAAACAATTTAATAACAGTATTGTTGTTATGTTGTTATTTACATTATACAGATGAATGCCTTATTTTGCACCTTTGGTCGACGACAAGCACAGGAAGAGTTAGTTTATGAGTACATACGCTAGTACAATAGATAGTTTATGGATGATATTCTCGTATAAGTATATCAGAAATTATAGAAATAATGACGGAGGGACGCCCCGCTTATACTATTGACCATTTCATTTTAGTCCGAGACCGAGTGCCACACTGAAATGAGATGCTTTGCAACCTCATTTTCCATTTCTTTCTCGTTTAAATTCAAACATTCAATTTTGGAATTCCTTCGTCATTCATACGTCATCCTCGTCCGTGTGTAATTTTATAAACTATAAGCTGATTTATACAGCCGACTTTATACTTGTTACGTTTCCATGTAAATAAACGTAAATAAACCAGTGCCAGTCAGTTCTTCTTGTATTTTACTACTAGTGCCTAAGGAAACCTTCAATCTTCAGCCGCTCCTGTCGGCTCGCCAAGGTCCTGGTGGGCCAAAGGTGCTACAACACAAAAGATAATTCAACGATTTTAACATAACAATTTTGTTTATAAGGTGAAATATCGTGACAGTTATCTTCAACAAATGTGACATTTGCATAATATAATTACATGCATGTGAGTTATGGTAGGAATTTGCTACCATTTTGGGCTGTCGGAAGTCGCGACTTGCACTTTCTCTTTCGATCGATTCGTTTTGGCCGCAGGCGCATACAGGTCGAGGAGTGATGATGAAGCATTCATCAATAACAGCACAACAGCGAGTTAATATAGCAAAGAAAACTCAACAAATAAAACAAAATATCTTCGCTTAAGTTTTACCACCACGTAAGACAAATAATTTGTCTTACGTTCATAATTTTATTAAAAAACATTCATAATTTTAAAATTATTTTAAAATTATGAATGTTTTGATATTATGATACCATTCGCTAGAGAATCGATAGATGCGTCATATCAGCCAGTCATTTCAAAATTTTCAGTAAACAGTAACAGAAAGGTAACAAACACTCTACTTAACCACTTAGATTTTTCGCTCTCCTGTAAAGTTGATAATTCTGACATACGTGGTGCTAGAACTTAAACGACGATATAAGTTTAGGTGCTTCATTTCATATGGCACCGACCCGCAATCTCTTTCTTTTTAGTTGTCTACTACCGTAGGAATGGTAGAAAATGCTACTAGCAATAAGACTGTCTGATGAGGCAATACTAAATTAATACTCTTTGAAAGTGGCCAATTACTGGCGGTAGAATAAAATCGAAGCGAACCATCGACATGAACAAAAGGTTTATTGTTTATTTTTAATTTACTAAGTAAATAGAGAAAAACTACGCTCCAACTAACAAACAATAAATAAATAGTTGTTATATAACATTGAATTTTAAATAACAATTTAGTCAGGAGCATTCTAAATTTATTCTGTTCTAAATCGGAATGTGTCCTTTTTCGGCACACATTAATCAACCGTTTTTGGTGATCTCTAATATCATTATAATAATGAATTTGTTTTTAGCATGTCACCTTGGTCTAGATGACTCGGGGTCGAAATTATTTTTAATAGATTTTACGAAGCAGAAATTCTACTTTTAATAACAATTATTAATCAAGTTTATAGTAGAGATGTGTAGGTAATGCGTATGATATCACAAAAGTAATATCACCCTAAAAGGTAATGCAATATCACACATTACGCGAGTATTGTAACCAGTACACGTACACATCACACATTAGCTATTATGGAAGAAAATCAACTTTTTTCGGGTCAGTTAGTGAAAAATAAAAACAAAAACACTTTTTTTGTGTGCTATCTAATTCAAGTAATGCTGTCGCGCGCAGGTAATGTTATGATAAAGTAATATGTGCTGACGGTACGGAATACTACAGAGCATTTCTTCATACTAAGTAACAAATTTCATTCAACATTTCGGGTAATGTTTAGGGTGATGTGTAATGGTACGGGGTGATATCACCTTTTTGAAAGTAATGAGTAATGTGATATGGCATTAACACGTACTGTTTTGCGCATGTCTGGTTTATAGAATTAGTATACATTTTGGGTTGCATAATCTAAAGATCTTATGCATATAGAATCATAATTTTGTTATTTTGTAGATGCCTTTGGTGTCTTTCGGCTGAAATGATGATGATGATGATGAGATAGTAATTTTACTTGGCCTCTCAAGTTTATCTTTTATTAGAACTTGTATATTTCTAATTCTTTAGAAAACTATGGAATTTCGCCAAAGAGTTATCTAAAACATATTTTTGTATTCCTTCTAATCAAACTTATACAAAACTAACTATTGTTTGTGATCAAATCCGCCATGCACTATTAGAATTATTACTTCTGTGAAAAATCATGCGCTTGAGCATCGTTTGAGTGTTGTTTTTAATTGTTTAAGCCTTAAATTGAGTTTGCTTGTGCTTCTTATAATTATTTAAAAAGTTTTTGGAAATATTTGTCACTAAAAGTTCGGAAAATTCTTATTTCTGGTTCAAAATATTGAACATTGTAACAAATTTTTGTTTTATAATAATTTTAATATTATCATATTTGAAAATTCGTTACCGCATAAATATACTATAACAAACCTGCATCTTTGTGCAACATATTATTAAGAAGCATTCGCCAAAAAAATGTATATAATAAAACTGTTAAGGTCAAAAATCGGTACATAGAATAAAATTTCTATAAACCGAGTCACGGGGATGTAAGAAGTGATATAGAACATACATATTATACAGATTTCTTTCAAATTTTTTGTTCCTCTGTTTGTCTATTTATCTGCTGGTACGGGCTAATCTCCGAAACTGTTGGACTAATTTACATGAAATTTTGTGGTGGTACCTTATATCCCCGGTCAACATTTTAGATAGTTTTTACCGCGGAAAAATATCTCACTCCTACTGCGGGAAACTGCACGGAAAAATAAAAAAACAACGCGGGCGTAGCCGCGGGCCGGCAGCTAGTGCATAATAAGATACAATTCACACAAACATACAAGGCTGTTTTTTAATCACTTCTCAATTTGTCCAAATCACGAAAACGCTCTCATTTTTATTTTGCAAGTAACACAACAACAAGATCGTGTTTCATACAAAATTTGCTATAAACTAACAAAGATCTGAACCAACCGCAACCAAAACCACAAGACCTCCGCCTTCAACCTTCAAGCCCCTTCCCCAACCTGCATATCACGAAGCTCTGAGGGGCGAGGCGGGTCTATTAAAATTGGCCAGTAGAACTACTTTCACCGGCGTGATACATTTTGCAACTGACCTTATTTAGAGCTGCATTGAGACAATTACTGAGCAAACTGCATTGCATTTTTGAACCTTTCATTCCGAAAGTTGGTATCGTAAATTGCGTAGTAAACCGACAATATAGAGCAAGGAAGGTAGCTATATAAGCTAAATAGGCTTTTACGAATTAAACCACTAACCGAAAAATAATGAAATGTGGCTTTATAAATATTTTGCTGTTTTAAAAAATACAATTTCAGTTTTATACAATAGATCTTATTTGAATGAAAAATTTGTAAAACGTAAGGTATTATGATGGATATGTGGTTCAACCATTTAATAGAAATCTATCACATTGCAAATTGTTCTACGACAATCAGATATCTAGTATATACGAGTACGCATTAATAAATTAATTTATACACACGTCATGTACCAAAAACGGCATTGTTCAAAACCCATGACCCTAGCTATAGTGGCAGTCCTAAATTATAATCTTAAAAGTCTTCAAAGACAACATTTCAAAGTAAATCACGTCTAGATGATAAACCCCATTATTCAGATAAAAAGTAACAAAGGTATGTAGGATTTAACGAGTTTCCCACGCCACCGCAAGTAATTAAAATTAGTGAAACGATTCCAGGCATTAAAAGAATCTAAGTAATGGTCCGGAATGAAGGCTGCTCGGCTGAATTCTCGCCAGACCGGACACGGGGAAATGGCATTTTTTTATTTTGCTACTTTTACAACCTAACGGGAGAGGAACGGCTTGGGTGCAATGTTTAAAATTTATTTATCATAGATTTTTTTTAATATGACGAAAGTGACGAAAGTGTTTTAAAAAAGTTGGATAACAATAAATTGTGACATCAGGGTACGTAGAGTAAGTGATGATGATCTTTCCTACCATTATAAATCACGGCGACCATAATATGGTTTGCTTGTCCATAAAGATCTACGTGATTCGTTGACTCTTTGTAACTTTGAGACACGATTTATGGTGTTAGGGAATCTTCTTCTTCATATTTAAGAGCCGCGCTCTTACTTGTCGGTGGAGTCTACGCCATTCATGACTCCATAAAAGGGAAAGGGATCAATAAAATGTGATTCAAATAACTCATTTATCACAGGTTCCTTTTTAACTAAATGACGTCATCTACATTTTTAGTTCTATCCTTACCTAAGCTAAAATCTCTATACAACAAACATGATGCGATTTTAATGATTAGTATTTATAAAGTCTCAGTCACAATCCGTGTCTTATAAACAGGCTTCAACCACAGGCTTTCACGGCAAACTGGTAACACTTCCTGTACTAAATGTCGTTCTATATAATACACCTACAGCCTACACATACATGCTTGTATGAGGACCAGTTTTGTTGGTAGGATGGCTAGCTTTGGGCGGTAATGTCAAGGCATTTTACTACAATATTAGTTGTATTGTGAATAACTAGATATCCGCCCTGTGTCTTTGTCCGAGTTAACAATTATTCCGTAAAAATTAAGTATTATCTATATATCGGTGCCAAAATCTCATAAAGGAAATAAATATATAAGTATATAGGCTGTTGTGGTGGATAGGTGTAATTCTTTTGTTCACTAAAATACTTAGAACGTATTTCTTTTCATTAATACTAATATTATAAAGGCGAACGTGAGTTGCTTTGTTTGTCCCTTTTTCACACTAAAACTAATATGAATTGGGCTGGAGTATGGCTTTTTACCGCAGGAAATATCTCATTCCCATGGGAATACTCGAAAAACAACACGGGCGTGTCTGCGGTGGTAAACAAGTTATATACTTTTGTTCCTCGCGTCAGCAACATATTTGGTTCAAGTGTTTGTAAATTTTAACCTTAATTGTTATTAAATCGTGGTGTAAATACTTCCGTGAAAGGTGTTTTGTCCGAAAGGAAGTTGTTTTAAAATACTTGAATACAAAGAAAAAATATTTGATTGAGTATTTATGAATCATTAAAACCTAAAACCTCACGTTTACTTTTTAAATTCTTTGACATTTCATTAAATGTCAAATAAAAAATGTCATTATTTTTGCTATGTTAGAAAATAGCGGTTGTTTTCTCTTTAATTTATTTAGTAATTAAAATAGTTTAGCTGTAGAATGGCACCGAAGCATGTCGTTTCTAAGACTAATATAGTGGTAAAGGTTGACCCCCTGGAGTGCCCTTTCAGGGAATTTAGGGACAATGAGTTGTCTCCGGAATATTGGGGAATGGTGAGACATTCAGGTTTTCCCTTTATGATTTACTAGTTTTCTGCTGTACAATTAAATCTGTATTAAAATGTTTCCCCTGGGAATGAGGTATTTTACTGCGGTAAAAAGCGAGCAAGTGACCTTTAACCTATCATTAGTCTTATTTTAAATTATAGAATACTAGCGACCCGCCCCGGCTCCGCACGGGAAAATGGTTATTGTGGGTTATCCTTAGGTATATAATGCATGTATTATACATATAAACCTTCCTCTTGAATCACTCTATCTAATAAAAAAAACCGCATCAAAATCCGTTGCGTAGTTTTAAAGATTTAAGCATACATAGGGACATGGGGACATGGGACATAGGGACAGAGAAAGCGACTTTGTTTTATACTATGTAGAATATAAATAAAGTATTTTGTACCCTTTTCCATAATTTTGTCTTCGCCAAGTTTTATTGCAAGTCGTTTAGACTTTTGATCGTAAATTAATACCGTATCAGACAGAATTACTTTCACATTATATAAATAGGTAATTGTTATAGGTCAATCAATAAAGAAGTGTGTGATTATTAACCTTTATTTATGTTTATGTGTCAACCGTCTCAAATCCCATATGCTTGATAAATTGTGAAATACAATTAATTTATTTGAATATGATTATTATCGGCTAGATGGAGGATATACGCAACGCAGCTGGCAGAAACTAGATGGAAAAAGTCGAGGATCGTGCTCAGTAGCGAGCATTAGGAAAGGCCTATGTCCAGCAGTGGACTGATACAGGCTGATGATGATAATGATGATTGTCCCCTTCAGATAACAATGACCATACCCGCCGGCAGGGCGCAGCCAAAATCAAAATCAAAACCCCGCGCCTCAGGTGTCGTCTCCTTCACGATGTTTTTCCATATCAACTCGCTAGGCCTAGGTTCGAGGCTCCTTTGAGCCGTCCATAGACGCGTTGATACATGACTACTTTCGGGAAGAGCCATCTGCTCCCCCGCAAGTCCGGTGAAGCTTGATTGGTCGTACCATTTTGACACAAGCATAGAATAAAAAAAAAGCTGATGATTGTGATTCTTAATGTCAGGGTCCAGCAACTTTCCGCACAGTGTCAATGGTGCCGAAGCTGACGGGTAAGCAGTCCCAGTCACCAGGCCTGCACCTGGGCATGACTCCGTGGCAGGATGATCAGACCCAGCCGCTGCCGAAATCCATCAGGCACTATCTGGACGGATGGGTGGCAGCCGAGGAACTCGCCATGAGCAGATTTGAATGCGAAGTTGTTGTGTTTGATGTGAGTTCATTTTTATTGCGAAAGCAGTGTGGTTAGGTTGCCTGGTAGTGATTGATACCTTAGCAATAAGCCGCCTGTTGACTCAACTTTATTTGTGTACTGTAATCTTTATGTGTTTTCTGTTTTGGTGTCAATAAAGAATATTTGTATTGTATTGTATTGTTCCTGGCTTAGAATAGTCGTTAATAATAGGCCATATTATATCTACACCGAAGGACTAGGCCTTATTTGCCACGATGGCCCAATGCGGGTTAGTCAAATTTACGTGCAACCTTCGAATTTCTTCGCCGGTATTTGCAGGTTTGTGTGTTTGTTCTTCTTGTTTTTTCTTCGCCGTAAGAGCGTTGAATAAACGTAAAACTCAATCCCAAAATTGAAAATACATTCGTACGTGCTGGGGTTTGAACCCACGCCTTCCGAATGGAAGGCAAAGACCAAAGCCACTAGACCATCGACGCTCTGTAGCATCATACACTAGGGCGTCGTTAACACCTCATATACGTCCCCACCGAAGGGTTCAAGCCTGGGTAGGCTCAGTGTGAATAGGCCTTAGTGGATCACGGTCGGCCTCGGTTGTAGATTAAAAAATTACATCGAAGTGTATGTTGCATAGAGATTGCAAACCGGGTCCGGTGCCCTTTTAGACATCCACCGGGCCCGGCCATTTATATCGGGCCCGGCGACCGGGCCCGGTAGGTTCGAAAACTGCGAAAAACTATTATAAGATCATTATTTCAGACTGAAAAATTATTGTTTTGCTATATGCAAGCTAAAATATGCTTTTTGTTATGATATTAATTACTAATCCTACATAAAATAACCAATTTTACCTTACATTTTGTTAGTTAAGCAGGTCTTTCTCTTTACTCTGTATAGTATTAGTAATTAAATTGCGGGCGACTTCTTAAATAATCTGACTACTTTTCAAACTTTTTCGCGAAATCATCTAAATCCAGGTATTTTATCAGCGCGTGGAAGAACATTTCTATCTTAAACTTAATTACTGAAGAATACTAATGCTAGCTTAAAATTAATTTGGAACACTAATGTTATTATTCCGTTCATAAGTGAAACTAACTAATTCTGTATTAAAATCTCGTGATTTTGAGGCTGATTAAGACTGATTTTTGTTGATTTGCTGGTTTGAAATCATTGTATTTTTCCTCCATTTAATTAAACCAAATTGTCATAAAATACTTTAAAGGTTTTATGGTAGAACATCAGCCCGGCCGGGCCCGGCGGGTCCGGCCGGGTTGGCGGCGATTGTTACCGGACCCGGCCGGGTTGAAAAACATACCGGGTTGCAATCTCTAATGTTGCATCGTCTGGCTTTTCACCGATACGAGCGTTACCTTCTGATAATCACCTAAGAATGTTCATGATCATGTCTTCCCTAGGAGAACAACCTGTCAAAGATGTCAGTGATAGACTACCAGCTGAGCCACGCGCAGGTACTGCTGCGATCCTCGTTCTGCAGGAGGGTGCTCTCCGCATGCTTCAACCTGGAACGGGTTGAAGGATTCCAAGTAAATTCATTTCTTCTGCATCATCTTCATCATCATCATACAATGGTCCCGTAACATACAAAAATATGTCTGCTTTCGACCCAAGATCGCGAGCTATAGCTTTAAATAGCCTACGAATGTTAGCAATTCTTTGTGCTACAACTTCATGTCTTCATAGAGAACCCTACTTGCTTGCTTATCGAGTGAGTTTCGAGGTTAACCTACCTTGCAAACCCTGGTGTCGTTATTGTTGTTGATATAGAATCCTAAAAAAGATATGTAAGATCTTTTATGTCTTTTTAAGGTTCTTTAGACATAAAAGATCTATTAGATGAGGATCATTCATGTCTTTTTAGGGTTCCGTACCTCAAAAACAAAATGGAACCTTTATACGATCAGTCGTGACTGTCCGTCCGCCTATCAGCGTCAATTTCCTCCGGAGCTACTGAACCGGATGAGTTAAAATTTGGTACACGTATGAAATGTGTGACCAAAAGTTCAACTCGCACTTGACCGGTAGTTTTTAACATGAACTACATTATGAAGTATGACACAATGTAAGACCTCTAACATCTTAGCAGATGGTTGCAAATTTTTGTATGTATGATTACAAAATGGATTTCTAACAGGTTGAACACATGTGGGAGAACTTCAACTTTGCCTTCGGGCCTGAGGGCTGGAGGGCTAGATATCACATCTACTCGCCCGGGTCGAAGGCGGGGGGAGGAGCGCAACATAGACCCACTATCTCCAAAAACGGTTAGTACCTACTCCACAAACTCATCGTCGTTAGGGCTCAAGTGTCACTATACGCGCCAAGCAACTATTACAGACAAGCTAGGAGCAAATATAGGCTGACCCAAGCATTTTTCTTGGTGATGTGAGGAGCCGGAAATGTCCACTACAAGTAAAGGCTTCCCCCTAAGATCTCCACGACGATCGGTCCTGCTTGGCCCGCATCCAGCGACTTCCCGCAACCCTCACCAGATTGTCGGTCCAACTCGGATTGTTAGTAAAATTATATTTTTTTCATACATATATAAATAATAATAATTGGTAATAATAACACAGAAAATGTGATATAATCTGATGTTAAAAGTCTCTTGAAAGGCAAATGTTTAATTAAATACCTAATTATTTTTAAAAACAGTTATATTTAATTTGAGAATAATTTATTATGACACTACTACGACACCCACAGGAATAACTGGGTTTGTTCAATGTTATACAAGATAGTATTGCACAGAATGAATATAAACAGGTAGTATTTTTTATTAAAACAGATTCTTTGGTTGCGAGTGTAGTGTAGTGCTTTACCCTAGCATTGATTTCTCTTTGCAGTGATTAATCGGTTTAATTTACACTAGCGACCCGCCCCGGCTCCGCACGGGAAAATGGTTATTATGGGTTATCCTTCAGTATATTATGCATGTATTATACATATAAACCTTTCTCTTGAATCACTCTATCTATTAAAAAAAACCGCATCAAAATCCGTTGCGTAGTTTTAAAGATTTAAGCGTACAAAGGGAGGGACATAGGGACATAGGGACATAGGGACAGAGAAAGCGACTTTATTTTATACTATGTAGTGATAGTGAAGTTTACTTTTATTGAACTTATTGAATATTAGTTTCGCCGACATAACGGTCAGTTGTGACATAACTGGTCGCCATTGGTTATAATGAGTCGTTCTCGAGTCGCCCCAAGGCCGAGACTCGACGGCCCCTACAACAGGTGCCAGTAATTCACAAAGCTACAATTTATAGTTAAACTTATAAAAGTTTGGTGTCCTTTGCATGTCCAATTGGTCTCTAATGTGAACCATAATATTTTTGTCGTATCAGCTACGCAATGTAAGTCGAATTTTTCCTATAAATTTTTAAATGGTAACTTCGTTAAACGGTCCCAAGTGTCGGCTTTCAATCGACTGGTATCTCTCAAACGACACTGATTTTATTATATATTTGTATTTTATTTAATTCTTGTGTATATTTTGTAGAGCTTTAAAATAGACTTCGGAGAAAGTCGATGTCTTAATAGTTCTTAGAAGGAAACCTGAACACAAATTACGAAAAAAAAAAGCTGGATGTTAAGTTGACCAACTCGCACTAGGTTAGCTTGGTCTACCTCGGCCTATTTCGGCTGAATACTTGACTGTATGCAAAATTAATTATTTTACGTAGATGAAATAAACCGTTTAAAATAATTCATAAACAACCTTGTGTGAGGCTAATTTTAACTATTTCAGATTTATTATCGCAAATCAAAATATTTATCTAAAAATCATACAAAAATGTGACGCTACCTCCTCCTCAAAGCAAGCGGCCAAATTGCATAACGATAATGAGCTGTTATGTAACAGAAGTATTTAGGATATTGGTAACTCTCCAGGTTGCTACCTGGTCCGCCTGTTCTTCCTGGGTGCGTGGCGTTGCGTGTGGGTATCCGACCAGGTCCCAGTGGACGCTAGCGGCTCCCCTCTCCTTCCCTTCTCCCCCCTCAGCAGCCCCTCCCCCGTCAAGGGGAAGGGCATCCCGGCGATGATCACCGCTTCTCACGTGCAACTTTGGCCTCTATTGCTGTGTAAGGTCAGTTTGCATTTCCACCAGAGATAAATACATATATAAATAAATATGTGGAGACATGTCACACACGGGCATGTGACTCCAAACTAGGCAGATCCTGTATATAGATATAAATACACCATCCAGACACAAGGCAAACACAAGTGCTCATCACACGAGTGTTTGCCCTGGGCGAGATGTACACCCGCAACTCTGTGCTTCGAAGACAAACTACCAACTAGACTATGGGGGGGCAGTACGGGGCAGATGTGATTTAGACTAGGGTAAGCTTGATTGGTCGTATATTTGAGGATTTTAATCAAACTATACAATAATACAGATTATTATATATTAAAATAATACATAGGCTACGTTTTACCTCGGGTTAAACCCTCAATCACACAGGAAAAACTGCTAGCGCGAGCGAAGCCGCGGACCGGAATCTTTGCTTTTGTTCACCCTAACACGTCACTTACTTTACATAATGACAATCTGATATAATTAAACATTGTTTAGGATTGCAATAAATAAATGAGCTAGGAAGAAAAGAGGTGCGTGTTTAAAAAAATCACCAATGGTAACACTCCATTTTCCTAGCCTGGCTGAAGTGACATGATTTGAAGTGAGACTATTGGTGGCTTTTTCTAAAGCGCGTTTCGTTTAGTTTATATCTAATTTATGAACATAATAGTGCAATATTACCTTACCTTGCTTGTCATCATTCAGTCTATGCATTCTGCAATTTTTTTCTCAAATATGTATATTTTTTTCTTTCACGATTACGAAAAAGCCAGAAGGACGCTTTATGAATTTGGAAGTCTATCTATGCTTCTAATCGAATCTTTCGCTAAGTAAATCTCGATTTTTTCTTACATGTGAAGTATTAAACAAGGCTTATCACCTCATGCCCGGCTCGTAGGGTAATGAAGGGAGGTCTCATGAAGTGAGTTGTCAGGTTCCAGAGACTAAATGCTGTCTAATTGTGTATTCTGCTCGTTGGCCGAGAATTAGCACGGGATCGCACGGGATTGGTCCCGTGATTGCGCCCTGAGCCCCAATTCGTTTCTATATAAACATCATCCCGTTTTGAAATTGGCTCCGTCGCTGCGTCCTTTCGACGTTGATTTACTTGCTACAATATTGTATGGGGCTTGGCCAGAAAAAATAAAAGGCAATCTATACGTTACTGTACAATGAATTAGGTATATTGATATTCCACAATATAGCGAGGTATAGCTGTTGACTAGGAACAATGTAGTTTAAATAAGAACCTTACAACCTTAGAGTATAAATAGAAAATTTTCTGGGAGGGATAGAGTATGCCTACTCGAGTATGAAAGGATAAAATAATATGAACAGTCCGAATATCTTCAGCGCGTTCGTTTAGTAACAAATGGTTATCGGAGCTGATTGTTTTTCCCAGTGAAAATAAGTAGGAGAACATTTTGAAATGTGCAGTGATAAGTTACAAACATGACTCGAGGAACAAATCTAAAAAGAAAACTGTTTTCATTTCACCGCTCATACAACATCTGCTTACGCTTGACATAAAGGCACCTGCTCTATGTATATTTATTCTCTAAGCTTGCAATATTATCGAGCGCCTAATTTTCACACAAGAGCAATATGCAAATATAAAATTGCTGTAAATAAACTGGCAGGCGCTACTGAAGATCGCCGCCCCTGACATGACTATTAATGAAGAGTATGTGGAAGCTGAGGAAGATGACACAGTAGTTGAAGATGAAGAAATGCCGGAATTTGATCTGATGCACACTCTAACCGGGGGCTTCAGTTCGATGTTTCATAATCCAGGTAACTCCAAGTTTTATTTTAACCGACGACCATTCTATCAAGTCCGGTGTAGCTTGATTGGTCGTACCTTTTCGACACAAGCATAGGCCAATTAAAAAAAAAAAAAAAAAGACAATTCTACACAGAAAATAGGTAGTCATTTTGATTATACTTGGCCATTATTCCTTAAAGATTTTAGTCGAAAAATGTTTTGCGGTACTTAACTTTGCTAATAAATATTGAGAGTAAAGTGGAAATCGGGGGGGAAAAAACAATTTCCAACTAATTAGGTCGTCTTCCTCGATCGAACAATTTTATTCTTGGGGAAACGAACCGGCTACTGCCTTATTAAGGTACAAAAGTATGTTGATTTCAAATAACTTACAAAATACCCTTTAATTGTCCTACCTAACATTAATAATTGTATTTTTTATACTGCAACTACGTCGTCCTTAACAGCCCATATTTGTCCCCATCGAGGGGCTCGACTACCCTGGCTACCCTGAAATCAAGGTGAATCGGCCTTAGTCGACCATGCTGGTCCAGTTCGGATTGGTAAACTTCTCGCATAACCTTTGAATTTTTACGGAAGTGAGTGCAGGTTTTCTCACGATGTGTTCCTTCACCGTGGAAGCGTAACATATGAATTCTATCAATTCAAAAACATATAGGTAGCACGAGACTTTTACCCCCGAACTTCTGGATTAAAGACAACGGCCCCAGCTACCACCGACGCTCCTTCAACTATGTACGACCTTCTAATTCTTAGTCCACGAACTTCAAACTGTCATAATAAAAAGAAGAAAATAGCGAAATGTCCCAAATGGTTCCACATGTTGCAGATGGAGAGGCTTTATGGAAGTTACTAGTAGACAACGTGAAGGTGTTCAACTGGGATGATGACTACGACGACATGCAATCCAGCACAGCCAAGTCTCGCAGCACCAAGAAAGCCAACCCTAAGGACAAAGACAAGGATGTCAAATCGGTAACCACTTTCGACTGGATATTTGCGTCCGCACCAAGCGAGCAAACTCATTCGAGGTCCATCGAGTGAGGCAGCTTTGCTGTATAAAATTTTGTATTTCTACCTGAGGTTGCTTGCTTGGTGTTTAATAGCGTAGGACTGATCGTTGTTAAGATCCTATGGGGAGGCTTTTGTCTAGCAGTGGACATCTACAGGCTGTATGATGATAAAAAAGGGGGTCACAAGAGTATTTTCACATTAATTTCCTGTTGAAGAAACTAATATTTCAAATCCTTCGAGATGGCTAACACAATCGGGAACCATGAGGCAAATTTTTTCACATTGACTGTCACAAAAAAGCTTACTACTTAATTTAATAATTTCAATCAAATACGTTCCCTCCAAAATTATCTTTAATTCAGAGTGAGCAGGCCCTAGTTGACGTGAAGGGCCCAAAGTTAACTATACACTGATTTTGCTTTTGATGTGTATAATTTTCCCAAAAAATTGAGAACAAATTGGAATGTATCAGAGTCCAAACTTGCGACTTCCAAATAGCAACCACTACGCTACTGAGGCGCTGGCACACTTTTCGACGCATCCACATAATTTTTATATTTCAGAAAAGCACGATTTCAACTGTTTATCTTCAAGACTCCAAGGAAATCCCACCGTACATGGTGCCAGGAATCACTCCAGCTCGTGAACTGAGTCTCATCGTGGCCATGGTCCGCGACCTCCCGCTGAAGAGACCACTCCCTGAACCTGGTAAGCAAAAACCCAGTGCTGTACTTCTTCTTCTTTTTGAGTCGACAGAAAACTCAGTCCCACTCCTAGCCCAAAAATCACAATATTCCAGTACCGTAATGCTGCACCTACACAAAGGCATCTCCAACACACGCAGCTTAGCTAGATCTTTCACCGCTCCAATTTTTATATCCTTGGTAAAGGTAAATAGCCGAGTTCTGAAATGTGATTAGCATTTTTATTCTGAAGATATCAATAAGTTAAACTAGTACGGGTTCGTGCTTTTGTAGTTGATCAAATGAATACCTACAACTGGACTGGTTTGCATGCTAGCGATATCATTTGTATTGTATTTTGAGTGTATAAATATACTGCACACTAAATTACGTAGGACGAAAGATCTAGCTACACATAGCACAGACAGGGTTACCTCGACTGGGGGCTAGGCAAACTTTTGTAAGAACAGTTGTGTGGAAAACATTTTTATTTTATCTTTTTGCTTTGTATCTTCCAGAAGTGGCCCTATGGAAGCACTACCGGTGGATCGACTGGGCCCGCAGACATGGCCTGTACGAGGCCTACGACTGCCCCCGCACCAGATACATGAAGATCAACGGACTGATGAAGCTGTCGTATGCACCTCACCTTATTGACTTACAGAGCACTGAGTCGGTAAGTTACCTTTGAAGAATGTACTCTAAGTATAGGTCTACCAGAATTTGATGGCAAAAAAGGAAAAAAGAAATTGACGCTAGCAAGATTTCTTCGATATTTTCACCACTTTTTAAAGGAAATTTGAAGCCAAACCAAAAACGATTTCTCGAAATTTCAGTTGACAGATGAAATATTTTTTGTTTCCGTAGGAATATCGCAACTTTTTAAAAAAAAAATTGCCATAACATTCTGGTAGACCTTTAACAGCTTTTGTCGCGAGCTACATGGTCAAAATTAGTCTATTTATTATATTCCTCGTGATCGGTTACATCATCTATCATCCTTTATAGTTTATTTAACCGTGAAAAAACAGGTATTTTCTCGAATCTAAATTTTTCGCAATAATGTAAAGATAAAATAAATTTTAGATTCCAGCAATAAACGTATTTATTTTTGGTGAATTTATAACACAATGTGCGCTCCTGCGATTCCTATAAAAATTTCTTTGCCCATCCTCTTTATTGCGTTTTTGAAATTAGCTTAATGCTTTTAATGTTATTGTTTGAAAAAATATTTTGATATTTTAGTGAATTACTGATTTTTTGTTTTATTTTCAGATTACCCGTGGATTTCGAGAAGAGCAGCAAACAGAAAAAGTAATAACTGACAGACCAACGCCAGCTTCCTCAGTAATTAGTATTCATCATTAGTTGATTAGATCTGTTATTCAGAGTGATATTTTTTTTCATATAACACGCACAATTAATTTTAGTTTTGTTTGTTTCATATCAACTCTAGCTTGCTGTATTGTAAGTATTTTTTTATGAAGTACGTTTTTGTGCACGTAAAAGGTTTGTTATTTTTTTGTTTTTATTGATTTTTAATTTATAAAAGAAAACTGATGTATTTTAATGTCTTTCAAATTTTGTTTGTATAACTTCTGAAACAATTTTTATATTAATGTACTACTGAACAGAGATGACTAATGATATATTGCAGAAACCAAAATCTGCCAAAGAGACTACAAAGCAACCTTCACAATCTGAATTTATGACGCAGTTCAGGGAGGAACTTCGGGAATGGGTGCAATATTCTTGTGTAAGATAAAAGATTACAATACAATACAATAATAAATATTTTTAATTGACACCAGTAATTAAAGAAATAGGACAGAATACAATTTTCACAAGTGAAACTTATTGTCAATACGCGGCCTTATAGCTATAGTAGCAATCGTCCAGGCAACCAAACAGTAAAATGCAAAAAAAAAAATAGCGCGGTTTGCTGGCCCTTACTAATAGGTACTTAAGATCAACAAACAAAGATTGTTCTTCTTATAAAGTACTCTTTCTGCTCAAATAAATGATGATAATCCATTTATCTCAGACTGAACGAAATAATATAGGTACTTCAATAAAAATAACACCTAACCTAACCTGACGAAAATGAGATACACAAAGTCGCCTTTACCTATAGCCATCGAAATAGTGATATCCATCATCTGCTTCCAGATTTACCCTCTTATAATCGGTTTGAACGTCATAGACTATCCGTCTTTATACGAATTTACTACAGCTGCTAGTAACCCTTCCATCCGCATTGTGAAAACACCAAACCGAGCTCTTGACATGCAAGCTCCGAAAGCATCTCCTCTTTACCTTCAAATTGACGGTCCCGAAGAATTGTCTTTAAATATATCAATCCAAATGATACATCCAAGAATCCTCAGCAACAACGGCTATCCGATCGAAGAGCAAATAGAAAAGGCATACGTTTTACTTGAATGTTTCGAATGGTTCATTGACAAAGAGTTACCTCGTCCAAGGGCGTATGCTCAAACAAGAGGTTATGACTCTGTTGAAGTGAAATTTCTCCCTGGAAGGCATTTCTGCAGGTATTTACGTTACTGGTATTTTCAATTTCGTTTATAGAAGTATTTTATTAAGAGTAGCAAGTGAGTTCTGCAGTGCAGACCGCGTCTAAATAAACAAAGTATGAGATGCAGAAGCGATCATTGTCCACACAAAGTGGATGGATATTGCGCCGATACGCGAACTTACGCTGATGAACATTTAAAAAGGTGCAGCGAAGTGTTAGTCATTGATGGACGAAGACGAACCTAAATTACAACCATTGTACATTCCAGAGTGTGGGTCCATTCTCGTATGCATTGGCACATCGCCCTACTCAGCGAATCTAGTTTGGTGCTCGGAACCCGTGACGTCATTCAAGCTGCCGCAAGTTTGGAGTGTCCATGGGTGTCAAAATATCTCAATAACCTTGGAAATGCTTTTATAAACTGGATTAAAAATCCCAGATCGAATATTAATGTACTGAATAATGATCGGGAGTTCTTCACGTAAGTTTATAAACGATAAGTCTCACTGTATTTACAGAAAAAATTGTGTTTTATTAGTTAAACATGCGCCCAACGTGTATTTAACTTTTTATGGTAACACGTTAGCTTTTGGCGCTTTTGCCATTACTTTTACATCAAGTTTAATAATTTTACAGTTCACCCTATTTCTTACCTTTACTTTGCTTGTTTTCATAGTAATATAATTTGATTGTCTAATCATTAAATTTTGAACGGCTACAATATTATTTTTTTCCAAACTTAGTTTTTAGTAGTCAATCATTGGCCTTACACGTCTATGACAGACGAATTAAACAGTGGGTGTGAGACACCTTCTTTGATGGCTGTGCAAGCCTATACGGGAGCGGCAAGATCTTCCGCACGCTCCGCAGATAAAAGCGCCTGACGGCGGTGCTGCGTCAACTTTGTGGCGTCTCTCTCTTCGAAGAGCTAGTTCCGCAAACCAGGCATCGTCGTAGTACATAATATCATATTATCATTATAATAAATCAGTTCCTATTTTCAACATTATTATGCTTTCTCCGGCAATTCATAGATCCTATCAACCAGATCTCACCTGGGATCCAGAAGTCGTTGGCTATGACCAAAAGCTGGTCCATTGGATGTTCCGACAAGCATTGCAGTCTCTGTTAGCCAAGCAACTACTACATTCAGATTATCAGCTGGTATTCTCAGTGCTCAGACGATACTTCTGCGATCCTGATCTTGGGTTCCCGCCAAAACCGAAGCCTCCTAAGTCACTGAGGGAAATAATGGAAAGAGATCCCTGTGACTGTGTTATGTCAGAGATCAAGTGCTTTGAGGAAGAAGAACAACTATATGAACAGGTTAAACTGTTTACTTATTAATTTATCTATACTAATAATATGTCTATGCAATAAAGGGTTTAGTTATTAAAGTAACTAACAGAGATTCAAAATAATTTATATCTAAGTATTAAAAAATCTAAATTTAAAAACCTTGAACCTAAATATGGTTGTGCATTATACAGCATGATAGCGGAATGTTTAGCAAAAACGCGGCTACGGACTCTATGACATGAATAAAAAATATAATTTCCCTAATTTTCCATTTTCTTTGATACAAAACAGTCTACAAATTTTTTAATTTGTCCGGAAAATTCTAGTTTTCATGCGCACTTTGTTTATCAATCACCTGTACCTACTTGCGACTGACGGTCGAACGACCACTTCGCGCGCCCCCTCGCATCTCGCCCCTCCCGCGCCCGCGTCTCTCTATTGATACCGTGGCAAACAAAGTGTAATTTGATGTTTATTGCGTAGTAGCATTGTCTCAAGTGAATCATTTTGATTTTTATCATACTGGGTTAGCAATTTGCGTTGAAATGTGAACTAATGGTGTTATACAAGTTGCAATTTTTGTAGTAGGCACTTTCACGGGCTTCAGAATACAGAACTTACGGCTACATACCTACAGATTTTACGTTAGAAACGTTAATGTGTACTGTTATGTATGAAATTAAGTACAACCACATCAGGGCAAACTAAACAAGCGCACTGTGATTCTGTTAATTTAAAAGATCAACTAAAGTAAGTACCTACCTACTCTGCGTAGCGTGTTCTTGACTGCACCTTGCAGGCCATTTGAAGCCATTCCCTGCACTTTTCACATTTTCGGGTTACCTTCTTACGTACTTACGCACTAAACTCGCGAGGCGGGTAAATGCGCGCGCGCACGTGTATCTACCCAAGGAACCGCAGGCGACTGACTGTCGGGCGACCGATCGCCTCCTGGAGGGTGTGCGCGGGGGTGCGGTGAGGTGCATTGCTTCGCACAAGGTCACCGTGCGAGCCACTGTGTCTGTCTGTCACGCGTTGCTCCATTCATAACTAGATTTACTACGCGCACAGATAACCTGTGACTGCGCGTTACGATATTTTCGGACAACTTTATGGAAAATTATAAAAAAAAAACTAATTTTTTTTCTTGGTGGAATATGTTCTATTAACGATACTGAGTGCCTGGTTTTTTTTGCCAAGGATTACATTATCATCCTGTATAAGCTGAATGTTTTCCTTTTATTGTGACGTCATGACACATCGTTCGGCACTTTTTTTGTTCTTTTTTTTAATTTATTTTATTATTGTGATTTTTTTTTCTGTTATCAATCGTTGTGGCGTCATTAGTAATAAATATTTCTTTCTTTCTTTTCTTTAAATTACAGGATAAAGAATCACGGACACCCGATAATACGGAAGAAATTCCAGAAAATCCTGTTGTTAGTGAACAAACTATGTTGGAACTGTTAAAAGAACCAGAATATCCCAACCAATCCCAAGTGTGTGATCTTGCTACTGAGGAAGTGCCCTGTGGATTACTAAAAATAGAAAGAGAAAAAATGATAAAGAAACATGAAGCAGCAACTTGTATTCAAGCTTATTGGAGAGGAAGCTTTGCTAGAAAGTGTTTGTCAATGCGTGTTACCGTAACACCTGAAATAATGAAAATTGTAAGTCCGCCATGATAATACTTAAATGCAATACAATATAGTTGATCCAGTAGGTTAAGTTTTTACAATGTAAATAATCATTTTTTAAAGGACTAGTTAGCTGACATGAGAACTTCACTTACTTTTATTATTTGTAGTTGTCGGACAATGTTTTCGGGAATCAGGAAGCTTTATCGAGGTTAATGAACGAGTTTTTCATCCTGTTCCCTAAAGCAAGATACGCTTACTCTATATCTGCAGCATTGGGTGGAACTTGTGGCCTCAACCAATACAATAATGTCTCTCCAGTATCATCAAAGTGCAAATGGATACCATATTTCCAAGGGGTTTTCTATTGCCACACTCCAGTAAAAGTACATTTCGATGTACATAGTTCCATTGAACATTGCACAGTGCAGATCTATGACAATGATACTGGAGAAAATTGTCCTCAAGCATACAATGCTCACATCACTTTTGAAATGCATCCAAACATTTACGGGTGAGTTACTTGCTAACTAAAAATTTCTTATAAAAAAATAGTATCTATCTTTACTACAACCTACAACATAAAACAGTCTTTTTATGGACTATTATTTCTAAAGAGAAGGTGTTGTTATAAGTTCCATACCTGGCTAATAGCATGAGTGAGCACCACTCATATTATTTGTTGTTGTTATCTCAAGTAGACGCTCCTACGTCTCTCGCAAAACTAAGTTTTATGTCTTTTGGACGTTTTTCACCGAATAAAAAGAAGTTTACTAATAATAGCCATCTTGTGGAGAAAAACTCGCCGAAGAAACTCCATGGACATTTCGTTACTAGTGGGCTTAGTCCGTTTCTCAGATAAAACCATATTTACTTTTTAATTTTTTTTCTACAGTTATACTGTTATTGGCCACGGCTCTTACAACCAGCCTATAGGTGTTAACAGCGAGGCTCATTGGCAACTGA
Source organism: Teleiodes luculella (assembly GCA_948473455.1). Taxonomy (NCBI): domain Eukaryota; kingdom Metazoa; phylum Arthropoda; class Insecta; order Lepidoptera; family Gelechiidae; genus Teleiodes; species Teleiodes luculella. Next base: position 14,720,011 of record OX419595.1, read on the forward strand.
CGGTGATGACGTCTGTCGAAAATTCCTTCCATGTCTGCGATAACAATGAGTTAGATGGTTGCACCATTCTGCCTTTGACACCAGCAGCCAAATTGCATCTAGACGAAATGTACATACCAAATAGAAGAGATATCTTAGGAGGAATCCAGATCACTGTTACCAAGGTCGAGTTCATCAGTTTCAGGGCTTCTGCTACCACACCTGATGTAAGTGTTTTTTTATAAAAGTACATAATTACAACCACAAGGCTTATCTGAGTTTGTTTGGCGTGGGACTGCGTGGGAGGGTTTTTTGTTTCTTACGTAAGACTGAAGTCTAAGTGTATGGCGGGATAACTTTTTTACGTTACAAACTACGCCTCCTACACCGTTTCACTACCACAGAAATAGATTCCGTGTCCGCAAATTTTTATCATGTGTATGCTATTTCTTAGCTGGAGATTGAAGCCATTCTTCGCACTACTGACCACAACGGGGAGGTAATCGAAATAGCTCGTTGTCAGGGGAAGGGGGAGATCTTCTGGCCGTACATTCGCTTGAAGCCATCCACTTCGACGTCCGAAGTGTTGCTCAAGAAAATGTCATTCTCCTACAACACGTTGCACGGAACGGTATTATTTTTCGATTTCTGTATGTTGGGGATTCAATAATTTATCATATCGCACTGCAATAGTAATATTTCTAGTATTTGACGGCTTGATAAGCTAGTTGATAGGTAAAGTAACTCTGAGTAGCATAGATTATCGAAGACATAACTGACATTCCAAATAGGACATTGTAAACAGAATCACATGATTTTCTGAAAAAAAAAGATGATTCCGTGCTTCGAAGGCACGTTGATCTCGGCTACTATCTAAGGATGTAGTAATAATATTGACCTACGCTTGTATCACAAAATCGACGTATCGAGCTTCGTCGGACTTGCGGGGGAGCAGAAGACTACCCCAGAGTAGTCATGTACCAACTCGTCTAGGGGCGGGGAGAGGGGGCGAGGACCACGGACTAACACGTTGATACGGAAATCATCAGGAAACGTCTCGAAACCAACACGTTAATCAAGTAATCAAGCTACCTAATGATGCAAAAAATATTATAGGTATGTCATAAATTTACAGACTTCTTCAGCAAGCTCTAAAGCCATAAAAAGCAAAGCTTCTTCTAAGGATAAGAAAATATTGATGCAAAAATCTCTTCAAAGGGTATGTAAATTAATTATTTATTATTACTAATTTATTACTTTATAACATACTAGCTTACCGCCGCGGCTCTGCCCTTGATAACAGTTTTTCCCATTGGAATGAGATATTTTCCCGCGGTAAAACGAAGCCTTTGTTACTCAGGTTTGGTTTCTAATGGTGAAATTAATTTTGTAATCGGCACAGTAGTTTTTCAGTTTACTCATTACATTACAAACATACACACAAAGACACAAATCTTTCCTCTATATAATATTAGTATGATACCGTCTTTTATCGTAGGTATTATACTAATTTTAGTAAACAGTGGGCCCGATTCTACATATTACGCTCTAACTTAAATTTAAAAACCATATTAATATGTCCCTTTCACATTCGTATTGCCCACCAAATTAATAATTTATATTTTATAATTTTCAGCTCGGTAAACCATCTGAAGAGTCCAAAACATATACTATACAGTAAGTATAATAAACTTATGAATTAATACAACTTCATAAATAGGAAAATAATTACTCTAAGGCGAAAAACAGAAAGCGACTCACTTTTTTTTTATTAGGCGTCGAGACGTTGGGGTCATGTAAATGAAATCGACATATTCATTTACATGTTTTTTTCACGAAGTTCATTCAGTTCTTTGAATCACCAAGGGAACATAGTCAGTATGAGTTAGCTAATACTTAGTTATTACCCAACACAGAGCGTCGATAGCTATGTAGCCAAGTGGCTATAGCCGCTGACTTCCATTCAGAACTTCGCGGTTACAAGCCTTGGCATGTTTTTTCGATTTTCGAATTCATATGTACGTTAACTTGACGCTTTTAAGGTGAAGGAAAACATCGTGAGGAAACCTGCACACACCTGCGAAGAAATTCAAAGGTTGTGTGTGAAGTTGACTGTAAGTTTTTTGTTGTATTTTACAGAGTAATAGCAACTCAAGGTTGGGCTTTAAACGAGGCCCAGTGGAAGAGGATAGATGAAGTTGTGCAGGACATTGAAATACCAAAGTTAGAAATTCCTGCTAAAAAACCTACAAAAGAAAAAGTATGTATAGAAAAGCATTATATTTTTCAAAGTAAAAATAAATCGCTCTAAGTCTTCAGTTACTTGAGTTTTTAAATCTTTTTTAAACTTCCCTTCCGAGGAGCGCGGGCCCGCTTGACCCATTAACAGCCCTAAACCCCCTTACCTGACCTTATCCTTGGTAGCTAATACTGGACTTTTCAATTATTATTTTGGTTATTTTGATATGTCCTATTTTCGTCATAAAGCTGTTTGTGAACGGTATTCGTCACGTATGTTACCCAGATATATATATTTTTCTATTCAAATAAAAATACGTCTACTACTAGATAAAGACCTCCATCAAAAAGACTTCAAAATTACCGGTTCTGCACTTTCTTCATCCAGCTCCTTCCCGCGACTTTCACCAGATATTCACTCCACCGGGTGGAGATTTCCTTTTTGGTGCGGGGTGGTACAATGCTGGTACAAACCAGCGAGTTAATAAAATACCATGTCATGCGTGATTTATAGGCGTCATCTGCAAAAGACAAAAAGAAGGATGACAGTATGGTATCCAAAGAATCAGAAAAGGCGGTCTGTTTCAACGTGCCGGTACCCTTGCCTGATGATGCTCACGTGGAGCTGGAGTGTTCCACCACCGTTGGAGGAGGAGCCTTTGCCAGGAGAGATGACGAGAGAGATCTTCTCTTGGCTAACGTCTTGAGATCTTGGGAGACGAAGGAACCTGGGAGGAGCAACAGAGGATCATCTATAAGGTTAGAAGCTACGAACAACTTTTACTTTTTTCAACTGCTGGACTAAGAACTAATTTCGAACGTGAAGATGGTGCGTTGGAGATTGAGTCATGGTTGGGTAATCAAACATCTAATCTGCTACCGATTCCCTAGATTATGCATGCTTGCTTATCGTGTGGGTTTCGAGGTTAACCTGCCTCAAGCAAGCTCTTAATTTTATTAATTTAGCGCTATACAAAACTAATAAAAAGAGTTAAATGGCCTAATTCGAAGACCCCACACTAGCATCTTTCAAGCGTCGACGTCGCACCAGTAACGTTGGCCGTCGTCTTCGTCGCGCATACAATAGATTATTTGACTGGTTTTTAAAATATATTTTTTATTATTCAGTAGAGTTTGTGGATCCCAGTAATAGTTGTATTTTTTTATTCTGGTACATATTTCCTGAAAAATGTCAAAATAAAAATTCAATATTTAAGTAGCGCGCCAAAACGCTACTTTAACAATATGGCGTCACAATGGCATCGGTGACGTCACTAGCCAGTACTACTACTACAACGATGTTTACTGGCTAGTGACATATGTCCTATACCCGACCAATCAGGAGCGTTTTGAGTCACGTGACAAACGCCAAAAAAAATACTGGGAAGGATTTTTACATAAATTAATTATTATTTTCAACTTTCCATATAGTACGGCTTGCTAGCTAAAAAATATAAGGATATCGGTCCCATCTGGCAGAAAGTACGAAACTTGGCATGAATGTAGCTGTCATATATGTGCTTCAATATCGATATGGAAACACTTCGATAAATTATTGTTTCCCCCCTTTCCCCCCCCCTTTTATCTCCCTCATTCTGGTTTTTTGAATTTTATACTAAAACGGTACGTCTGAGGAGTTTACTTTTCAGAGACCAAATCATCGTCGATAAATTGCCTACAAAACGATACTACATTTTATAGTGCTAAGATTAATATATTTCTATATACAGCCATCAACGTATTATGAAATTTTAAAAACAGGCACACTTTTTTCTTCCTTACTTCATTTATAGGAAAACGACAAGAGTGGTGATAAAATTGACTGAAAAAGTCAACTACCTTATAAATTAAGCTAAAAAATTATATTTATTTCATAGTCGTAAAGGCATTACTTCTAGAGTTACAGCTCACCGCGTCTGACTCAAGTACTCTCTTTTTTACCTTTTTAGAATACCATCTTTCTGTTAACTTTGTTTCGCGTAGATTAGATTCAAATTTTCCAATTAGAAATAAAACAGTCCATGTATTAATCCAGGCCACAGTCTATTTACATGTAAACTTAGCTGTCTGCCCGCGGCTACGCTTGCGTTGTGTTTCGACATTTCCGTAGTAATTTTTAACTATCCCACTTTTTTCCGTGATTTTAAAGTATCCAACATGTTGACCGAGTATATAAGGTACCACCATGCAAAATTTCATTTCAATAGGTCTAACAGTTTCGGAGATAAGCCCGTAGAATATACTGCGCCGTATGAGTTACTAAAGTTTTTTAACTATCCCACGGGAACTTTTTAATTTTCTGGGATTAAAAGTATCTAAGATGTTGACCGGGGATATAAGGTACCTACTATACAAAATTTTATTAAAATCGGTCGAATAGTTTCGGAGATTAGCACGTACAAACAGACAAACAGAGAAACAAAAATATTAAAAAAATAATCTGGATATGTACTATATCGCTTCTTACATCCCCTTGAATAGGTTTATAGCATTTTTTTTCTATGTACAGATTTTATAGATTTTTTTTGTTTCTCTTTGTACGGGCTAATCTCTGAAACTATTCGACCGATTTGAATGAAACTTTGTATAGTGGTACCTTATATCCCCGGTCAACATCTTAGATGCTTTTAATCCCAGAAAATTAAAATGTTCCCGTGGGATAGTTAAAAAACTTTAGTAACTCATACGGCGCAGTATATTCTACGGGCTTATCTCCGAAACTGTTAGACCGATTGAAATGAAATTTTGCATGGTGGTACCTTATATACTCGGTCAACATGTTGGATACTTTAAAATCACGGAAAAAAGTGGGATAGTTAAAAATTAATACGGAAATGTCGAAACACAACGCAAGCGTAGCCGCGGGCAGACAGCTAGTTTTACATGTAAATAGACTGTGGCCTGGATTAATACATGGACTGTTTTATTTCTAATTAGAAAATCTGAATCTAATCTACGCTAAACAAAGTTAACAGAAAGATGGTAATCTAAAAAGGTAAAAAAAAGAGTACTTGAGTCAGACGCGGTGAGCTGTAACTCTAGAAGTAATGCCTTTACGACTATGAAATAAATGTCATTTTTTAGCTTAGCGTATAAGGTAGTTGACTTCTTTAGTCCATTTTATCATCACTCTTGTCGTTTTCCTATAAATGAAGTAAGGAAGAAAAAAGTGTGCCTGTTTTTAAAATTTCATAATACGTTGATGGCTGTATATAGAAATATATTAATCTTAGCACTATAAAATGTAGTATCGTTTTGTAGGTAATTTATCGACAACTATTTGGTTCTTGAAAAGTCCTACCGTTTTTGTAGAAAATGAAAAAAACCAAAATGAGGGAGGTAAAATGAGGGAAAAAGGGAGGGGGGGAATCATTTCTCAGCGTGTTTCCATATCGACATTGAAGCACATATATAAAAGCTACATGTATGCTAAGTTTCATGCTTTCGGCCAGATGGGACCGTAATTCAGGTTAACAAGCCGTACTAATAGTAAATATCCATTTTTAAACTTACATTACATACTGATTACAGTAATTAACACTTTATTTTTCGCATTGTCAAATAGCCTATTATAGGCAGCAAGGCGAGTGAAACAAAAAAATGTTGTGTTGTGTTGACGCTGTGTGGATGCTGGAACGACGACGACGCTCGAATGACGCTAGTGTGAGGGGTCTCTAAGCTGGCTCCTAAGTTACTTAAAAAAATGATTTAGATATTATTTTTATTCTTTTTGTCTTTTTTTTCAGACAAGGGTTTCGTGACGAATTCCTGGTACCACCAACACCATCGAAAACCAGTACTCTGACCGAAATGTTCGAGGTTATTATTTTGAATCATTTTCAGGTTGATTGCTTTTGTTTCCAACGATTTCTTAATAAGCCAGTCATATTTTTAGGTTATCAAGATATATCTTACTTTGTCATGTTAATAAATTTTACTTTTTTAGGAAATGTTAGAAGAAGAAGAAAGGTCAAGTAAGTTACATAATTACAAGTTTCATATATAAATATCGACTAGCAATTATGATATTGGTTTTGCGTTAAAAGTGTATATTTTTTTAAATTAAAAGCGCAAACCTAATTTTTTTTTTCAAATTCGAAACCGTTACTTGGTTTTACATACAATATAAGAAAATACGCAATATTTTTAAATTTGAAAAGGACACTATTTTAATATGTCGTTACATTTTTGAGGGTTTAAAATTAGAAGAGTTTTTTTTTTGTATTATTTTCTTCCTTGAACAGGAGTCGGAAAACCGCCGGGGCCAAGTCCGGCAACAGTTAGCGGTTGTAAGTATTTTTTTTACTTTTACTATTGTGAGGCGTACACATGGTCTAAGAAAACAAGGTCTAACCGTTAGACCACGTGACTGACACAAGCCTACGTCATTTTGCGCTGTTCATCCTTGTTTATTACACGCATTCGACAAGGATGAATAGGCAAAATGACGTAGAAATGACCTAGGCTCGTGTCAGTCACGTGGTCTAATGGCTAGACCTTGTTTTACTAAGGAAATAAAAATTTTTGGAGGATTTCAAGATTGTACATCGACGTCCAAAACTCTAGTGTTGGAATCATGCACGTCAAAGGCTCAGAAGGTGACGTGTGTAACGAAATTTTTTATTTACAAGGTAATAGGACCCTCGGCTTAGCGTGTTCAAGGAAACACAGTTCGTAATTTCAGTTATCTTAAATCGAGAAGAGTTTGCAATTGGCTAGTTTGGTGAAGATATTATAAGCCATGAAAAAAAGCGAGAGGAATGTTTAAACCACTTGACGCAGATTGACATTTTGTTTTGCCAAAGCAAAATGGTTATTAATTATTATGAATACCATGGTAGAGACGTGAAGGCCCTTACAATGTTTTAATTAATTCAATTAATAAGCTGAGATGTATTGAATAAAGAACGTTAATTTTACAGCTCTAGAAATGGAAGGAGAACAAGAAGAAGAAGCATTTTACTTCTCCATGCCGGAGAAGTTGAAGGACAAATTTATACCCCTTCTTTTTGTAGAAGAATGCACCAAGGAGCTGTCGGGAGATGAGTCGTAAGAATCGTTGAATATTTCTTCAACTTACAAATACTTTCAATTCCAATGTACTCTTTTAAGGTATCCCTTCGCAGGCAGTATGGTAATGGTATTGTGAAAAGACTGAGTCAACTCCTGTGCTCGGAAAACCTTATTAATACAAGTCAAAGTAATCATGAGAAAAATGTAGTATTTGTGGCGGAATTTTATAATTTTTAATGCGTTTGCTTGATCTTTTCCCGACACAATAAAAAGAGAAATCTTTGAATATTTCTTTAAAATTCAATTCCAAGATCTATTCTATGTTGGTAACCAAATATTCGTGTATTAAAATCTGCGAACAGTAAACGTTTAAAAACTTGCTTGCTTATTATAGTGGTTTCGATGTTAATCTACCTCATAAACCCTTGTATCTATTGAGCAGGCTAAACCCCGCTCTACACACTCCAGTTTCGTCGAGAGCCGAAAGGGATGCAGTTATGCGTTAGAATGAGTTGCAATTACACCGCGCTCACTCTAGCGCATAAGTACGTCCCTTTCAGCTCTTGGGTTTTGTCAAGAGAGTAGTGCCGGCTTAAGACTTATGTCATGCATGGCTCGTGTAACAACTACCTACCTATTAGATAGAATCCGTAGATAGTTGCCGGGAGCAACTTGCTAGTGCCACTATTGCTTCCAGCTCTATGCTACTGAATCTAACTGAATGATTATGGTTTTCTTAGCGTGGTGTTAACAGAAGAAATGGCTGAGGCAGCCAAGCAAGAGCGAGCTCAACGCCTGGAAGCGGCGCTGGAGCGCATGCGTCAGTTCCAGGAGTACAACCTTAAACACGTGTTGGGGAGGCAAGATTACAGGAACGACCTGCTGGCCAAACTTTTCATTGGTAAAACGATCTAATGCTCATAGAACTAATTTTATTAAAATACTAGCTGTCCGCCCGCGGCTATACGCCCGCGTTGTTTTTTTTTTTTCAGTTTTTTTTCTTACCTTTAAAACCTTCCCTGGACTTTCATGAATATTTCAAGACCAAAATTAGCCAAATCGGTTCAGCCATTCTCGAGTTTTAAGCAGACTAACGAACAGCAATTTAAAAAATTGAATAAATAAAAAATATTATTATTATTATTATTTTTTATTATTAATTTTATATAAATAAAAAATTATATAGATATTTGTTTAGCGGATGTAAAGAAACCAATTTATCTTAAATAAGTTTTAGGTTATCTCTTTGGTATAGATAGATACCTTTACATCATAATTGAATTTATTGAATCAAGTCAGTTAGTCAGTCAGATTGAGTTGACTAACACTTTAGATGATTTTAGTCCATACATAAAAAAATTAAAAATTCTGTCGAAGTCGATGGTAATTAGTCATCTATAATTTGCCCGCCCAAAACTGTGCTACCTGGACCGCAGTCTAGGTATCGTCAAGAGGTCCTCGAATGTGCAGCTGTTGGGGCACGCGGGGCATTGCAGTAGATGGTCCATGGTCTGAGGGGAGGCGCCGCACTCACACTGGTTGTCATTGTTGCTTATGTATCCCCACCGGCACAAATTGTCTTTGCAGCGACCCATCCGTGTCCGTAACCTATTTAAACATCCGTCATATTTGCATTATAGAACCTACGTTAAATAAATCATAATATCTTATATATAAAATTCTCGTGTCACAGTGTTCGATTCCATACTCCTCCGAAACGGCTAGACCGATTCTCATGAAATTTTGTGAGCGTATTCAGTAGGTCTGAGAATCGGCCAACATCTATTTTTCATCCCCAAAAAAAAAAAAAAAAAAAAAAAAGGAACGCGGGCGTAGCCGTGGGCGGACAGCTAGTACTGTTATATAAAATTTCCCAAATAACACATAATTTTAAATGCTGAAAAAATATGGAAAATAGTATCATTTATTTGAATTCCTTCTAGAACATTTCCGTGGGATACCCATCGAACTCAACGAGTTTTGTATCGACTTAGTATTGAGAAGGTGTTCTTTTGCAGATGGAAATTGGAGTCCAGAATTAGCTCAAGTGATGGACGAGCGCAACGAAGCAATAGCTCGTGAACAGCTGGAACGCCAGCTTTCTGCTGCAAAGAAGAAGCTGGAGGCTAAAGCCCAGGTCCAGGCCAAGGTCGGAGGGAAAAAGTTTACGTAGAGGAACTACTTTTCTTTTCAAGACTATTAAGAGCATTTGTCTTATCTACAAGGAGTCGAAAGTCAGGAACCTTGTGGCGTTATTCTTTTTAGTTATTTTTACGGACTAATGTGTAAGGTTCTTTTACGATTTAAGTTCAAATATTGTTTCAAAGTTATTGAAAGGGCAGGTTCATTATGTGTGGCAAAATTTTGTACGCATTAATACCTATATTGTATTGTACGTACGTGATACTTATCATGGTACAACAGGAAAGCTCTGTTATAAATAACTGCTACAGGTCTCAATTTCCTAAGTAAATCTCATAGGCCTGATAGGGTAGTGACAACTTGGAAGGTGCAACACAGCCGTTAAAAATGGCTAGAGGCACGTGCCAGCCAGAGTAAGCAGCAAATATCAACAAGGCTGTTTTGGCGTCACGTCACAATACATTTAAAAAAATAAGCGGTTCCGCCGAACCTACACGGGATGACAATGAGATTTAAATCTCAATAAAATTGAAAAATGATTTAATTGCAAAGATGCATGTACCAAAATAGCATGACATAACACTTTTTATTTTCTGGAAAAAAATAGCGGTAACGTGTATTCGTGCAAAATATGATGCATAAATCATTGATTTATCAACAGGTGACGCCTGTTAGTATATAATATAGATTTTTCTTGTGTGTGTAACATTGGTTGGCTGAAAGAGCTTATCTCTGTGTAGATATAAGCTGGCTTTAATTGCTTGCTGTTAATTTTCTGACAGATTCTTTTTATGTGTGCGATAACGTATATAATTAAGAAGTTATTTCAAGTTTGTTCGTTTGTGTTTAAATATACAGTTAGAGTATTTGATAATATTGTTTTATTTTGAAACTCAGGCAATTGGTAGAATTATAGGCGATTTGGTGACGGTACAGGGAATCCGCCTGGATAAGCATCGCTAAACCGATCGTTGCGGTATTTCGCTGAGGCACCACTACCTATAGTAAGTACCTACTAATAGTACTTTCCGAATTTGGTATGTACGATGCGTCGGAATGCACTTTGACTTAATAATGATGAAGAATTTTTGTATTATAATAAGTGTACACTACTACACATGGTTACTACGTGGTTACTACACACTGCTAAATGCGACTTCTACTACACAATACAATACAACAATAGTAAAATAGTTAAATTCATTCATGATGACAATTTTCATAGCTTTGTACAAAATACGCCATTCACGTTTTGACTAAACTATAATATTTTGCAATAATACAATTTTGTAAGCAGCTGGCACTTACGTTAATTCCAAATAACGATATTTTAACAAGAGATCTTTTTTGAGAAAGTATTTACAAAAATCTGTCCTTTCGATATGAGCGGAATAAAACTTTCGATATGATTTCACATGAGGAACCAATAAAAAATAAGAAGCTACTATAAGTGCATGGCGTTTTGATCCATTTTAACATGTAAAAGGAATATCATAGAGCGAAAAATCCAATAACACTAGTGATCCGTGCAGATTTTGCTAGTAGAGATTATGATAGACTAAGTAACTAAGCGCAGACACGACATGCAGGTCTTAGGCATATTTATATAAACTACATATTAGAAAATTGTTGGCGAAGCTTTTACAAAAATTGTTCTTATTTTAAAATGTATTATCACTTTCAAAAATATTAAAGCTACGACCGTGTTCTAAATTATAATGCTCTCTATAGATAAAAACAGAGCTAAAATATTTTTCGTATATAAAATAGTATTGTAGTTTAAGTGAACTTTATATCTTATTTATAATAAAATTAACTGGTTTTAATAAGTTTTACCTGCCAGCTGTACAATGTCACTTCTTTGATGGTGAGATTTTTTTAATTGACCTAAGTTTGTGTCGCAAAATCATGGGTTTAACGAATAAGTGCTTACCTACTGAATTATGTCCATGCGTTTAATAAACGTATCAAGCTTGATGATGAATAGAGCACAAGAGCTTATTAGAGTTATGAGTTGCAATAAACTTCACTGTTACGCTTCTGTACGTGAACTTAAACTTGTATTCTTTGGCAGTACGTGAGGCAATATCAGAGTTATTGCGTTGCTTTCAAGCAAGATCTACTGCGATGGATCTAAGCGGACACTATATTGACTCTAGAGAAATATTCAAAACGTAGTTACAGCACAGGTGGGCTATTCTTTTTATATGAGTATTGCTAGGAGTGGAAGCAAAGTTTTCAGCGCAGTGGACTTAAAGCAGCAATGTCATTTGAATAAATTGTCCTTATATTTTTTAAATTTTTCACAGTTCTTTTTATAACTATTTATTCATGCTTAATTTTTTAATGGTCCTTGTCTCTGCATCGAATCGGGCACTCCCACAAAACAAATTACCCCATTATTACCCCGTTTTAACTGATAATAGTTACAAACAGAGAGGTGGGAGTCGCGCTTCGTTATAAATGATTTCAATCTAATTTTGATGTCCTATAACGGTAGTAAAATCTCAAAGAAGACGGAAGACCTCGAAGGATGAAGGTGTCTTATACAGTAAGGAAGAATTTTGGTTTGGGTATGGTAAATACCTAGTCTTTGATGAGTTCCTATTACTAAATCGTCGAGATTCAATAAAACTACATAAATAATAATAAATATGTGGGACACTTAAATATGCTAAATATAAAATATATTTTCTATTTAATCATATCTCTGTCAAGTACAATCAACCGTAAAAAACAGCATAATTTAACTGCAAATTTTACCACAAAAACATAAATTTAACCTATAATGACTATTACTGTCATTAAACTTGTTTAAAATGTTAAATAACCGAAATAACTCGCTAATAGCACTCATCGGCGTCCATTAAATATCACTTAGAGACGCCGACAGATGTCAGCTTCGGTAAACGATTCTTCTTGATACTAAATTCGTACTAAGAAAAATAAAATTTTAACTGAATCTAGGTTTTTCCATAATGAAAAATTTCTCGAAATATAAGGTAGGCATCCCTAAATGACAAGTAGGTGATGTCTAAATACAGAGTAGGTACAAATAATTATCTCCCTTGAAAAAAAAACCAAATTGGTTTATTATCTTAGACGTAAAAACTGTACTATCGTTTTTTTGCTAACAAAATATATGCAGGCGTTTTTGCTTCTGCTCCGCAGCTACGCCTACGTTACGGCTATTTCTTTTATTTCTTTTTTGTAGGAATTATGTAATTTTTCAACGTAAAAATATTTTTTGTTATTGAAATTAGTTTTGGCCATTTTTTGAATATTCCAAAATATTTTAAAGAATCAGGAATCGAATGGCAACGAAAAATTTTCTGGCTCTGCTGATCTATGATAATTTAGTTTATTTATTTTTTCATTATTAGAGCAATTCAATGAAGAATGAAGTTAATAACAACATTTAAAATCATCACATTTTTGGCATGATTCGATGGAACAAGGTGGCGGGCAAAATTGTGTTTCAAACTTAATTTCAATATTTGATCCAGAGTAATGAATAACATGAAATTTTAAAGCTTATTTATATAAAAATGGAAGTTAGTAAATTGGGTTCGCTCAAAATTTTTAATAACTAGAAAGTTTTAATTAGTAAAAAAGTGAAATGCCTCAAAGTTTTAATTATGTTTTCGAACATTTTGTTTTTGTAGGTTTTATAACATTTAAATGTTCTTAGTTTAAGGCTCAACTTTCATCACTTTACATAAGGAACATTGACTTAAGGAATATTTTAATTTAGTATAAATAAATATCTGGAAGGAAACGTTTCAAAAGCGGCTACAAAACTAGGCAGTCAGCTCATACACCTACATATACCACAGAATACCAAATAGTAGTCCCAGACAAATATAAACATATACCACACAATATATCCCAACGAATAAATACCTACCAACGTACTTATATAAATATATATTAAGTTTTAGACACAAGTATTCATCACACAAATATTTGCCCTGGGCGGGTTTCGAACACGCGACCATGTGCTTAGAAGGCAGGCGTACCACCAACTAGGCTAGGGCATCTAGATCGTTCAATATAGTACACCTAGTCTAATGAACTTGCAGCTAGTGGCACTGACATGGGCTTAATTGGTTTCACAGCCATGTGCGAACATGGCCATTATTAAGAGCTGACGTCATCCACAAACAATATGCCATTTAAAACCACTTGAAGCTAAAAATAAAGTAAATTCAAAGTTTGTTACAGTATCCAGCACATGCTGCTAGACACTGAATACAATAGAGTATAATATACTTTATTGCACTCTAAAAAAACTACAGTAAAATTCACAAAAAGTATAGAAAGTATACATTTCTACCAGGCAACCAGAGAACTCGGAGGGCGTCGTTATTCCGTTGCAGCAGTATAGATACCTATATAAGATACCACCACCACCATACCACATCATACCATTAGTAAAAAGTTTTATTATTTTGATCATTAACAGCTCATATGTGTCCCCACCGAGGGGCTCGAGCCTACCCTGAAAACAGGGTGAATAAGCCAGTCAACCACGCTGGCCCAGTGCGGGTTGGTCAACTTCACACACAACCCTTAACCTACTTCGTAGGTGTGTGCAGGTTTCCTCACGACATTTTCCTTCACCGTAAGAGCGTCGAATAAACGTACATATGAATTCGAAAATCGAAAATACATTGGTACGTGCCGAGGTTCGAACCTGCGAACTTCCGAATGGAAGTCAACGGCCCTAACCACTTGGCCACCGACGCTCTTTATAATTTTGATAAGATTTTTTATTTCTTTTATTTTGATGCCTTCACTTTACCAATTTTACACTTTGCTCTTGAAAAGATATCCTCAGCTCTGATTGGTCTCCAAATTTCCCAGTAGCCTTCTCGATTAACAATAGACGCGCGAAAGTTTGAAGCGATTTCTATGAACCCTAACCATTGTTGGCTCATGTAATGTGACACAGTTCCATGCGACACGCTGAGCTCCTTTGTCTTGCACCCATGTCGCTCTTGACAGGCTGGTGAACAGTGGAATATAGTTGGACCAATTGTGTCGTAGGGCTGTGCCAGTAACTTTATAGTAATTTTGATCATTAAGTTTTATTTTGAATTAAATATATACTTAGTTTAACAACTTCTAGCAAAACTTTAGAAGACAACATAATTAATGGGTTCTGTGCTTGTATTGAAATTCAGATTCAAAATGTAATTAACCAGATCAAAAATATTAGTAAGTATAACTCAATAATATTTGTATCAACTGTTTGCTAATAAAAAAAAATTTAAACTTGCTTATAAAAATAAAGACTAATCACTACATAGTATAAAATAAAGTCGCTTTCTCCGTCCCTATGTCCCTATGTCCCTATGTCCCTATGTCCCTTTGTACGCTTAAATCTTTAAAACTACGCAACGGATTTTGATGCGGTTTTTTTTAATAGATAGAGTGATTCAAGAGGAAGGTTTATATGTATAATACATGCATAATATACTGAAGGATAACCCACAATAACCATTTTCCCGTGCGGAGCCGGGGCGGGTCGCTAGTATAAATATAAAGACTAATTTAGTATCAATCAAAGATATAATTAGGTAGTGTATAGATTCACAATAACTTATAATATCGCTCCGGCAGCGCAGGACCGATCGTTGTGAAGTCCTTTGGGGGAGCCTTTTAGGGGAGCCTTTATTCCAGCAGTGAACGTCTTTCGGCAACAACGGTCAACTTATATGACTACTAGCTTTCCGCCGCGGCTCCGCCCGCGTTGACAGTTTTTTCCGTGGGAATGAGGCATTTTCCCGCGGTAAGGTAAAGTACCCTAAGTTACTCAAGGTGAATGTAGCTAACTAATAATAATGAAAGATTTTTGAAATCGATTCAGTAGTTTTTGAGTTTATTCATTACAAACATACACACACACACATACACCTAAAAATACAAATCTTGCCTCTTTATAATATTACTAGCTTTTCGCCGCGGCTCCGCCGGCGTTGACAGTTTTTGCCGTAGGAATAAGGCATTTTCCGGCAATAGAAGGTAGCCTATGTTACTCAGGGTGAATGTAGCTTTCCAATGGTGAAAGAATTTTTGAAATCGATTCAATAGTTTTTGAGTTTTTTCATTACAAAAATACACACACACAGAAATACAAATCTTTCCTCTTTATAATATTACTATGAGTATGACAGATACGAGTAGAGAGTTTGATTGAACCAGCCCTGCTGCAAGTATGGCGCGGAACCGCAGAAGCGACTATAGCACTACCTACTTTAGTTAACAAAGGTCTATTTACTATGCGTATTGTCATCACTGGCCTTATATGAACAGCTTGCAGCCACGCGGCCATTGTCTGTACCTACTTTTACTTCTACGGAGTCGGTGATGTATATTAAAGTCCCATTCGACTAGTTTTCCAATTTTGATATCAACTATGCATAAACATCGGTGGCCAAATGACTAGGGCTGTTGACTTCCATTCGGAAGTTCGCAGGTTCAAGCCTCAGCACGTACCAATGTGTTTTCGATGTTCAAATTCATATATACGTTTATTCGACGCTCTTACGGTGAAGGAAAACATCGTGAAGAAATTCAAAGGTTGTGTGTGAAGTTAACCAAGCCGTACTGGGCCAGCGTGCTCGACTAAGGCCTATTCACCCTGATTTCAGGGTAGCTCAAAAATATTTTATTCAAAGTAAGATTTACCAAATAATTTTTAGACGATCAATGAAGTTAAAAGAAGTAAGATTTGCTCCTTAAACCAAGGCTAAGGAGATGAAAATCCAACATAAGTACGATTATCCAACGTTCACCTACGTATACCCGTAGTAAAGGCACGTATATAAATGTCCAGTCGTTTCAACACCTGTGATGGAGCTATAGAATCACCTAGGTGACAGCCTAGAGTGGTGTAGGTGTGTACGAGTATGATTCGTATGTTTACCTGTGCAGTCGCATCGGCCGTCGCGGATTTAACGCGTTTCCATTGGCTCAATATCTATCATATGACAAATACGTTTATACTTTATGCAAACATGGTTTAGAGATAGTCTGTTTTACAATAAATCAGTCATGTTTTGCTACATCCCTGATATTGCAAATATCACATATTGTCAATTAACTGACAGTAAAAAAACTATTATACTCATTGTCTAAGAAAACAAGGTCTAACCACTAGACCATGTGACTGACAAAAATCTACGTCATCTTGCGCTGTTCGTCCTTGTCGAATGCGTGTTAATAGACAAGGATGAACAGCGAAAAATGACGTAGGCTCGTGTCAGTCACGTGGTCTAACGGTTAGACCTTGTTTTCTTGAACCATGATTATACTGTAAAGTTTCACAAAATCTATCAAGTAAGTACCTACATAATATTTGGTGACAAGAATAAAGTAACAAGTGGTTATGGTTCTCACGAATTTTCCAAAATAAAATTTTCGATTTGAAATGAATGTCAAAAAGAAACTACAGCATAAGGGACGCGATCTTTACACTCCAAGACAGGTTAGGAAATGTCTTCCGCATGCTTACCTGAAATGTGGGAAAAAGTGGCTACAGATTTCATTGCAGTAAATAATAATAATAAATTTATTTTAAATAATACAATAATACAATTAAAGGGCTTATTAAATAGTCGTCAATGACGGGTAGGCTGCAACGCTAGTAATAAAATAAAAACATATTAGTCCACGTAATCTTGTTGCGATCCATGGCCTAATAGAGGAGAGGCCTTTGTTTAGAAGTGAAACATAATAGGACAATCTATTTAATAATATTGTGTGTGGGATTTAAACCCCTTCATCACTACATAGTATAAAACAAAGTCGCTTTTTCTGTCCCTATGTCCCTCCCTATGTCTCTCCCTTTGTACGCTTAAATCTTTAAAACTACGCAACGGATTTTGATGCAGTTTTTTTTAATAGATAGAGTGATTCAAGAGGAAGGTTTATATGTATAATACATGCATAATATGCTTAAAGATAACCCACAATAACCATTTTCCCGTGCGGAGCCGGGGCGGGTCGCTAGTTTTTACTAAATTGTACCGGTCTGATTAGTAACAACAAACCGCGAGGCCTTGTAGTAGACTTGACCGTTCTTGCCAGTGTCTACAATAAACCAGTTTTCTCGTCTTGCTAATGAGACGGGTCATTAGTCTAGTCTGGTCTACTGAAGTGGCTCGACCCGAACAGTGTGACCTAAAATGTTATGTCAATAATGCAAACAAAACGTTATACATAGTATAGTAGTAGTCGAGAGTATGTAAATAAATGGTTATAGCATAGTTCTACCTCTATGGGTTATAGTCATGTGCGTAAAACTAGGGCGATCTCTGGCGTAAAATATAGTTGCAAACCATGAATATAATCATATTTTTAATTTACTTATTTTTAAAAGGCCTCTAGAGTCAAGGTATTGGACACATTAGATCGAGGTACATCATTTTACTTACTTTTATAACTGGCAAAAAATGCACCAATTTTTTTACTTTCTTTTTCTGATCACTCCTTTGATCGCAGTTGATTTGTTTGTCAAATGATTTCACATATAAAATACGAGAAAATAAAATAAACAGCATTTCTTCGTGTGTCAATGGACACTCTCACCTAACTCATAGCACCTGTCATAGTATTAAGCGGTCAATATATGCAACTATCAGTGTGTATACAACCTTAGTTGTGTGCGCTTGAAGTTGCTCGTGTGTGACAGCCCTTGTCTGCCACGGCCTACGGGGAAAAAACGGTAAGTGGTTTTTTTGATACTCAAATTCTCAATTTTAATAAGCCCTGAATAGTTTACTCTGTTTCGAAACTTTATTAATGGATAAATATATAATATATATTAGGTATTTATTGTTCGTCACACTGATATTACTATGATATGTAAAATTATGCTAGTTTTCATTTCTTAGCATGAAAATAAGCTGCTTTTGACAGCGAAAAAGTCTTACCTAGCATAAATCGACTAAACGCGTTCATACATTAATTTTTTCATCAATATATAATAGATATCAAGTATCACGATTTGTATTTATTGATTACTATCTTTCCGCACCGCAGTTCCGCTCACTGTTAAAAGCTTTTCTTCCTAGACTCTTTCTTCTCGTCCATCGAGAAACCAACATGACATAACCACGAAGATGATTTAATTTTATAAGTAAATAGTAAGTTATTTTATTTATAAAAAGTCATATTCTACTAATATTATAAAAAAGATCATAAACACGAAAGTTAGAGAGGATAGATGCATATCAAACTTTCGTGTTTATAATATTAGTAGAATATGACTTTTTATGCTTGATTTGAAAAATACCATAAAAAATCTCCTTCAGTGGATTTTTAAAAATTCAATGATGAATGAAACAAGTACATACAATAATTTTACGACTTTCAAAATAATATCGTATAACATTGTGCACGTCTTGTCAACCCTTTTCACTGGCGATGTCAAACGCTTCCTTGACAAGCCGTCACCGTGACAGGCGAGTACGAGACACTGACAGCTAATCATCTGTGGCACTCTGTGGAAGTTGAATTCCTTCGGGTTGCTTCAAAGATGGCGGCCATATTGTTTTAGTTGTTTCAATTGTAAGTAATGGCATTTCTTGGAACATTTTAAATTTCATAGTTTCTTGTTCTTTCACGAAGCCTTATTACATGCAGAGTCTATATACACTTGACATTGGCGAAATCACAAAGGAAGCGCCATACAATAAGAAATTGAATTGAATTAAACTTTATTACAATAAAGACGCAAGTCTTGATACCATTGTGGAATGCAAAAATAATTTAATAGAATTGCACACATAATGATAAAAATTGTTGTTGCTATTCAAGTTTACGAATTTTAAAATGATATTTTTTATCTGTTTTTTAATTCTGCTATCACATTACTGAAACTATTCAACGTATACATCACTTAGTCCTTGGTATTAGGGTTTACTGTGCGGCCAAAACCCGTAAGGCACCGAACAAGTCCGGTGCCGCTTGATTCGTCGTACTTTGCGACAAAAAAAGGCACCGATAAGAATATTTTTCGTTTTTTATTTCTAAATATTGACGTTCTTTTGTTTGCGGACGGAAGAAAAAAATCTTGGTACATAATTGCTCTAAAGTAAAATAACATTTTATTTTTATCTTTCACCAAAGGTTTTTTTACTTAGTACATACATAAAAAGGTCCGAAAAAAGGCTGGCTTTGTCAAACAGCAGATTGATGAAGGAATCAATAGATTTATTTCTGATAGTAAATAAATACCTTGAAATACATAAAATGGAGTAAAAATCCTTTTTGGAACTTCTTTAAATATTTTTTCTTCGTCGTTCAAATTTCGGTCTCCAAGAAGAGCGTATTTTTACAAAAAAATCGAATTTTCCGCCCCAGTCGAAGGGACCGCCAGAATGTTAAGTAATTTAGGCGGAAAGCGAGGGCTTTTTTTAGACGAGTCTTCATAAGTGACGGCAAAAACATGTTAATGCATGAAATAAAATATGTGCATGAGGAATACTTCCTAAGTTTTTTGTGAGCGACTGACTTGCGAATTCCAATGTTATGGCTTTTTGACTCAAAAGCGAAATAAATATGAGGAGTATTAATTAAAATCCTTTTTTATTCCTTCCCCGTAATTAGATTTATTTAAAGCTACATTCTGTACAGTAAAGATAGTTCTCGTTGCATGTCTTCAATTAGTTATAATAATATGATGCCTTAACAAGGCACATGTACAAATCTGCCATGTTAATTAGATCTTAAGCTAGTCATGTATCAGAATAATAATAGATATAGATAAATAAATAGATGACATTTATCCTTGCAAAAAGATTCCTAATTCTCTTTATAAAGTTGTCTATCCAAAAAGCTTGATGCGAAATGAAAATAAACAGTCACGCAATAATTAAAAAAATAAACATTAAGTAAGTTCATTAGACCAAAATACCACTCAAAAACCTAACACGCAACGCCGTCAAATATTCTAACAATGAAATGTAAATTAACTAAGCTAGTCACTTAAAAAGAAGACAATAAGCCGCAACAGTTACGCATGCAACATAATAAGCGACTTCTCAAGTAACGGATTCGATCCATAATATATTTTTTTCTAACCAGTGTCCGAGTAAGTCACCTGTTACATTCTTACCCAACTAGAGCGTGGAGCGTACGGGCTTGTATTACAGTGGGACTAGCAGACTAGCACTCAAGATAGACGGTTGCTTTTTCATTAGGCTGAAAGTGACGCGCATTTGCCCACAATAATCGGTACGAAAAAAGTTTATTTAAAAGTTTACCTGTCAGTCTCGTTGCGTTAGATTTTAAAATGTTTTTTTTTATGCAGTTTTTTAAATATTTTTTTATGTATTTTTTTTAACTTACAGCATTAGCGTTTATTTTCGTGTACATTATCTTTATTTTCCGCTCATATTATATTTACTTAATGATGTGAAAAAAGTAAATAATCAATAGTAACAATTTAATAAAAATTCTAATATAGTTTTCATTAATCTTGGTGGCCAGTAATGAGTGAAAATACTGTCAAAGATAATAAAGTCGTCGAAAAATTGTGGCAGTACACGCGAATTGGCTCAGTCTCCTCTGTGTGCCGTGTCGCTACGCGGGATATTTCTGTGTGTGTGTGAAATTGTGTGTGTGTGCGTTGAGGACAAACGAGGTATTATTGGGGTAATCGAATTAGGTGTAATTTAATTACTTTAGCGGCGGCCGCGGTACGCCTCTAACAAATAGGTTAATATTTTGAGAAGGTTATTATCTTGTGCTTCCGTTGGTTTTCGCGTTGTGTGGAAATTGAATTTTGGATGTTCTTGTTTCAAAGTTGGTAACTTTGTACGGCCGAGATTGAAAAGGTATGATTTATGCCTTTTGTGGATATTATAACTTGTAATATTATTAAATGAGATGGTTGGTTGTGGAAATGTTTGTTTATAAAATTGTGAAGTAAACATTGGAGAATATTTTGGGCATCTGTTTTGAAAAGCTAATAAACTCTATTTGATATTTTAGGATGCTTTTATTAAAAGTCGGAGAAAAACTGACCAAATGAATAATTAATTCCAAAGTAGGATTAGAAAGTGTTCTTAGCTTATTTATATTAGAATTAATTATTATGTGTTTGTTATAATATGTATAGGTCATACCATCATGTAGCATAAAATATTTTTTATGCTGAATTGGCTGAATGGCGTGTTCGGATTGAAAATTAAAAAGTTGTGATCAGTTTTATTTTAGAAAAAGTAAGGTTTAGTTTTCTTTAAAATATAATGCTAATATAATAATATATGTCCTAAGTACCTAATTTATGTGGAAAAACTTGCATTGGCTTTAAATAAGTTCAAACAAAAACGTATAGAACTGATAACGCTATAAAAAACATGAACATAGTTTTCAAATACGAGTAGCCAAACAGAGTAAATAATAGTACTAATGCTATTCTACAAACACTACCCCTGTCCTTTAAAAATAACAAATGTATCTTGTTCCAATTCCACTAATGCCAACTTGACCTTTTCTCGCAGGTGTCAAAACACACTTGAATCGACTCAGCAGCTGACGCAAGGCGGTCGTTCCTGGCTGGTGCACCCGCTTGCGAGGTGAGTGTCTCATTTATCATTGCCGTATCAACTGCTTTTTGATATGGGATCGAAGATCGAATGTAACTGTAATTTAAGTTAGATTCTAAAATGCTGCAAGTTGAATGCTTCTTTGCTTCGAAAAGCACGTTAAATCGAGGTTATTCTACCTAACAAACCCTGTTATCGGAATTGTTGAGCCGCTTAAGGCTTCAGACATGAATCCTATAACGACTGCATCCGATGTATGTAATGTATGTAATCGTAGTGGGCTAGGTATTTGTTTTTCTAAACTAAAAGGCCCAATGGTTGTTAAATCCATGAATTATGTTACTAAGTCCATGGTTAAATAATTTATTGACCTAACTGAACGTTAATTTGCATATATGCAATATAATGCTATTTCTTTTAGTTTATTTATATTATGTGAGAAATAAAAAAATATTATAGTACAGTTTGACGTTAAGCTAATGTGCACTCGTATAGTTTTATTATATTAGCCGCTTAGTATATATTAATGAACCTGTTCATTTTTCTGCGACAAGAGCCAGACTTTTTTAACTTCTGACCGTATTAAATGTTTTTGAAATCCTATATCATCAATAATTATATTATGGATTTTGAGTAAACTGTGTATTTTAATGCCCCATCCGAATTTTTTTTACATGAAACAAAACGTTTTATTACAAGTAATATTTATCAACAGTTTTATATTCAAAAAAGAAGAAAAAAAAAACAAGAAAGAAGTTACCTAATTAGTTTCAACTCTTTTTTTCAGGTGCTAATCTCAACATTTGGGGTCAGGATAGACCACTGTTTTTCAACTAGAGGTATATTTGGTGAGTCAACTTCAGAACTGCCACAAAATTTGTTATTTTACCTTATTTTAATAGGTATAGTAGCCAGCATATTTAAGTGAACATTTTGAATTTGCGAGCGATTTTATTACATAGTCATCAGCCAGTAGACGTCCACTGCATAGTAGTAGAAGCAAATTTTGGAATGCGAGTTTTCATAATGTAGTAGCTAAAATGCAGTGGGAACCTGGCCTAAAACAACTTATAAACAGTTAAACCACAGATTTCAAAACTCCATATTTATAGCAACACTTGGTCGTGATCCCATAATAAATCACACTTTAAACAAGATGGTGCTCATTTCTGTCTGTTTATATTAAAAAACCACAAGCGCTTTGGGTGCACAGATGTTGGTGTGATATTTACCTTCCCTCCGCGTAGTCATATAAACTAGTTTTAGTTGAACAAAAAACACAACTACAAAAATACTCGTAACTATATAAATAAATCTGACATATTATGTACGCAGTCCTATTCAAACCCACTGATATTTTTCGATTTTTCATCCTTTTCATCAGAGTTTTCCTATTTTTAAAATTAAATAATAATTTTAATTTATTTCAAAATTTTTGACTTATTCAATACCACTATTCTATTACCAGTATCACCTTACTATTTTAACGACTTTTAAGGATATAAAAAAAAAGGTTTTCAATTGTATACGCAGAGTTCCGTACTTTATATAGGACTAGCTTCCCGCCGCGGCTCCGCACGCGTTAATAGTTTTTCCCGTGGGAATGAGGAATTTTCCCGCGGTAAAAGTTAGCCAATGTTCTTCCGCAAGGTCTATTCTATCTTTATGCCAACTCCGCCCGCTTTAACAATTGTTCCCGTGGGAATGAGAATATTTCCCGCGGTAAATTGTAGCCTATGTTCTTTCCTAAGGTCTATTCTAACTTTGTGCCAAGTTTCACTAAAATCGGTTCAGTACTTTCGGAGCATTTTCAATTATTAGGAATATTTTACGTATTTTTTTCACACCTTGGGTTACATTATTGAAGTTTTAGTAAGGATCCCTATTTTTTTTGAAAATAAAATATAGCCTATGTTACTCAGGGTGAATGTAGCTTCCCAAAAGTGAAAGAATTTTTGAAATCGGTTCAGTAGTTTCGGAGCCTATTCGATGCAAACAAACAAACAAACAAAAAAACAATCAAACCTTTCCTCTTTATAATATTAGTATAGATAGGGATTGCCCTCGGTCGTTCAAAAAGGTCACTGCTTGCCGGTTTTCGGTAGAAATTATGTACCTATTTAATTTCTTCCTCTCCTCTTCCAAAATTTTTGTACTTTTTTAACCCCTGACCAAAAAGAGGGGTTTTATAAGTTTGACGTGTGTGTCTGTCTGTCTGTGGCATCGTAGCTCCTAAACGGATGCGCCGATTTTGATCTTGTTTTTTTTGTTTGCAAGGTGTCTTAATTGAGATTGTTCTTAGCTATGATCCAAGAAAATATCTTCAGCCATTTGAAGATCATCAGCTCTTTTCTAGTTGTTGAAAGGATCAAGTAACGGTTTTGTGTCGGGGGTTATTAATTTTTTTAATTTATTGTTATAAAGCCACTAAATACTACAGCTACAGAAAATAATATTAGATACTTTGTACTATACAGCTGCTGTCTCTTACAGTATTCGTGATCCCGGAACCTAATTTGATCACATCGTCGTCGCCGGCGCACTTGACCTCTGTGACCCGACCCTAGATCAGCTAGATCCTAATCAATACTGCAAACTATTCAAACTATGTTTACTCAGTATACAAACTTACTTTTTATGTTCTTTGATATATGTTTTGAAGTCCCTTTTAGTAAAATGCTTTGTAATTAATGTTATCATAACGCAAAGTTAGTTACGTGCCAATTTATTATTTTGATTTGTGTGATGATCCACTTTTGCAGAGCGCTCATATCATAAACCTAACCTAACCTTGACCTTATCGCGAGGTCAAAAAAAACCATAAATACAATTATTGAAAAGGTCATTTGAACAAGTTCATAGCAAGCAAAAATATTTAAATGTTTGCCATAAACATAATCTTAGGATTTTTGAAAAATGTATTTCCAAATTTGCGTGTCTCAAAATGATGAATAATAACATAAACCCAAAATAAATTGGATCTTATTGAGAACCTCCTTCTTTTTGGGAGTAGGTTGATAAAAACATTTTCATTAAAACACCAATCAACCCTGTGTAACCTAAGTGAATAAATAAAACAAATCACGCAAGGAACAAACAGACTACTTCATCAAGGGCATTATTGGCTGGACTCATCAATCCCCCCTCCCCCCGTCTCTTTGAAGCCAAATCTGACCCCGGGGTCCATCTCATCAGTTAAGTGGACTTACTCAATATGGACAGTCAATGGCCAGTGGTTACATATAGGGGATAAATCTTAACGTGACTAGGCAAAAAAATGAAAATTTTTGAACTGAATTATTGTCGGTTACTTAGTAACAGTAAAATTACATCGCTTACAAATTTATAGAGGTACAAAGATTACAAACTAAAAGTATATAACCCTGAGAATAGATACCAACTTTCTCCTGTGTAACCAACTACAATACAATACAATGTAGTTTAATACAAATATGATTTATTTAGACACGAGTAATAAGCCAGTAAAGAAGAGTAAAGACAGTTACAATTTCAGAACAATGAGCCAACAGACAGCCTTATTGCTTGAGTAGCAATCTCAACAACTGCAATTCTAATTCTGACTACCAAGCGTGAAAAACTAACCAATCAAACCAATAAAAGATACATAAAATTACTAATTCATACAACACACATGGCCATAAACGAAATACAACAGAGAATTGTGCTTTTGTAGTTAGTTTGACAAAAAATACTGATTGGAAAAAAAAGTAGTAAGACTCTGTATATTGAGTGGATTCAGATGCAGCGCCATATTTTTGAAGATTACCGCCGCAGGCCGAATGGGATGTATGACGTCACAAATCACAAATCAGGCGGCCGGGGTGTAACTAGGGTATATGAGTTATGGAGCACTTAGTGGGGTGCTGTGTCGAATAGTTAGTTGCATATTGAATATGACTGTTAAGAGAGATTTGTTTTCTTTCTTAACTTATACTACACGGAACTATTGAAATGAAACTGTTTCCTACTTCGAGATACTTGAGCATCAAGGCGTGTGTGAAATTCAATGGTTTGTGTAAATTTGGCCAACCCGCCCTGGGCGTGGTCACCTACGGCCTAGTCACCCTGATTGTAGGATAGTCTAGAGCCCCTCGGTGGGGTCATGCGATATACAAACCAGCAGCGGTATGTGCTGTCGCCAGTTACGTTAGTAGGGGGCGCCGCGTTCTGCCTAAGATTTTCTTTTGTGATACTTAAAATTATAACGTAGCATATTTTCCAATGTACTCGATGTGTCGTAAAACGTTAGACCTTTTCTGTCTAAGACAATCCATGTCGGATAATCGGTAACCGATTATCTTATTATTGAAAATAAGAGAACATAACACGGCGGTCCAGTGGAGATCCTTGGGGGAGGCCTTTGTCCAGCAGTGGACGTCTTTCGGCTGAGATGATGATGATGATGATGAACTCATCAATCAAGAAAGGAATTGATGCTGGACCCTTCAAGTAAGGAAGATCAAATAGAATCAAGATTCAATTAAATCAGCTTATTCAATTTAACGGTTCATAAAGTTCATAGAATGCATAGCTGAGACTTTTTGAATATATTCTTCACATCACTATAGCAGAAAAAAATTACTATTTGAGATTTTATTTTACACTAGATTTCCGCCACAGCTTCGCCCGCGTTAACTGTTTTTCCCGTAGGAATAAGGAGTTTTCCCGTGGTAAAAGGTAGCCTATGTTCTTTTCCAAGTTCTAATTTATCTTTGTACCATGTTTTAACAAAATTTGAACATTTTATATTTTATATGATAACTTATAATTTATGAAATTTGTCAATTGATGTAATTTATTTGCTGGCATTGTTAAATCTTATTTATTTTATAATTTTTTTGGGTATCTAAGCTCCATAATTCTTTGTAACTTATTTCAAAATTGACTTGCGTTTGAAAAACGAGGTTACTACTCTAATATAAAATACAATGGCATACGCATTCAGTGTTCTCCAGCCTTAAAGCTTAAATCCAACAGTGCCTCATCATCATCATCATCTCAGCCGAAAGACGTCTACTGCTGGACAAAGGCCTCCCCCAAGGATCTCCATAATGATCGGTCCTGCGCTGCTCGCAGCTCGCTAATTAAATACAAAGGCTATAGTTGTTAGACTTCAGTAGACTGTTGTATTAGAAAGCTGGCAAGAGAATAAATAAGGTCTGTTATACGACCTTACTTTGTAGGTAATCGATCTTCAACGAGACATAAACCAGGTCTTAAAGGCTTTTGTCCTGAAAGTTTGAGTTTACTCTTGGCTGAACCCGTAGCAGGTTGCCAGCAACATAGTTGGAGCGATGCCAGCGACACCTGGCGTAACTAACACGTTACAATACAGTTTGATGTACATTGCCTAGTACATATGACACAAATATAACTATTATAAAAGACTAATAAGGGCTCCCGCAATGAATATAAAATTGCACTTGTAACATCTAAATTGTCGCTTCGTGAAATAATTGTGGTGGCGGTTTTGAAACAGGGTTTTAGAGAGAAGGTGAGGTCGTTCGAAATGGGTTAAGGTGATGTTCGGGTATTAGTTGGTTTGAATGTGAATACCTTATTAGTAATAAAAATGTATTTATTATGTTTGTTCGTATTAGCACAGAATACAGGGTGTAAGTAGCAAAGGGTTACGCGTAATGATTATGAGTAATATTCCTAAATAACATTGAATTAAATAATTTAAAACCCCCTCCACAAAACCATTACTTGATCCTTTCAACAACTAGAAAAGAGCTGATGATCTGAAGAAATTCTTTTGAATCGACTGCTGGGCTGGCTTACAGACAGGCCCAGCGCTGGTTTTCAACCCACACCCTTATACACTACTCTCTTCAATCGGTCCCTCACTGCTGAGGATCGTGACTCCGTTTAATTCCGTCAACCAGTTGTTTCCATCGGTCCCGTTCTGTTGCTTGGTGGAGTGCGTCGCAGACAGGTATTTTTAGTTCCTCCGCTATTTGGTCCGACCATCGTTTGGGACTTCTACCTCTGGGTCTTTTCCCTTCGATTTTACCAGTCACCACTAGGCGTTCCAAGTTGCTGGCGACACTACACCCTTTTATTTTTACATAATATGTAAATAATATGTAATTAATATTATTTTTTCTTCCATAGTATTTTGAAAAAATAATATTCTTTTAATGTAAACCATAAATAACAAGAAATACAGTCAACTGTAAAAGCTGGTAACGATTAATAATAAAAACATATAGAAACAATATTCTACATACATATATACACACACGTTATAATTTTCCTTGCCGATTCCCAAAACGCGCAGTCACTTTCCCTACTACATTGGGTTATTTGCGTTCCTTTTTACGTTCTTATTTTCCTGTTTCCTGGATTCTAATTCTGATATCTATTTTGCCTGTCTCGTAGCTTTTTACGGCAAATTACTTCATTGTATATTTTATTTGGACCATTTTCCCGAATTGATTCAAAGGAATTGTCTTTTGTACGGAGCTGTTATCGCGGAGTGGTATTCGCCTTGATTTTATTGAAGTGTTTCATCGTAAATTTCTTGGTATAACACAGTTAGAAATACTGTTTACTTATTTTGAATACTTGTTTAATTTTAAACGTGTATCCAAAATAAGTAAACGCTACGCCTGTAATTGAAAATATCTGAACCAATAATAATCTGCTTTCCAAGTAAAAGTCCAGTAGTGAACTATTTTTGATAATACATGGTTTAAAAAACAAGGTCTTCTACTCGGACTGTCAAACTTGACACAAGACTACGTCATTATGTCAAGTCACGTGGTCGGAGTGTTAGACCTTGTTTTTTAGACCATGGATAGTAGTGAACTTAGTATGTATGTATGTATAGGCATAGTAATTTTGGTATACTTTTATATATTCTGTGGTATTTAACCCCATTACAACATATTTATCTTAATGCTAAATGTTAAATGGAGAAATAAACAAATATTATTATTATTATTATATTATAGTTGTTTTCAAAGCAATACAGCCTAGATAATCCCTGAAAATTTAAAAAGGCATTTGGGCCTGATTAAAGTAAAAAGTAAGCCCATTATTTTTAAAATCTTTTTTAAAAAGTCGACTCTTTCTAACACTTTTATTCGACTCGCAAAAGGATTAATTTTGACTTCCTACTTCTTAAGTAAGTAAATGAAGTATCAAGACTCTTAAGAAGTCAATTATGAGAGCTTGTCAACAAGGGGTTGAGAATTAAAATTAATGCAGCGAGTGGCAGCGATAAATTGAATTATATTCCGGGCTATAAATACATCCCTAACTAAGCAAGCGCTACTAGGGAAGTAATGGATAAGAGACGGTATTACGACGACGGCTAAATCTAAAGTTATTACATCGATTCTTAGAAAATTCATTGATGTGCCCTTTTTAAATTAAATTCATTTAGCTAATAGGTTTTATTATAGACAGTTTAATATGCTGATAGGAAGTAAAAAACAAAAAACATCTTAAATTCCATTATATTCGTTGTCTAGAAAAAAATTCGTGTCGAGTAGAAATTGATATAAGTAATTAATTACTTGCGAGAGTTTAAAACAAAAGCTAATACATGCACCCTTCACGTGAAATGTGTTATTAATAATTTGAATGCTAATTATTACCTCAAGACATTCTATAAGTATACCTAAATACCTATATATTATGAAGACGCGGATAATCCCCCGAGCAAGGATTAAGGATTTGTATGACGTCATCTACTTTAAACCTCGCTAAGCATTATTTTCACCAGACTGAATGTAAAATGGAGGATAATGATTTTGTAGGTATAGTAACGTATTTCAGATGTACCGTATTTCAATAAGCAAAAGGTAGAAAGATGGCCATCAGACAAAGCGATAGGTAAAATGTTTATTTGTTTGTATTTAGACTAGCGACCCGCCCCGGCTCCGCACGGGAAAATGGTTATTGTGGGTTATCTTTAAGCATATTATGCATGTATTATACATATAAACCTTCCTCTTGAATCACTCTATCTATTAAAAAAACCGCATCAAAATCCGTTGCGTAGTTTTAAAGATTTAAGCATACAAAGGGACGGACATAGGGACAGAAAAAGCGACTTTGTTTTATACTATGTAGTGATGATGTAGTGATGATAGTGATACACACCGTGGTGCGCGGGATCGATCATTGTGGAGATCCTTGGAGGAGGGCTTTGTCCAGCAGTGGACGTCTACAGGCTGTGATGATGATGATGATGATTCAGATGTACCTTTCCTACGGGAAAACTGTTAACGCGGGCGGACCCGCGGGGCGAAAGCTAGTAGATAGATACTAAATCAATTTTCACACTAGTGATACATCACGTAATTACACATTTATTTAAATATTAACTCTTCCTTTTTTGTTGTGAAGCTATTTTCACGAGCCGCTAATAGCTTTCTTATAAAAAAGTCAATTATTTAGCCATTATAAAGCCAATTTGCATTGCTTAAGCAAGTGATATCAATGGGAAGAATCTCATGTAGAATTGTGGTAATCTTATCGTTAAATTATATTACTATGGGAACTTATTTGTGTGGATTATAGGGGCCCAGTAAAAAAGCTACAGTTTACAAGTAAGTAGGTACGGTAGTCAACACAAGCGGCTGGACATATTTTATAGCAATATAAAAAACTACTCATAATAAATCACACGTTAGATCACAAATTAATTAGTAATTGATTTCTTTTTTCATTGAAAACGTTACGTAGAAATGTGAGATATTAACTATTAAGATATAAAACGGGATATTTACCGTAGTATTTATTTTGTGTAAATGCCCCATATTTCCCGTTTTAAATCTTTATAGTTATGAAAACAACCGTGAAAGCTTTAAAAAGTATGTAAGAAATTATTTTATTGGGTAGATTATTTTGACTTTGACTGTAGCAGCGAGATTACCCTGTGAATAGGGACGAAAAATCGTAAAACATGTTTTATTTACTTTTTAATTTTCCCTCCAAACTTTCGCGGTATTGTTTTGTTGTGTATTTTTATCTTCAAAGCAAGAACATAGTTCCATTGTCCGTATGGAAATAATTTACCGGCATTGTTCTCTTAATTAATTCTCTTTGTCTTTGTATTTTTTTTAGCTTCAGGCAAATGTAAGACGTTTAAACAGGCAATATAATAAGAAATATATGAAGTAAGGTAAATATAGAATTACAGAATTGGTGTATAGAAGGAAATTGTTTATAATATTTTCATAGCACAAATAGAATGCCTTAGTTACTTTCACTTTTCCTTTTTTTAATTTTATGTCTTATATTATGATTATGAAGCTAGCAACAGACACCTATTATTTAGTGAGAAAAAAAAGTGTCTCGATCAAAGTAACTTATCCTCACGTAAGTATTATACTACGTACGAAATAATCTGTTCGAGCAAGTCCGGTGAAGCTTGATTTTACATATTTTTTTTTTACGAACCGAAAATCTTTACAATGCTTATAAGCACGCACTACAAAAATATTCCTAATTTCCCGCTCCCAGAAAACCACTTTTTCCGTTTTCCGAGGAAATCTCTCAATATAATTCCTTAGTACACGTTTTAAAAACCTGCAATATGCCTAGCTTCAGCATACTCTGTTAACAGCTCTTATTATGGCCCCACCGAGGGGCTCGAGCCTACCCTGAAATCAGGGTGAACAGGCCTTAATCGACCACACTAGCCCAGTGCGGGTTGGTCAACTTTACACACATTGAATTTTTTTCGCAGGTTTGTGCAGGTTTCCTCACGATGTTTTCCTTCACCGTAAGAGCGTCGAATAATCTATGAATTCGAAAACACATTGGTACGTGCCGAGGATTAAAGTGGCTTGAACCTGCGAACTTCCGAATGGAAGTCAACAGATCTAGACACTTGGCCACCGCCGCTTTTGGCTACCGACCGCGACGCTCAGCACATTCAGTGACGATATATTTTTTATATTTGTTATTAAAGATTTTTATAATGTTAATAATTAATTGTAGCAATATTATACTTATCAAATAGATAAGGTACGAGTATCATAACCAAAACAACATGTCGAACACAATACGATGGAAACCCGATACTAATTATTATTTCTGTAATAAAACCCTAATTAACCAACACGACAGATATTATTTTACATCAATGCTGAAACAACTAAAATAATAAAATACAATACGCCGACGACTACCGTACCTTACACCTCCGTCTATTAATTTTACACTTTTACTGCCACTTTAACATCCTTAAATTTTACGCTATAGACACAGAATACCAAATAGTAGTGCTATAGAGTCCAAATTCACTCCGCATTATGCCATATTTAACTTTGCGCCAGCTAACTTTAGTGTACCTAAAGGGGTTGTCATAGAAACTGAGAAATGTAGTGCGCGCGCATCAGCACACATAAATACTCACTCACACACTGACACAAGTCTCCCCTTGCTGTGTGAGCGAGACGGTTTCTTTGAACTCTGGTGTGCAAAAGTTCAATGCAAAAAATTTTCTTTTTCGAATTTATTTAGTTTTAAAAAATGTGGGATATATACAGATTTAGTTTTATTTGCTTTTTTATGGTTTATATTTGTTTAAATTAGTTATGTTATACATTTTAAAGCTTATTATTAAATAAATGTTTGCATTATACGTCACGTTACGTTACGTAATACGATACATATTCAATAAGTTGTTGATGATTTTCAATTTTCTCTTTATGTTATGTAAAAGTTATGTAATATGTTATTTATATTTTGTTGATTGTAGCATAAAAGTGGTATACGTAAAGAGTAACAATTATATGAAATATAATTAAGTAATCACGAGACAATACCAAAGATTTCAAATTAATGGTAACTAAAGTACGAAGTATAGGAGAAGAAAATACTTCATTGTTTATAATCCATAGCAGGTAAAATTTTATGTCAAAAATAATGTAGACTTTACATTATATTTAAAGACTAGCTTTCCGCCGCGGCTCCGCTCACGTTAACAGTTTTCCCATGGAAATGTGGCATTTTTCCGCGGTAAAAGTAGCCTATGTTACTCAGGGTGAATGTAGCTTTCTAATGGTGAAATAATTTTTGAAATTGGTTCCGTAGTTTTTGAGTTTATGCATTACAAAGATACACACACACACACACACACACACATACACACACACACACATACACACACACACACATACACACACACACACACAAATCTTTCCTCTTTATAATATTAGTATAATAATGATAGTATGATGACTATTAGTATATTATTGAAAAAAATATTTTATTGTATTAATTTCGAATAATCTAAATAAAATAAAACTTTTAATCATTCACTATGCAAAATGATCTGAATAACTATAAAATTTACAAATGAAACAATACCAATATGTTTCCGTTGTAAACCGCGGACACTTTTCCTCGTGATAGTCCACGGCGGCGCCGCCCCGTCCCTTACTCATCGACGTGTACGCTGTACGCTCACTAATGCGCGCGTGTGTGTGTTTTATACCACAGATTCTGCGCGCAATGGACCCCAGTATTCTCGCAGCCATGGACAAAGAAGCATTGAAAAAGCAGATCGAAAACATGAAGTACCAAGCGTCGATGGAACGCTGGCCGTTATCTAAAAGCATTCAAGCGTGAGTAAAACCATTTATTAATTTAAAAAGTAATGTGTAGTGACGTCACCCTGTGAAGTGTATTCCGATAGCCCGCGTACCCGGGAGTGCTGAAGTGCATACGATTTTAGTGCTTTTTCTTTGGTGATTGAGGCACATTGTTGCTTGGGCGTTTGTCCGGTGGTATTTTTGTGGTTTCAGTATAAAACGCTTTTGAAAAGGTTCGCGATGTGTTGCCCCACTTCCTCATTTGCTAAGAGGTTGACCTTTGGATCCAGTAACATTTGATTTTGGAACAGATTCCATTCAGCATAACCACATTCCTTGTCCAATCAGAAAGAGCTCAGTGCGTTTTGGCGATCGATGATTTGCCCAAGGGCTTCACGTATTTTTACATATTACACGAATTATTCACTTAAAAGTTATATTATTTTTGGAAGAATGAAAGAAAACACATTTATTCATTATTATTTTTTACTCACATAGTGACGGAATGGTGATCGTTTTTAAGTTAGGTACACCTAAATTGAGAATATTTTGACAGCTGCTATAGCCTATTACAATAAGCTAAGTAGATTGTGAAAAAAAAAAGTTTATTTAAACCACTAAATATACAATAGTACCTTATACCCAAGTACTTTCTTAAATTTATATATCTCCATGATTGTATTTCACATTTTCCCGCGGAAAATGTAGTATATACTTAATGTTAATTTATATCCTAACCTACGATACATTTGAAAATTTGATCTTCGGTTTTATCATAAAAGTTACTTAAATAGATATTACAGACTGGTAAACAGACAGACATTTATAATATTTTATTTAAATTATTATTAAAAAGTGAGAGTAGTTTTTTAGATTGTTCCCTTTGTTACAATTTTTTTTTTCAAGAAGTTGTCTATCTGTTGAGTACTTAACCTAACCTAACTAACTAATTATCAGACATGAAAATCCGTTCAGCCGTTTTTGTAAACAGGTCTGCATAAAATAGGCCACCCCTAGTTTAAAAACTAGGTATTGCTGACAACTCTGGATAGGTATTTTAGTTTGA
This sequence comes from Teleiodes luculella, assembly GCA_948473455.1. Taxonomy (NCBI): domain Eukaryota; kingdom Metazoa; phylum Arthropoda; class Insecta; order Lepidoptera; family Gelechiidae; genus Teleiodes; species Teleiodes luculella. The sequence continues at coordinate 14,754,588 of OX419595.1, forward strand.
AATTAAAATTTATTAATTTTATTTATATTATTACTTTGTTGTTCTTACTTGTTAATATTAACAATTATACTTGTAAAATAGTGTATTTTTCCTCAATTACTCAACTTGTTACTATTTACAATATACTTATTATACAATATACCATACCTATTTATACACCATGAAATTTCACTAATTGTTTATACATACGCAACATAGTGGTAGTACCCATGAAACTGAACAAATTTTCCCTAGAGACACGAGTTGAAATCTCAAAATTAAAATTCAACTTGTCATACAAAGTAGTCGGTAACGTGACTGAAGTAAATATGAAAAGTTGAAAATTATTTTTCAGGTTTCGACCTATGTTCCTCGGGGAAAGTTATTCAATTTTATGAGTACTAAATATAATAAATAAATAAATATGTCGGACATCTCACACACGGCCATCTGACCCCAAACTAGGCAGAGCCTGTACTATGGGTGTCAGCTGATATACATACATATATAAATTATATACAACATCCAAACACAAGGCAAACACAAGTGCTCATCACACGAATGTACCTCTATGTTGCGAATAAACAACTAGTTAAATTTCACGTTATATATTATACTTCCTCCATTTAGAACACAGAAGTTCACACTATAGTATAGGAAATAAGGAAAACGTTTTTTCTCATATACTTAAGAATTTCAACATGTATATTTTATGGTTTTAATACGCCTTCGAAGCATACAAGTGTTTCAGGAATGACACTTGACGTAGATCAGCTCCTTTACACCAATATTGATTGATTAGCCCAGAAACCTATAATAAAAAATGAATCGCTGAATGTGTTGCTAAGCGCAATACTCGAGAACAGCTGAACCGATTTCGCTAATTCTTTTTTTAGAATTCCTTGCAGTACGAAAATGGTTCTTACGGTAATAAAAACTAAAAAAATAAAGAATCGTTAGGCGGTTCGAAATTCGCTGGGTCAGCTTGTTATTAGTAAAACCAAATCTCTTGCACATATTAATAATTTCGACTAGCAGCCTCATTGCAGAATAAATCCCTAGTCATTTAATAATAATAATTCTCTCGATGTATAGTATAGGTACCTATATAAAAATAGGTCAGTTATTTCTGCCTATTTATATTCAGTCAAATGATTATTATGTACAATCTCGTACATACATACAAACACACAAAACAAAAAATAAATAGGTAATATAAACAAATGATAATCTTATAATGACCAAAATATAATATCCGGTAACTTGCGCAACGTTTTTATCGCCATATTATATTACTACTAAAAATATTATTTATTTTATTTTCCTTATATGTTTGGTGTGGTTATTGAGTTCAATATTTTTAACTTTGTTCTAATTTAAAACAATGAAAAAATTAAAAATTATTTTGTTATACTTAAGTTTCAAGTGCCTTTGCAACTAAACCATATAATATGAAAAAAATAAACTACTGCTACATCACTACATAGTATAAAATAAAGTCGCTTTCTCTGTCCCTATGTCCCTATGTCCCTATGTCCCTCCCTTTGTACGCTTAAATCTTAAAAACTACGCAACGGATTTTGATGCGGTTTTTTTTAATGGATAGAGTGATTCAAGAGGAAGGTTTATATGTATAATACATGCATAATATACTGAAGGATAACCCACAATAACCATTTTCCCGTGCGGAGCCGGGGCGGGTCGCTAGTTGTTAATATAAATTACTAGCGACCCGCCCCGGCTTCGCACAGGAAAATGGTTATTGTGGGTTATTCTTGAGTATATTATGCATGTATTATACATACAAACCTTCCTTTTGAATCACTCAATCTATTTAAAAAAACGCATCAAAATCCGTTGCGTAGTTTTAAAGATTTAAGCATACATAGGGATATAGGGACATAGGGACAGAGAAAGCGACTTTGTTTTATTATACTACTATGTAGTGATTATATAAGAAATTATTATTATTTGGCCAACCAAAAGTACTTACGTATTACATATTTAAAATAGAATTTTATTTACTAACCTAACCAGTATTCTAAAGGTCAGGAATAGATCTTTATTAAATAAAAATATATAATGATTGATAAAATAAAATCATCATTTTTCCTTTTTTAGTTATTTATTTATTTGTGACGTTAAGTAATAACCGTTAGTATAATACCTAGTGACTTCTCTGATAGGCACAGACTATCATGTTACAAAGTATAGTCATAGATTTAATAAGCACTTTTGTTCTTTTTGTTTTTTTTTTATCTTGGGTAGCAAAACAGTAGCAGTATCGTAAAGATGTTTTTATATATGTTCGTCTGTTCACAATATTTGTGCTACTTACGATTGTATCCTGCACTCATGACGTCATCAATCACGCGCGTCTTCCCAAATTACCTGCTTGTGATGAATTGCTGCGAGTGTGTCAATATTGCTCGCTACTTTCATGATTTTTGTGTATAATACTACCATTTTATTATAAATATTATTGAGAGCGTCATTGACAAAGTGGCCAGGGCCGTTGACTTCCATTCGTAAGTTCGCGGGTTCGAAGTTTGGCACGTACGGCACGTACAATGTGTTTCTGATTTTCGAATTCATATGTACGTTTCTTCGACGCTCTTACGGTGAAAGAAAACATCATAAGAAAACCTGCACACACCTGCAAAGTAATTCAAGGGTTGTTTGTGACTAAGGCCTACTTACCCTGATTTCAGGGCAGGCTCGAGTCCTTCGATGGGGACATATATGAGCTGTCAATGATATTATATAATACAAAGCCACGCTTTTGGACCAATATATTAAAAAAACTAAAAGTAAAGAAAACCTTTGTCATTTTATTTTTCTTCTCATATTAATTACTGCGTCGAATATTCGTTAACCATTTAATTGTACCTATTTTACTTTAACAAATATAAATTACTTACATACATCTCATAACTTACGTTCGAACGCTGAGGTAAATCAAGCAAATGGTCTATTATTGAATTGTCCGTATTTCATCTTGTATACGAATCTGCAATTTCTGTATACTATTTACATACAAATTTGATTAGAAGCTAGAAGTCTCATTTTTATAATGTTGGGAATTCCAATCTCTTAATTATAACATGCTAAAATAAATATATAACATGATGAAATTTTGCTAAACTCAATTCAATAAAAATAAATGTAAAGTGTGGTGTGGTTGATAATATATTGACCAAAAAATTTTAAACTAACGTAGTTAACTTTTATTTATCCTAACCTAAATCAGGTTACACTTAGCTAAAAATTACAAAATTTACAGCTTTATAAACATTTTATAAATGATTCTCACAGAAAATCAATATCCATACAGCGAAACTTTCGCGAGCGAGTAAGTACAGTCGATTCAAAAATAGGACTCCGGGTCGCTAATTGCAGTACATAGTACTTAATTGTCTGATTCATGATTGCTGCATCATTGTGACGTCACCAGGAAATGTACGGCGCACGCGTTCAGCACCCATTGTGTGTTTGTTTATCTGTTTTTTACTTTACGAGCATTTGTAGTCGATTCAAGACGATCTACTTGCATAACATGCCTGGTTGGCATGGTACTACTTTTGTACGGAATTTGCGACACTATTGTCGGTTAATTTAAAACTACTTTTGATTTGGAAAGTGACCTTTTAAAACCACGTAAAATAATCATAATTATTATCTTAAATTAGGACCATCAAGAAAAATCCTATTGGGTCATAAGAACCTACTGTTCAGAAATATGTCGCCAAATTAAGACCTGCTACACTCGAAAGACAGATTTACAGGCTACGTTTTACAAGTAGGGTATTGGGGATCGCAGTTGTTTTCGTAGCTGAGGACGATAATACTGAGACTGTTGTTGTTATTAGTAGAAGTAACTGTGTCCGGTATTGTTATGGGTAAAACCGTTACAAAATGAAATATATAATATATAAAATGAGATATTTTCCTTCCTGAATTATTTACCTTTTGTCGACTAGCATGACATGACACAAGCTGGAAAATTTGGGTGATTTTATTCAAAACTTATTATTGTTTGATATTGAAAAATTACTTATAATTATTACCAATGTAAATTAATGATTTTGAATTAATGGTTCATAAAAGACTAATGGACTAATGGCCTAATGGACTAATGTACTTACTTACTTACATAATTTGCAAGCTTATGTAAAAGCTGAAGATACTGTGCCTATGAAATGTAACGACAGCTTATGTACTTTTTTCAAGCAAATAAATTATTCATTAATTCAAACTGCTTCTTACGCAGTTTTTAAACCGTTATGTAACTACTACGAGTAATAGGTACGCTCTAGTGCAGGGCAAGCAAGCTAAACAGGCGAACTGATTCTGTGGATATAAGAACGGGGTGCCCCTTATATTGCATATCATAAATATCCCTATTATAAAAATCCATAACAGACTTGCCATAACTTTAAATAGTATAACAATAAGAATCCATAATTCAAAAATACATACCATTATTTAGTATAACTATTAAAATCCATAGTTGTATAATCTTTCAAAATCATAAATTTAAGATAGTTTGGTAAAAAAGAAGATAAGACAAACAGCATTTTTGGTGATAAAAATAATAATTTAATATATGTTTACTATATTTGTCAAATTTATATTTCTTAAATTATTATACATACTAACAGTATTCATATTACTGTTAGGGCTTTTAAATATATGTATTTCAAAATTATGGATTTTAATCGTTATGACATTTGTGGATTATGGATTTTCGATATATACATTTTCAATTATGGGTTTTAATATAGACCCATAAGAACGTCATAAAAGTCATGCTAAACAGCTTGGCGTGCTCTTAACTGTACTTGGATTTAAATGCTTAATCATTTTCTATAATTGGCTATAGATTAAAGCTGAATTGATTTAATTTCAAAGAATAACAAATAAACACCCAAGAAGTTATACAAAATGTGTTTTGAATTTTGATCAAAAAGACTTAATTATTTTTTGAGGCTTTCGCGTTTACTACACATTATTACAAATGTTTATGGGTCTTAGCGCGATAATTTTAAATAGGTAGCTATGTATTACGTACGATACCTTATTTTGCCCGACGTTTCGGCGGAGTTGCACCTGCCGTGGTTAATTATTTAACTTAATTAATGACAAATAAAGGTAAATGATCTATTCAAATCAACTTTACTCTCCTCCCTTAGTTCCCCTGTTCTCTTAGTTTCCAATGATGTTTCTTAACTAACTGTAATGTATCAAATAATTATACATAGGTAGATATTTTTGCAACAGAAAAAAAATTGTGAGCCGTCACGAGACGCCGGGCAGTTGAGAAACATTCTCTTATCATTCTCTTAATAATATTTTAGAAATTATAATAAGATAACTATATTATGTCATTGCTTTACTTTTTTAGTTCTAGACGAATATACACTTTATTAGTGGAACATAGAAAATAGTTTTCTTTAGTAAATAATTCACTGAAGACGATCACCACCGCTAGCCATGGTCGCCACGCCAATAGCCCAATAGTCAGTTTTACCCTGTTTTACCTCTATAGATGTTTCACATCAAAAATAAGTAATTCTGAAAATAGCATACATATTAAAATTGAAGTTCATCTCCTCTTTTCACGCTTCAAAGGACAAAAACAGACAGAAAAAGATCATCTTAGGCTTAAAGCTGTCAAACATTTTGAACTTTATGAGCAAAATATCAAAACACCTTTCGTTTATTGTTTTCTTTTTTTTTATCTAATACAACGCGAGTAAAATTCTCGCAAGTCATAAAGGTATACGCAGATAACTAGCCACCATAGTAAAAAGATTCTGGCGCAGTAATTAAGCAAAATTCCGAATACCGAAATAAATGTACAATGTACACGCACTTGAGTATTCCAGTTATTTGAAACATGATGTTCTTGAAAATATCCACAATGAGAGCTGGTCTATTTTGGTCCAATAACCACAGTAGTTGAGATCTTGCACTGAACTACACGTAAAAATACTTTTAGTTTCCACTTTTCGTTATTTTCTTTTTGAAAATCGTTATTCTATGGCTCCTCTTACTAATGTTGTGTCTATTATAAGATATTTCTTGGATATTAAGTACGATTCTCGTATTGTTGATCGTTTTTTGTAGTTTTTTGTTTTATTTAGTGCAGTAAAAATATTTTCTTCTTCTTCTACCTAGCGTGGCACGTGAAAAGTAAATTAATAAATCAAACTATTAATACAAATAAACTCAAATATCCTTTATTGACAACATTTATAACAATAGGACATTACAGTTAGTGCCATTAACAACCGCGAAAATCTAAGAATGTTCAGTTACAATTAAATTTAATCATGGTGTAAATAATTCTGTCTGTCTGTTACATTTTATTGCCTATAAACACCTATGAAAAAATCTTAGCTTAAATAAAGAGAAATAGATTTGAATTACCATACCCACCTTAGAGAAAATTCTACTTTTAAAAATACCAAAATCATATCAGTTTATCAAAAATACGTCATATAAATCTTTTCACTTGTCCAAACTTTACATCACGCCTGAATTAGATTTCAGTTGGTACGATCAACAAAACGACGCGCGTACACAAACCAGCTTACACAGATCTCTGAACACTACTGTAACGAAAGATCTGACAGACCACCTTTAATTGGTTGTTAATGCTGTACAGTTAGTAGGAGATTTCGAGTCGTTAGTGAATAAGTGTTGTGTTCATTGCTTTGCACTGAAACAGTAATGTTTCATGATTTATTGTATTTGGTCTTGAGTAGGTACTACTACGAATAAGTTGCCTGAATACAGGAATTTATCATGTTTACGTTATCAGGGAGCGTCGGTGGTTCCATTCGGAAGTTCGCAGGTTTAAGGCTCGACTCTCACCAATTTGTTTTCGAGTTTAGAATTCTTCATGTAGGTACGTTTATTCGACGCTATTACGGTGAAGGGAAACATCGGAAGGAAACTTGCACTCACCCGCGAATTAATTTAAAGATTGTGTGTGAAGTTGACCAACCCGCACTGAGCCAGCGTAGTCGACTGAGGCCTATTCACCCTGATTTCAGGGTAGGTTCCAACCCCTCGGTGGAGACATATATGAGCTGTTAACGAGGCTTTAGTTTATTATGCTGGTCCAGTGCGGGTTAGTCAACCTCACACACAAAGTTTGAATTTCTTCTCAAGAGTCTTTTTTTTTTTAATATATTTTTTCGTCGTAAGAGCGTCAAATAAACTCTGGTACGTGTTGTCGCGTTTTAGGTGGGTAGGATACACCTAAACGTACTTTTATAGAAAAGTTAGAAAAAATAAAAGAAGTTAATTTAGAAAAAGAATTCAATTTAATTATATTATTAAATTACAGATCCCAGGGTATGGGTAACGTGCTTGTATTTTAAAAACTAGGCCGAGTTCACTTTTAAAGTCTCTAAAAAGTACACCACTTCCCTGCCAGTCCGGTACAGCCAGACGACTGATGATGATGATGATGATGATGATGATACGATAGCGTAGGGTACGCTGCGGTAGGGCTCAGCGACCTTGCAGATTGCCGGTAGTAGGAGGAGAAGGAGGAGGAGCAGCCCTGGAATTTCCGGTATTGGGCGTTTTAGAAAAAGTCCGAATTCGTGTTACTGACTGCGACATTCCGAAAAAATACCGGAAGGACTAATAAGCAGAGTGGCTACTAAAGGCATAGAATGATGATCAATGTTGTTGAAGCTTCATGCAAAATTAACAAAATTGAACAAAAGCTAATTTACAATTTGGGTAGTAGCAAAATCATTTGTGAAAATTAATTACATTGATGAAATTTGGAATAAAACAAGTCGGGAACATAATGTTAACAATATTAAATGTTTAAACAACTTAATCTTAGCGAATTTAGATGATATAATTAAGTTATAAAGAAATACATTATTTAATATTTTTTATGTAGGTAGGTGAATATGTAGCCAACTGAACAAAGAAATTATGATTTGTAATAGGTTTTAATGTCGCAATCAGCACTAGAAAAGCATGGAAATAACAAATTTAAACACAGTATTAGCCATAGAAATTGCCTAGAAAGTAAAATAATTAACATTAGCGAAAATATAAAGAATAATTTGCAACACTCACCCGATATGGGGAATAAACACTTTTTAATTATTATTAAGAATATAACACCAGTAGCAGCAGCACTTATTATATTTTAAAGAAGAATTTGTAATTGGAAGAATTTATAATTTACTTTTATAATAAAGTAGTGCTTCCTTGATAGCTGCCGGAACGAAAATGGCCGAGTCATAGGAATGTCACGGAGTCGTGACGTAGTAAGGTGAACTCAAATCTAAAGTGCCTGACAAAATATATGCCGCAACAGAAACTTCAGAATACATGTTTTATTTAACTATCAGGAATATTTTAAGTGAGATTTTATATTTTATTAGTTTAATTTTAGTATTTAGTATTAGGTTTTGTAAATAGATAGTTTTAAGACTACATTTTATTAAAATATTAAAAACTAGATTTAAAATTAATTTAATAAGTACGGAAGTGTAACGAACCGTTACATACCCCCCTTGTTTAGGTAGGATTTTTCCTAAGTAAAATCCTCTATCACTAAAATTACTCAATAGTTATCTGTTACTCATTCATTCATCCATCCATCATATCTTCTGCTCGCTTGCTTACATTCCACCTTTTGTACATCAGATTCAAAATTTGCCTTGACACTTATAGATATGTGCTTTAGCTTCCTATCATACAGAGTATTTGTTTTATAGCTTACAAAATCCTCGCAGATAACTTTTGATGGATAACAGTATTCTCTCATTATTTTGTTTAAATTATAACTTAGCGCTAGTAAGGTGATTATAAACATCAATCCTAGTAGGCAGCATCTACTTAGATTTTATTTAACGTTATAAGACGTATTATATCCAGTAGGGGATATTTACAAAACAAATACAGAAGGCAGCATCAACTGTAATTGATTAACGCTAGATTATATTTTGTTGTTTTTAGAAAAATCACAACGCTAAGATTAAGAATCTATATGACTTTAATGGAGACGATTAGAATAAAGTGATAGTTTGTATTGTAGTAATTATATATTAGGTATTTAGTATAATTAGGTTTTATAATTAGTTAGTTTAAGGTCTTTGATATGCCACTCACCTATATTTTTGCCTTGCATATCCTCTAAAATGTAAACCAGTGGTGATTTTTTAGTAATGATTCGGCATTTGACAAATTTGGGGGCCAACTTTTTTGCAAATCGATTGTCTTTGTCGCTCTGAAAGAAAGTTCGCTTCCAAACATAGTCACCGACATTAAAATCAGCCACTCTTCTACGTAGATTATAGTTAGTACTATTACGTTCGTGAGATCTAATGAGACCCGATTGTACTTTGTCAAATATTTTGCGTAGAGAACCAAGGTTTTCTACGTATTCATCCCTTGGAGTGAAAATGAAATCTTGAATCACATCTGCGTCCAAGTAGTGTGACCCACAATCAACCAATTCCCGACCATATACTAGGAAGGACGGAGTATAGCCAGTAACTTCATTAGTAGATGAGTTAATAGCAAACTGTATTTTTGGAACGTTAGAATCCCAAGTTCGGTGATCTTCATCCGCAATGAAAGAAGAAATAGCCGTCATAATTGTTTTGTTGTAGCGCTCTACAGTATTTACTTGCGGAGTGTACTTAGGAGTGAATTGTACGTTAGGTACTTTATATTTTAGAAATAGCTGTTTCAGCGTACAACTTACAAATTGTTTCCCGTTATCCATAAGGACAGTGCTAGGGATACCGTGCACAAGAAAAACCTGCTCCTCAAGAATGCGAGTTATAATTTCCGCAGATGCTCGTCTTATAGGAAACAAAAGGCAATATTTTGAGAAGCAACAAGTTACTACAAACAAGAAAGTATTTTGCTTCCTAGAAGACGGCAAGGGTCCTACAAGATCCATACTAATCATTTGGAATGGTCGGCAACAATCCTTAGGACGACCCATAGTACCGAGCGTAGAGTGATTAGGATGTTTGTACGACTTGCACACTTCACAGTTAGCAACAAAGTTAGTAACGTCACGATGCATATCCGGCCAGAAATATTTTAAAGAAATTCGTTTAAAAGTTTTGAATACGCCGAAATGACCTGCAGTAGGATCAGAGTGATTTAGTTCCATTACTTTAAGTCGGTCTTCGTGGGGTATAACCTCTTTCCACTCAAACTCTCGAGCTAATGGATTTAGACTTTTCCGAAAGCGATATAATTTATTGTTGATAATATTATAGTCCAAAAATGATGTAGGTGAATTTTGACAACCGTTAAAAATGTTCAGAAACCAAGAATCTGTAGTGTTTAATGTATTAGATGTAGATGAAGGTGAATTTATAGACGATACGGGTATACGAGATAGACTATCAGGAACCACGTTATCGGAACCACGACGATGTCTTATTTCAATATTGAAAGCAGAGAGTCTAACACCCCAACGAGCTAAACGGCCTGTAGGATTACTTAGGTTGAGAAACCATTTTAATGAAGAATGGTCAGTATAGACAACAGTTTTGTGACCATTTTCCAGGTAGCATCGCCAGTGCTCAATAGCTGCTAGCACCGCTAAAGCCTCACGCTCAGTAGCGCTGTAGTTTTGTTCCTGTTTAGACAAAGACTTACTCATGTAGGCTATAACACGTTCAGAACCGTCTAAAGATTGGGTTAGTACCGCGCCAATACCCACGTCGCTAGCGTCAGTGTGCACTTCGAACGGTTTTGAATAGTCCGGACAAGATAAGACAGGTGTAGATATAAGGCAATCTTTAAGAGCTTTAAAGGCAACGTCAGCTTGAGCAGACCAAACAAAAGGAGGCGCGTTCTTACCTTGCGAAGTTAATTTATTTAAAGGTGAAGCCAAAGTACTAAAATTTGGTATGTACCGACGATACCAGGAAGCAGTACCCAGGAAACGACGTACTTCTTTGCGGTTTTTAGGTGTAGGGTAGTTGACTATAGCTTCAACCTTTTCAGGATCAGCATGCAAACCATTAGAGTCCACTACGTACCCCAAGTATTTTAGTTGCTTCCTGAAGAACTGGCTCTTTTTGAAGTTAATTGTTAGGTTGGCAGTTTTTAGTTTTTCCATAACACGTACTAGCAAAGAAATGTGTTGCTCGAAAGTCGGAGAAATAATAATAATGTCGTCTATAAAAACGAAAACCTTGTGCTCAAATTCAGCACCGTAGAATAGCGTATCGACCAAACGTTGTTGAGTCGCTGGTGCGTTAGTCAGACCGAACGGCATAGATTTAAATTGAAAAGTGCCACGAGACGGTATATAAAATGCAGTTTTACACCGGTCCTCTTCTTTAATTAAAATTTGCCAAAAGCTTTTTGATAAATCTAAACTTGTTAAGTATTTCGCGTCACGGAGATTATCCAGAATCTCAGAGATGTAAGGCAGGCTGTAAGCGTCTTTTTTAGTAACAGAGTTGAGCTTCCGGCTGTCCAAACAGAATCTTAGTTCACCGTTTTTCTTAGGAGTCAGTAGAACGGGTGAGGACCACGGGCTTTCACACGGTTCTACAACATCCTCTTTTAACATTTCGTCCAGTTGTTGAACAAGGACACGTTGTTTTTCCAAGGACATCCGGTAGTACCGTTGACGAATGGGAACAGCATCGCCAGTATCAATGGAATGCGTAATTAAATCCGTTCTACCTAAGCCACGTTCTTCGTAGGAGATATCGCGAAACTGTGAAATTATGTGATCAGCGGTAGTCTTCTGATCTTCTGATAGATGATCATAATCACACAAGTTTGCGTCAGCATCAATAGATAGATTTGAAAGAGTAGCATCAGTGTCCGTACGCATTACTACAGCTTTAAGGTTTTTAGGGAAAAGATCGAAAATGTTCCAGAAATCCATACCGAGAATTAAGGTATCTTTAATTTCAGGTACGACATAAATATTCATTATATGAGTCTGATTTTGAAAAACTACGGGCATTTGCAATACACCAATACATTTTAATTTTTGACCACCGGCAGCTTCAAATGGTGTGTTAGAGCATAGTTGAAGTACACAACCTTTGTCTAGAAAGTACTGGTGCGCGTTATTACCTAGAATTGAATAAACAGCGCCAGAGTCCAATAAACCTAGAACAGACTTTCCGTGAAGATTGACATTAACATAAGGACGAGAATTGTCGACTCTTTTATTGTGAATTGCAGAAACAGAATAGCAAGAGAAAAAGTTTGAAATAAATTGTAGCCAATCTAGCCATTCTTTAGATTTATTATTAGTATTGTCTTTACTGTCACTGCAATTCACATGATTTAGTTTTTTGTATTAGATTCAGAATGACAAACTGAGCATTCTGGGTAGCGAACACCTTCCTTTCCGCATTTGAAACAAATAAGGAAATGAGGCTGTTTACATTGTTTTAGAGAATGTGAATTATTACGGCATCTGGGACAATATAACATCCCTGAAGAAGTTTTTTGCAGTGCAGTGTTGACAGCATTTACATTAAAATTTTTAGGTTGATCATAGTTATTTTTAGTGTAGTTATTATTATTGTTATATTGATTTGTTTTGTAGTTTTTAGTTTTGTTATAATCATATTTAGTATAATTAGTGTAAGTAGTTTTATTAAAGTTGTTAGTACTAGTAGATGGCCTATTATAAGCGAAATCTTTTGCTAATGTCTCAGAACTAACTTTAGGTGGTTCGTGAAATTGTGTCATACGAGATTGAATATTTTCGTAGCTACGACACAAATCTTTCAAGGTATCGACACTTGAAATGACCGGAGACGCGGCTAAAGTACTGGCATAACAAGGTCGAATGTTATGAAGCAAAATTTCGAGCTTATCCTCATCTGGTAGAGGTTTTGAAAGACGGGAGAACAAACCATGCATAACAGCCAAGTAAATAGTTATATTCTCCTGTTCACCTTGTGTACGCATGCGAATTTCAGACAAAAGGCGGTAGTCATAATCGGTTTGACTGAAGTCTTGTTTTAGAAGTGCAACTAGTTCATCCCATGTCTCCACCTTGTCCTTTATACAACGGAACCAATGTAGTGCGTCGTCCGTAAATATTTCAAAGGCATAATTTAAAAGTTTATCTTTAGGGATATTTCTAGAAAGAACAAGTTCCTCGGCTCGTTGTATAAATGACCTAACGCAGGTTTTACCGGAGAACTTGAGTTTATTAGTAATCTCAGAAACCATCTTTTTTTCGCAAGTTACCGAAATAACGTCGGATAAGGGGTCAGTGCTAGAGCTGGAAGATGTAGATGAGGAATTTAGTTTTTTAAGACGTTTTACTTCCACATATTGCAGTTCAAAAATACAAGAGCATTCGGTGTATAGAGATTTTTCAGGGATTTGATTAATTCTCAACATGCGGAAATAAACGTGATGAATCATTGTTTCAGTTCGAGAGAAGACATTTTTATCAAATTTTATTTTAAGGTTTTCTATATTTTGTTTTATTTTATTTTGGGTTTCTTTCACCTGTGTTAGGTCGTCTTTTGGTTCTAAGTGCGATTCTAAAATGTCTTCAGATGGTGCAGTCACAGCTAATTTTACTATTTGTTTTCTAAGGTCTTGGACAGATTCATTATTAGTAGTAGAACCACCCCTGAGAGCAACTTCATATTCGAGTTCAGCTTTTTGTAGTGAGAGAAATTTGATTGAATAGGACATTTCGTTCGGCGTTGTAGTAAGTGTTGCAAAATATTCACGAAATCAATTTACAACTAGAGTACACAAAATACAGAATTAAAATAGTCAGAAGTAGTAAACACCAGAAAAAAATGCAAAATCAACAAAGGTTTGATTATGATTCAGCTTAATTTGTAGAAAATGTTCCCACTACAATTTAAAAATAATACCACTAAAACCTTAAAGTTTTGCAGAAGAACCAACACCAAGGATAACCATAAAATACCCAAAAACAAGAAAAGTGAACTCGGATAGCTTAAAATACAAGTAGAAGTAGAAGGTGGGCGCCACTGTCGCGTTTTAGGTGGGTAGGATACACCTAAACGTACTTTTATAGAAAAGTTAGAAAAAATAAAAGAAGTTAATTTAGAAAAAGAATTCAATTTAATTATATTATTAAATTACAGATCCCAGGGTATGGGTAACGTGCTTGTATTTTAAAAACTAGGCCGAGTTCACTTTTAAAGTCTCTAAAAAGTACACCACTTCCCTGCCAGTCCGGTACAGCCAGACGACTGATGATGATGATGATGATGATGATGATACGATAGCGTAGGGTACGCTGCGGTAGGGCTCAGCGACCTTGCAGATTGCCGGTAGTAGGAGGAGAAGGAGGAGGAGCAGCCCTGGAATTTCCGGTATTGGGCGTTTTAGAAAAAGTCCGAATTCGTGTTACTGACTGCGACATTCCGAAAAAATACCGGAAGGACTAATAAGCAGAGTGGCTACTAAAGGCATAGAATGATGATCAATGTTGTTGAAGCTTCATGCAAAATTAACAAAATTGAACAAAAGCTAATTTACAATTTGGGTAGTAGCAAAATCATTTGTGAAAATTAATTACATTGATGAAATTTGGAATAAAACAAGTCGGGAACATAATGTTAACAATATTAAATGTTTAAACAACTTAATCTTAGCGAATTTAGATGATATAATTAAGTTATAAAGAAATACATTATTTAATATTTTTTATGTAGGTAGGTGAATATGTAGCCAACTGAACAAAGAAATTATGATTTGTAATAGGTTTTAATGTCGCAATCAGCACTAGAAAAGCATGGAAATAACAAATTTAAACACAGTATTAGCCATAGAAATTGCCTAGAAAGTAAAATAATTAACATTAGCGAAAATATAAAGAATAATTTGCAACACTCACCCGATATGGGGAATAAACACTTTTTAATTATTATTAAGAATATAACACCAGTAGCAGCAGCACTTATTATATTTTAAAGAAGAATTTGTAATTGGAAGAATTTATAATTTACTTTTATAATAAAGTAGTGCTTCCTTGATAGCTGCCGGAACGAAAATGGCCGAGTCATAGGAATGTCACGGAGTCGTGACGTAGTAAGGTGAACTCAAATCTAAAGTGCCTGACAAAATATATGCCGCAACAGAAACTTCAGAATACATGTTTTATTTAACTATCAGGAATATTTTAAGTGAGATTTTATATTTTATTAGTTTAATTTTAGTATTTAGTATTAGGTTTTGTAAATAGATAGTTTTAAGACTACATTTTATTAAAATATTAAAAACTAGATTTAAAATTAATTTAATAAGTACGGAAGTGTAACGAACCGTTACAGTGTCGCATCTCGACCCCGTGTTTCTCATATGGGAGACAATAGTCCGACCCATTATGCCACCGACGCTCTCGGGATTCTGTTAATAAAGGTTTAATTTAATAATTTAACTACCGTATAAAATGTATTATGGAAGTTGATAAGTTTTGATCGATCACATAAAAACTCGATAAGACAACCTTTAATGACGCAATTACGAAAGTTTTATAAATAACCCATAATACAATTTATTTTTACCGCAACACGCAATATAAACATTTGTGAGGCTACAAAATTTGTTCGAAAACCGAACACATGAAATCTATAGACGGTGTAATGACGGTTTAGCAAAAACTGCTCCGATCCTCTCCCGCCTTACGATTAGTATGACAATACAATAATAGGAAGCAGAGTTTTAAGACGGAATCAATCAAATATCTTATTCCTTTCATCGTGATGCTGCTACAAAGTTCGAAGGTTCTGAAGAACATCCGCAAAAAAAAACAATACAATATCTACAATATAATCATAAACAAAAAAGAACAAAGTAAAAAAATTTCTTCTCTATAAAAACTGTTCAATCGAAATGACTTTTCTGTGGGAGATTCCATTGGAAAAGTTGCTTAAAACCGAATAGCCAGCAGTGGACGTCTTTTGACAAAAGTATGTATTTTAAAGCTGAGTTCAGACTACGCTATAGTACCTATAATAGCATACAACGTGTTAATTAAATAACAAAAAACCTCTCTGGTGATGACTCAGCCCATAACACTGAACAACTTGTTCTGGAAGTTTTCTGAAAGCGCAATTTTTTTTTTACTTTTCATTCAACTTGATCAGCTGACCAAGTCAATTTGTTCAAGTCAACCTATATGTTCCTTAGGGTAAATTGTTCAGTTTCATTACCACTATGATGAGGATAAACAACCAGTTAAATTTCACGGAGTATACCTCTCGGCTCTCTACCCCGGCAGTTCTACTTCGGTTACTCCTTTGTTTAAAGAAAGTTCGTAGATTTTTACGACCAATATTGCAATCAGCTGAGTGCTGGATATTGGTGGCTTAAGCACGCAGCCGTACCTGATGGCTGCGGCTTGAGGCTTGAGGAGAGCTTATCAGGATAGCTGAGCCGCTGCGGCGCGGAATCGAACTGCACTCGAGTGTCAAGTGCCTTCCGACCACTCCAATCTACTTGAGATCGGATTCTATCCCAAACGAAATTGTGCGGTGTTTCGGTGATTTAAAATTATTATAATTCTTTTTTCTTTTTTTGAATTGACCTATGCTTGTGTCAAAAAGGTACGACCAATCAAGCTTCACCGGACTTGAAATATTTCTTACATAAATAAGTTTTGGAGAAACGTTTTTAAATAGATATTTTTATAAAATTCTAGGAGGCAAGTGAAAATAATGTAACTATACTCGTAATTTAACTGTGATAATAACTGTTACTTATCGTAAATGTTGACTATTTCAGACGATTCGCGTAGGTAGGGTAAATATAGATCTAAGCGCTACCTACTTCAGTGCGATCAATGAGTTACTACTACCTTTACTATCAATCGGATGTCTTAAAAACAAAACTTATATTTTAACAGTAAAAAAAACCGGCCAAGTGCGAGTCGGACTCGCGCACCGAGGGTTCCGTACAAACCTGCAAGGTTTACAAAGTTCTTTCATTACGACAATCGAGTCATAACTATGGTAATCTTATTGCAAAATGAAATTCATAACATTACAATGGGGAAAGATGGAGGAGCATAAATTTAAGACAAAGATCTCTTTATCGTTTAAGTAACTAAGTACTAAGTAAGTATTTCAACTTGATAGCTCTACGCGTTCATGAGGAAAAAAGTAATAAGTTTATATTTATTAAAAAATATATATTTTGTAATGTAACTAAAAATTTAAGGTTTTCGGAATTTTTCCTTTATGTGTGCTATAAAACGTTGCTTCATGCCAAATTTCAAGATTCTAGGTCGACTGGAAGTACCCTTTAGGTTTTGATTCCCTTGCGAGTACTTGCGAGTTTCAAAATATGCAGCTTAAATTGCTGTTTCTTTTGATTGCGTTGACATAGAAGTTTGATTTTGTTACAGCTTAAAGGTATTATAGACCTAAAAATTTGGTATGAATTTCAATTTAATACCTCTACGCGTTTATGAGGAAATGGGTAGTAAGGTTAAAATTATTAAAAAAATATATATTATGTGATGTAACTAAAAATTTATGGATTTCGTAATTTTTCCTTTATCTATGCTATAAGACGTTGCTTCGTACCAAATTTCAAGATTCTGAGTTCACGGGAAGCACCCTGTAGGTTTTGATTCCCTTGCAAGTGTCGAAAATTTGCGGCATAAACGGCTGTATCTTTTGATTGCGTTGGCTTAGAAGTTTGATTTTTTCACAGCTTCAAGGGACAGTAGACCTGAGTAATTGATATAAATTTCAGCTTCATACCTCCACGCGTTCCTGAGAAAAAGGGTCTTGACAGACGGACAGACGGACAACAAAGTGATCCTATAAGGGTTCCGTTTTTTTCCTTTTGAGGTACGGAACCCTAAAAATAAAAATAAAGTTTTTATTTGGTAAATTGATAGTAAGTATAACTAAATAGTTTTATCTTCGTGAACCACGTAACTTCAAATTGGAATTTCCATTGAAAGTTAGATGCAATAATATAACAGACAGACATAATTGCTTTTGCATTTATAATAAGCTTCCTATTATTGGAATAAAGAAGCTTCGTTCAATGGCCACCATTGTGACAGATTAATATCCAATCAGCGCTCGCCAAAGGCTCCGCGGGTGGATTTTATCAAATCACGGGGTCCTTCCTTTATACAGCTTCAAAGAGAATTCCCACTCACTAATCATGTCTTAGGGATTAATTGTGATTTTCAAGATAAATTTATGAAATAAGGAAAATCCTGAAAACGAACTTGCTACAAAGTTGTGTAGTATATGCAAAATAATTAAAAAGAAATCAAAACCTAAGATACTTAATTTTGGCTTAAATTAAGAAAAACATTTATTTATTTAGGGAAGCTTTCAACACACATAATATATTTTATTCCAATCTAAAGTTGTCGAATAGTTTATTTATAGCCTAATACTTGTGTCCGCGACATTCTAAAAGAGTGCAAAACCTCATTATTTAAATCTCTTAACTGAATAAACGATACTTAATTGCTGCTTAATATTTTTAGTTACTTCGAAACTGTATTTCTTATTTATTTACGTGTACGGCACTCAGTTAGCAGTTTAGTATTTAGTCAAATTAATAATATTTTTGGCAAATCCGTTCCGTTTACAGATCATATACGTCCCCACCGAGGGGCTATCCTGAATTCAGGGTGAATAGGCCTTAGTCGACCACGCTGGCTCAGTGCAATCACTTCGCACGTTCCTTACGATGTTTTCCTTCACCGTAAGAGCGTCGAATAAACGTACATATGAATTCGAAAATCAAAAATACGTAATACGTACGTACCCAAGCTTGAACCTGCGAACTTCCGAATGGAAGTCGGTTACTCTAGGGTGGCCACTTGGCCACCGAAGCTCTACAAACATCAAGATCAAAACTAATAGCACAAGAATCAAAGTCATCATTTGTATATTCCGCTGCTAATATACAATTTTTACAGTGATGAAGGGAAAAATAGTACCTAGTAGGCACAATATTAGCCTCCTTTTTCCGCGACCTTATAACAAAATAGAATCGTTTAGACGGATAAGTAAAATGCCTAGTGCCTACCAATCTTACGACAATTGTGCCATTTACCCCAAATACAGGGGGTGTCTTGATGTAACGGTTTATTTGGCTTTATTAGGTTTTATTAGATTATAACAAATTGCAGCTAGAGTAGGATAGGAATGTTGTAAATATCAGGTTCAAAGTGGAAGAAATTGCTACCCTAGTAATAGACCATCAGTAGCGTCCACATACAATTTTTATGCCAAAATCTTCTTTTTACTTTTCTTTGTGCGCTATTTTACGTTCGTTGACATTTTAATAGATTTTTTGAGCCGTTCGCGCTTAGTAGGCATTTTGTGTATTAAGACCCTTTTAAAATAGTTTATGATGGATTTTTGTTGCCACGACCTTACTAAATTCAATATATTATATATTTTTTCTTTTTTCAACTTTTTAAATCTCCTAGTTCCATTTTATTTCCTTTTTGCGGATTCACTAATTAAATGTGCGGTCTTTTGCAAAGAAATCTTCCAAAACACCAGAACCAAACCCCTTGCTAAGTGAAAGAGAAGGGAAGCCATACTGATTAAGCACAGTCCTCTCCTCTGTCAAAGTGTTACTGTCAACTGACTACACCTAAATAATATGACCACTGGAACGACACAAATGGCTCCATGACCTAATTTGAGGACACCGGGCACGAAGAGAGTGTGACCTATCGCGTGGCCATTGAATTATAAATTACAAGCCGCATGGCTTCTGAATTTTCGCTATATTCACAGACATTTTATTGCCTGCTTGCTTATCGTGAAGGTTTTTGAAGTTAAAACCTAGTGACTTAATTTTAGGACAATATGTTCAGTGTTACAGGTGTTACAGTAAATTATTATAGGGCCACTATGTCTCGCCACAAGGACATACAAATTTATTATTAGTCATGCAGTGATTGATATAATCTAAAATCACTTTATGTATAAATTACTTTACGGCCAAAATAGAAAGAATTTAACTATTGGCTGATCAATGAAATTGCGATGTAGAACACGCAGAAAAAAGATGCTATTTCTAGCAAAGTTTAGCAAAATTAAAATTGTAATTGATATCCTTATCCCTCTGTTTACTTTGGCAATAAAAATAAGCCCCTGGAAGGCGGGAGATAGGGATCTAAATTAAATTTTATGTTCGCTTTTTATTTGAATTAGAGCACAAGCCTCATTTCCATTTCTTTCGGAGTTTGTTCTCTTAATGTTCTACAAATGTATTATTAAATAACGTTTGTTGGATCATTTTATATTTGTTATCATTATCAATTCAAAAAATTCACAGATTTAGTGGCTCACACGACAAGCACATTGGAAATGAATCTGTAATGTGAAAAATTCGTTCTGACTTTTTGACTATTTTCAAAGGTTTTTGTAGGTTAAGCTACAGGGCAAACCCTTAACTCGATTGTCATTGTTTTATTTTTTCACTAGGCTCAAATTGTAGCTGACTGAATTGTCCTAAACCGTTTTCCTCAGATTTTGATATCATTCTTCGTTCTTAAAATATCTAGCGCCAAAAGTAAATACCTATTCATATTTTTTTCTCACTATTTCGGCTATAACTTCTATTGTTTTTCACTTATCGAATAATTATTTAAACACCTTACGGCTTTCGTAAATGCGTCTTTTGAGCCTTTTTTTATTATCATATCGTCGCAACTGACCAAACTATAAGGGTGTCGCACTTTTTCGTGAATTCGGGGCCAATATTAGAGCGAACGTAAAGCCCAATCCAAATTAATTCCAATGTCAAAAATAGTATAGGATCTGGTTATTATAAACAATTGCAATACCAGGTGGTCGTGAGGAGTGCAATAAAAGTTCTGCCTATTAATACAACAGCCTAAAATAGTCCACAACTGAACTTATGCCTCTCCCTTAAAATGGAGATGCTGCCATCACCCCCACACTCTTTTTATGGCAGCGCGAGCAGGGGAGAGGAGGAGAGAGAGGAGGAGACTTTCATCGGATGTTATAGAACACGTACTGTTAAGAGCACGCTAAGGTGAATATGTTTGACTATGCATTACTACACCTATTTATTTATTCAATTGCATTGCATTATTTTTTTTTTTGCATTTTGCATTGCATTATTCATTGCATTATGCATTACTACACCTATCTATTTATCTACCTATTTACCTAAAGGGAAGGAACACGGTGCCTATTTTTAACTTACCTTGCACTTTCGAGTAAATTAAATTATCATCTTTATTTTTAACTTTCATTGGCGTATTTGTATTCTTAACGACTTCTTACATCATTATCCATTTAAAATCAAACGCAAGCTTTTACTGTCTTGTTTTAAGGCAGAATTCCTGACGAGACGGTTTATAGCTACAATAACGACTTAATTTGAAAATTTGACTCATCGTTCCGCATTTCGGAATGCCTTTTCCACGATGCTCGCCCATTACGAACTATAAAAATGTCGCACCAACTGCAATATCGTCTGCCACATTATTTATAACAGTGAGATGCTAGGCTGCGTTATTATTTTCTTTTTAAGTATACGCATTGATAGTGAAGATCTGGAGAGTCATTTTAATTTTAAAAACTGAATCGTCAGTTGAATATGTAAAGAACGTAAAATAAAGCTAAAAATGTCATTAATTGTGGTGTGTCTCCCAAATCGCATTCTAAACTTAAAAGTCGCCGCTTTTTTCGTTCACATGGGAATCGAAAAGGACGGGAAATGAATGAATCGATATTTTGCACAGTTTTCTAACTAGCAAAATTTAATTCATATGCACCTTACGTGGGAATGCGATGGACGCGATAAATCGATGTTAGTAAAAAGTGAATAGACAATTTTCAATTCCTGTCTTTTTTTGTTCTTAAAAGTGTGAAAATTACGTATACATTTTAAATGTAGAGCGTAGAAATTGGAATCAGTTCCATATATCTAGATATTAATAAAATATAATTTCCTAAATTTACATACATACATACGTGCATCACTTCAGGACTACTTTAGTTTGTAAGTCAAGGTATGTATGAAATTTTTCCAACGGAAAAGACCACATGCCCTCAACAAAAAATAATATTTTGGTCAAGCTGGGCGGTCAGATAGCAGATAATAAAAGTACATTGTTTTTTTATCTTATCAGACTATAATATTTAAGCATTGATAAAAATAATAATCACTAATCGATAAAGATGCTTTACATGTACAGCTACTACAGTGTAGACCAAAATTAGCGCATGTTAGTGCTTTACAGCTACTGAACTGATATTGTTTTCATGATACTCTGATACACAAAGACATTAGGTGTCTTGGTTTTCGTTTCTATAAAATTAAATGTGTGCTGTCACAGAACAGAAGGCTACAGCAGAATATCAGTGTTTTGCTAAATACTAGCATATGCTGAGCTGTAGTAAAGTTCAAAAAATTTATTTAATTTTAGGATATTTACATCACTTAGTTAAGTCAGTTATCTACATATTTTTTTGTGGCGAGTTCTGAATTTGGCTGTCTTCTGTGGCCTGTTTAGCACTGTTTGGCACACACACACGTTTTGTTATGATTTTGGATTATTTCTGTTTTATTTTAAGTCTGTAACTTGTTTATCAATGTATTCTTTTGTTTTTCTGTTTTAGGTATTGTGTGTGTCAATTTGCTAAATAAACTTTTTTACAATAACGCGTTGTAAACTAATAGGACCGCCACAGATTCAAATTACTTTGGAACAACCTAACTTCATTGATCAAAATCAAACAAATATTACTGCAGTGGATACTCTTTGTGCATTCTGGAATATAATGTTGAATTCTCATTACAATAACGCAATCACCAACCACACTGGCGGGTTATTTTTGGTATAATTTAACTGTTTTCTCAATCCGATAAATTGAGATTATTTACATTTGGTCCAACCCATTTCGGCCGAAGCACCCGACCCAACCCAAAACACCTCGTATTTGCGAAAACAATATCTTCACTTCGCCCAGTTTTGTATATTATTGTTTGCGGAAGGTGCCCGGCTGTTGTTGAATTATTTATCAAGTACCCGCAAATTCCGTATAATATTTATCTGTAGGTATCGATGTAAATGTGCAGTTTAATATCATTCGGGTATAGACTTGGTGACACTATCTTATGTTTCACCCATGGTCTAAGAAAACAAGGTCTTCCATTCGGACCACGTAACTAACACAAGCCTACGTCATTTTGCGCTGTTCATCCTTGTCTATTAACACGCATTCGACAAGGATGAACAGCGCAAAATGACGTAGGCCTGTGTCAGTCACGTGGTCCGAATTTATTTAAAGACCTTGTTTTCTTAGTTAGACCATGGTTTCACCAATTCACTAGACTAGCGTTCGTCATGCGGTCTCGCCAGTGCAGTAATTCAAGGATAAATTTCTTGGTGAGAATGTAAAAATCCATGTAATGTAAAAAATATTACCTTTTAACGCATGAATTTAGTTCCTGAACGTCACAGCTAGCGTCTAAATTCATTTATTTTTAACCAAATCAAACAATTAGACGTACTGGCATAAAACGCTTTATAATATTTTAAAGATCTTTTTCCTGCCTTTAAAACGAGTCTTTATAAAACTTACTAGTATTCCGCCGCGCGACTCCGCCCGCGTTAACAGATTTTTCCGTGGGAAAGTAATTCCCGCGGTTAAAAGTAGCCTATATGTATTCTGATGTATAAGCGATATTATTGTAAAGTTTCATTAAAATCCTTTCAGTATTTTTTGCGTGAAAGAGTAACAAACATACATACTCACAAACTTTCGCGTTTATAATAATTAGTAGGATAAATAAGGTTATACTACAAATTAGACTCAACTTGACCTCATTATCCTAAAGCGAATTAACTCAAATTCATTCATTCATTCTTTTTTCATTTGTATTTGTATTTTGTATTTGTATTCATCAAATTTTTTCTTTGGCATCAATAATTTTGAACCATAACAATCCTGGTATAAAGTATAAAAAGGCCAACACAAGAACAATAACATGTAAGGTACTTGTTAAGTCTTTATCAGCATTATGTAATGTTACTGTTCGACCTGAAAAGGCTTTCCTTGATTTGGGTTGACGTACGGACACGACTCCGCGTCTGTCTTCCATACTTGTTTCCAGCTAAAATTCTGTACGCGAGATTTATTGCTTATTTATTTTAACATCAGATATTGTGAAGGCTTATTTCTTGTTTACTTTTATCAAAAATATACATATTTTTATAAGACTTAGGTTAGTTAGTTCAACCTGTTTTGCGTGTTAAGTAGTCTTGTACCAAAGTTGTTACGTTTTCCTGAATAATATCAGCAGATTACAATATATTTTTTTTTAAATTAATTGTTGATGTTATTAAAATGAAACATTTTATTCGATCTAAAAATTGTGGTCTTTTTTAAAGTAATCTAGAATGTCGTTAAAAAACTTAAAGATTTTTTTTGTAAATTGAAGAAGTAGCAAGGCAAAGCCGCGAACGAACGGTCAGTCTTTAATAACGTCATATATTTACGTTCATGAAAAATGTGAAACGCGAAACTCAATTTGAGCTCCAATCAATTCTGTGTAACGTCAGTCAGCAGCGTGGTAAATTACTACGGAACCATGTGCTCGGGGCTACTGTTATTAATTGCACATGTCGGGGTACATATTGGATATTAACCAATTATTTTATACTTCTTCAGTTCTTCTCCCTTATGGGAAAGGCAAAGGGATCTAAGCCCATACAGCCTAGTCTTTAGTAGTTTCTTGCATTATCCAAATTTAATGTCTTCATCCTCAGTCATTATTACTTCAGTTTCATTTCGTCGTCTTTAGTCATTTCTTGCATCCATGTTAAACGTCTTCAGTAGTTTCATTCCCTGTCACGGGATCATTGAAATGCAAGGGTGGTTCTTACATTCCAATGATACTGAAGTTTAACGCGGGGTATCAAATCAGAAACAACTAACCACTCATTATTTCTCACTTTCATTGAATAGTTCTTCTTTAACGGCACATTATCGCACTAATTCCACCATATTAACACCACAATTACCATGAAAAACTAATTTTAAAAAGGACGAAACAATGAACCCGCCATTTCCTCTCGATTCCCGCGTAAAACCCAATTATTTTATATTGATCAGACGCACACCCTGTCAACCATCTTCGCAAAGGAAAAGGGTTATATATATAATTATGCAACAGCCATGGATGGTACACCAGGATGTTATATGTCCTACCGTACAATACTGGTACACTAACCTTTTTTAATAAGTTCAAACCTACTCTTTATTAAATCTTACAATATCGGAGATCTAGTAAGATTACTAGCAAATATTCAAAATGTTAGAATATTAAAAACTGAAATCTCAAATTTCATAACAATACCCATAATTTTTGTCGTATTAACTTTTATTATTTAAGACTATGAAGGGTGAAAATCTTGCTGTTGTTAAACCTTTTGAATTGAATAAAATTACTATTATCCCTATTTTGCGGGCTTTATTACTCACAAAATCATATTATGATTCCTGTCCTGATACATAAAATTTATATAATTAACAACATTCATTCATTTATTAACATTCGGTTTGAAATTTTCTACTTAACCCCGACCCATTTCCCAATATTATTATGGGCGTAATTTACAAATTGACGGGCGAGCGCTACTTTACGCCCCTGTTATAGGCTATAGGCTTGTATATTATTCGGTTATAGGCGCCCATCAAGCCTATTGAAAGTTTACTGCCTGCCACGGGTCGTTACGTTGATAGGAAATCAATAATATCGTACATGCAAGACAATCTTTGTCTCTGTTACTAATACGAGACGTCCCTTTCGCGAATTGCGGTTTAATAATACTGATATTGGTTATCGAAGATTTCTAAACTGGTTTGATTTTTAACACCTTTTCAACAGATATCGTCTATTAACGTATTCATTATTATAATTCGAAGCGAAAGTGAAAAAAATTGGGCTAGGGTAGGGATCCCCGAACTCCAGGCATATTATCTTTTAAATAAAATAAATTATCAAATTGCATTGTATAATTTTGATTAACGGTAAAAGTGAATCTCCATTTAACTTTTAATTTAGCTTTTTTACCAAATAGTTTTTCTAAATAGTTTAAGTTATAAAAAAAATATGTACTTTTTTACCAGATTGATAAATTTATTTTTATCTATAAAACTTTAATTGTTTTCTAAGCTGCTACTTGCATCCTGTATCTCTATAAAAATTAATAAGTATCATCATAGGAAAAAATCTATGAACCTAGCCTGATAAACACCAAAAAGTCCACACTACACCGATGACTTGCACTTTTTGCCGCCAAAAAGTAAATTAGGCTTGGATTCCGGGACTCCGATCGGGATGACTCGGGAAACTTGTGTCCACTCGGTTTGGGCTTCGGCGAACTGAAAATTTAATTTTCCAAGTACTTACGTGGATGGCTCCGGAACAATTCGGGCAAATTGTTTACTTTTCAATATTATCTAGTCGAGAATGCAATTACGATACTAAGAAATATCTTATATTGCGTTTTGTGTAAGAATTTAAAATAACAATTTCCGTGAAATTGAATATTCTTTTGTGTACCTTTCTTAGTTGTAATAGCACGTTGCAATGAACGAAGATTCTCGTTACCATTAAATTGTTATTACTACGCTTATTCATTCATTTATTTTAGTCCAGCAGCAAGTTGTGGGCTGTTGTTATCCTTGTTCCAAAAAATAAGTTCTCAATTCTATAATTTATTATGTTCGTGCAGAACTCCTTTGTTTGGGAATCGATATTTTTGCGTTCAGTTTAATATAATTCCAAGATGGTAACAGTAGTATGATCTAATATTTATAAATATCTAACTTAGGTTACAATACAAACAATGTTACCAGCAATGTAAATTCTTTTAAGGCAGATTCATTTAATACCTATTAGGCTAATTGCTTTGGAAGCCTCTCGTAAACGAAGTTGGTATTTTATTGCAAAGTGAGTAATTGATGAATACGTTAAGTACGCATAAGTAATCAGTCTCAACTTTTAACAAATAAAAAAGGATGTTTATACCAGCTAAATTCACTTCCAACACTATTTTCATGCTAACTAGTGCTGTGCAATTCAAAGAACTACTAACATTTCTTTTTAGTTTGCCGTCTAAATATCTACTTTATTTTACAATTATTTCCGTGATATGATCTCCAAATTTCTCCATTGGTCCATATAAAAGAAACACTTACAGGATAAAGGAAAGTTCTTTGTAAGAAATAAAGCCAATAAGCCCCGTTGGGTCCCAGCGCGGCCGTCTATCAGACAGGCTTGTCTCCTGCGACGGCTTACAAAAGTATTTTAGTTCTCTCTTGGGTTATAGACTTATTTTTTGAAATAACTTTAGATAACCGTGGTTTTTTTAAATTGATCAAATTACCTTTGACACCATTTACGATTTCATGTCTTAGGTCATTGGTGTATATAAGCAACAAAACGGTGCCGAAAACGAGGCCTTGAAGAACTCCCATTGCATTGATGTCAAACTAAAAAATATTGTTTTGTAAATCAGAAGGTTAAGTTCTATTACCTAAAGTTCAAAGCAATGCCATTAGCGCTGTTTTCTCAAACCATTAGGTATTTTCACAACACATGTATTGTAGATCATAATACCAAAATCAGAAGATCTAAAAAAGAAAGATTATAAGAATCAGTTAAGAATCTCATTGAGCATCTAACCTACAAAACCGCAATCACTTATACTAGTAAAGTCATTTACTCAAGAATTTCCCAATTTTCTTTTCAAACTTCATTGAACTCAAGCACAAAAACCTTTATCGAAATTTATACAATAGACCTTTGAAACTCCAATTCTTAGCGAAAGTTTGACCTCATACGAAATTGTTTTAATGGCAATTCTTACTGACAGCTTTAATATCCGACCGATAATAATATATTTCATCAAATTTCTGCCATAAGGAACTTTTCGCGCCAATTTAATTTAACTCCCATCCCGCTTCCATTACTACCCGACTTAGTCGAGCTAAGAAGAAGGGTCGTCATTTGATTTTTTGTTCGTTAAGTCTTGCGTTTTAGCTAAAATAGTCTCAATAGACAATTTAATAAAAAAATCACTGGTAAACCAAGTAAAAAATACAATTGTGTTTAAAAAAATTTTAGAACTTGAAAATTTACTATAACCGTCCCCACCAAGGGGCTTGAACCAACCCTGTAATCAAGGTGGTTTCAAATTCTAATAAGCTAAATTTATATTTATTTATGGAAATAACAGGGACAATATTCACTGCAGTGTCGTTTTATAAATTTTTTTGGTACGTTCGTTAATTAAGGCCATTTCAAAGTTCTCCAAAGGTTGCTGGCAGGTTAGGGGTGTTATAATTTGATGAAATATCTTAAGATTTTACTCTGTGTAGAACTTTGGTGGCATAGTAGTTAAGGCTGTGCTTTCCAATTTAGGAGACCCATGTCTCTTACAAAAATTAAAAATCGTTTTTTCTCATAACGTACTAATTAATTAGGCTTATTAATTGCAAAAAGCAAATTAATTCTGATTAAGCTGATATTATATTACTCTGTGTTACTTGAAAATTGAGGATATTAAAAACATAAAATCGTACATGCTAACGTAAACCTATCTAACTTATCTGAGCACTTTTGTCGTGAAACCATTTTAAATATTTTGTACAATACAAATTATATTTTAAAGCCACCAATAAACTACAAATACAAGAAGCCAACAGGCGACCTTTTTAAATAACTTCTACTGTTTTAGTTTTGCTACTTTTATCTAAGTAGCTCATAGACAAAAATCTACAAATACAAGACGGTTGATGTCAAAAATGAAAAGAAAAAGCACTGAAATTTATGCACTTAATCTCGACAGTCGCAGTAATATCTGAACTACCTCAATATTATCTATTTTCCCATCCTAATATCTCCTTTGTTGTTTCAGGATGAGGGACTACGTCGAGGAGAATGAAAAGAATGACCCTCTTATACACGCTCCCGACAAGAAAAACAACCCCTGGGCCGAGAAAGGAAAATGCGTAATCATGTAATCTATTAAACATAAGAAAAAAAAACTAAAAAATATCACCAAATTCTAAAAACACAATGGGACGTCTGGTTTCGAATGTGCATCTTCCAACTTTGCTCAAGAGGATCCCGAGTGTGCAACAACTACCAGACAATATTAAAGGAATAGTTTAGGATTGGAGAATGATATAGCAAATTTAGAGGCAATTGTCTTTTGGATTGACGGTGATGTCAGGGAAATTTGTCGACGTGGAGAAAAAGAGCTTTTACAAACCATCTACCATAAAATACTTGGGAGGAGAAATGAAAATGACGCGTATACATAATATTTATAAAAGTAATCTGTGGTCTCATTCGAACCACAAAATGGGGACCTGTTTCACCCCCCATATTATAAGTAGTCGTCTTAAATAAGATTTTAACATGGGCATTAACAATAATAAAAATGTGGTAAAGCTCCCGTTCTAAACTATTCTTAGTATTAATAAATCAACATAGTTTAGAATCAAATAATCGACAATCGAATCGATTTATAGCTAAATCAAAACTTAAATTGATTCAGTTACTGTTCATGAAGTTACTTTAGTTTACGTTCCAAAATCAATTCTAGTCTTGCAATAAATTATTATGTACATTTTGACTGCGTGATGCAAGGATGTACTTATGAATGTTTTTGTTTAAAAAGATTTTTAAAAGGGTTGTAAATACGTTAAATTTTGTATTTCTAGTATAGAATGTTCGGTCGAGAATTCCGTAGAGATGGAACAGATAGAGAACGCGGTAAAGGGTTCAAAATGTTAAATTAAACAATCAACAACGTATCTCAACCAATGTTAAAGTATTTTTTATTTTAATGTACACGTTTCAGAATAGACCGAAAGGAGTGAATGAGTAGGTATAGGAAATATGAGAAGAACCCGTTCGGCTCCATACAAAAACAAAGCAACTTCCTCTTCCAATATTTTGTATGGAACCAATTCGGATTCTCGATAGTAACAATTGGACATTCCAATATGGTAGGTCTTTGGAAAATTTAAGATGGAACTTAAAAACTTTGCCATTGATTAAAAATATAAAAACGACATTTAAATATGAAGATTCTTTGAGCTCACGAATCTTTGTATTTGAACAAGTCTTAATAATTACGATAAATATTATATTTAAACTATAGGGTTATTCGCAGATCACAACTTAACATATATTTGCTGAGTCACGGAATTTAAGGAGAATTATACGGTAAATTATTTGGGCAATAAATGGAAGGTAGGTATTTGAATTTAAAAGTGGCGGAGTTGTAGTTTGAAAATTGTAAAGTTAGGGTATAAATTTAATGCAACATAATCTCATTCGAAACAGAGTAAAGTTAAGCTGAATTTAGGATACTTTTTTATAAACACGAGGTACATTCCGCAGTGCCATTATATAGTAATGCTTTTTAATAATATCTCTATTAGCGCTCTATCTTCTTAACTCCAGAATCTTCTCCTCAAAACAGGTGGAAATAAACTATCTAAACATTTCTTCCTCCTTAGCAATGCAGATTTAAGCATTTTTACAGGAAAATAAGTACAAGTAGCACCCTGTGGGTTTTGAGTTGACCTTCGCAAAACATCTGACCTTCCTCAGTTTAAAAGCATTAATACATTGTTTTAAATAAAACTTAAAACCATTTAGATATTTAAAAATCAACTATCAACTACAATTTTAAATCTAGCACTTGATTAGCTTAGTATAATTCAAAATTAAATTGAAAAATCTACCTAAGTCGTTCGAGTTTACTTATTAAAGCGAACTATAGTAGTTTCCAAATAAACTTCTTCTAAATTTATATCTAAGGTTTCTGGCTTGAAACTTAAAGTTATCGAAATTTGAATATTCAAAACACTGTTCGTCTTCCGGCGAAGGCTTCTTAAAAATATTTAAATTTCGAATAACTTTTCTATCTCTAACCCTTGTAGGTCTACTTATCTAACATTCCATTAAACGGGATTGCTTTTAATCCTAACTTTCATTAAAATAGTCAAAAGTTTAAACTTACGCACTGTAGATACCTAATTGTAGATTAAAAAAATAAAAGATAACCTTAAAATTTAAAAAACTATATTAAAATAACCTTCCCAGTTTACCATATCTAGACATGAAATGGAAATCATTCTGGCTGTGAGTACTTCTGGTTTTTTTAGACGCTTTCACAGATCACTCATTAGTAGAAACTTTTTAACAAAAAATGCTAAAACCGACAATAAAACTCATTTGTAAAACTAATTTTGAAACGTCACATTCATGGTTAGACATTTTCACGTAAAAACTTCTCCATTGCAGAAGGTATCATGAAAAAATTATACATTTTACACTAAACAGCTGAAATAAAAAAAAACTTGAACAGGTTTTTTTTTTATTTTACTGTATTTTTTATAATAAACACCTTTTTATACCTTAACATATTCAGGTATTGTTAAATAAAAATTGAAACTGCTGAAAAACTAATTTAGCACGCATCATTTTTTACAGAAACTCAAACCTGTGTCAATTCCTTATACGTACTTTTCGTAAGTTTAATCTACAGTCTTCTAATTTGTCTATCATCTCTCTCCTTCGTATAAGTTCTACATCTATCTATCCTTTTCTTAGCCATGAATAGTATTTAAAACTTAGGGTTAGCAATTAACGAGTAGACTTAGATTTAAAGATAAGGACAAGAAGTTGTTTGTTAATCTATATAATAAAAATGCAATTCAGAGGTTAACCTTTAGATTTAAAACGCGATCTAACTGTTTATTTAAAATAACTTAGAAATTAATTAAGGTTCTTCTCAATAGCGATGGCAAAGTTTTTTCTCCAAACAAATAAATTATAAGGAGTTTAATATTTCACGTGTGTCGTGAGTTTGGTCTATTCTGGAAAAATAATATTATTTATTCTTAAATGTTTATTTACTCAAATTTTTAATAAATTGATAAACCAAAGATTCCCATAAATTCCTTGCTTGTTGTTTTAAAATGAAATGTTTGTCTTTTGAATTCATTTAAGAAAATTGAATAAAATGTTGTTTTTAACGTATTAAATAACTGATAACGTTTTAGATTCAAAATCGCAATGTTTTATTCATTTTTCGTGAATTTAATTTAAATTTAATATAAGAAATAAAACTTAAACAGTAATTATAATGGATTAATCCGAAATTTAATAACTAGGTAAGGTGATATTGGAAATGATTTTTTTAGAATCAATAGGTTAAGGTACCG
The DNA here is from genome assembly GCA_948473455.1 of Teleiodes luculella. Lineage (NCBI taxonomy): Eukaryota > Metazoa > Arthropoda > Insecta > Lepidoptera > Gelechiidae > Teleiodes > Teleiodes luculella. Next base: position 14,786,840 of record OX419595.1, read on the forward strand.
TATGTTATTATGTAATCAGTAATCACTGAAATAAAAGATATAAAAACAAAACACTTGGGTTTTATTACTTAACAACACAAAGAAAGAAAGTTATATGTAGAGGCATCTGGAGCCTAGAGCTCCGCGCACGCGCGACCGAACATATTATTTTATTTTTCGTCGCGCGAACATTAAGTACTTAATTCAATTTACACATTATATAACCCATGATTATACTCAACTCAATGAACATTATAGAAACCAATGGTTTTCCTATCTATTCTATCAGATAAAGTTTCTAACCAATTATCGGCGAAGCTGATTGGTATTTGTATAGAATTCTCGGGAGTTACGCCTGATTTGAACGCTTAGTTACAATAGATACCCCTCCCCTGCTCATTGTCCGGTGTTCATGCGATTGTAGATTCAATTATTTCCCAGATTAAGTGCAGTAGAGTAGAACGTAAGAAAAAACTCAGTAAAAAGAAAGATGGGCTAAACTGGCTACTGATTTTATACCCTAAAAGTGAGTGTTCTAGTGAAACTTAAAAGTTAGGATAAAGTTGTAGTTAGATCAAAGCTTATAAATAGCAGCATACTGTTTATTAAAGAGACTTTTTAGTTATTACCCTAGCAATTTATTTATCTTTGCAGTGATTCTCTCTGCGGTGATTCTCTTTAGTAACCATAAATTCTGTCACCATCATGAAGGAAAATAAAAATTACGCATCTGGGCGCGTAAATTTACCCATCTGCAGCCCGATTGTGCTAAACTATCTCAGCTGGATTGGAATTGAACCACAAGCGTAGCGCGTCATTTGACAGAAATCGGTACCGCGCTAAGTGGTTTGACAGCTAGATGGAACGTAACTGAATTGCAATCGAACCGTAGCCGTTCTAGACATGGGCTAAGTCGTTATTTTGCGATCACCGTGACTGTCGTTCCAGTTCCAAAAAAATCACTGTGAAAAATCACCGTGACTTTGTCACGTCGTTACTTGTCGGTTACATGGAACGACATTGGGCTTGGAACTTAGATAACTAGGTGGAACGGTTGGAACTTGGAATCATAACGATAGTCGATTATAGTTGAGCGCGGGCGAGAGTGACTGACTGAACAGTTGACAAGTTCCGTAATTACTAAATATTTGTTACATTATCCTATAAGTATCGAAAAAAATAATAATCAAATAAGACATTTTTTTATAGTTTCCGTGTCTACTATACTTGTTGCTCTGTCGTCGTCGCGCGCTTGCAATAATCGCCATATTGGTTATATCACCGAATCTAGGTACCTACCGATGATTGGTCGCCGCCGCGGACCGGGCGGGAGCGCAACCGTGACAAATAACGCGCGGCGCGGTCGCGCTCGGAACGACTTGGAAGCCGCGAAGTAACAACGTTATTTTGGAACGTTGTTATTTTCTAAAAAGTCACAGTGACTTTTGCAGGCACCTGATCACTGTGACTTTTTCACTGTGACGTTATTTATCACCCAAGTCTAAGCCGTTCTCATTTACAAAGTTCGACGGAAGGAACTTTTTCTTGATTGTTAGTCAATCGTTAAGCTGTGTTTTTGTCAGAAAGTGACCTAAAATGTTATTATCTTTTAATTTATTATAAGTGAATTATGAATTTGATGTAGCAGAAGCTCGTACATAAGCAAAATATGTGAATTTTATGATCAGACGCAAGATTTCCACCTTTAACATGACCGATCGGAAGTTCATAATAAAATACACTATTCAAGGAATTTGCTGCTGAATTAGTAGCAAAAATGATTCCCCACATCAGCCCACATGCTTCCGCGACTCTTCGGCGGATGCTTTGGATGTGGAAACCAAGGTAGGTAAGCATTCCCTAACTAACCTATAACACTTTGTACTAATACATTCTACATCCGTTTATAGGGTTCCATACTTAGATTCTAATACCGTTTTCTTGCTATAGGTATAAACTATACTTACTTATTTTGCTTTAAAATAGGTACAGACAGTAAATAGTATTTCTTTGAACCCTTGTTATTCACTTATGTTGTCTTATCATTATTTTATTTTTGACCATAAAAATATCATTCTTTATATTTTCTCTGACCTTATTTTCAGATGTATTTCAACATACTAAGTACCTGTAGATCCAGACACCAGTTTCCGACCCAGCACCAGCACTCCAGAAGAACATTAGTATTACAAAAAACTGCAGTTAACTAGTAGATGTGCAGTTTAGCGCTGTATTAGAGTTTTAAAGCTTTCTTTAGGTATGTATTTCAACACCATGTATATTAATTTATCATGTACCTTTTAGTACAGATACTTACTCTTTAATTATTGTCCACAGATGCCTATTTAGTAGACAAGAAGTTGCATTATGTATACCTATGGCGCATAAAGTAAATGATAGTATAAATAAATACTCATTTGATAGGGAATGCGCTGACAACCCGGCAAGAAACCTTAGCCTACTCCAAAGTGCAGCTAGGCTGTGAACAGAGGCAAGCTACCAGAAACTGTATGCAGAAAGAAAGATAGAAGAAAGTTTAGAAAATCTTTGGAGGCAATACCACCTCGTTTTAAGTTTAATTAATCTTAATTTATAAAATAGGTATAGGTATAGAGAAAAATTAATATTTTATCTTAATTTTTATTGTATAACATCTAACACTTCTTTTATTTATAATAAAGATGTGCATAATTATATTAAGATATATATTTTTTCATTTTATCTCATTTCTTCACCTTCCAATTTCTTGCCGTTGACTAATCTGGAAAGAAAAAGAATAATAATGTAATAATAAATAATTCAGGGAGGTGTTTGTCTAGCAGTAGAGGTCATAATATAATTGGATTAGCAAAGAGAAAAATCAGTACTTATTTAAACAACAAAACAAAAATAAAATTTCCCTAACATTGTAAGTGACGACTACTTCGGCACACAAAAACATGCTACATTGCGAGTATAATCAGACAATTTCATTTGTTTATATAATGTGGGCTGAATTAGGCTATTAACAATACCTAATAATAATATGGGGACAAAATATTATAGTTGTGTAGCCAAGAGCATGCTTAGCTTTGAGTTTTGTATGGTAAATAAGGAACTGAATCACAATTCCCATGTTTGTTTATCTTGCCCTTGGCCATACGAATGTAGATTTTTAATACATAACATAATAAACATACCATTTGGCTATAGCAATACATGCTTTGTATATTAAATCCTCCAGGTATTAAATCAACTTTTGTCTGTCCCGTCTCTGTAATAGGTTGATTTGTGGGTGGTATTTCAGCTCTCTGCTGCATCCATATCCTTCTGGATCTCTCTATAAACAATAAAATATGTTTTGGTCAGTTCAAGACTGTTTATTCCAATCATACAAGTAAGATACATAACAAAGTAGTTAATGGAATTAAATTAGTATTTTTCCAAATCTAGTTTATGTTTGTACTCTCTGACGACTCCTTATGAGCCGATTAAAGTTCGCCAAACCCGTTTGTGAAAAAAAATAGACTTCGTTTGTGTATTATCACTTGAAAATCAAATACTTACCATCATTATATCGATCAAGCTCTTTCTAGATCCATAAAACACCTTCAATAGGTATATAAATTCTTATTTCAAGATTATGCATAAACGTTATCGTTTCGTTGTTTTAATACACTAAAAACATTCTAAACACTTAAAATTCTTCAATTTTCTTGGATTGGAATTACGGGCGTTCACATAAATAAACATTTCTTTCTTGACGTTTTTGACAGTAAAAAACTCACCACAGATTATAAAACTAGTAATCGATGCTCGATTGACTGAAATACTGGGGTACATCTCTAACGTTTGTCGTACGGTTTTGGTGCTGTTATGGTTCTACTTCGATTGGAGTTAAAACTTTAGCACAATACCGATTTGCGTAGAGACGAATTGCAATTGGATCACAGTTTTAACCGGATTGGAATTGGATGAGAACGTTTTGATTTAGCACAATCGCCCTGCTGGGCGCGTAATTTTTTTTCTTCCTTCATGGTCACCACAATATCAAATACTTACAATAGTACCTTCATAAATGAGTAATGATCTATTTTCCACACCAGCCACAAATCTTACTGCAGAAGCAGCAGCCCTGAAATATCATGGAAATAATACGACCCATGTCACAATTTTCAGAACCTTATCCACAGTATAAGAAGGAAAGTAGAGCAACATCGCTATATTGAACTTTGGTCTCAGAAAGTATTTGTTTCAGTTCAATTATCTGTTGTAATATATTGGTGAAGTAAGTTTTTAAGTAGATCATTTATTAAAAAATATCGTAATGAAAATTTCATTCGTACAGAAACTGCTTTCAGCCACATTAAATTCGATTTGCAATCAACCTATTCACTGCATATTTATTTCATTACATTATGAGAAATTTAAATTTTAATATTTTTGTTTGGATTCCTACCTACCTACTTGAATTTAAGCAGAGAGTCTAAAATTACAGAATGAATTAATTACTCATTTTAAATTATTAATATCTTTATGTAGAACAAAGTGTTAATATTTTTAACAATTACACCTGAAAATCCACAACATTATTTCAAACATTTTGAGCTAGTATTAAAAATCTTCACACGCAGAGATGGCCAGCAGCCCCCTGTAATACTTTGATCCTGATTCCCAAGTTTCATTTAAAATTCCCTCCCGTGTGGAGAGTCATAAATAAGAGCCGAAAGTTTATCTCCCCTGCCTTGGAATGGTCCCAAAGACCCGATGTGAAAATAAAGGGGTGTATAATTCATCACACTGGTTTGAATTTGAACGGACACTTTTGATGTTGAGACAAAAGTTTGTGGAAAATGTATGCTTACTGATATTTTTATTTACTTTTTCAGTACTGCTTATCGTTAACAGATCGAACATGTCCCTATTAATAAGATTAGATGAATAGGCCTTGGTATTTTTTTTAATAGGCCTTGTTCGACGATGCTGTCCTAGTATGGTTCACAACATCTGAATTACTTCGCAAGAGTGTGCAGGTTTTCTCACGATGTTTTCCTTCACCGTAAGAGCGTAGAGTAAACGTATGCCGAAGCTTGAACCCGCAAACTTTCGAATGGAAGTCAACGGCCATAGTTCTCTGTTTAGTCTGTTTGTACGGGCTAATCGCCAAAATTTTGCGTGGTGGTACCTTATATCCCCGGTCAACATCTTGAATACTTTTAATCCAGAAAATTAATGAGTTCCCGTGGTGTAGATAAAAATTACTACGGAAAAGTCGAAAAACAACGCGGGCGTAGCGTATGAATGTTTTTCCAATTATTTATTTTTATTTTTCATAAGCTTTTCCTGATTTCCCGCGACAGTCCACTGTTGGACATAGGCCTTTTCCTTTTACTGCCAGTCATTTTGTTTACTCTTGCTCCATTTATTTTAGGGGCGCCCTCACTTTTCTAAACGTTGTCTCAATCTCAACTGCAGAACTCACTTGCTGCCTATTCTGGCATATTGTATGCCATATTATATGCGTCGGTGGCCAAGTGGCTATAAAATTTTCGATAGGTTCTATATTATCACTTTTTACATCCCTCTGACTCGATTTTTAGGTTTTTTTTTCTATGTACAGACTTTCAGAGAACGGAAGACAGAACAGAGTGGCGTAGAGTCCACCGACAAGAGCGCGGCTCTTAAGTATGAAGAAGAAGACAGACTTTCAACCTTTACAGTTTTATTGTATAAATGTTGCAAAGAAAGGCTGGGCTGCAAAATATACCCTTGCTGGAAATTTCTCTTCTTCCATTCCATCTCCTGTAAATTAACAGACTAAATTGTTATCGGCTCATACATTGTACTGTCGGAGGAACCTTTCCGCCAAATTAAGGCAATCAAGCTCTAAACTCCTAACGAATACAAACAACCTCAATTTCTGTTTCTAACAACAAAGTTGCCACGAAACAAATACTTTCCCTGTTTTTCCGCTATGTTAGATCACACAATTTACCGAAATGCACAATCAAGTGAGTTTATGCGAGCAAAACAAGATTTTGGCCGACGTCGCTACCAGCCAGCTACCAGGGCGGCATGGGTTGGCCGGAGTTGGCAGCCGCCCAGCGCAGTGTTCGCGACGTCGATACAATGCCGATATGGTCTCGTGGCTCAGCTATACGTGTTTATGTTAGCCTAGTACTCCCGGAGCGTGAAACTAGTGTTAAACGGGTTTGTCAGTTTGTTATGTCATCGACTGGTTTGGGAAGGACAAACACGGTAAACAAACACAATGACAGTATGAAGGAAAATAGACGGAGCTAACTTTACGGCTATTTATGTTAGTATTTATTCATAAAGACACGGTTTTCCCTAACGGGGTGATCAGGGCTTCAGTCGACCAGGAACTGCAAATTAATCGCTACGTTTAGCTGCTTAATACATAATTAATAACAGTTAAGTACTGATTTGCTTTAATTTTTTGTCAATTTACTATAGCATTTTTAAAACACATTACGATAAGATTACTTTCATTTGTAGGTTAATGAGAACAATGTGTTTTTTTTATTTAGTGTACATGCAAAGTGACGTAAAATAAATGTTATTTCCTGTTCAAAATTACCGAGCAATGGACGAATGTAATGTACATATTTATTAGAAGAAGGCGCTTATTAAAGAACATTTAAATTTCTAATATACAAAATTATTATTTAAAATAACAGAAAAGCATGAAATTATCGACTTTTATCATTTTTAATTCAACATTTCAAAAAAGTTGACATTTTCAAAAGCTATTTCATGAAGGTACTATCTTTTCAATTCTGTTCTTGTATTCTGTATGTTAGCGAATAGAATTAGATCCTCTTGTCAGGTAAGGGACAATTCGCCGGCCGAATACGAAATAAAGGTAAAGTGGTAATACGAGATCCCTTTACCAGCGCTTAGTGTTTTACTAAACAGCTAACAATACAATGCTATTAATGTGGCTAAAACTAATTAATTTCCTTTAACCGAATTAAAAAAAAAATTCTGAACCTTTAGTTTTTTTTTAGTTTTTGTACCCGACTGCTGTAGAAGGTTTAACTTTTCGAGTATATGTATGTTTGTATGTATGATTTTTTGGCACGCTCTGTAGCCTAAACGTCTTTATATTTTAACTTGAGAGATATTCACCCGTTTGTACTAAACTTAGGAATCGCAGTATCTAAGTAGACGCCTAAAGTATTTAGGTGAGATTTGGTGAAAAATTTTTTTGCTAGTAACATTCAGACTTTCTTTAAACTGCCTACCTTTATGAGCACAATTAGGTTTTTAGTGAAAACCAATTATTTTCTTAAACTTTAGTTAGCTTAGGTCTTTCTAAAGTATGAAAAGCGTGAGTTTTTTGGTAACAAACTGCCAAATATGAGATTTGTTCTTTTTTTTGGGTATAAACAAAGGTTTTAAATTAGGATTTCAAAAGTGTATGAAACTAATACGCGTAAAGATTTTCTAAAAAAATACATTGGTACAACAAAGTTTTGTTGGGCAATTCGTGCATTTTTCAAAAGCTCACTAAACACTGGTTCATGGAAACTTACCTTGGATTTCGTGTCTAATTGCTGATTTTCGGAAATCACGGTAGTCCGGGGATTCAATAATATGGTTAAGCCCAGTTAGAACCTTTCTACCCAAGGCAATCCAATTACTCTGTTCAACCACTCAATTTTTTTCTTGTTTTTTGCAAACAGAAAAGTTTGTTATTGTTATGATATAATATTCTGTCAAAGTAAACCTTAATTCCTCTCGATATTAACTTAAAACTAGTTATCAAGTTCAACTCCTCGGTAATAAGTAAGTTTATAGTAAGTCCAGCGAAGTATGAAATTCAGTTTAGCTTATAAATCAAAACAGAAGTTTCCAGGGAGATAACTCTGTTCGCTATTATTGTGACAAGGAAATTAACGCGATGAAATATATACACGTTTCCATTGCTCTAAACCGGTACTATTATACAGGCTCATAATATATACGTTATCGACGAAATTGGGCTCTATCATTGTCTAAGAAAACAAGGTCTTCTATTCTACCATGCGACTTGACACGAGCCCAGCATGCTGTTCATCCTTGTCGATTACACGCATTCGAAAAGGATGAACAGCTTGATGACGTAGGCATTGTGTCAAGTCACGTAGTCGCAATAGAAGACCATGTTTTCTTAGACCATGGACTCTATTACAACACAAGCAACATAGAGCGATAGTGGCTTAGTGGCAAGGGCTGCTGTTTACTATTCGACAGGAGCGGGTACAAGCCTAGGCACGTACTAATGTGTTTTTCGAATTTATATTACGTTTATTCGACGCTCTTACGGAAGGAAAACATCGTGCGCCAACTAGTACACACTTGCGAAGAAATTCAAGGTTGTTTTTCAAGTCTACCAAATGTCACTGGGCGTAACTGGGCCAGCGTAGTCAACTAAAAACTTGTCACCTTAATACTGGGTATGCTGGAGCCTTTTGGTGGAAACGTATTATAAACGGAACGGAACAGTAAAATAATTGGTGGTGATTGAGTGAGGCGTGTGGTTCCGGCATACAATTGGCCTAACCCAATTTCTTTCTGTGTGTGTCCTAAGGAATATAAAACAGAAAAAAGACAGAACCTTTAGGCTTGAAAATAGAGCAAGGAAATATCTATACTACATTATAATAATTTAGAAAATTTAAATATTCGCTCTGTACTTAATCATGTACAAACATGTTTACTTTTACTTAGCTACATGTTGTTGATTCAATTACATGTATAGACACTCTCTCATTTCAATTTTTCGTGGTCAAAGGCGACTTGCGCGGACGCATACAATGTGCCTAAACACAATATGCCGAAATTACGCGACCGAAGTTCGGCATGATTACGGACCACATACAGTGCCGAAATTCTTGCCGAAAAACTTCGGTTGGGTGGACTCGCGCGTAAGTTTGGCTTTAACGTTCTAACGCATAACTGCGTCCCTTAGGCTTTTGTCTTTTGACTCCCGTGAAATACACGCCTTAAACCCTATATAGGCTAGCCCCCAGGCTAACTTCTATAAGTGTAACGGACACACGCATTCACTGAATGTAAACTTGCCAACTTCCGAGTTGTACGGAAACTTCATCGGTCCAATCCAGTCCACTCCCACGCGGCTGATACTTCCAAATAGAAAGATCCTGACCAGCTGTGTTGACAGATATTCATAACTTATATTATGTCAAACAAACTAAAATTACTTCAAATAGAACTTACGAAATGTGTTTCGGATTTTCGAAACGCGAACTCTCTTACAGTGAAAACATCGTGAGGAAACCTGCATACACCTGCGAAGTAGTTCAAGGGTTGTGTGTGAAGTTGACCAAATCGCACTGGGAAAACGTGGTCTACTAAGGCCTATTCACCCTGATTTCAGGGTATACTCGAACCCCTCGGTGGGGACATATATGAGCTGTTAATGATGATCATGATGAAAACTTACGAAGAATAAATTTGCACGTATGTGTGGTGCATAATTTGTGTTACACGAAAACGCTGTGTAGGTTTCAGAGTTTATATGCAACCGTAGCACATATTGCGCCCGCTTTATATGTGACAGGCTGCATATAATCACGAATATCATCCCGCATCTGTTAAATACCCAATGCACCCTTATTACTCATAATTTCAGCAGAAAGAGGTCCATTGCTGGACAAAGGCCTACCCCAAAAATCTCCACAACTTTTAGTCATAAGCTGCCCGCATCCAGCGGCTTCCCGCGTCCCCCACTAGATCGTCGCGTCGGTCCACCATGTGGGGGGCCTACCTACGTTACGTCTTACGATGCGCGCCCGTCATTCAAGAACCTTTTTGCCCAACGGCCATCCGTTCAATAAACGGTCGGTCTTATAAACTAAAATATGCATTTTCTTAACATATAAAGAAGCTCATTTATCTAACCAACCAAGACGCCTCCCTGTTCCCCCAATAGTTATCCCCCAGGCAGGGTGATGTCTCCCCTCTACCTACATTTGTCCAACAAGCGGTAATTGCTTGTGGAGTCTGTCGGTAACTCACACGCACCCAAGTTACGGGGAATTGAGGAATTCGACAATGAAGTATCGGAAAAGAGTGGTCCAAGTCAAAAAAATAAAGTTGCAAATTTTGTTCTGATTTAGTGTTCAATGCTTGAAGAAATAATTCTGTCCAATACGTTTAATGTATGTAATCTAAATTATTTTAGTTCTTTCTCAATAAAATAAACCAGATCAGCAACAATATTGAAACCTTTTGTTCAATAGTAGTGGAGCATTTATTCTGTACTAATAATATAAAGAGGAAATTGATGATTGTTTGTTTGTTTGCACTGAATAGGCTCCGAAACTAATTAACCGATTTTAATGTAACTTAGTACAAAGATAGACTTAGATAAACTAAAAGGAAAATTTCTCATTCCCACGGAAAATACTGTTACTTGGGCAGAGCCGCAAAGCGAAAAGCTAGTTATAATATACAGGTAATCCTAAGGTTTACACAAATAGTCAAACACTTGTGCCTCACAGGTATAATATAAGACATAATTATGTAACTCTGTCTGGCGCATATATACATGATATTTTTAAAACGAAAAAGCAGCAAAAAATCTGCATCCTATGGTCTGGCTTTACAAATTGTAACAAAGTTGCAATTAATTATAAAAAGTTACATTTCAAAGTTATTTAAGAAACATTTTCAGCACAATATTTTTCAAAAACGCTTCCTTCTTGTCTTGTAAACCACTCCAGATCCCCACTGGGTCAGTTTCCGAGTGAATTTGGTATTCCTCATTTGCAGCAGCTACTGACTCTCTGCGAAAGTTCTCTGATGTACCAAAAGAAGAAGATATTGGAAATTGGTAGAGATGCCACAGATTTTATCGAAGCGGTAAAACTCACGCAACATTAATTTTGTTCTGAGATGTGCTGAAAACATATTTTTTAAACATGATATTTTAATTCAATGACTCTACGTGTACATTAGTTAACCTATGAGAAAAGAACTTATCGCTCTACCTTTCGAAAATTAGAGAAACGAAGGCAACGTTTCACATCCGAGCAGGCCGGTTTTAACAACATCTCGATTACAAGTTGGTGTGGTCAACCAACCAACCAACCGCCCAACTAAGTGCGGTCATAACTATACAGTGAACTAATTATATTATTATTAATACACTGTTGTAGATAAAAGATGAAATTTAAAATAATAATACTCTATTTGCAACAAAGTACAAAAGATATGTTGAATGTGGTATTCAAAACCGTGCAAGCCCCAGCCAGGCCCCGCCTCTACAGCATTACAGGTTTTAAAATCTACAATAAAATGTATAAATTGATATTACCGACATGTTGCACATTTCGGCTGTGTTTCCTTAATCTATGCCTATTTGATGAGGCTCATACCGACCTGTGATCATTAAATATGCAAATATTCACTCCTGTGCCTTCATTTATGCGGGTAACACGATACGACCAGTATAACTTGAGACACAGTACCTTCAGCAACATTCGCAAAACAAAATCGGTTATACTGGATAGCTTATTTACACCTCAGTAAAGTTACAAACGGTGCATTGTTTGAAATTTTATTCTTGAATGGTTTCTTGTTTATTAGTATTATCGTTATTAGCTTATACTAATCTACACAGACCCTGATGTCAAGCACAATAATGTAAACTATCATACTAATATTAAGAAAGATTTGTATTTTTGTATGTATGTTTGTAATGAATACTACTGAACCGATTTCAAAAAAACTTTCATAATTAGAAAGCTACATTCACCCTGAGTAACATAAGCTACCTTTTTCCGCGGGAAAATGCATAATTCCCACGGGAAAAACTGGTAACGCAGGCGGAGCCGCGAAGGAAAGCTAGTATATAATATATTTGTATGCAATCTGTGGTGCTATAGTGTTGTATTTTATATTAATTATAAGTACATTTATGGGGTTGAGATCGAACCCGCGCCTCGAGAATGAAAGCTACAGGTCAAAATATAATACATACTTAACTGCCTCTCCACCATTTTACTAATTTGTGCCACTAAGCAGTTGGCGTAGACAAAACAGCCGTTGCTACGCCGTAGCAGTTGCCTACGACATCAACTACGAAATAAGCCTCTACAAACAATAATATATTTTACGAGCTTTATGTTATATTTGTTAAGGTATAACCCAAACAAGATAAGTATGTGTACACAATACGCAGTATATGTATGTGTATACAAGCGGTTCCGTACATAACATAATTTACATCGCATATTATATGTTCCGTCCTTTCCGTCTCCATTACCATATTACGAGAGCGCCAAAAAACTGCCCCCAAACCTGTTTAAACAAATAAATTTGGGCAGGGTCATAGAATATACGGATACGTTTGCAGAAGGTACACTTTTCTATATTAAAATCCTTTTATTTAAGACAATAAAATTTAGGAATTCGAAAATTTATTATGGCTTATCATGATGTATAAAAAATACAGTTAAAAAAAGGGAGTCAAAAAATTCATTTCAATTCCTTTGCTACTCGTATCGCAGTTTAAATAATTATAAAAAAAAGAAAAAATATGTACAACATCGTAGAAGTGCAAATGCATTATATAATGCATTGTAGCTTGTACGCAGGTAGTAGTCATAGATTTAATAAAATATACCTAAAAGGTAGAAGTACAATAATTTTGATGTTGTGAATATTTTTTATACCTAATTATACACTCCAGTTAATGAAATTTAATATAAGTTTATGTTCAGAATAGCGTCGCTCGAGTACCTTCAATGGCACCAAAGCCGAACATTTTGGATTTTTTGTCTATTGAATAACATGTGCATTGTGCGTATCGCACCTTTTCAAAACAACTGCTGTTGGTACTACGAGTAATAGGCCTCAATCTTCTCAGTCCTATCTTTTGTCTTTTACGCAAGTTAGTCCACAGAGCTGCCACGCTAGGCACAGTTAAATGCCTAATACTCGTACAGTAAGTCAGGATTGTTGTAACCCCGTTTGCCTCAAAAAGGGCTTTTCACGGTTTTTATATAAAGTTCCTTCAGTAATGAACTCGGGTTGACATAATAAAATGGGGGAGTTTTTGCACCGTCACAAACTGCGGCTGGTGTACGCGTGTAGTGGGAAAAGGGGTGTAAGTAAAAAATTGGTTATATCGCGGTAATTTTTTTTTGAGCAAAATTACTTGTTTATACAACCTGCATTTTACTTGTGAAATAACTAAAGTATCGTGCAGATCTTCCAAAGGAGCTATTCGCTAGGTACATGTTGCTAGCTCAAGCAGTTCTCGAATTAGTTTACAAGTAACAACTAAACTATTTTGAAATCACGCTAATAACTTCCTAATCTCTGTTCGTAAATACATCAAACAGCGAACTTCCTTATGAAATTCTATAGAATTTTACAAAAAAAAAAGGCGAGGAAAATACACCAAAGAGTTACATCGTTTCACCCGCGCCCCTTGACCCCTTCGGTGCAGTTAGCCCGGTAATGTGCCGCGGACAAGCGTTTGACATCCACCCCGCTCACTACCGAGTAGCCAGCTTACTACCGGGTACCCGGTACCTATAACCGTTGCCCGGTACCGGAAGCCGACAGTTTTTATTAGCACCGCTTCTTCTAAAAATAAAACGGAAGGTAAAGGGAACTGATGACCTCAATTTAACCTTTTTTAAGTTGTCAAGAGGGGACTGTTCAAATATAGATCGGGTGTTTTGTTTGTGACATGGGAGAACTGAATCAATTAATATTTAAAATTGCAAAACGAAACTATTGACATTGGTGCGTTATTACCCGACAGTAGTAGGAAAAAAAAGAGTGTAATAAATATCAGTACCTTTGATTGTATAGTGAAAATTAACTGAAAATAAAATTAACAATTGGTGACAAAATTGCAAATGTAAGAATAGAAATATCACTAAAGAATAGTTATTTTCTATTGTATTTATATGTATTATCGCGGACACTTCTGCCTGACCACCACAAGTCTATATTTGCTTGCACTGAATAGGCGCTGCCGAGTATCAATCAAGAAGCTCGCGGACGCGACATCAAGCGATTTTTGTTTGATGGCCAGGCGTGAAAATCTCTGATAGTACAACTAGTACTACTCTACATTTGGTTTTATATCATGGTCTAAGAAAACAAGGTCTTACATTCGGACCACGTGACTTGACATAAGTCTACGTCATCTCATCATGCTGTTCCTCCTTGTCTATTAACACGCGTTCGACAAGGATGAACAGCATAATGACGCAGGCTTGTTGGTTTTATACACAAGGCTATAATAACTTAACAGACTGTAGCCCTTTATTAGAACATGCCCAAGAGCGTCGCTTGCTGCTAACGAAACGACTTGCACATTCTATTGTACGGGAACAAAGCCCATTCTAATTCGTTTGTTTGCGAGAAGATGTCGCCTTTTGTCTCACTGATACTTCGCGACAAAGGCTGGCCTGGAAGACGGGAGGTGAAAAACCCCTTTCGTCCGCCTTGTCAAACTTACTAGTCAAACTGATTTGACTACGTACCTATGGTTACTAGTCCTCAAGGTGGACCCACGTTCTGCCCCCTAGCATGACCGTTCACGCTTGACAAACATAGTTTTGTCGTGCGTATACTCTTCAGTATGACGAGCTTCTCATGGTATTTTGACAGCTGCGGAGGTTACATATATGTAGTTTTGTCACAATGATCATGCTAGGAAAGCGGGTGAGGATCGCGGGAATCCGCTGGATGCAGGCAGCGCAGGCCCGATCTTTGCGGGAGACAGCAGTCGTCGTCTCTCGGCTCAATCATGATGATGATGAAGAGCCTGTAACAGTCTACCGCTGTAAGATAATCTTGACAAGCGAGTTACAGATCGCAGTTTCTGCTAGTACAGAAAGGATACAGGTAAACGACGAGTTTAGCAGCAGTGCTCTATTTGTCACATTTTCCCTGAGTTACATATTATTATTATTTTTGTCGCTTCGTACAATGCTCAGTACTGAATTGTGTTATCTTTGTAAATTTACAATAAACATACATAAATAACATTGGTACTACAAATGTATGACTTAAATCCAGACACTCTTCATAAATATTATTAATAACATTAAGTATTTGTATTTTTTTAGTTTTTCCAGTCTAATTAATATACCTATATTTTTATCCACTTCTTTTTTTCTTATTTTAGTATTTATTGTTTCTGTTGTAACTTTTTTGATTAATTAGCATCTCGTCTTGCCAAGCAATTTGTTAGTGACTGATGACGTCATAGTATCGCAATATGACGTCATTCCGTCACAATATGATGCCGACTACTTTCAGAATAGACAAAGGAGAGCAATTAATCTAGATATTCGTCTTTAACAGGCACGCATTTAGGGAGGAAACCTTCGATAAAATATTTTATTCATTATGTTTTTCACACGTACTAATCGAGGGGCTTGAGCCTATCTTAAATTTGGGCAAACAAGGCTTTAGTCACTCTATCAGTATAAATACTACGGGTTAGTTTAATTTTAAACTGGTTACTTTGACATTTTCCTTCTCAGTATTGATGTTATACACATGATATAATACGATTAAAATAAAAACACATTAGATACGTGACGAGATTAGAACTTGTGCTTTCCTCGTAAGAATCTATCTATGCTACTAATACGCTACCGTGCTGTATAGGTAGGGAAACTTGTAAAATTTGTAGAGTATTGAAAAAGTATGTCGAGTCAGTATCTAAGCTTTATATCAATTAGTTGTAAGTTGATAGTTATGATCTGTTTCATATAAATCCGGACAAAAGTTCTTTGACCTCTTTTTTTTCTTGAAAATTATTTTAAATAATTAATAAGACGCCGAAATGTCTGGTAAGGTCACACGCTTACCACGCCTTCTACTACGGTATGCCACATTACGTAATTCGCGATAATTTCCTATAGTTTTAAGGTATCGTTTGAAAAAATGTGCGCATTGTATGCTGGCGTCAATGACCTTTTGCCCGGATTTATATGAAACTAACCATAGTTAATAAACGAAACAATATAAAGAAGGTTTGTCTACCCTAGTCCGGCCCTGTCGTGGTCGGGATCAGATAATACGCACAGTATGATTGATCGACCGCTCCTTTGATATTGTACCGCGGCGATGAAACCCGAGACACTCATGTAATAAACGTTTAGCTTATAATAACATTTAATACGATACGCTTTCAATAGACATTCGATTACTGTATATATTGACTGAAATAAATAAAGTTAATAATGTTACAACAATATAACAAGGAAAACAAGTTGACATTTTTTAAATCATAATCGGGGGCGAAGGCTGTGCTCAATCCTTCCCAATCATAAAAAAAACATAGGACGTAACGTAATTAGCTATAACGGAAGCTATGTAGGCAGTGACTACTAATTTCTTATTTTTACTATTTCATTAGCGCCTGCCATTTCTTAAAGCAATATATTTCCCACCCACTGTCACTAAATTCTGCATTTTTTCAGCTAATTTTGCTTTGTTTGCTTACCTCATCTTTCTTGATTAGAACACGTGGGAGAATACCGGCTCATACGGTAGGCATCGCAAATTGTATAAATGGCGCCGTGGAATTACATCTTCATTGTCATGAAGGAAGAAAAAATTACGCGCCCAAAATGAGTTAAAAGACTAACCCCGTCTCCCGCTTCCACCTACCCTCCCACCCCTCTGAGCGGCCGCATAGGTTTTGATCATGGTCCAAGAAAACAAGGTCTAACAATTAGACCACGTGACTGACACAAGCCTCAAACTTTTTGTTCGCTTCAAACTTAAAAATAAGCTAAAAGCTAATGTGTTTTCAATAACGTTCACAAGCACACTACACTCCTTACGTACAGAAGTAACACTCCCCGGGGTTTAAAGCTAAGGAGTGCTCCAACTAAACAGGATCGGGCCGCGATGCAAATGCGCGGGAATTCGTTAAAACTTGTTCCAGATCCGGTGCACTCATAGAGTACGAGTAACTTGGTGCACTCCTGTTTCCCACAGGATATCATTTGAGAGGGTATTTGAAGAACTCTCAGTACACTTTCTCAAGCCTCTCGCATTTTTGTGGTAGTCACAGACGAGGAAAGGGCAGAGCGGGGCGATAAAAGTTTAGATACAGTCTGTCACATAGAAGCGGGCCCAATCTGTGTGACAGAATGCTTACAAAGTCGGTTATCGGATCGCAATAAAATTGTGCTTCTTCCGTCTGTGTGGGTTCGTACTTTGAAATTATTTATTTATTGTAATATTGAGAAGTTGTTTTTATTTTTCATTTTATTTGTCATTTCATTGAAAGTTTATTTTAGTCAAACTTTACTAGTTAAAACAAAACACAGTAATATTTTTTTATTGTTTCTTTAACTGTTTAATCATCTTAGACTCTAAGACTTAGAGCAAATAATAAATCTATCAAATATATATAAACCTTTATTATATAACATTAAATAACAAAACGATTTAACCGGAATGAACCACGCAGATAACTCAAGCACCACCAGTTCACAAATTCAAATTTTGGTTTACGAACTCGGTTGGCTGAGAATGACTCCCTCAGTCTCTCATTGGCTGAATGCAGCAGAATTCCTGATGCAGTCTTTGACAGCACAGCCGCTCTATTGTGGAGTTAGATGCTTAAATTGTTAATATACCACTTCACAGTGTGGAATATCGCAAGGTGAATATATAATGGCTGGGTTTTCATAATGAGGTGGGGAATGAAGCCAGTGTTTGCCGCTATTCCAGTGGGAATACTATGATTCTTTATAGGAATTAGTAATTTTTGAACGTACTTATATTTTTGGTTAATATAGAACACCAAAAAAAATATTGTACGTATATATTCAATAACTTAAATATTTGTACTGCCGTTTGCCGTTATATTCTATTCAGGAGCCGCGAGTTCAAGCGTCTTCAAGATTGGGTTTTCAATTCATGTGCAAATTTTCTCAACGCTCATCATCATCATCATCATCATCTCAGCCTAAAGACGTCCACTGCTGGACAAAGGCCTCCCCTTAACAAGGGGAAGGGCTCCTCAACGCTCTTAGAGTGAACAACTGAATATCAACTACAAGTCAATGGCGCTAGGCGCTATGTAAAACACCCCCGAACAACACCGGCGAAGTCCCGCGGCGCCTGCGGGGTGCGGGGCGTGGGGCGCTATATCGGGCGGGGAACTCATTTTGGCGCGGGGGGGTGAGAGTCATTTCTGTACGGGTTAGGACTATTATTTTCTTCTGTGACTAAGGTATGGAGAGTAAGGAAGAATTTATTTTTGGGTAGGATAGAGACGTAATAGAAGGCGATCTGATCCTGTCAACACATATGTGATTTTATACTGATATCATATTCTTGTTTTTCGTCAGTTTAGACTAATAGAAAGTCACTAATATAAAGCTGCATGACATCTGGAGCAATCACTAGCCCATGACAGCTCCCTCCCGTACCCTCAGCTAGTATATTGCGTCTCCTGATCTCTGATCCTGATTTGGAGTTGGTGGGGTCGTATATGGGCTGCTCACGAACCCCGTATTGCTCATGGACCAACTATAATATAATACGACACCTGCTAAATGTGGGGATTATGGCAACGTCTCCCTTTTAAGAGAGAGAGCGACATTGAGATCGGGCGTTTCGTACTCTCGAATGTCACACTAGCGCCACCTTGGTTTCATATTGGGCGGATATTGAGTGAAACTAATTGAAATTGGACATACGTCAACTCTTCGTTGGTATTGCATTGGGTTGAATTAGGGATCAATATTGATTTCAAGAGTAGAGCCCCTGGTCCAGCAGTGAACTGATATAGGCTACAGTAGTAGTAAAAAAAATCGTCCTGCAAACATACACAAAAACATTCCTATACCAATCGGCGACCCAGATGTCATGTAAGTGGTTATTACGGCATTGCTATGGTGGAAAGCTTTTAGGCTAATGGGAACAAACACTTCTATTTATTGATAGTAAAGAGGGGGAAAACGATAGTCGCTAATGAAGAACCGCCTGTGTAATAGGATTAGTTTTTAAAATGCTATACATTTCTGTTATAATTCAGCTGAGAATACACATTTTGCGAGATGAGCTTACCTCTCTACAAGACATCTCTTTGAGTCAGAAATCTCTTCAGCGGAAAATAAGTATGTTGATTCCTTAAAAATCTGGCCACACTGAACTTTGTTTTTTATTTTACCATTATCAATGAGAACATATCAACGGCGACGTTAAGTTTTAAAACCAAGCCTTGTCAATATTCATACGGCGTTAAGTCGCCCACCACCCCTCCCCCCCACGTCGAACTGTCAAAAGTTTTTCCATTAAGGTGGCGCGCGATCTGACAGCAACCCGAGAAGACAAACAACCGAGGAGTGCCGAGCTCTGCCGAAATAAAAAACTAATTTAACGCAATTACACCTTATAGTTAAAAAAAGTTTTTTAAAAAGCAGTGTACTATTTTGTGGGGAGTCTAATATAAGATTATTATTATTATTATATTAATATAGTTAGTACTGTAACGAGGTGCCTTGCATGCCACCTCATTCTCATCACATTTACTATTTCTTTTTCGTCTAAATTCTAATATTCAATTTTGGAATTCATTCGTTATTCATCCGTCATTTCGTCCATTTTTCTATTCACTTTTTGTTTTGTTCTCGTCCGAGCCGCCCGTTTTCTGCAAAATTATTAGTTTTTTTGTAAATATGTAAAGACCCCAGTTTAAAAGTTCCGTGTTAATAAAATATAAATAAGTATCACCCAGTTCTGCAAATTATTCCTCCTCCATCCTCACCTTCAACTTATTTGTTACAATACTATTATTTACTCTGTGCTTATAGTTATAAAACACTTATAAGTACTTGTTTCACGTAATATTTAATGGGAAAATCTCAAATGGTTTCGCTCACATGAGCATGATCAGGGGTCTATTTATGATAGTTAAAATAGACCCATAGACAAGTACAAGTGCTTAGAGAATAAATATACATAGAGCACGCGCATCGCTCCGCTGCCTTTATGTCAAGCGTAAGCAAATTTTGGCAGATTTTGTATGGGCGGTGAAATCAATAACATTTTTCTTTTTTGATTTATTCCTCGCGTCATGTTTGCAACTTATCACTGCACATTTCAAAATGTTCACCTATTAATTTTCTTATTTTCACCGGGAAAAATAATCAGCTCCGATAACCATTTGATACTAAACGAACGCGCTGAAGATATTCGGACTGTTCATATCCGTGCTTACGGTTCATACTTGATTAGGCGTACTCTATCCCTCCCAGAATTTTTTCTATTTATACTCTAAGTACAAGTGTTTTATAACTATGAGTAATGGAGTATCACCAAGCGCAACAATCGAAAGTATGAATTATTTAAAGCAATTATTTAATACTTGATTGACAGGTTCTGTGTACAAAAGTTTTTAGATGAGGTTTTATTTTAATTTCTGTGGAGACTCTGTCAAATTGTAAAAATGGTTACGCTTAACAAGGATGTTATAAGAACTAACTGGTTGGAGCAAACATAACGGGCCATAGTGCTTTAAAAAGCTTTTAGATTCCCGAATAAAGTAACGAATGCCAGGTAACAGAGGGCTTGTCATCTGGTAAAGTTCGTGGGATACGCAGGACCATTCGTTGTAAAGATCTTTGAGAGCGGCCTTTTACATGTCACATATAATTTTATTGGTCAACCTTATGTGAGTGTACGAGACGACTTAAGGTAGCTAATGCCGCAGCTTTCCCCTGTATAACTAACAACAACTGCGATTCGCAAACTTCTTTCAAGCGTAGATATTGTTGCGTAGCTCGTAGTTGTTTCGTAGCACTTTCGTAGCTCGTAGCACTTTTGTTATTTTTCTGGTTATTCGATATTGTCATTTTTAGCTCAATTAATAAATCCCAATCGATCTATACATATTTTGACTTTATTCGTTAATAAGCTACATTAGGGTTGCCTGGTAGAAATTGCTATCTTAGCAATATGGCTGGAAATTGTGTGTTTTTTTGTCCTTTTTGTGTGCAAAAAAAATCTAATCAATTATTATACTAGTAGTAGCAGGGATAGTAGTATTCATGTAATAGTGGTGTTATATACTTACTAGTATCTCATTTCTGATAAACTAGACTAGACAAGCCACAAAGCCAGTATCGTCGGGAATGACCTATTTAGTATGCATAGTGTCGCCGCGTCACCGGGGTCAATGACCTTCAGCCGCTAGTACAGACAGCAAGACAATAAAAATTTAATGGGAATATGAAATATTTTTGACGTGCATATTATATTTAAAAAAAAGAATTGACCATACAAATATCTTTTTGAATAAAATAATTGTTGTTAGTAAAACAAAAAACAATCGATCTAACAACTTATGAACATAAAGGTTTTAAAACAAAAAACGCAATTAATCTATATATATATAAATGAAACCCGTTTTCCGTTGTCACGACATAACATGAAAACGGCTTGACCGATTTGGCTGTTTTTTTTTTAAATGTTCGTTGAAGTCCAAGGATGGTTCTTACGGAGAGAAATTAAAAAAAAACCTCATTCCCACGGGAAAAATGTTTAACGCGGGCGGAGCCGCGGGGCGGAAAGCTAGTATTTAGATAAAAAGGCTAAAATTATAGCACTAAATTACTTAGTTATAATTATAACTTGACGACAACGTTAAATAAACGTTCCTTAGAGTGACCACAAAAGTTTACAATCATAAAAATCATTTAAAAATCCAAAAAAATCTATAATATTCGGTGAAGTTGTGTAGTTGTTTGCAGTCGTTACGTGGCGTCTGGCGCATCAATAGCTGTGTGTGCTCATTTCGCGTCTACCGGCGGACCTGCCTGCAGCCACCGCACTTTTCACAACCACTGTACCTAGCACAGTACAAGGCAGAAGAGCCAGCGATTAACGTACCATGTAACAAAAAATAAATGGGTAATATTTTTATAAGCGTTCGGATCAAAGAGAACTGTCGTGGGGTAGAAGGAAACTTACATGTACAAATAAAAAACGTAGAATTACCTATCATTAGGTACAACCAAAACATAAAATAAACAAAATATCTGAACCATGTAATTATAATAGAGTATTATAGCAAGATTTGTTCCGCGACAAGAGACGCCGTGTGTTTTCCTTATAAATGTCAATAACTCTCTAAATATAGCCGATTACCAGCTGAATAAGCTAGTTCAAATGATTTATTTTTTTACTTTTGAATATTCACATCCCTTAGTTAACACAGTTACATCTTTTGTAAAAATTTGACTTTTTGTGTGAGAATTTCTTTTAATCTTTTCAATTAATTCTTTTCACATTTTGGCAATAAAAGAATAGGTAAAGACTGTCAATAACAAGGTAAATTCACCGAGGAATCTGTAGTTTAATATACCGCTCTAACCTTTACCTTGGACCACTCAGACAGTGCGTACTGAAAGGCAGGTAAGCTGCATCCCTCTATGGGCTTACTGGCTGCCAGTCGCCGCCATCTTTTGAAGGATTACCAACAGCCAGCGCCAAGACTATATGACTACAATATAATAGGCATAACTCCAAAAATTCAAAATTCAAAATGTGTTTATTCGAAGTAAGATTTCGACGTTGGAATGGTAAAGTGACTAACGTGTTTCTAGTGAATTTTACACTAGAGCAATTTAAAGTTTTTATTTTCAGTTAAAAAATAATTACTCATTATCTTTGATATTTAGAGGAAAGTATCCTATGAGACAGATAAATATAATTCTATGATCCGTAATATGTGCTTAAGAAAAAATACGTAATCTTGTAAATCACAGAGATAAAAGCACGTTAGTCAATGGACATATTTTTGACAGCCTGTGAAAAAGTCTAACGAACTAATTTGTATAATTTTTAATCTGGTAAAACCGGCAGTTGACAAACTATTATAATATCATATTTTTGTAAATTGATTTAAGTACTTAGAACTTGTGTTTGCATAGCACCTATAAAAGGATAACGTATAATCTTTATGTAATGTTTCACGTTGTAAAGCAAATAATCTCACGAAGTTACTAGTTTCTCAGTAAAGTAAAAAGGTAAATGTTAACCAGATAAGTATTTTACATCGGCCTATGTAACTTATAGCACAATTTATTTGTTATAATTTATTCAATACACATTTTTGTCGTCCAAAGTTAAGAAGAAAATTGAAGGCAGTTAGGTATCGGTAATGCTTTTATTTAGTAATAAAAATCTTCAATCAAACTCATAGGTAAAGGTAAAGTAAAAAACGTTTATTGTACTTTAATTAATTAATTAATATCGTCACTGTAAATCCAATTTTACTGAATCGCCAAAATGCAGTTTCGAGAAAAAGCCGTTTAAAGTTTTTTTTTACGAAAAAAATTCATAACTTTTTACCTAATCACTCAAAACTGATGAAAAAAATAGGTAAAAATGCTTTTCACTTCTAGTATTTTTATTAGTTTTCTGTTTGTTGTTTTTCTAGCTAGTTACTTTTAAATATTTTTTCTTACTGCACAAAAGTAGCAAAATTCCTTATAATGGCGGCATATTACCAAATAAACACAACATTATTTACTTTTGCCATAGTAATATTTTTCTCTAGAAGGCTCAATTTTATTCAAGGAATAATTTTGATTTGGAAATGATTCGCATGGCTATATGATCGAATCGAAAATAAATAAATTATTTGTTAGCCAGCCACGGTCACCACACCAACATGATATCTCGAATAATTTCTAAATTTAATTGTTTAGGTGAGGCAAATTACTCGGAGAGCTAACAGATCTGGACCAGCAAACTTATCGAACCGCCCTTTCGAGGTGCCTCTACGTCCCTTTGAGGTAGAGCAATGGATTTTGTGAGAATATTAACTTCATACCAGAAAGCCACAGGGTCGATTGTCGTGGTTTTAAGATTTCAGGGGATTTCTTTCTCATAAAGGTGTAGATTTATTTCTCATTTAAAAGTAAAACAAACTAATAAAATATAATAAAATAAACTAAAACCTCGCTAGATGAAGTTAGCTATAATCCAACCATTGCTCATCCAAATACAAATTTGAACAGCTAGAAGTTGAAATGGAAACCAGCTTTAAATGACTAGCAAAATGCAAAGGAGTGAACAATTACTAAGGCAGGTTTATGAACACTCTCCTTACTGTTGGGTCTGAGTTCTTCAAGACTTGTCAAACATGAATAAATAAAAGGTCTTCAATTTTATTAAAGCAAGACGAGGGATAGTTTTTCAGTTTGAAGAAGATGCTTTGTACTACCAGCGTTACAAAATATTATTATCTTAGAGCCTCTGACTTTCGATTACCACCAATTTTACACCTTAATATACGTTTATCAAGCGTTTTATAACGCTAACCTTTATAGGTTCAAAATTGTTACTAATAAGAGATCAGAGAAATGCGGACGTTAAAGTTGTGGCGACTACGATAGCGGGACAAACTAAGCTTTTCATCAATGTAACTTGTCAGTGACCCAAGAGTGCCGCCAGGCTGACCTGATACTGAGACAAAAGTCTGTCAAAGAAATGCAGACTCTTCCCTCCCCCTTCTAAATCAAATATAAAAGATTTTCTCAAGAACTTTTACTAATTTTCTCGCAAATAGGTCCAATGACTTTCAGTCTACCGGTCAAACACCATGAAGTTCACTCCCAATAATTTATAAGTTACATTAAACAGACCAGCTACCTAGTTGGGCATTGATGAGCTAAAATAAAATGTTCCAATCGAAACTTGGACCCTGCTGGAGTCTGTTCAGAGATGCTGAAGTTATAACCGGTATAAAGAGATGCTGAAGTGATTGTATAAGACAGCTACTGGGGATATCCAGGTTTAAAACTCTCGGATGACAAAGTATTTTGGTCAAAAGTAGAGGATGTATTTAAGCTTCTGGGCTGTCTAAAGTCTAAAATTTCATCATCATTTGGCTGAGACTAAAAACGACCTTTGCATAAATCAAAAGTTTGCTGATTCTGTCAATCAGACGAAAGATAAGCAGTGCAGGAGTTGAGAGTAAGGTGAATCGTGAAATCAAAAAGAAAAAACTCAAAGAAAGGACACTCAGTGTGTGCAGAAACTTATACCCATACTGAGACTGCCTACTGTGCCCACTTTGTCGTTTATAAATACTTATGTTTTTTTTTAATATCTCAATATTTATATATATTAACTTCTGCAAAGCAGGAACAAATTGCACGGCCTCCCAGTAATATTTTCATACAACAGATGGTTATTCCCTTAGCACCTCTGTCACTGTCAATTAAACACGAATTTACTGATATCCACATACTGACATTTTTCTACTTAGGCATTAATATTTATAGACATTAGACATTATTATACCTAGTCATTTTTCCTTATGGACATTAGTCGCCTAAATCTTCTGATCGGTCACATCATTACCATTGAAATAACTTATCAACTATTTTTTTAAATAAATTATGAGCAAAGCAAATATACTAATAGCCACAAACTTGGTAAAAAAAATAGTGGCTAAATTACGTATGAGCCAATGCTTCTTTAAACCCGAGGTGTAAAATTTCTTATTCGCCATGTATCATTCCTAGTAACATAAGCCAAAATTACTTAATCATCAACTATACATCAACAAAGCAAGGCAATACAACTTATACGACACACGTCAAAAAAACGCCGGATTTTATGTCGCTTCAGTAATGGCGAAAAAAAATAACCGCCTTTTTTTGGGTTACTGAAACGCCACAAAAGTGCTTTGATCATAATGCTAGTTAGACAGATCGACGCAGAAAAATTTGCCTCGTAAGTCAATATGGCCAAGTTGGCGGTTCAGTAATATTGCCTTTCCAGTGACGATATATTAATTAATCTCCAAAATACCCATAAGCAAGAAGCTTACAAAACGACCAACGTGCAATACTGTCATAAAATGAGGCATTGTAAAAAGATTTAAGTGTATTTCTTCCTGCTGAGTTTTTCTGGTAAAACGGCTAACGTGCAATTTTATATTTTATGTGAATAGGGTAAAAAGACTTTGAGGGTGATATATGAATACTTTGGAACACAAAAACTTCTAACGATACATATATTAAAATCATAAAAGGCTAACTTAACTTTTACCAAAAAATTGACTCATATCTTAGCACGTTAGCTACATGATGACGAAAAACGTGCGTCTTTTTCAACGTCTAAAGAACTTTAAATTCGTCAGACTGCGATGAAAGCCAGTTCGTTAGACGCAGAAAAATTAGCTGATTCCAATTATATATATAACTCATTGTACCAAAAATGGTCTGTTAGTCACTTTACCATTCCAACGTCGATTTTACAAATCAATTTTCGACGTCGAGGTCGACAATTTGGCTGTCTTCTGTGGAGAAGAACTCGCCGGAAGAAACTCCACAGGCGCTGCATCTTTTCAAAATATTTTTACAAAATTATTATTTTATACAATTTGATTAATATAACAAAGAGTGCAAACGAAATATGAAATTAGAGGAAGGCAACCAGTCAAAGTAGAAAAACTAAACTACGGGTATACGAGTACAACCAAAAAAACAACCGGCAATCGACTAGAGCAGACCAGTCCCCCCAAGCAGCACCACGTTCACGGGTTTGACGTATGGGTCAGCCATCGCCGGGCTCAACCATATTAGAGGGAACCCAACGACTCGGCCCATAACAAGAACCTAAAGAGATTTTCAAACGGCCGATATGTCTATAAATGATTTTAAGTTGTAGGGAAAAACAAAAGACATTCAGTTCCAACGAAAGGTAAAAAACAGTGAAAAAAGTTCTATTTAGTTATGAATCAGTGAGTCGCGAAAGTGGCTGAGACCTAAACGGACTGTTTTAAGCTGCCTGTATTCCGCGGCTTCATCGGTTCATCAGTCCACCTTGTGGGGAGTCTGCGCTCACCAGTCATTCCACCTTTTTTAACCCCCGACGAAAAAGAGGGGTGTTATAAGTTTTACGTGTGTGTCTGTCTGTCTGTCTGTGGCATCGTAGGTCCTAAACGGATGCGCCGATTTTAATCTAGGTTTTTTTGTTTGCAAGGTGTCACAATCGAGAGTGTTCTTAGCTATGATCCAAGAAAATATCTTCAGCCGGGGGTTATTAATTTTTTAAATTTAGTGTTATTGCCCTAAGAAATGAATCCAGAAACGTTAAGTTATATTGCATGTGGTGAGTCCGAGTTAACAATCCGTTACCTGCGTTTGTGCTACGAAATTGCTACAACTTTGCTCCGGGAGCTACGGCGTAGCACTGTGCCGCAGTTGCTACAAAACGATATTTTGAAGATTGACATCTTTGTTCTATTTTTATCTTTTTAATCAAACCAAGGTTTTTAATAGGAACCCATAAGTAGAAAGATATAAAATAAACAAAATAAAAACAACGAAAGTTTTTCGTCGGACAAAGATTGGCTGTTTTTGAGGATTGAATATTCATATTTAAAAATATCGTTTGAAGATAGTTTCACTACAAAAATCAACAATCTTTTTCTATGTACTAAACCTTATACAATCTTATACTATAAGAGCTACTCGCAGCCCGGGAACAATATTATTCACCTACGTCCCTCCCCACCTCAGCGACGATATATTGTCAAGTGTGCACTTGACAATTTTACGTCCAACGCTCGCTTTATAGTCGCATAAATATACTTAACACCCTCCCTCGGTGCAATGAACTCGAGGTAGTGGCTAGGATATTGTAATTATTTGAGCCACGTAAAGCTGGGATAGAAAATTGGATTAAAATTATATGAGGTAATTATTCGTTGACAGCCCTACACCGAGGGGATCGAGCCAACCCTGAATGAGAATGAATGTACGTTAGTTAACCCCACTAGCCCAGTGCGAGTGGTCAATTTCACATACATACAATCTTAAAAGAAAATGGCCAAAAAATAATCCAGAATCGACAGGAATGAAATATGCACTAGTGGATTAACAATGAAATAATATAATGAGATGAGTTTTAAATTTTACAGAATAGCATTCCAGTTAATATTACCAAAGGGAAACTGTAAGTATAAGGTACGGGCGCCAAAGATGGCCCACTTAAATTCTTAGATATTTTGTTTCCCAAATAAATATATTAAAATTTCCATTATGTTTTTTCTTTACTTTACTTAACTGCAAGATTTTACAAGGATTTGTCCTTGTATATTTATTTGGGAAACAAAATATCAAAAAATGTAAGTGGGCCATCTTTGGCGCCCGTACCTTAGTTAAAGAGCTGGGAGCTAACCAAAAATAAGTACAAAATCGGAGTTTATATTAAATTGTCCCTAAATATAATGTTTTTGTTATGTGTCACACAAATGGGACAAAATTCTTCGTTGGACATTTTGTATTTTGTACATTAGTCGCGCAAAGGATTGATTTGATTTGATTTTTAAAGGTCTTTATTATCATAAAACATACAATACAGAAAAGTTCAGATTACAACATCTAAACCTACTTACAACTTAATAAGTCCTGTTTGCAGGCTGCCAACACCAATCCAAACATTTACCATAAGATTTTTTTTTTTTTTTCACAAGGAAACACTAAATACAAAATCACTAAGTATATGCAAGCTTTAGTTCAGTAGCTTGCATTTATGGCATTAAAATATTAGAATATTTACATTTAATAGAAAATGATCAATGTACAGTATTATGTTTTTTTTTTTTTTTTGTGCGGTAGTTAAGAAATGAATTCTATCATCACACGACGACAAATTATTGGGTCACTCGCAGTCCAGTATAAAGTGATGGGGCAGTCGATACGTTCTATAACTGTCGATATATGGCAAGTTGTGACTTCTTGTTGTACCAATACCAGAAATTAATGTATTATGGTGATTAGGGTTAGAAACGAGGTAAAATTTCTTCGTTAACTTTAAAATAAAATCGATGAGTTTAGGAAACTTGATTTTACTGTGTAGTAAATCCAAGTTAGTAAAAAATGGGGTATTGTAAGATATTTTAAGCGCTTTGTTTTGAATAATTTGTAGCGAGTTATAATTTGTAATACAGGTGCTACTCCATACAGGCGCTGCATAAGTTATACATGGTCTTACTAGGGTCGAATATATGTTTAGATGTTCGTTGTATATCATAACTTCATAAGTTGCGTTGCGGCCCACACTGAAGGGCAGACTCGCAGCCGCAACCGCAACCGCAACCCACTTCCCACAACTATGCATCCGCCCCCACAAGTTTAGTGTCCCACGTTCCATACCCGCCAAAAGGTGTACTTCAGTTTTCAATACATCAGATAGACGTATTAGTGTGTACTAGCTAGGATCTATTTAAAAAAATGCGTACCTGCTTTAATTTTCGCGCAATCGCCAATTAAAGTTGGCGCATACAAAACGAACCTCGTTCTGTACGATCGACCAATATGAAGTACCTACCTATCATCTGTAGAATCCTAGATATGGTTTATCTTTTCATGTGGGTTCTAAGTTCGTTGACCTGTCTAATTGGCAAAAGACACGTGGCAGTTCGAGCTGATTTTTACGGGCGAAGCTGAACTTGTAACTTGCACTTTTATATCAAGTTCATTCTGCCTGACATAGTGTGTCTTACTTCTGTAGATAGTAGCTGAGAGTTGAGACCCACGATTTCCAAGAAACTTATTCTAAGAACAAAACCGACCACATTGACGGTGTCAAAATGATTGAGCTGCCTCAAGCTTCTGACATGACTCTCATAACGACTACAAACATAGATAAATAGCCCGAGATCTACGACTTCTAGTACGTTCCATTGTGTCTTCGCCTAGATTAGGAGAAGAATGAATCGCAGAATTAGATCAATCGTATCTGCTTCTTGATTAGAAGAATAATTAGATCCAATTACAATACAATTAGATAGAAATAGAATAAGACACCAGGGCCTTTGTCCAACAGTGGACGTCTTTCGGCTGGGATGATGATGATGAGAATAAGACACTATGGCGTCAGAATTATTGTGCTGCCTCAAGCCAGATTCTGATGCTGTAAGTATTGTAACGACCATGAAGGAAGAAAAAATTTTACGCGCCCAGATGGAGTAGTAATGAATGTGTGTGTGAGTTACAAAATTGTATCATAGCCGGCACCCATAGTATGTTTTGATTACTACTCCATATGGGCGTGGAATTTTTTTTTCCTTCATGGTAACGACTATATCCGTAGATAGTCTCCATGATTTCCAAGAAACATATTTTGTGACATTTTTATGGCTGGTTTATACGCTATCACTTTATAACAACTACTGCCAACCCGCAGCTTGACTATACACAAGAACCGTTTTTGTTCTATCTTGAATAAGGCTTTAGCTGTAGTTTTAAGGGTTTTATTACTTCTACAGTAATCTTATTTTTTCTTAATGAAAAATGTGAGAAAAATTTAACGCAAATAAAGAAAAAGGATAGATATTTCCTTTTCAACCATATGTGCCATATGGCGAGCGGTTCTCACAAAAAACTGAAAAATTGCCAGTGAAATGCGAGCACTGACGCTTCGAGGATGAATTCTGAAAACCTGGCAAAGGTCGCCATATTTCAGCCGGGGAAGGCACGAAAAAGTTAAAAGGACCGACAGACCGAATGAGTGAACGATTCCGCCTAATACACACACGGAGGAGCGCAAGGCACAGGCGACAGAGATAGTAAATGTGGCTAACTATCTTTATATTCTTTGCATGACTAATATTAAAATGTAAAAAATATATACATCTAATCGCCTATTCATAAGAATTACCGAATTTAGCAGCTTTAAATTGTTTCAAGTAAGTACCTTCGAAGACACAGGGACACTTTATTATCCCTTCGGCCGTTAAGGAAACCGAAGTTTGGAAACTAGTTAACTAGTTAACTTTTTTCAATAAATAGCACACCCAAACAAAAACAACAGCTTCTTTAAAGAGAGCAAGTATGTAGAATAAAATAGATTAGAATTATACATGTATGTATTACAAACGTGTACGTGTGTGTACGTGTATGCATTGTTATGTATTTATTTAGGTAGGCATTTTTTCAACTTTCTTAGTTGGTTTCTATTAGACTCCCAATCGCTCCGGATCACACCGCTTTTTAACCCCCGACAAAAAAGAGAGGTGTTATAAGTTTGACGTGTGTGTCTGTTTGTCTGTCTGTCTGTGGCATCGTAGCTCCTAAACGGATGCGCCGATTTTGATCTAGTTTTTTTTTGTTTGCAGGGTGTCACAATCGAGAGTGTTTTTAGCTATGATCCAAGAAAATATCTTCAGCCATTTGAAGATTATCAGCTCTTTTCTAGTTGTTGAAAGGATCAAGTAATGGTTTTTGTCGGGGGTTATTAATTTTTTTAATTTTGTGTTATTACGTCTCCAAGTTCCATTATTTTATTCGTTGGCTCTAACCTTGAAACACTACGATCGCTTCATCACGTGACTTGTACCATGCCTTCAGGCATCATCTATCAAATATTTCTCGTTACATTCGCGCTCCCTCACGCGCGAAATATGGAGCAGTATCGATGGCCATCAGCTCATAATCGTGCGTAGCGCATTTAGAACTATTACTTTTCATAGTTGGTTAGAAATAGACTATCATAAGTACAAGGGTTAGGGGTTAAGTGAGAGTATAGATAAAATGGAACGGAACGGTATATGAAACTACTACGTATATATAAAATTTACTGTTGGAAAAAGAGACAGAAATATTGTGTAACAAAAATATATGAATAACACTAAATAAATGGCCTCTCTCAAAATGTATGAATTACAACGTGTACACAAAATGTTTTCTAAAAAAGGTCTAACACTCTTTGTAACCTTGTCCAGGCATCATGAACACACTCGCCTAACAGTGAGCTCAACAAACTACTCTGACAGATACAGTGGTTCTCAATTGGTGCAATGAACTCTCTTTTTTTTTCAAATACCCGCGTAAATAGTTTATATTATGTGTCCCTTAATTATGGGTGTGCATTTCATTAACATCAAATTTGCCTGCAAATATCGTAAGCATCTTCACCAAAATAAATAAATATTTTACTCATTTATTACAGCAGGCACAGAGCCAATGTTGTGGAAGGCCTTTGCCCACCAGTGGACGTTTTTCGGTTGATTTATTAAAGTTTGAGAATGACTGAGCCTACTTTTAAATTAGTGAGCACTCTTAACTCAACGTTGTTTGCAAGTAGCGGGGTAATATTCATACACGGTTCAGGTAAAAATAGGGAGAATAAGATATTTTGCGTTAGTATTTTTACGCTGTCTATTGTCTGTGGTATCGTTTTTAGATTTCAAGGACAGCTGAAGAGTCCAATGGTAAGTAGATATCTTATTCAAGAGATTGTGACTTAATTTAGCGATTTTAGAAAACATTTAGTATTTTTGTTTGGATTGAATTTAGTACCAACATTACTTTATCATTTTATTTATTGAATTGCACGAAAACTACTGCATATTTCCTTTCAGCGAGGTCAGTAGGTCATATTCTTTGCAATGGTATTTTTAACACAATATATCCTACAAAATAATAATTCCAAAGGACAAGACAAAATATCCAATCTGGCACTGACCGTCAATTTCCAGAAACGCCCACATCCCTCAAAATGTCCACATCCCCGAACGGTCACCAGAACCGACTGTTTCCTCGAACGGCCACATTACTGAAGTTTCTCAGTAAGGCTATTCAAATTATATTTTTCCTTCAAAAAACATATAACAAACACCACTGCGATCATAAGATTGGCAAAATGAGTTTCAAAAGCATTCAGCTTGAAGTATTAACCCACAATTTAATAGGTTACGTATTAAAAAATCAAAACTTCATCGAGCAAATATCAAAACAACAACGAACAAATGAACAAATTTTAAAATATCAATGGTCATTTGACCAAAAGTTCAACTGACCAAAGTCTGGAATATCAACGTTTAAATTATCTATGACACTATAGGCCAAATTGTTCAAAGGTTAAAAGGAGTTTTGGTTCATTTATTAATTATCAACTGGTTTCAACAGCCAAACCAAAATTGCCTTATTACCTATATGTTACCGGCCAAACCCAATTTTGGGTCAAACGAGTTTTGCCTAGGCTAAACTGGGTTTAGGTAAGGTTAGGTTTGTTTAGGTTAATGTGTAACCTAACACGAAGGGTATGGCGAGCGATCTGGGCTCGCTACGCTCGCCCACATCGCTTCTGCCATACCCTTCGAACCTATACTATCCGAAGTAGGGGTGCCCTGAACTCCCGTGCTCGCTTCGCTCGCACCCTCCTGGTGAACTAATTTAGCCTAGGACATATGTAAACGTTTATAATTGCAAACTAACTAATTTATTAGACTGTGGAAGGTAAACAAAACACTGAAGAATATCACGATAATAAAACTAGGAATGATTTGGCACTTTAAATTTTGATCTAGCAACTTTTGGTCAGTCGTCCATTTGATGACACATACATTTGGATTATAAAATTTTGCTAAATAAAACATTTGGTCATTTAAATTTTGTTATTTCATTTGTTGTTCTTTTAAAATTTGCTCGATGAAGTTTTGATTTTCTAATATGCAACCATTTAATATGTTCCCCCGATCCCTTAGCAATATTTCACAACACTTTCCCCCCAAAATAAATAATAACCTAATATCCACCCGCCATAAATCCTCATTTGAAACTTGCTTCGGAAAAATTATTCGCTTAGTCTAGTGGAGGCGAAGGCTCGTCATGTCGAGCATAATTCCCGCCCAGACAACCCGAGGGGCTAACACGATTACTCCAGCGCATCCAGCTAAATAGAAACAGACGTACAGTGAGATACGATGCCAGAAACTGAAAATTATGAAGTTAACTTACCATTTTTAGGGTTCCGTACCTCAAAAGGAAAAAACGGAACCCTTATAGGATCACTTTGTTGTCCGTCTGTCCGTCCGTCCGTCTGTCAAGACCCTTTTTCTCAGGAACGCGTGGAGGTATGAAGCTGAAATTCGGAGATTCGCCCGTACAATGTACTGAGCAGTATGTAAGTTACTATAGTTTTTAGGGTTCCGTAGCCTAATGGCAAAAAAAGGAACCCTTATAGATTCGTCATGTCTGTCTGTCTGTCTATCTGTTTGTCCGTCCGTCCGTATGACACAGCCACTTTTTTCCAAAACTATAAGAGCTATACTGTTGACACTTGGTAAGTAGATGTATTTTGTGAACCGCATTAATATTTTCACAAAAAATTAGAAAGAAAACAATTTTGGGGGGTCCTCATACTTAGAAGTGAATTAAAAAAAAATATTTCATCAAACCCGTCAAATCCGTAAAATCAAATACGTGTGGGGTATCTATGGATTGGTCTTCAAAAATGATATTGAGGTTTCTAATATCATTTTTTTCTAAACTGAATAGTTTGCGTGAGAGACACTTCCAAAGTGGTAAAATGTGTGTCCTCCTCCTCTATATTCTAAAATAAGGGAACGATAAAACTAAAAAAAATATACCATGCAAACTTCTACCGAGAATTGGTTTGAACGAGATCTTGTAAGTAGTTTTTTTTTTAATACGTCATAAATCGTAAACCGCAATTTCCCTTTCACTAGTAATAAAACATCGATCAAAGTTACAACGAACTACAAGAACTGTTATATTATGTTACTTGCTGATACGGAACCCTTCATGGGCGAAGCCGACTCGAACTTGGCCGCTTTTTTAATTATCCCACGGGAGCTCTTTAATTTCCCGGGATGAAAAGTATCTAAGATGTTGACCGGGAATATAAGGTACCATCATACAAAATTTCATTTAAATCGGTCCAGTAGTTTCGGAGATTAGCCCGTACAAACAGACAAACAGAGAAACAAAAAATTTGAAAAAAAATGTTCTATATCACTTCTTACATCCCCCTGACTCGATTTTAAGCATTTTTTTTCTATGTACAGGTTTTCGACCTCTACAGTTTTATTATATAGATATAGATATACATGAACATATATGGCTTGTTAACGATAAAACAACAGAACATTCATTGGCTGAAAGAAAAAGCTTATTACAGTAAAGCATCAATTAATGTTAGTAAGAAATGTCTTACAGCTACAGACATTTTTAGAGCTACAATGATGAATGCTTGGACACTGGCCAAGAGCTATATGAATAGAATAAACCTAATTTATAGCTAAAATTTATGCAACTAATATTTAGCCTAGTAATACAAAAACTTCTAAATAAAATATCATTTTTTTAAAATCTAACGATTTATGTTTTATTAGTGTTAAAGCCACCATATACCATTACCATACCATTGCCGCGTATTCCATTTGTTGAAAACAGTAAAATCAACAGTGAATTTCTAGAACATTGCGATTCTGTAAGATCAATAGTATCTAGTATGATGTGACCCTTTTATTTCCATAACCATATTACTACACACGGCGCCATACAAATTGTACGAAACAAGTGACATCATAGATTTTGATGCAATATAATAATATCATCGTCAAGTTGAAAAAAAAGACATGTTCATTTTTTTTCGATGACCTAAGTGACGGACTAATTAGAATCGATTTTTTTTCCAGGTCACTTCCCTATTATATACATTTATTGTTGTGAACTGTTTGTCTTCTAATCTATTACCGTTGTGTAATAAAGTTATTCTAACTTACTATTCTATTCATCAAAATCTAAAAAAGCTAGTACCTACATAACGGGTGGATTATAATTCTGTACTTTGCGATCTCGGTACCGTAATTCCTATATAATAAAACTGTAGAAGTCGAAAATCTGTACATAGAAAAATATGCTAAAAACCGAGTCAGGGGGATGCAAGAGGTGAGATTTGAATGAAAGTTTGCATGTCCTTATATTATATGCATGGCCAACATCATAGATAGTTTTTACCGCGGGAAAATACCTCATTCCTACGGGAAACTGTGCACAGGAAAGTTAAAAAAGAACGCCGGCGTCCGCGGGCGGACTAGTATCTAATATTAAAGCTGACCAAAGTAATAAAAAAAACCTTCTCTGGGGGTTTATATTTTTATGTTTATGGCAACAATTTTCATTACAAAATTGGTTCCACAGAAATTCCGCAATACCTAATGGCGAAGTTTTTTACTTCTTTGGTCAGGCTTTAATTCTGATTATTATAACAACTAGCGGCCCGCCCCGGCTTCGCAATCATGTTTTTTGTTTTACTATTTTTTATTGATTTTTTTATTTATTTTTTATTTATAGACTCATAGCTTCCCTGTTAACTAACTATATCGAAGGTTGTTTTATTTGTGGAAGCAAAATAAATTGTTGTTCATCCCAAAACCTAAATTAATTTATTTATGTATCAAGTTTCACCAAAAATTCCCACCCGAACTACCATTTTCCCGTGGGAATTAGCTATTGTCCTGCGGTTACAGGTAGTCTGTTACCTTTCCCAAGGTCTATCCTATCTCTGTATCAAGTTTCATCAACACTTCTGGCCCATCCTACCACTTTTCCTGTGGGAATAACGGATTTTCCCGCAGTAAAAGTTAGCCTTTATCACCCCAGAATCTTTTATATTCCTGTACCAAGTTTCATCTAAATTTTCCGCCAGCGCTACTATTTTTCCAGTGGGGATGAAGTATTATTTTCCCGCGGGAAAGAAGTATTTTCCCGTAGTAAAAGGTATCTTTTATACATCCCCAGGGTCTATTCTATCTCTGTACAAAGTTTCATCAAAACTTTCCACTCGCGCTGCCATTTTTCCCATGGGAATAAAGAGTTTTCCCGCAGTAAAAGGTAGCCTATATTAATTTCCAAGGTCTATTCTATCATACCATACCCCAAGCTCATTGGTACTGATACCAAGTTTCCGCCCGCGCTTGCAGTCTTTCCCGTGGGAATAAGATATTTTCCCGCAGTAAAAAGTAGCCTATGTCTGTCCCCAAGGTCTATTCTATCTTCGTACCAAGTTTCATCAAAATCGGGTCAGTAGTTTCGGAGCCTATGCAATTATAAAGAATATTTTAGGTATTTTTTTTACACCTTGGGTTACATTATTAAAGTTTTAGTAAGGATCCCTAACATTTTTGAAAATAAAATATAGCCTAAGTTACTCAGGGTGAATGTAGCTTTCTAATGGTGAAAGATTTTTTTTAATCGGTTCAGTAGTTTTTGAGTTTATTCGTTACAAACATACACACATACACACACACAAAAATACAAATCTTTCCTCTTTATAATATTATAGAAATAGAAATAGAATTATAGAATATAGATATAGATGTCGCAGTCATCTGGTTAAATTAGCCAACTAACTGGATGCCTAGGCCGTTCATTGAATGCCGGCATCCAACTAAATAGCTGAAGTAAGACTAGCCAAGTTATTGAGTGCAACGTTTAACCAGATGACTGAATAACGTGAAGTCATTTAGTTAAATTGGATATTGTTTAGTTTGAGATTTTTGGTTAGGGTGACTATGATTACTTGACGTATTTTTTACGAATACTTACCATTAAGAAACTAAGTAAATAAGGTTTGATAAGATGTATGAAAGTATTATAAAAACAAAAAATAATATAAGGATAGTTTTATTTAAGAAAACACAAAAATTTTACTTTTCTAACGACTGGGGATTATCACTACTATTGATTTAATGAAAAATTTGATCACAATATTATTAATCTTTCGTAAGTTTGTATTTATTAAGAACTAAATAATTATTTATTTATTTACGCAGCTGAAATTGAAAAATTTAGATCTGCATAATAAATAGGTCACTCACGTTAATTAATTTCAAGTTTATATTATGAACAGATTCTTTTCGCTGCTAGTTTGAGTGGAACTCATGGTCACCCTACCTTTTCGGACATTGTTTCTAACATCCAATACTTTTTCAGCAATACGTGGTTTTGTTTGAGATCCTAAAATAAAAGACACTAAATATGCGACTTTATCTATAATCATTTCGCCCTAAGATGATTTCCCTGACAGTTCTCGTTTTCCGTGTCACGCATACAACTTCAAACTAATAAAAAATAAATTGGCAACAATATAGAAAAATGATTGGCTAAAAAAATTGTCTCTTCGAAAATTACTAAGTGAATGATTGTTATTGTTATTGTTATTATTAACTGCTGATAATTTAGGTAAATGAAATAAACAATATTATATTTATATCTTAGAAATGTCTGATACGTGGAACGGAACTCAATAGAGCTTGACACTATTGAACTATGGAATCGACAAAAAATAGGAGCGGCCATCTTGTGATCGCCTCATTTGCGTCGTACGAGTGCGTCTGCCTTGTATGCAGTTTGTTTGCGTTACGCCTGCTTTGTTATTTGCTTGTTTTGACTTTTGCTACTGTTTTTGTTGAGTTTTATCGGTATATCAGATTTATTTTTCTTAGCAGTCTGAGTCGATATTCAAAAACAATCGATTAAATTTCGTTTGGTTACATCACTATCATTGTCAGTTATGAACTGTCAGGCAAATCATCTTATAATGAAAAGGGTATAACAAAGTAGTACATAACATTCACGATTTACTCAGAGCAAGGAAAATCGCGCTTCGGTTTACGATAATGACGCCATATTTGTTTTGGTGACTACTAGCGCCGCAGTGGTAAAAAACTGAACTAAATTTGAATCACTTGACTGAGCCTTGATCAGTCATCTTGAAAGGGCTGACTTTCAATACGTCAAGTTGTTAAACGTTGAGTGCTTCTAGTTCAGTTAACTATCGGCCTAGGAATCCAATTGGGTGCCGGAGTCTAATGAACGGCCTAGGCGTTCAGTTAGTTGGCTAATTTAACCAGATGACTGCGAGCGACATAGATATAGATAACATAACGCTTTCTAGAATTTGAAAAGCGTATTACAAAAATTTCAAAAGAGTCGTGTACATTCACAATAGATGGGGCTCGTTAAACAAAAATTCGGGGTGGTTAAACACAGCCGCATACAGACATCGCGAGGCGTGCGTTGCGAATGGTTCGTCTCGCATGCCTCGGGCTGTGTGGACGTGTGTGCTCACAGTGAGCATTCGCGCCATACGATCGTTGCGAACGTCGCCTCAGTACGAGCCGTGCGCTCCGTGTGGACGGACAGGTGTTGTTTGCGTTGTGCGCTCATGCGTCATGGAGGCGAACGAAGAACACCGTGCGTGGTGGTTTGCGTGCTCAGATTGAGCATGTGTCGTTCGGGACGCACGCATAAATGTACCCTCGTATGCCTCAGGTTGAGGCATGCGAGACGAACCATTCGCGGCGCACGCCTCGCGATGTCTGTTTGCGGCTAGACACACCGTTAGCGAGTTTTAAAATACATACAACGCCATCTGTTGTCAGATTGAAGCAAATCTTAAACATTCTCTTCACATAACAGAGATTCTCGGTTCGCTATCCGGAGGGGTAAAATCAAACAAAATACTTTCCCTAGCTTGTATAATTCGGACATTGCAATGTGAACTACTTGATCGTGCGAAAAGAAAGATGATTCCTTGCTTCGGACGGCACGTAAATCCTTTGGTCTTAGCTACTACTGGTGTACCACTAGTGGAACCTAGCGGTGGAACCAACAGTCCGAAACGGTCGTTACATGGGTCACGTTAGCTTGCTCAGGCGGTTATAGGAATAACTCTCAAATCATTCTTTCTTTCCTGTAACTCCGACACCAGAGATTGTAAGCTCGGTAGTTCTTAAGGGTAACCTTAAGAAGATAATAATATGGAGACAGTTAAATTTTTACCGACTTCAAGAAAACGGAGGTTCTCAATTTTACACGCATGTATGTCGCTCATTCTTTCACTATTATAAAATAAATAGAACCTTTTTTTTTACTTTTGGACACATTCAATTGATAAGTTAAATAAAGTTACATTTAATAGCGAGTTAAGCAAGCAATATGTGTGGTCTTTTGTAGAGAAGAGCTCGCCGAAGAAAACTCCAACAGCGTTGCTTTTAATAATTTTATATTTTTTTAACTTTATTTAATATTACACTTTTTTTTGTTTTTAATACAATAAATTAAATTAATAGTATAATTTATACTTGCAATTGTTGGCGCTTGGTGAAACTCCATTATACTTCTAGTTTTAAAAAACAAATTTTTCCATTGTATATTGTATTTCAATTAAGATGACTAGTTATTGTTTTTTTAAATTACTGTAATTGAAAAGCGGCCAAGTGATAGTCGGAGTCGCCCATGAAGGGTTCCGCAGCAGCAGGTAACGGTTTTAAAAAAAAACTACTAACTAGATCTCGTTCAAACCGATTTTCGTTGGAAGTTTTCATGGTAATGCACATCATATATTTTATTTAGTTTTATTATTCACTTATTTTATAAGTAACGGGGGGTTACACACATTTTACCACTTTGGAAGAATCTCTCACGCAAACTATTCAGTTTTGAAAAAAATGATATTAGAAACCTCAATATCATTTTTGAAGACCTATCCATAGATACCCCACACGTATGGGTTTAATAAAAAAGTTAAGTTTTTTAGTTTCTGTTCTAAGTATGGGGACCCCCAAAATTTATTGTTTTTTTTCTATTTCTGTATGAAAATCTTAATCACAGAGTACACCTTCTTACCAAGTTTCAACAGTATAGCTATTATAGTTTCGGAATAAAGTGGCTGTGACATACGGACGGACAGACAGACAGACATGACGAATCTATAAGGGTTCCGTTTTTTGCCATTTGGCTACGGAATCCTAAAAAGTGTGTTATGTATGATGAAAACCAGATTAGACCCCTGATGATGCTTATGTGAGCGAAACCGGTCGGATTTTTCCCCAATAAATTGTATGTGAAACAAGTACATGTGTTTTATAAAACTACAAGTTAAACTAATAGCCTGATACATGGTCCAAGAAAACAAGGTCTAACCGTTAGACCACGTGACTGACACGAGCTTACGTCATTTTGCACTGTTCATCCTTGCCTATTACACGCATTCGACAAGGATGAATAGGCTCGTGTCAGTCACGTGGTCTAATGGGAAGACCTTGTTTTCTTAGACCATGGCCTGATATGACTGCATTTATGTACGCGCCAGTACATTGCCGGATTTAAACAAAAAAGAAAACGTGCGAATCCTTTGATTGCGAATCATTCTAATCTCGTCCTGTCCTCCTGTTCGTATACTGGCATGGCATTGGCAGCGATGTTATTTACGTCACTATAATGAATTGGTCGCATCCGTCCCATCAATGGTCACAACCCCATATTTCGCCAAAGCCAATCGACCCACCATCAACAACATACGTTTCGCAAGGATGCCACCAAAAAGAATAAAATAATATTTTATTGTTTGCCTTTATTTTAACAAAAAAATATTACAAAGATATTTAGAAACTCCATGTTCAAAGTTCAAAGTAGTTATTTTTAACTTAAGGATACTTGTATTTAGATCGCTTAGTTAAGTCAGTTACAAATTCTTTTGTGGCCGCTCCTGTTTTTTGAAGTTGGTAAAAATAGGAGATAGCGTAGAAAGTTCACACTGACGTTCAACAATAACCAAAAATAAAGTATACATACATACAGCTCACACTATATACAACTTTACCAATATTATAAAGAGGACAGATTTGATTGTTTGTTTGTATGCATAGAATAGGCTCCAATTTTGATGAAACCTGGTCTAAGAATAGACCTTGGGGATGAACGTTGGGTACCTTTTCCCGCCAGAAAATCCTCATGCTCACGGGAAAAACTGTAAAGGCAGGTAGGCGGAAAACTAGTATGTAACACAAATAGACCAAACGGTACCAACCCTGAACCGAAGATAATAATTCCGAACCCCTCTGTCTTCAGAACATAATAACATACCAATTTCCATTGGCCGGGCGTCTTCGCGAGCATAAATCCAGCTACGACAAGACGGACAGCAATTTATAGCCTTCGCTGTACCAGGACCCGCCTTTAGCAGTTATTTATTTAGAAATAAACTATAGGAATGCGCTTCACATCATAGGATACAATTCGGGTTAAAAGTTTTGTGTTACACAAAAAAGTTAAACATTGGGCTTAATTCTGGCGTGGCCGCTAAAATCTCCAAAATTTTAGTTGTTGGTCTCTTTCATTCTTAAGGGAATCGCAAAGGATGGGAGATGAATGAATTCAATTTTATTTTATTTATTTTTTATTATTATTATTTTTTTTTTTTATTTGCTATGGGTTTGCGTTTGACCACAGGCTCACTTGGTGGAAAGTAACGACGTGGCCGATGATGGAACACGCTTACCCAGAAAATGCCTATTCACTCTCGACTTGAATACACCTAGGTTATACGATTCCGGAAAAACAGATGGAGGGAGAGAATTCCATTCTCTGGCCGTACGCACCAAAAAGGAGGACGCAAAGCGTTTGGTGCGGACCAAGGGGAATTCGACAACATGTGGGTGGTATTTCGCACGGCGCCGCGTATTCCGGTAACCGAATGTGGTTGGAGGGATAAGTTCGTGGAGTGCCTGAGAACACTCCCCATGATACACCTTATAAAAAACCGAGAGGCTGGCGACTTTGCGTCGATGCTCCAAGCTTTGAAGCTTGGCGTTAGCAAGTTGGTCATCGCCAATGAGTCTCCGAGCTCTACGGTCCACCGATTCAAGGGCATCAAGTTGATACTTTGCAGAGCCATCCCATAGGTGGCAGCAGTACTCCATGCAAGAACGAACTTGTGCTTGGTAAAACCGGAGCATCTGTTCTGGAGTAAAGTACCGCCGGACTCTAAAAAGGATGCCAAGTTTTTTAGCGGCAACTTTTGCTTTGGCCTCGATGGACTCCCCAAAGCCAATGTTTGAGGAGAGCTTCATTCCAAGGAGCTCCAGGTGTTTAGACATCGGCAAAGGTGTATCATGGAAGGTGGGAGTCAAGTTGAAAGGACTCTTTTTAGCAGAGAAAAGACACGCCTGCGTTTTGTTGGCATTGAATCCCACTCCCATTGAATTGAATTTTAAATATGAGTCAGCGCAGCTGTCAAATTCAGCTTAATTTAAGTGGAATGTTTTGACATGCCTCCCACTACACACTACACGTAAAATCGATGTTGACGTCTCTAAATTAAAGTTGACA
This sequence comes from Teleiodes luculella, assembly GCA_948473455.1. NCBI lineage: Eukaryota > Metazoa > Arthropoda > Insecta > Lepidoptera > Gelechiidae > Teleiodes > Teleiodes luculella. The sequence continues at coordinate 14,829,778 of OX419595.1, forward strand.
ATCACCTGGCCCTATTCTTTTTTTAAAACGTGAATGGGACATATGATTTTTAAATTTAAGTAAGAGCGTAATGTGTAGAATCGGGCCCATTGTCACCGCTGCTTGTTTAAAAAAAATCAATTCAATTCAAATAAATATACCTTATTGCACGTAAAATAATACATCACAAGTAAAGGCAATTAGGCAGCCATCGCTTTGAGCGATTTACTCCAGACAACCTTTGAATCTGGTATGAAAAATCTCTTAATAGACTTTTTAGACACGTGCTTTATGGATTAACATTATATTAGAATAGAATAGAAATAACTTTATTTGTTTGTATTCAAAAGATTTTGCGTGAAAAAGTCACATACATCCATACATCCAGCCACACAAACTTTCGCGTTTATAAGAATAAGTATTAATAAATATAGTTGTAGGATAGGATATTCTATTATTAAGACTTTTTAAGTAGATCTAAGTCTAAGTAAGTAATTAACCGCCGAAAAAATGAAAGAGATTCTCAAGTCGACGCATATTTTTTGTGTATTGACACCACGCAGAACTTTTTACAGAGTAGGTATTTAAGTTTTTATCATTCTTTTTTTGTTGGAAAGGGATCGGAGTATATTGGATACTCCGAATTTGGTGCGATATGAATTTAAAAAAGTAAATCAGTTGATGACTAAATGTCGATTTTTCCCTGTAATTGTAAAAGGTAGCCTATGTCCTTCATCAAGGTCTATTCTATCTCTGTACCTACCAAGTTTCATCAAAACCAGTTTAGTGGTTTATGGGTAAGAGCGTAACAAACAGACAGACAAAAAGAGCTTTTTGCTTTTCAGGCTCTTCAGCGGTATAATATTGTGATAAAAAGGTTTTTATACCAAAATCCTTTTTGACGCTACAATCTATGCTGAATAGTCATGGTAATTACAAGTTCCTGATATATCGTTTTGACTTGAAACTTTGCAGGGTTATACTTGACAATAAATAAACGAACACGTGTTTCGGGATTTTTCTGACAAACAACTCTTAAGGGTTAAAACGGGCACGGAAATCAGACGCATTACCTATGTATTAAAGCGTGCGAAGCCGCGGGGCAGACGCTAATATTATATATTTACAGGATTCGTTTCTCTGTTGTTTTGTTTAGCAACTGTATTAGGAAAAACAATTTGTCTTCCTCTATTTCTGTCCAACCCGCCTACCAAGCGATCAAAGCCACTGCTTCTTCTTTTCATGTTGGTTGTAAGGTCATCGACCGACCTCTTTAATTAATCTTGAGAGGCTTTATAACCCAGCAACAGTATTAATAAAAAAAATATTGTTCCACTCGATTATTCCTTGTAAAGCAATGTTGTAAAGCAATATCCGTATTTTTGACAAAATTAAATTCCTCTTTTTGTTTCTCAAAATATCTTTCATCCACATAGTATTTATAATAAACTAGCTTCCCGCCGCGGCTCCGCCCGCGTTAATAGTTTTTCCCGTGGGAATGAGGTATTTTCCCGCGGTAAAAGTTCGGCTATATTCTTCCGCAAAGTCTATTCTTTCTTTGTGCCAACTCCGCCCGCTTTAAACTTTTTTACCATGGGAATGAGAAATTTTCCCGCGGTAAAATGTAGCCTATGTTCTTTCCCAAGGTCTATTCTATCTTTGTTCCAGGTTTCACCAAAATCGGTTCAGTAGTTTCGGAGTCTATTCAATTATAAGAATTATTTTAGGTATTTTTTTACACCTTGGGTTACATTATTGAAGTTTTAGAACGGACCCCTAATTTTTTTTAAATAAAATATAGCCTATGTTACTCAGGGTGAATGTAGCTTTCCAACAGTGAAAGAATTTTTGAAATCGGTTCAGTAGTTTCGGAGCCTACAAAGAAACAAAAAAACAAACAAACAATCAAACCTTTCCTCTTTATAATAATATTAGTATAGATAATAGGTACCTCGCCTTTGTATGATTCATTTCATACCGTCACAATAAACTGTGTGTGACCGTAGTACGTGTATCGAATATCAATTCTAATCTAGGGATGTGAAAAAAAAATCGATTTTTACTATAATCGATTATTCTAAAATATAAATCGATTTTTTACTGTCGATTTTTTAAAACAAAATAATCGATTTAAAAAAAATCGATTATAGAAATCACACACAAAAATCGATTTTCCATGCCACCTATACCAAAGCACTTGAATTTGGTCGGTGGTTGATTAGTTGTGTTTGTGTCGCATTTGGTGAAAGTATTATAGTATTACATATCTACACAGATAACGTTCCACTATTAATCTATATCCAATTTACCTTCTTCTTCATATTTAAGAGTCTCGCTCTTGTCGGTGGAGTCTACGCCACTCTGTTCTGTCTTCCGTCCTCTTTTTGATCTCCTGATACGACACGACATCTATTCCTTCCTTAATTTGGTCCATATATGTCCTTCTAGGTCGTCCTCTCTTCCTTTTCCCTTCTATCTTTCCTTCAATGATGTTTCTGACAAAGTCGTCGTGTCGTATCAAGTGACCCAGCATCTTCCCTCTTCTATCTGCAATGATCCCCAGAATAGTCCTTTTCTCATTCACCAGTTGTAAGACATCTTCGTTGCTTTTCCTTTCCGTCCAGCTGATTTTCTCCATTCTTCGCCAACACCACATCTCAAAGGCCTGCAATCTTTCCCTGTCACGTTGTGTCATTATCCACGTTTCACTTCCGTACAGCGCAATGCTCCAGATATACACCTTGATGAGACGTTTACGGATCTTCCTCGAGATTCTGGCTTTGAAGAGGTGTTTTTTGCCGTTAAAAGCTTTCTTTGCCATTGCTATTCTGGTAACTATATCAGGTGTACATCTCGAGTCATTGGTAATCAAACTACCTAAATATCTGAACTGTTTCACTTGCTCTATTGGGTTTGAATTTAATGCTATTGGTTCATGTTTAAGTGTAATTTTAGATGTTATTAAAGTTTTGGTTTTATTAATATTGATTTTTAATCCAAAGTCTCGGAAGGTGTTTTCCATGTCGGTAACTAATTCCTCCAACTGTTTTGAACTTTCCGCAAGTGCTGCTATATCGTCCGCAAAACGTATAAATTGAACTTTTTTTCCGTTAAACTTAATTCCCCCTTTTCCTGACTCTATTATTTTTCTGATTGCACACTCTATGAAAATGTTGAATATTAGAGGTGAAAGTGGACAACCCTGTCTTACTCCTTGTCTGATCTTCGCTTTTCCTCTCTCTTCCCCGATTTCTACTATAGTTTCTTGTTTTATATATAACTCATAAATGGTCTTTCTGTCTCTATAATCTAATCCTGCCTGTTTTAAAATTTCCATCATTTGTTTCCAGTTAATTTTGTCGAATGCTTTTTCTAAATCTATAAATGCAATGTGTGTGTCTAAATCTAATTCCATCCTTCTATCGATTGCAAGTCTTAAAGCTAGTATGGCTTCTCTTGTGCCTTTATTTTGACGAAAACCGTATTGATCAGGCCCCAGATAATTTTCCGTGAGAGGTCTTATTCTATTTTGTATTATTTTGAGTAAAATTTTGCTGGCTTGAGATATTAAACTGAGAGTTCTGTGTTCTTCACATTTTAAAGTGTTGGCTTTTTTTGGCAAGGTTACAGTTTTGCTTACTTTGAAATCTGTAGGGATATTTCCAGTATTATACATTAGTTGAATAAGTTCAAATAGTTCATCTTTAATAGTTTCACAGTTAGCATATTTAATCATTTCTATAAAAATACCATCTATACCCGCAGCTTTGCCGTTTTGAATGCTGTTGATTGCTTTATCAAACTCTTCTCTCATTATATCTGGACCCAAATCATCACATTCTATCATTTCCTCACTCTCTATATCATCCGATGATAACCCTTCACCCTTATATAGTTCTTCCAAGTATCTTATCCATCTCTCGACTATTTCTCTTTGATCTATTAACAATTTGTCTTCTTCATCAAGAATAGCTGCGCTTTTAGTTTTGTGTTTCTTTTCCAATTGCCTAATTATATTGTAAGCTGAATCTATTTTTCCTTTACCCATTAAATACTCTATTTTGTCACAACTATCTAACATATGTTTTTCCTTTTCTTTTCTGCTTATACAAGTAATCCTGTTTGTCAGTCTTTTATATTTCTTAATGCTAAGGTCATCTGTTTTATTTCTGAGTGTTCTTCTTTCTATCATTATGTCCATTATATCTTGGGTTAACCATTGCTTTCGTGGTATAACCTTTTCTTTCTCTAAACATTCCTCTGCAGTTGTGCGTATAATATCTCTCAACTTGTTCCACCTTTCTTCGATACTTAAATTATTTATACCCTCCTCTTTTAAGCTATTTTTAAACTGTTCTAACTTATGTCCTATCTTATTGCTATATTGCACTTTACTATTGCTATTTAAATCCTTAAGTTTACTGAGATCAATATTCTTTGGTTTCTTTTTCTTTCTACTTTTCTGTATATCTATATTATGGAAGCTGATAAGTAAGTTGTGGTCTGAGTTTAGATCTGCACCGGGAAGCGTTTTGCAATTGGTGGTATTTTTGCTATATTTGTTCCTTACCAAAATAAAATCTATTTGATATCTGGCAAGATCTCCTGGCATTTTCCACGTGTACAGTCTTCTCTTAGGTTGATTGAATATTGTGTTAGTTACTACAAGATTATTTTCTTTGCAGAATTGAATCAACCTTTCTCCTCTCTTGTTTTTGTTTCCCAGTCCAAATTTTCCAACTATGTTATCTACTACCAATTTACCTACTTTATACTAAACTAGACTTATTTACCTTTGAAATGATACCAAAATAGACTATTTTTGTAAAATATTTCCTGGTAAAAAAAATATTTAGAAATTATCATTTTTTATCACCCGTAATGGCCGCTACCGATATTTTTAAGAGAAATTATTGTTTTTAAGTTCCCATCCAGATAAATTATGGAGCTAAATTTGCTTGTACTTTAAAGTACTTCTTTACCGGATAGGTTGTTTTTTTGTATTATTATTAAAAATATATAGTTACAATATATTATTATATGGCAGTTTTTTATTTCATAGGGTTAACAAACGCAAGAAAAAGACAATTCACAAATTTTCATATAAATATATAAAAAAAATCGATTTTGAAAAAAATCGATTATTTTGAAAAGAAAAATCGATTTTTTATTAATCGATTATATTATCACGCAATATAATCGATTATTTAAAAATCGATTTTTTGTTGCTTAGGTCACATCCCTATTCTAATCATAACAACAAACAAACTATAACAAAACACTTTCTAGAATTAGAAAAGCGTTTTCCAAAAATAAATGTTATGGGATTACCTCGCAGGATTTCCAGCACTAATGCCGAAAGAAAACTAAAATCGGGGTCATCAAACATGGAAGACATACCGTTAGCGAGTTTTAAAATACATGCAACGCCATCTGTTGTCAGACTTAAGAAAATTAAAAACATTCTGTTCACATTGCGGAGGTTTTAGGTTCGAATTCCGTTGGGGCTAAATCGGACCAAATACTTTCCTATTTTTAATTTAGTTCGGATATTACAAGCTTATACGTGTTTCCCCGAAAACAAAAATCATTCTGTGCTTCGGAAGGCACGTAATTCCTTTGATCCTGACTACTTTTTACGGATTTAGTCGTACATGATAGTCCTATAACTCTGACAGCAGGGTTAGTGAGCTCTGTAAAACTAGAGAACTGTTAGGTTTAAAGTGAGTCTGTGATAAAATACTTGCATCTGACTAAACACATCTAAAGAAAATTTGCATGCTTCAATCACAAACTTTCTTACCATACCATATTTTACTTAGAACAAATCGGAACATAAAAGTTATTGGTAACTTTGTTATTGGTATAATAACACGGAAAGGACACTCGACTGGGTCACGGCGTGAAGTTAGCCACTTACTATTCCAAATACGAACCTTGCGGGACGGTTTCAATATACTCGACAAAAAGTTTTTAAGCTACTTTTTGCTGACATAAAGTCTGCCGCGAAGTTGGTGCGTTTGATAAACATAGGTCTAGTAAGTATGTATGTGGAGATGTTTTACATACGGCTCAACATCTATTAGATCTCTACAGACCTAGAGCCAAACCCGATTTCAGGCCAATAGGATAAGGTTAGGTTAGAGTTAAAGACGAAATAACCACTACACGAACAATGCGCAATGGGTCGTTTATGATCTGATTATCAGGCGCGGCCCCGTAGCCTAGTCGGTAGAATTTTCGAATCCCGCCTAAGGCAAACATTCGTGCGATGAGCACTCCTTGTGTCTAGATGTTGTATATTTATACATGTATGTATATCAGTTGTCTGACATGACACCCATAGTACAAGCTCTGCCTAGTTTGGGGTCAGATGGCCGTGTGTGAGGTGTCCCACATATTTTAACTGGATTAGATTCTTTATACATACAAAAGTAGGTATTTTTTGGTTAAGATTTAGCTATCTCCTTTTGTATGGAAACGCAGAGGTTTACACACAACTAGCGACCCGCCCCGGCTCCGCACGGGAAAATGGTTATTGTGGCTTATCCTTAAGTATATTACGCATGTATTATACATATAAACCTTCCTCTTGAATCACTCTATCTATTAAAAAAAACCGCATCAAAATCCGTTGCGTAGTTTTAAAGATTTAAGCGCACAAAGGGACATAGGGACATAGGGACATAGGGACATAGGGACATAGGGACGGAGAAAGCGACTTTGTTTTATAATATGTAGTGATAGTGATACTTTTTCAAGGCACGCAAATCTTTTATTATCATTATTGAAGTCCATGGCAACCATAGATCTCCAAACCTAAAGATGGCGACCCATTCAGTGTCAGCACGACGATGGCCCCCACTAAATCACAGTAAACTATTCGAGGACGTGAGTAACTTCTGCTCGACTGGGCTGGGAGTTGGGACGATGTAAAGGGACATTAAGATAATAATACTACGGTACTGAAAGATAGACATGTATTCACTTGTAACGAGGTTCTTTGCAGCTCTCTCACCTTCCATTTCTTTCTCGTCTAAATTCAAACATTCAATTTTGGAATCCCTTCATCATCATACGTCATCCTCGTCCATTTTCCTTCAGTTTCTCCCTTGACTCCCGTTTGGCAGTGTTTCCTAATTTTTTCTTTATTTATAAAATCCTATTGTGTATAGTTCGTTGAGTCTATACTTGATTCATGTGTGTCAAAAATGTACTATAAAACAGTTCGGCCAAACCAGTTCAGCGTTCTTATTTTACTGGGGTGCGTGGAATTCTTTTAAACGGCTCCTGTCGTCTCGCCAAGGTGTTGGTGAGCCGCAAACGTGTTATGCCTACTCTACACATAGACAGATGTATCGGCAGATGTCATCGGCAGACGCAACTGCCTATGTGTAGAGCGGGTGATCTGGGCATCTGTGGTAGGTATTTGACGTCTGCAGCAGATCCATACGGCCATCTCCCGTTCGTTGTCGGTTTTTGTGGCACGGATCAAAGAGATTCAGCCCGAGCGCTCGGCGGTGTGTCTACACATAGGACGACGCATCAGTGTTCATATAATTACCTACTTTTATTCATCATTTCTTTTTAACTGGTAAAAATTATTAAAATAACATAACCATTTGCATGCGTGCGCACGTCTTGCATCCGCCGAAAACCAATAAAGACTGATGAACCGACAAATGTGTGGTCACTCCTGGAGATTTATCGGCGGAACAATGCGCCGACGTCTGGCGATGCATCTGACTATGTGTAGAGCAGGCATTACACTTAAACTAGTATTATACCAGGCGCATTATCACGCCAAATAATAATAGTCGAAATAATGAAATAATGATGATTATTATTTATGCGGCTGCGGGTGGTTATTATTTTTTATGTATTTTATTTTCAGGATAAGGGGCGAACCGGTACGAGTATAATAAACTTTAGGCGAGTCAAATAAATATCTTATCAATACTAAAAGAAACTACTTAATTACAGATAATAATTTCCGCCCACATTTAACAGTTTTTCCCGTGGGAATGAGGCATTTTCCCGTGGTAAAGGTAGCCTATGTTACTCAAGGTGAATGTAGCTTTATAATGGTGAAAGATTTTTTAAAATCAGTTCAGATTATTAGTATGATAATAATATAAATAATCACTAGTCAAATGTATCTCAGATAAATCGCAGTATGAAAATATTATAAATAAAAACCCTTGAAATATTTCTTAGTTCTACCCGACTTAGATAGCAAAGGAGGGTAGTGTAGACATAACGAATCGTTCCAAATAAAACAAGTTTATTTTATGGTTTTTAAAGCCGCTTTTTACATCTGGCATAAAAGACTCTAAGCTTAACCTTCTCGCTCCCCTAGTTCACAACTTAGCACAGCAATAGATTTCCTCGAAGATCTAGATAAACTTAGTACGGTCGACTACTATTCTGTTATACCCCGAGAAATTCTTATCTCTTGTAATAGAGAATATTCAGGTATACTTTTATCTTTTGTCGCTGTTCCTGCACGTGATGTTTGGGAGCTAGACCAGGAAAGCCTTTAAGAACTAAGGCCATTCAAAAGATTTCCTCGTTTTAGATGTCGATTTAAAACGAGTATTTCATGGAATTTAAAATACGGTGGAATCGTAAAAATAGAAGAGATTTTCGATTCCATACCAGAGTTAGCCTAAACATACCGCATTTCGTTGTAAATTTTCATGTCTCAAGAATTTTAGAATAAATGTTTGAAAGTAAATCGGTATCAAAAAATACAAATTTTAAATCTCAGTTTCTCTTTACATTAAGTTATAATATAAATTTGTAATATGTGTTAAATTGTATATATTGTATTGTTGTTGTATTTTATTTTATACAATATCCAAGTAGGTGCCTAGGGGTATTAGTGGGGTTCATTTACGACCAAAAGTGCTCTAGAACTTCAGTTAGTAGTACTGCGCGAACCGGACTATATTATAGTATTTCAGAGCTTTAGGTGCACTGACATATATTATTTATAATTTTCAGTACCTAGCGTATAGAATAGAATAGCCTATCTTCAGCACTAGACATCTCTCTGAAATGTCTTTCTAATTTTCGAATCATGATTATAAAACAAGCATAATATGTAGTCGTTTTACTCCATTCACAGGATTCTGCCCTTGACCTTAATAGATAAGTACTTACTCTCGATGGAGCCCATAGGAAAACGCGACAAAAATACACGACAAATATTCCCTATCCCTCCTCAGGGAGCGACCAGGGGAATGAAATCACATTCCAACAACAATGGCAAAACGGCGTAACCTAATCATTGACTTCCTCACGACTTTCAATGGTCTCACAGGTGAAGTACATGTGTTTGCTGTACACAGTAAGTACCAGTTTCATCGATTTTTTTTTGTTTAAAGAACAAAGACAAAGTTTTCGTCACAGCCCGATGGTAATGGATGGATGTTGGTGCATGGATGGTATAGTTAATGGATGGTGGATATTGCAGCCATCTAATGAAATATTTTTCTAAACATTTGTACCAACTCATTTTTGTAAGCAAGCTTTTAAATATGACTAAATTCGTAGTCTTGTAGAATAGTTGTTAAAGCGACGTTCTCACGTCGCAAGGTAAGGTATTAACATCTTTCTTAATACTATGATTCGGCATCATCAGCCGAAAACGTCCACTGCTGGACAAAGGCCTCCCCCAAGAATCTCCACAATGATTCGGCATACAATTGTAGATCTAGACAAATAATTTTCAGGTGCCTGAAACCACCGGGCCGCGACATATTCAGTTGAAACATAGATAAAAAGGTTCGTCGTCGTTTATCAGCTACTTACGAGTAGTTTACTACTTCATTAAGAGTTTAGAGCCTACCCTGAATGTATGGTGATCAGACCTTAGTCAACCATGTTAGTAGGGGTTGGTCAACGTTCACAACCTATAAACTTTGCAAGTGTGTGCATGTTATCTCACGGTATTTTCCTTCAGCGTAATACATAAAATGTAAATTAAATAACATTAAATAAAAAAAATAAAAAACCTCCGCCACAAAACCGTTACTTAGATCCTTTCAACAACTAGAAAATAGCTGATAATCTTCAAATGGCTGAAGACATTTTTTTGGATCATAGCTAAGAACACTCTCAATTGTGACACCTTGTAAACAAAAAAACTAGATCAAAATCGGGGCATCCGTTTAGGTGCTACTGTGGTGTGCATGTGTCCTTCATTCACGCCGTTTCATGCTGGCAGCCTCTTTTTCGTATAAAGATGTAAAGTAATATCAGTTTGAATTTGGTTGATGTTGGGAGATGGCCGTAGCCCGCGCTACGACCCGGACGCCATTTTCATGCTTCAAAAAGCAAATGTAAAATATTTCGTATTACTAATATAATAAACGTGTGATTGTTTTCCCTATATACGTATTTTATTCAGCTTCCACCCTTAGGGCGCGACTTAGGGATCAGCCTCCACCTTTAGGGCGCGACTTGGTGGAGGCTTGTGTTCGATTTAGTGCCTCTCGCAAAGCAAGAAGAAAGAAGCGGCAGAGCTGCTTATTATCTGATGCCCCCACTACCACGATGATGATGAAGAAGAAAAATGAAGATGAAGGCTTCCAGGATGGCAGCCAAAACAAGATGACATGTCCCGCACGATGTGGATGTTGATTTTGCAGCGTTGCTGACGAATGAGGATATTTGTGTTCTCCAAAGGATGTGTCATAAAGATAAGTGCTAATTTTTAAGCTTCGTGTGATTTGCTACGAAAGGCAAATGTGTCGATGTTTTTCCCGATGCGATATTTGAAGAGTGCGAAGTGGAGTGACGACTGAAGAGTCGCCGTTTTTACCTACCTAGCTTGTAGAATTAGTGTAGACAATGTATTAATGTGTATATAATTTAGCTAATTTTCCCTTATTTTTAATTCAATTTCTTATTATTTTCGTAATTTGACGTAGTCATGGTGATAGGTTCGTTGCTCGGCAAATAGTATTTTTGTTTGTGTCATGAACAAAATGACTCGTGACAATTTTGACGGAACTATGTCAAACAATATATGAATTTTTGATTAATTTTCACGCTAAAATTTATAAAATATAGTAAATATAGGTTAGTTTCAATTCTTTATTGTCTTGTTAGGTTTGGTTAGGATGTACGAGTGTTTTCCTGTATTAATGCTTTAAAATGTTTCAGATTAACAAAAAAAAAAAAACCGAAAACTGATGACGAATTTATTATGATGATCATTTCTGATGTGATGACCCTTCGAGAAAGCTGGACGACTTAAATCTAGATGACCACACGGTATGAAGAAAGAAAAACGTGCGCGTTTAACTAGAATTTGGGTAGTTTTTTTTGGGGTTAATTGGGATAATGCTTAGTTAGGTGTGTTCCGTGACGGAATATTTACTGTCACTCCACATCAAGCACATAGTGCTGTGGAGGAACTTTGGTTGGGTTCATGACTTTGAGTACTCTCGTTGCCGGTACCACAGCTAGGTGAATTCCCATTAATCTTTTTAGAGGATAGGTTGGAGCTGAAGAAAGAAAATAGCTCCCATTCCCATGTCTTGCCCAAAGCTAGGTTTTGATATTTGTGATAGCCGTGCGTTTACTATTTTATTTTATTATTTTCTAGTCATTTTGAAGTTCATTGGTCGTCCAACTTTTTCAAATTTATTTCTTTAACTTTTCTTTATTGATTATTTGGTGACTATTGAATTATTAATAACTAGTTGATATTATTTTATTCATAGTATCCGACACAGATAGGTTTAGTAAACTTTTTCAAAATTTTATTGAATGTCTATTTGGATTAACTGTAGACAGACATGCTTAGCTGTGTTGATTCTTTTTTGATGGTTTTTGATCAACTTGGTTGGATAACAATAAAACACCAACTAGCTGGTAGCAGCAGTCAGTTTTTGACATGTCTGTGACTTTGTGATGTTTTGTCCATCCTTAGGCAGGTAGCTTACCTTAGGACGGACATTTGTAACGAAATATCATAAAAAAAATATATTTTTGCAATGGTATTGCGAATATATATTTTTTTTAGCTGTACCGGGCGGGATGTGGTGTGCATGTGTCCTTCATGCACGCCGTTTCATGCTGGCAGCCTCTTTTTCGTTTGAGGCTTTATAAAGATGTAAAGTAATATCAGTTTGAATTTGGTTGATGTTGGGAGATGGCCGTAGCCCGCGCTACGAGCCGGACGCCATTTTCATGCTTCAAAAAGCAAATGTAAAATATTTCGTATTACTAATATAATAAACGTGTGATTGTTTTCCCTATATACGTATTTCATTCAGCTTCCACCCTTAGGGCGCGACTTAGGGATCAGCCTCCACCTTTAGGGCGCGACTCTACTTACGATGCCACAGATAGACAAACACGCACGTCATGTGACGATATGTTGGGGTCCGAATCCACACTTACCGACTAGGAGACAACCGTTACACCACTAACGCTCTAGGAGAAAAGGTTACTCATGATAATATTTATAGAGAAAAAATATATTGTTAAAATATTCCTATAAAACGTTAGTGTCTAAATCAAACGCCGCATTGCTTACATTCTACCTTAGAGTAACGCCGGCCTTCCGTTTGAAGGCCCACGTTGCTCTAAGCATTCTACAAAGCTTTTAACTGCCTACAATATTTTGTACGTAGAGTCCATAAGTAACATTAGCAAAAGAAACTTTTTCCCTGATAAGACCTTTATAATAGAGATTTAAGGGCCCGCAGCTTTGTGCCGCCGGGACGTGGGTAAGACTTATTTATGGGTTTATTTTCATTTTATTTATGCCCGGGATAGAGAGCTATTACGGAAATTCTGTACAAGATTAGATATATTCTTTAGTGAAAAAATCTTACTACCCAATGTTACAGTTTAAAAAAATAAACAAGCACAAAGATTTCAAGTAGGTACTCATAATAGTCACACTGACTTCTCTATTTTATTAAATACTTATATACCAGTCCTAAGTCCATTGCTACTCATTTGGTAGGTTTAATGTATGTTAGAGTTACTTTTTAGCTGCTCAACCTATTGGGAAAAAAATCGTCCAAAGTATTGGAAAGTAACTACTTTCAATACTCTAATATAATTATGAAAATAAATGACATCATTGAAGTTGGTTACCTAACCTATCCTTGTTAGTTTCTCCACTGTTATTTTTACAACCAAGTCGAAGTCATCTAATCAGAACTTTGGTCTAAGTACGAGCGTACTAAACTTGTGATTACAAGTCCCTGACCTCTGCAAACTTATTCCATCCTCATACATATTCATTGAGACCTCCAGACTTATTCCAAACCGCAAAATATTGCCAGAAGTTCAAAATAATGTTGTATTCAACTTTAAGTATCCATCTGGTAAATGAAATAAGGCTATTTTAAGTTACGACTTTGCGTTTGTTGGAACTTTGCGGTGTATGTTTTATGAAGCTGATTTACAGTTTCTACTTGTTTTTTATGTTTTAAGCATAGTATATGGTTTTAAACGCATAAAAGAAAACCACAATCAGTCAAATCATTTTGACTCTACATGGTAGCACTTATAACATCATTGGACTTTAAATCGTAGTTTCACATTCTGTACAGTACTTCTACCAACGCGTATTCACGTGTTTCACGAATTTATTATTCTGTCTCTTTTCAGCGGCAATGTCCTGGCATGTATGAGAGAGAAACCATATAGCCAAAGATTTTGGGCGTTGTTTATTCATTCTGCCCACATGACGCACCTATTTTCATTTAAGTTGTACAGTTTTTGTTATACGTGTCACATTCTTTTTATTTTATTTAATCCTTTATTTTTCTAGAATAGGAATATATTTTTAAACTTTTATGAATATTTTTGTTTCCTTTTTTAACACATTTGTTTTTGAAACAAACTTTAACCTGTAAGTATAAGTATTCTGTGTTTCAACTGCGATACCCGACACTTGTAAGATGGGCGCTACCTCCTATATATCTTAAATTTTAAAAATAAATATTTATCTTTACCTACCTACCAGCTAGGTTTTACAGTGGAACCAGTATAATTAATTGAATTATCAGTAAAACCATGTAACTTTTATACATGGATTATTTTATTGCAATACTGTTTTGAATAATTTGGAGTGATTTATTTTCTTCAAATGTAATAACTAAAGACTGCACACCAAACCAACAAATAAATAAGTAGAGAAACAGTAGAAGAAGAGAGAGCAGTTTAAAAACAAATCCAAGATGGCTGCCAGTTGGCAGCGCGGCGTTGGGGCAGCCGGAACCGATTGTCTTTCCGTAAGCACTTTTGTGCTCGACTTGAACGTTTGGTGCTGCTTTGTTCGCTAACTTTTGCGTAACGAATTTGTGATCGAATGTACTTTATATCTGAAACTTTATCACAAAACTTTTAATAGTTATGGTGCGACGGCGGTAAAATACATGCTAAGTCCAAACCCTGGAGAAGCATTGGTTTATCTAGATCATAATAATTTATTAAGCTGATTTGTAGTAAAGAGATGAATATTTTTTGAGTTAATAATAACAAATATGTTGTCCTGGCTTAATCTACGTTGTTTTCCTATGTTTTCTACTTAGGAAATAGGATATATTCTCCTTTCTTCTTCATGGAATGTAAATACTAAACGATTACTTAACAATCTTGACTTTATATTTTCAAACTCTCTTTTTTTATTAGAGACATGTGTTACTTTTCAAGTCATCATCATGTCGTATGGCAGCTATCGCAATGGATCCTATATAGAGATTTTTAGATTTTTCAACCACTCCTCGGCGGCCGGGGTGAGGCAATGCAGCTCGGTAATGCCACCGGAAAATGAATAGAGTGGACAGTCGTTCACAATGTGGGCCAGAGTCTGGTCGGACTCCCCACACTCGCAGGCTGGCGACTCTCTGAGCCCCCATTTGTGTAGATGGTGGTTACAACGACCGTGTCCGGTTCTGCATCGGTTCAGTTTCACCCACAATGGCCGGGGAGCATCGAAGCCAGGAGGTTTTTTGTTTGGGTCTGGTATTAGGCTCTTATTTGGATGGTCGAAGAGCTCCCAAGACAACCGCCACTCCGCCTCGACTTTAAAGTTGGTCTCCAGACGTTTGTCTGTCCAAATGGGATGCCTTGAAGCTAAGCGGTGTGACGGTAGGTGGTCTAGTACTTCCCGGATCGGCATGCCATGTTTTAAACACTTTTGCCACTCGGCTACCGCCGCGCTGCACCTCCGCAGGTCCGGAGGGGGGATGTGAGCTAGCACTGGTAGCCACGGAAGTGGTGTGGATTTTACCAGCCCCGCGATAGTCCGCATGGCCTCGCAAAGTAGGGTGTCAACCTTGCCGGTATGCGCACTACGATACCACACGGGCGCACAGTACTCCGCGACAGAGTAGACCAGCGCTAGGGTGGAGGTTCGCAGAACTGAGGCAGAGGCGCCCCAGGACGTTCCCGCCAGATTTCTAACCAGGTTGAGTCTGGTTTTTATCTTTTGAGCCATATTATCGAGGTGCTGCTTGAAGGTTAAGGCGCGATCAAGTGTAACACCCAAATACTTTGGGGCAAAGTTGTGTTTGACGGGTACACCACAGAAAGACACATTTAGTGTTCTGTTAGCAAGACAGTTGGTAAGGTGGAAGACAGCTACCTCTGTTTTGGAGGGGTTTGGACAGAGCCGCCATTTCGAGTAGTAATTGCCCATAACCTTTAGATCGCCAGTGAGAGCAGCCTCACCCATCTCGAAGGATCTCGCCTGGAATGCCAAAGCCAGTTCATCAGCATAGGCAAATTTTTGGCAAACTGTGTTTGGCATATCGCTGATATATATATTAAATAGGAGTGGAGCTAGGACGGATCCCTGAGGCAGGCCATTTTTGAGGAGTCTATATCTGCTAGTGTTGTCCCCCAAGCTGACTTGTATGTAGCGAGGACCAAGAAGTGCCCCTAGCAAGGCTAAAGTTTTGCGGCATGGTATAATTTTACCGACCTTATATAAGAGTCCTTCAATCCACACTGTATCGTAGGCGGCGCTCAGGTCCACGAAGGCCGCGGATGTCTTAAGGCCTCGCTGGAAACCAGCCTCTATATAGGAAGACAGAGCAAGGACTTGGTCAGCGCAGCACATACATTACATACATTATTTTTCAAGTACATACATACATTACATTTCACTATTTCAATATTAGTGAAAAGTATTAAAAAAAACAAAGACTAATAATCAGTGATAATAAATCTGGTGCAGTGGTAGGCAAATATAGAGCTCTTTATATCATCTTTTGATTCAGTGATAAACATTCAATTCAACACAATACCATTTTTGCAAAAACTTTACCTTTTCGGTCATCCCTTTGTGTTTTAAATAGATTATTTAAAAACCCTATTGTCTCTAAATGCGTTGGTTCTTTTTTTAAATATGCTTGTCACGCAAGCGTTCTTCGGATGCGAGCTAACCCGACACTGAGTAATTGAGTTGTGCGTCCTACCCTCACTTGACAACATTTCCCTAGAGACGCACCAATGGACTGCCTAATTCTAAACGAATATTAGTACTTTACGCCAAGGGCTGACATTGAAGCGAACATTATATTATTCTTTTGTTAAAAATATTCTTAGGGGTTTTGCTGTTTTTTGCATCTAATCTGCTTTATTATTTATTTCGTTAATTGCTCATATATGTCCCCACCGAGGGGCTCGAGCCTACCCAAATAATTTTGTGGAAACATAAAATATCACACATAGCCCCAAATTAGACAGAGGTATCAAACCGCGTAAATACATATAGTGCAGGCTCTCACCGGCAATCTCTCTGAGAGTCCGCTCTAATACTTATATAAATATACTATATCAAGACACTAAGCAAAGACAAGAGCACATCACACAAGACCTTGCTACGAGTATGAAAACACTCCGTAAATCCTTATATTATAACATAAGTAGCCTTGACATTATTTCATAAGTTTCCGAACAAAACAAACCGTCCAAATCAGCAAGGTAATGAATCAGAAACGAAAGGTAAACAGCAACCGAAAGCAATATTTTTTTCAATAATTAGAGACAGTGACTGTTCTTTTTACTCTTTGGTTTCGATTCCGAAGCCAATTCTGTTTTCCAATTAGCGATCGCCGGCGACTGGCCGTAAATTGCGCAGTGGCACATTCCAGGCATGACTTTTGCCTTAACCGATCCTAAATTCAAATTAGGAATACAAGAAAAATAGGGTCGCAGTTTGGCCAGTTCTATCTGTCAGTTTGACATGATCACTAATTTGAAAATAGCGTCGGCGCGGCGGCGGCGTAGCGTGGTGGGGCGTATTTCAATGGGCGCCTTAAATTCTGTGGTATGGTAGAACACGAAGGATCTATAAACCTGTAGTACCTACAACGGCATAGGGCCTATACACTCTGCGACTTATGTATCGATTCAAATTATTATGCTCATGCAAACGACATATAATATTAGTGCAGCGAGCTATAACATACTTACCGCGTTGCCTGGAAAAAAAAACTTTTTTAACATAGATATTAGCACTTGATTGGCTCTGTTATACATTAAAATTTCCGATCAACATTTAATTTTTTCTTCAATTTACAGTATTCAAAAAAACACCGTACTAAGAGACACGCACTCCACGTCGGCATATCTTCTGAACTCATCGCTATGAAGATCACGTGTAATCACTACATAGTATAAAATAAAGTCGCTTTCTCCGTCCCTATGTCCCTATGTCCCTATGTCCCTATGTCCCTATGTCCCTTTGTACGCTTAAATCTTTAAAACTACGCAACGGATTTTGATGCGGTTTTTTTAATAGATAGAGTGATTCAAGAGGAAGGTTTATATGTATAATACATGCATAATATACTGAAGGATAACCCACAATAACCATTTTCCCGTGCGGAGCCGGGGCGGGTCGCTAGTATTATATATTCTGTGCGCGATGTGATAGGAACAGTACAATTTCACAATTTCGGATATTGTTCCTATTCTAATACACTTAGGGACGGACTGGTGGAACTAAAGCTCAGTTTTTTATACCAACCACTTTACTTACTTTACTAAACAGACATTCTGTATCTCACTATTCTACCCCATACTAGATAGGTAGCTTGTAAAAGATGAAAAATACTAATTACCAAATTTTTCTGATCATTAAGTAACATTGGAATTATGTAATTTTAGATTTAATTATTGTAAAAAAAAAGTTATTCTGCTATTAATTGAATTTCGTTTTTTTTTTAACCTTACCACCTACTCGAAAAATAAGAAGGAGATTGACTGCTTTGAAATCACTAAAAATATTGTATTATTTGATCACATAACCCTCTCGCGCTTAGGGTTACCATATTATGTAAATAGAGGGATGCCTGTCTATGGTACCTAAAATGCCAGATTTTTCAGAAAAGCGAAGCGAGTCGCGCTAGTATCGTCTCCCTTTCAGTAAGCTATACCTGCGTAAAGCCGTCGATACGCGTAACTAGATTACGATCCAATAGTGAGCAGTGCGTAACGGGATCGCAGACCCCTGTAGGTCGCCTGGGAAATCAGCACCTGTAAGCCACGCGGCTCCAGCGGTCATACCTCTACAACTTACCCACTAACTACCACCACAATTTATGTACTACTACATATTTAACACTACATTGTCACTGCAGGGATAACGCGGCAGAAAATTGTTTAGTTCTTAGTAGACAACTGCATGACTTTGAATAAGTAGTAGGTTTAATTAATTGATATAAAGCAACATTTTTGTTGCAAGCACAAGTCAAAAATTGGTGACAAAAAGAACTTAGTGACCGCCTCTTCTTCTCTATTGTGATCTAAATGTACGTGGACGAAGGCGCTAATATTTTTTAATTACCTTTTCTTATAGCGAGAGGTACAGAGAAGTGGGAACAAGCGAAGCGCGACTTTTCTTACCTTCCTACCTTCTTCCTATCTTTCATATAGTTATTATTCTCTTTGTCAAGCTTCACCGGACTTATGGGCGCCAATTATTTTATACTCGTAGTACTACCCAAGTACTACCACAGAGTACTACCGTCATTTTTTCTTTTTTTTTCTTCATAATAGCACTAGCTTATAACTTTGTGCCAGTGTCAAGTAAAAGGTAGGGAAACAAAGCAAATCGTCATACCTAACTGCTCTTGTAATTTAAACATAATCCGGTACTACCGTCTTGGTGGGCGCTACTCGCTATAAAAAAGACTGTCAAACATAACATTACGTATGACTTGACGTCAAAGATAAAAAAAAGCGTTAGTTCCCTTTTTAGACCCGCGAATTTAGATCTAAGGATGTTTTAAGTAGGTACTACCCTTAGAGAATAAATTAATATACATATAGCACGCACATCGCTCCGCTGCCTTTATGTCAAGCGTAAGCAAATTTTGGCAGATTTTGTATGGGCGGTGAAATCAATAACATTTTTCTTTTTTGATTTGTTCCTCGAGTTATGTTTGCAACTTATCACTGCACATTTCAAAATGTTCTCCTATTAAATTTCTTAATTTCACCGGGAAAAATAACCAGCTCCGATAACCATTTGATACTAAACGAACGCGCTGAAGATATTCGAACTGTTCATATCCGAGCTTACGGTAGGCGTACTCTATTCCTCCCAGATTTTTTTCTATTATGCTCTAAGGTACTACCGTACGGTACTTATACCATCCTTGTCTAGATCCTTGTCGACCTAAATGCGAAGCGGCTTTTCAAACCTGTTTGGTCTGACGTAATAAACTTGTCATTCATTTTCATGACACGTCGTCATTTTGCACCATAAAATATTACATTCTGATTTTTTATTACCAAAAATATTACTATTTTATTTAATATACAGTGATAGGATCCAAGTGAATATGTCGGCTAAGGAAAGTAAAGCAGTGTTCCAGAACACATATCAGGAAACAATGTATCAGACTGATTTCAGAAGTTACAGGGAGGGCAAGAACCCCAATACGGTGAAGACCGAGTGCACAGTGAGTAACAATTTGTTGAAAACCCCGTAGCCTAGTTGGTAGTACGCCTGCCTACAAAGCACAGGGACGCGGGTTCGTGCGATGAGCACTTTGTTTGCCTTGTGTCTAGATGTTGTATATTTATATATAAATCTATATCAGCTGTCTGACAACCATAGTACACCATCTGCTTAATGTTTATGATGGGTGGGTTAATTTTTATTATTATTCTGAGGTCGAATTACTGAGGTGGCAATGGTGGTACTTTTAGGATTTCTTATTTTAGACATCTTTAACCTGCAACGGGTCCTTCAATTAAGGCCTGATGTGATGCATATGGAATGGGCCTAAGGACGCAGGGGTATAGAGTTTGCCCTTTAGGGCATAGGGTCTTGCCGCGCTACCAGACTCGATTTTTGGCTGTACATGTCTTTGCGTAGATTATTGCGCCATAGTTTTTAAAATTTCTTTCTCGTCTCTATAATGTTAGATACTCTGCGTAAAACTAACATAATTATTTTAATTTAATTCGTAGAGAAAAGCAACTAGAGCTAGGGAACCGTTCAAGAATATCAAATTTGTGGGCACAATGGCGGACTGGAAGAAACGAGTACCTTTCGACGCTCTTTGGAAACCGAAAGATATCGTGCGGACGAACCCTTCAACTCCTCAACAGCCTTACGTTAGTATATAACATAATACAATACATATCATAATTTTCTTTGTTTTAAAAGCAAGTATTATGTCTAGTCCACTACAAGGGCAGCGCAGGACCGATCATTGTGGAGATCCTTGGGGGAGGCCTTTGTCCAGCAGTGGACGTCTACAGGCTGAGATTATGATGATGATGATGAACTACAAATCAAGATTATTAATTTTTGAAGTAAAATTTTACAAGAACCATATTACGACGTCGATGAAGGAGATTCTATCTCTAACATCCGCTACTTGAAAAGTGATACTTTGCACTTAAACTAAAACGCTTGTAGCGTTAATAGTTAGGTGTAGATGATTTAGCCCTTAAGTAAAATTTATGACGCCACGCCACCATATTTAAAAAGAAATTTGAGCATAATTTTAAAATATTATATCAAGTTATAACTGTTTTACATCCAGAAAATTATTTAAAGATCGCTTAGGTAACTTTAAAGTTCGATTGATTACCCAAAAGACAAGCAGGCCAAGGCGTGGTCTTTCTGTAACCTTTTAGAGGGGTATTTCACGGTAGTCAACGACAGAAAACGAAAGGGACGCAGTTATGCGCAAGAGTGAGCGCGGTGTATTTGTATCTCATTCTAAAGCATAACTGCGTCTCTTTCGTCTTCTGTCTTTTGTCTCCCGTTCTTAAACGATAAGGTGCTTCTACACGGTGCAAATAGCTCGCGCTTGTTGATTGAATCGACTTCGTTTGAAAGCACTAAAATTGTAAAATATGTCCTGGCATTCCTTAAATAATTAAAGGCCAGTGTATGTACTTCGCGTATCCAAACGAAGTCAAATTTGACTGAATAATATGCGCGAGCTTCTTGCACAGTGTAGAAGCACACTAAATCGGCTGCCCAAAGTCAAAACCTAGTAAGAGTGTTTTTTTCTTAAAAACGAGTCTTTGCATTTTTATGATGGCCTAGTGTTGCCGCTTATCTACATTAAATAAACGCCGAAACATTTGATTGCAGCCGTATTAATTTATTAGTTGCTAACAGTTAGTCGCCATATCAGTTTTTAGTCGCCTCGAAAATAATAAGCCTTTACAATTTCATCATCATCATCATCATAACAGCCCATAATTACAATTTACTAGATGAAAATCGAGGACCTGGATCGGGAGCGAGTGCAGCGCTCGCGCCCCCGCCTGGTGATGACTCCAGCCATCAGCATCGACGACATGGAGGGCGAGAGCAGGGCCGTACTCGTGGAGGCCACGTACACCAGCGAGATGAACGCCAGGACCAGGGAGGTCATCGCTCCTTGGGACAACGTCAAGGCACCATTCCCTCCCACCCTCTCCTCTCCCTGCCCAGTAAGATTTGTAATAATTATACATTTCAATTTATTATGCCGCCAACCCGCCATACACTATCTGTTGGACGTTTTCTTAAACGAAGGTTGCCTGGTAGAGATTTCTACCTTAGCAATAAGGCCGCCTGTTGACTCAAATATGTCTATGTACCTATTGTAATATTTATGTGTTTTCTTTTGGTGTCAATAAAGAATATTTGTATTGTATTGTATTGTATACGCATACATTACACAGATACACAATACATTTGTTTATAGACTTAAAACCCCCGCCACAAAGCCGTTACATGATCCATTCAACAACGATATGAGCTGATAATCTTCAATTTGTTGAAGATATTTTCTTGGTTCAGTTAAGAACACTCTCGATCATGACACTTTGCAAACAAAAAAACTAGATCGAAATCGGAGAAATAGGAGCACGCTCGAGCCCCTCGCTGGGAACATGTTTACGAATATATACGTACTTACCAAACTGGGGGAAATATTTTGTCCGATTTTGCCCCACCGGTATTCGAAAATAATAGTAATGTTTGTTTGAGGCTTTCGCGCTTAGTATACATTATTTTGTATATTTGCGGGTCTTAACGCGATAATTTTAAATAGGTATGTTTAGACCCGCAAAATATATTATACAATATAAAATAATAGTACCCCGTACCTCCGTAATATGTAGTTAACGTTCGACATTTTCTTAAAACTGACAACAGATGTCGTTGCATGTATTTTAAAACTCGCTAACGGTGTGTCTTTGGTGTTTATCGACCTCGATTACTTCTACTGTCAGTGTTCAGCGTTTGGCTGTTCCTAGATTAGGTTCAATAAATTTTTGAAATACGCTCTTCTTATGATTATAGAAAGCGTTATTAAAACATTGTTATGATCAGAAAGGAAAAATAATTTGAAATGTGAGCGCTCGTTCTTTGCGCTGCTGCTGAACTTTCTTAAAGTGGTTGATAAAGCCCACTTAGATATATAAATAAAAAAAATATTCGGCAAAAATTGACACACAATACATTGAAATAATAATTATAAAAAAATAACGAAATTTGACATAATACAGTCATAAAAAGAAAAAGAAAACAATAAGAAAGAAAAGCTAACAATAAAAAAAATGAGTGAGTAGTATCTTATTGCGTGCACCTAGGTAGTCTATACTAATATCATCATCATCTCAGCCGAAAGACGTCCACTGCTGAACAAAGGCCTCCCCCAAGGACATCCAAACTAATGTTATGAAGAGGAAATATTTGATTGTTTGTTTGCATTGAATAGACTCCAAAACTATTGCACCCGAATTTTATGAAGCTTGGTACAAAGATAGAAAAGACCTTGGGGAAGGACATAGGTTACCTTATGACGTCACAGGTTTGTATTCTCGTTTTTGTACGATTTGCTTTAAATAAATCGTTAGTAAAAATCACCCCAACATAAGTTATACTAGAGTAATTTAAGATGTTTTATTTTGCAACATAATTTATTTTGTAAGCGATCTCTTCTTGACAACCTTGTTGTAAAGAGACAGACATTAAGAGACACGGAGTAGTGTTTACTGGTGGAAATATAATATATAGCTGCCCGCCCGCGGCCACGCCCCCATTAGCTTTCGAATTTTCCCGTGGGAATGAGATGTTTTCCAGCCTGAATTTTGAAGCTTTTATCCATTCCCGAAATCTTTTATATCTATGTACCAAGTTTGATAAAAAAAATCCGCTTGCGCTACTATTTCTCCCGTGAGAAAGAGGTATTTTACCGCAGTATAATACTTTATAATCGTCTTAATTCATCTCAAAGGTCTATTCCAATGTGAATTAAATTTCATCAAAAAATTTCAGCCCGCGGTCCCATTTGAAACCTACCAATGAGGAGTAGGTATTCCCGCGGTAAAAGGTAGCTTATATTTTTCTCCTAGGTCTATTCTATCATACCCCAAGGTCAGATTGGTATAGATACCAAATTTCATCGTTTCCGCCCCACGACTCCGCCTGCGCTTAGTCTTTCCCGTGGGAATGAGGTATTTTCCCGCGGTAAAATGTAGCCTATGTTCGTTCCCAAGGTCTATTCTATCTTCATACCAAGTTTCATCAAAATCAGTTCAGTGGTTTTGGCGTGAAAGCGTAACAGACAGACAGAGTTACTTTCGCATTTATAATATTAGTAGGGATATTAGACATTACATTACATATTATCATAACAATGTATAAGAAGGAATAATGGCAACATGTTGAATTGTGCCAGATGCGAATGCCTTACCAAAACAAGCCGCTGTTGCCCGAAGAGTGGAGGATGGAGTCTATCTTCTGGGACCGCAGACAGTGTCGCTCTTCCGTGGACGCGACCAAAGACTTCTGGTTGAGACCTAACCGCTTCCATACACAGTAATTATTCATTCACTATAATTAGGGCGTCCGCTGCGTCGCGCTGGACTGGCGCTATCCATTGATGGTTACAAAAGAAGGGTAAGAAAACAATTGATAGTGGAGCCGTCGATGGAGTAGGCAACAAAGGCGCGGCGCGTCACGGTGCGTGCTATCCAGCGCGACGCAGCGGACTTAGGTTTTATATTTTATACTAGGTTTCGCTGCGGCTCCGCGCGCGTTAACAGTTTTTCCCGTGGTAAAAGGTAGCATATGTTACTCAGGGTGAACGTAGCTTTCTAATGGTGAAAGAATTTTTGAAATCGGTTCAGTTGTTTTTGAGTTTATTCGTTACAAACATACACACAAAAATACAAATCTTTCCTCTTTATAATATTAGTATGATGATATGATAGCGTTTATTATCGGTTCGGTGACCAATTGACAAGGCCGAAACTTTCAGAAGTTCGCGGTTACAAGGCCTTGCACGTGTAGTGTGTTTTGATTTTCGGATTCATGTGTACAGGCAGAAGCTAGCAAATGCGCTTTGACATTCACCCCTACCGCTACGAAATATTGTATCTCTCAAGGTCAACATGTCCAGCCGCATGTGCTGGCTACTGTAGGTTTGTTTGAGGCTTTTGCGCCTAGTACACTTTATTGCGTATTTTCTCACACCTATTTAAAATTATCGCGTAAAAGATCCGTGAAGATACGTAATTATGAATAATGCATGTTAATTGGATGCTGCTCTTACGGCGAAGAAAAACTGCACAAACCAGCGCAGTAATCCAAAGGTTGTGTGTGAAATTGAACATCCTGCACTGGGCCGGCTCTCTTGTCAAACGAAACAACATTTCTGCAGAAAAATAACAAAAGAAATAAGGAAAGATTTTCCTATCTGATAATCTTTTGTTCTTCATATTAATTATTTATTTATTAGCATTTAATTCAATTTAGTTTTAATGTGTGTGCTAAAAAGTTTGTTTTATTCCAGTGGTCCTAAACCTTTCCCAACGCGCGGGCCCCTTGGAGCTTAAAAGTTTCCGCAAACCCCGTCTCCGAAGCGTGAACCCTGTTTGTTACTCCACCCGAAAAAAAGTTTTTAAACAGTATTTTGAACTTAAAGATGGCTTGACACAGCAGGTATGATAATTTAAGTAATTTTTTTTCTAGGTGCTCCAACAAGGAAGCACTATTTATTCAATAAATCTTTTTCTTTCTTTTTTTCGGAAAACGGTGGATTCTAACTGTAAAAGATATTCATTTCAAAAAGGCAAACGTTACGCACAGATAAACAACTCTTTTTTTTCTTTTTTTTTTTCTTTATTTGTACACAATAATTAATTTTTTTGTGCTTGCTTATCGTTTGGGTTTATTGGTTAACCTATGTATGTACCTCAAAAGCAGATATCAGAGTATTGAGCCGCTTAATGCTTCTGACATGGCTCGTATAGCCGTCCGTTTTTTATGCCTTACGAACACGGAATCATCTTTATTATCGAACAAATGTTGTAACCAAACTAGGGAAAGTCTCATGAAGTGAGTAACGTGAAGTGAATGGTTTTCTACTCGACCGCGAAGGTGGTTTCACAGATTACCATAAAATAAAAGTTTACATAACCCTGTAGGCTTACTACGTAACAAGCGACAGGCTCGAGAAGCTGTCAAACGCGACATATTGCCAGAACTACTATGGCTCTAATGTCACTATGTCGCGTTTGACAGCTTCTCGAGCCTGTCACTTCTTACGTATAGTAAGCCTACAGAAGCGTTCACTTATTTAACCTTTTAACCGCCAAGCATATTTTTTAAGAACTTGCTCCCACTGCCAGCCATAGAGACAAAATGTATATCAATCAGTCAAAACATAAGTCTTATTTATGAGACGGCGGCGTTGTGAGCTCGATTTGATTTGGTAAGTCTTATATTTCAGACCATGGCGGTTAAAAGGTTAACCAAAAATAGATCCTCAACGCCAAGTGTGGGGATTATGATAACAGATACTTTTTAAGTGAGATACAAAGTATCTGTTATCTAACGGACTGTTGCTTCTGTTATGTGTGATGTGTAATTTTCCTTTTTTTTAAGGTTGTCATACATTTTTGAAGATACAATTGTGGTGCAAAGGCAGAGAAATATCTAGCTTTAGATAGATTTAACTGTGTTTTAGCATTAGATAACATTTTAGAATACTTTAGACAATATTGTTCAAATAGATTTAGAACTAATTTACCCTTTGTTAGCTTTTAGCTTCGTTAAGTTTTGAATATGAGTAGTTTGTACTGTTTTTAAGACGTGACTATAACATTTATTGATTTGAACTTTTTTATTACTATAATTGTAATTTAATATGTATAAAGGTAAAGTATTATTATTTTTCTGGACTTGTCGTATAAAAGCGTATTAAATATATTACTATTTTAATTTGTTTAATTTTAAATCAATTACAATTCAATTACTAAACAATGGGACTTGAAAATAACCTTAATGAATATCAAACTGTTACAACTAAAATTAAAAAAATATTTTGCTCATTTTAACTTCAGATAAACACATTTATCTTCATCTTTACCATTTCAGCCGAAAGACGTCCACTGTTGGAGAGAGACCTTCCTCAAAGATCTCAGCGACGATTGATTTCTTTGTCCTAGTACTACCACAGGATAAATAATAGTACAGGTACTACCCATAAAGTGCATTCGACACCCAATTTGGAGTGCGTTCGACACCCGATGGTAAAAGGAAATAACCCTTAAGAATACATGAAAGAAGCCTTGTGCTGAAACGGTTCGGTCATAACTTAAACAATTGTAACTTATTCAGTAACACGGCTCCTTGTTTGACTTCACAACTTCACTTAATAGCAAGTTTCAGGCGCAAACTCCAGGCTCTTGCGAACTCAAACAATACCGCTGCATTTCTCACGCTGCATGCCTAATTGCCTCCTGGTTGGTGATTAGGTAACTAAGAGGAGTGTGCCTTTACAAGCTTATAGGTGCTTATAGGACAGTTTTAATATACATCAATCGAATGTGAAAGTAGATCCACTCTCTCATATAAAATCAAACGCAAAACACGCCACCGCGTCGACTGTCAACTTATAAATGCCTTTACAAATATCGTACCTTTTAAACTATGTGCAAATTATGTTAAATAATTTTACTCTCTCATTTTAATTTATTTAATCTCACTCCAAGAACAAATCAACGTCAGATACAGGCTACACACGTCTGCCGTGTATGCCGACTAGGGTGAGCACAATGATTTGTTTCTAACGCATAACTGCGTCTCGCTCTGTTTGGCAAACACGGCACGCGTGTGAAGCCGGCACAATCTGCGCCCTCGATAAAACCTCGGTCACACACAGCGATGAATCGCTGCGAATTGGCACTCGCAGCGAGTATTCGTTGTGTGTGACCGAAGCTTTAGCGACTGAGACAGAAACTGCGCCAGCTTGACTCTGGCGCAGTTTTGACGGTGCCATTTTTTGAGCGCCGTTCGTGTATTATATTTGATCAAAGTATTAAGGCCTCGTAGTCTAGTTGGTAGTGCACCTTAACGGGGGTCACAGAAGTATAGTACTAGCACTATTCTTACAGAAGGGTCATTCACCTCCCCGCATTAAAATGAGTTCCCCGCCCGATAGCCCCCCACGCACTGCACCCCGCAGGCGCCGCCGCCGCCGCCGGACTCACGCCGTGGTGTTGGTGAGCAGTACTCAATGAAACATAAGACTATTTTCCTTTGATTTTTAGTGTCATTTCGCAGCTTTCTTGTAAAAAATTCAAATCTCTTTGGTTCTCATGACTGTACAATAAATTTACATAAGTCTGAATGTTTATCACCTGTTTGATACTCAGTACAACTGCCTACAATACTCGAATTAGCAAACAGGAAAATTTTGTTTAGAAAAATAATGTTTTAATGTTCCTAATTAGGTTTCTTTTTATTAACCTTTTTGTCCCGCAGAATCATGTTCAATAATGCGAATTGGGTACTACCCACGTAGCATACTGCAGTTGGTACACATAGCAAATGCAGGTAGAATGGTACGGATAGCAGAATCAATTGGATCGGTCTCGCATAGTTTTGAAAATACCGGCCCATTGTTGGACACGTAGTTGCAACGGTATTGTGGGGTGGCCATAAGTTTGATGGATAGGAAAGCATTTAATAATAAATTCAATTAATAAACCAGCACGATATTGAAATTGGGAATAACTTACATTGGGATTTTAACTTAAACTATACAAGCAAACTATTTCATCATAACAAATATTTTATTTACTTAAAGTTTGATCAGTTAGAATATCTACGCCTGCAATGCTACGTGGCGTAGCGAATGGCTACGGCGTAGTATGTGCTACGGTGCACTTGCGTACGGGCGTTCTCATTTCCGCTAGGTATAGACACGTCTGATTGGTTGGCTGTCGGTTTGTTTGTTTATTTGTTCTGCTTATACACAAAATCACAGATGTATATTTAATAGTACTACTCGCTTGAACTGCAGATTAAATTTAGTAACAAGAGCCATTTGGGACATTAGCAGTCGGCCAACGTTGAGTTTTTTTATCCTGTTTAAAACTAACAAAACGTGGTACCTGTACTAGAAACAAGTACGCATACTGGCAGTGAGAATACCGGGTGTAATTGACCGCGTTTCATCACGGATTCCGGTCAAAGAATGGTATAACACCTCATATTTCCACTGCCTACAAGTCATATAGCCAGAGCATCGTTGACGTAGTAGTAGAAAAGTTGCTTCCTATTCGGGAAGCGCGAGTTCGACTGAACACATCTTTCGTGGTTTTTAATTCCCGACAGAAAAGAGAGGTGTTATAAGTTTTACGTGTATGTCTGTCTGTCTGTCTGTGGCATCGTAGCTCCTAAACGGATGTGCCGATTATGATCTAGTTATTTTGTTAGCAAGGTGTCAGAATCGAGAGTGTTCTTAGCTATGATCCAAGAAACTATCTTGAGCCATTTGGAGATTATTAGGTTGTTGAAAGGATCAAGTAACGGTTTTGCGGCGGGGGTTTTTTAATAATTTTAATTTAATGTTATTAATCAGTAACTAAGTGATCGAATCAGGAATGATGAGATCCGCAGGCGAACCAGAGTCACCGACATAGCTCGAAGAATCGCTAAACTTATGTGGCAATGGGCTGGGCACATTGCGCGTAGAACCGACGGCCGTTGGGGCAGAAAGGTTCTTGAATGGCGACCGCGCGCCGGAAGACGTAGTGTGGGCAGGCCCCCCACGAGGTGGACCGACGATCTGGTGAGGGTCGCGGGAAGCCGCTGGATGCGGGCAGCGCAGGACCGATCATTGTGGAGATCCTTGGGGGAGGCCTTTGTCCAGCAGTGGACGTCTTTCGGCTGAGATGATGATGATGATGATGATGGTCTTTGGTATTGGTAAAAGGCGAAGAAAAGTCATATTTCAAGCCAATAATAATATTTCTGTAATAAATTTCAAACAAGTGCAACTTACAAAACAGCTGACCGGTGTAGGGCTCTCAAAGTCACCCCTCTTACAGCGTGCTGCCACAGATGAAGGAAATATTCTTGGAAATTTCTGAATGCGGCATGTTCCCAGTTGACTCTCTGTCTCTTACCGAAATGTCACTTCAAAGATACTAATTGTTTGTTTATCGCAAGGATGTTACTTCCGTTTAACGTGTGACTTTCGCCCAAAGCCCGACCAGAAAAATAAAAAACCTGATGAGAACATAATCACGATATAATCACATTTAAATATAAACAAGCTTTTTACTTTTATGATCAATTTTTCGTTCACACAATGTACGGTAGTAAAAAAAAACTTTCGACCGTTCACTCAGGTGGTCTCGAGAGGTGGACGGTGGGTTGGAAGGAAATATTTTCACTCCCTTTGTGCACTAATATCTACCTACATTTAAATTTTAAAAATTAGTTAATCGTTTCGTCACCGACCATGTTCACGGTAGAACACTATTTGGTATTCTGTGGTAGAATGGTAGAACTGGTGAAGCGGCGGCGGGTAGGATACGAGAACTTCTACTAAAACATATCTTTCTACCCTCTCAGTGTAAAACTATTATAAGATCATCATCGCCTATATAAAAACGTAATAACTTAACTAAAATTTTGACATCGAAAAGCGTTTTGTGTAATCTTATTCGCAATAAAAGCATTTTGATTGTTTTGTTTGTTTTTTTTTTGTACATTTCTTATTTGCGTGCAATAAAGAATTTTGTATTGTATTGTATTTGATTTGATTTGATTTGATTTGATTTGATTTAAGAACCAGGAATATATATTTTTTGTTATTGCAATTAATAGGTTTTTATGTATAGGTTATTTTGCTAAAGGAACAAAATATGACTGAATTGATATCCGAATGTGAGTAATTTGAGTTGGTAGTGAAAGGAACGGGACACTAGGGTAAAGAGTAGTGGATTCGAACCTTGCCCAGAACAAACTTTCGTTTGATGAACTGAACAATGGATAAACAATAGTTTTTGCTTTGTGTCTGGATGTTGTATGTTTTTATTTAGAATAAAGGTTTTTCAATACTCTTATATACGCAATGAAATTTACCAGATTTGTTCTTAGTAGCTTCAGGGCCGGATATAAATTCAAAAGGTGCGTGCCGCAGAAAGGTTCCGTGTGCTGACGTAGCCACTTGACCTTCCCATTAGGAAATAGAAATAGAAACTACTGGTACAACCACGACAAAATTAAACTAGGTGTTCAGCCTTGCGATTGTAACTCTTAATCAACAGATATTATGAATGAATGAATAAATGAATGATTATTTTTATTTGCATAAAACATGGCCAAAAAAAGCTCTTAAATAACAATAAGTCCTCACATTATACCTTTTACGGCATGCAAATCTTATACAATTTAAATCATTTGTATACATAATAAATAAGACATTAAAATACAAACATTAAAATTTCTTTGTTTAAAATAAAATTTCATTCAAATCATGCACATTTCATTAGTTATTCTATTTCTTAATATTATAAATGTCACTAAAATGAATAAAAGCGATGCTGAGTCAAAGCGTTCAGCTCATCTACCGTGTAAAGTTTAAAGTGCTCAGCTGATCTGTCTTTGACTGTACAATTTATTGTATGTATTTTGGAGACACACCGTGGAGAGGATTGAGTTGAGAAGTGCATCTCTCAAATTATATGCATACTAGCTTTCCGCCGCGGCTCCGCCCGCGTTAACAGTTTTTCCCGTGGGAATGAGGCATTTTACCACGGTAAAAGATAGCCTATGTTACTCAGGGTTAATGTAGCTTTCTAAAATAATTTTTAAAATCAGTGCAGTAGTTTTTGAGTTTATTCATCACAAACATACACACACATACACACACACACACAAAAGGATAAAAATCTTTCCTCTTTATAATATTAGTATGGTATGATAGACGATTAATTTATATGACACACTACATTTACTTATTTCCCGTTCCCGTCCAGGAGTGATGTATTTTACTATTTTAAAAACTAGCTCATGTTGTTTCTCGGTCCTCTAACCACCACCGATTACAAGACCTATGTTTATTCATTGCGTTTTTTTAGATTGAAAGGAAGTAAAAGCACCTTGTGTAAATTATAACCTTAAAATTACCTGAACAAAAAACCTACCTTACCTCATTAACCTTATGATACAATAAAACAACATGTCTTTGTGTAGGTTTTCTAACAATCAGTAGCCGTATTTTTCCAAGAAATGTTATTTTGCTTTTGGCTTCACAAATTCTCTGTGATTGTCATTATTTGCAATTCCCATTGTAACGTTCGTTTTATCGGCAGGATAATCAAAAGCAATCTTTACGTATAATTTTTATGGTTTCGCATAATAGACCCGATTTCTTAAGAATTCACAATCAATTCTTTTGACCGCAAGCGAAATTGTGACAAGTCAATTGATATCGAATAATCGCCCTAGTTAGCATTAAATAAGTGTCTTAGATTTTTATCTACCATTAATTTCTTAGAATTTATACTGAAATGCGGTTCCAAGCTTTTCTTGTAAATATATTATTCATTTCTTTTACTTTTTGTTTAGATACAAATATGGTTAAACCTTCGATTGAATATTTTGTGTACAGAGATATTAAATTTGTTTGTTTGCTGACTTGTAACAAAGGTAACAATTATTATAAGTTCAATTTTATATATCTACTACTAGCTTTACACCCCGCGGCTTCGCACTCGCCAGTCTTTAGATTGAGATATTTTTTTGCGCTGAAAGGTAGCCTATGTATAATTCTGATGTATAAACTATATTATTGTAAAGAGTTTTATCAAAATGCATTCAGTAGTTTTTGCGTGAAAGAGAAACAAACCATACATCCTCCCTCACAAACTTTCACGTTTATGGTAAGATAAACAAGAAATATCTACCAATGAGATACATTCATACTGAAGACCTTTTACATAAAGAAGAAGAATGAAGACAGGCTCGTTCCGTGACTGGCATCTTAGTCTCAAAGAAAGTAC
The DNA here is from genome assembly GCA_948473455.1 of Teleiodes luculella. NCBI lineage: Eukaryota > Metazoa > Arthropoda > Insecta > Lepidoptera > Gelechiidae > Teleiodes > Teleiodes luculella. The sequence continues at coordinate 14,862,571 of OX419595.1, forward strand.
AAAATGGTACTTGTTCGACAAGTTCCCCATCGATATTCGAACCCGGAACCTCCGTAACGTCAGGCAAGTTTATGACCACTCGACCACGGACGCCGCAAATGCTACTCGTATTTCATACTGTATTGCTCCATATTGAGTAATAAAAAGACTATTTTACCGGTTAAGAGCCTTTTAGAATTATAGCAAGGCCCCTGCAGGTATGATGTCCGTTATCTTCACGTTTATTGCCACTTCTGCCCAATGACTATCATAATTTCTAAGAAAACCTACAAAGATGTTATCATTATGAAGCCTTTATAAAACTCGTTAGCTTCAATCAAAGGATTTATAGTGTGCAATATCAGCAAAATATTATAAAGGATAAAAGGGGTTTTATTAAGGTATTGTTGATTCATAAAAACGAAAATATCACAAAATATATTAAGGTGTCACAAAAAGAACTTATTACTTATAATATGACTTTCTATTCGTATCTTATTATTAATATTATTATTCAAAACATTGATACTACAAAAATATTTCACATTATGATTTATTCTTATTATTTTAGTTTCTTCTGATTTCACACCGATTTTTTGTTTTCCTTTTAAAGGGAATCATTATTTTGTCAAGACGGCTACACAACACCTGATAGCTGTTTCAAGTGTAAAAGTTGATAATAACACAAGCTATCATGATCTAAAAATATGCGTAGAACAAAAATTTTCTTCAATTGGAGTCCTAATCGATGCTAAATGTGATGGCTTTGAACAAATTATGAACTTCGTAAGTAAAATTAACTATTTTTGTGAATCTCGAAGTAAGTTTTTTAATTATTATTTTTTTATAATTTTCAGGCGTCTTTAAATGCGATATTTGATTCATCTCACAAATGGCTCATCATTGATGGTGCAAGTAATCAAACTGACTATGATCTTAATAATACTGCAGTTTTTAATGAAGACAACGAACATGACTGTCTCTTGTTAGAAATTCTTTCAGTCGTGGATAACCTCAATACTAGCGTTGATTCTGATATCATCATTGGTTGTCACAGAGGTAAGCTGCTTTTAATATTTACAACAAAGGGATGTGACCAATGTGACCATTCTAAGATTAATCATTTTACAGGAACGCCAGATTTTGCACTGTACGAAGTATTCAATTTTGGCAAACTTCAAGGAGGAAATTTAACTCTAGAACATGTTGGAACTTGGATAGATGATACAGGTATAATTCTAAATAATAACTGAAGTGGATTCTACATTGATTTGATGACTATAAGATGCAATAGTATATAATTTCACTGCAGGTTTTTTGATGACGAAAAATTTAAATATCTACAAATATTACAATCGATGGGATTTTCAAAGATGGGCAATGAGGATGATCGTGGTGGTAAGTAATTAGATTTTATATTTGAAATCTTTAGTACGTGAATCGCCGATATGCTTAAGCTTATCGTGTGGGTTTCGAAGTTATCATGCCTCACAAACCCTGGTGTCAGAATCAGAATCCACTAGGAATCAAGCTGAAAGACTGTCATTATTGTGGAGAACTTAAACTTATGAAGAACTTAAATTTTAGATAAAAAGTTGCAGCAGCATCTAACATACGAACTGTTCCCATGATAAAAAGACCATAAACTAAGATAATAGAAAAAGAAGGAAATTTACATTATTTTTATCGGTTTTAGTATACCAACCCTCCGGACAAATTGGATCCGGAGTTGATAACTGGTAGAATAGCAGCACCAGGAGTGGCAGACATAACCCATACCTCAGCGATGGTGCTACACGAGATAGCTGAAATACACAATTTTAGGTAAACTAAACCAGGCGGGTCACACTCTGTTTTTCAGCTATGATGGCCGAAACACCCCCCGGATGGTTTTAGGTAGAGAACTAAAGGTGTTAGTAGAGAGGCGCGAATGGGCGTGATACGGGGACATATGCGATAGAAAGGGAGGCAGCTACGTCGTGTCTTTAGCTAGTGCCGTACGATCTGAATTTCACTTTATTGTAACGGAGCTAGATTTGCTATTTATTTGAATAAGATCAATAAGTGAACCTTCTGTAGGGGCTCTTATTTGGTATACTGTGGCTAAACGGACAATATTATTTTATTAATTTAAATTAATACTGGCTGTACACCAGCGTTGTTTTTCGAGTTATCCCTTGGAATGAGATGTTTTCCCGTGATAAAAAGTATCCTTTGTCATTCTCAAGCACTTTATATATTTCTGAGCAAGAAATCAAATCAATCCGTTGCTTAGTTTCGGTAGGAGAGAAGGACAAACAAACAACACACACTTTCGCATTTATAATATTAGTATGAACTCATATACATTTTACGTATTAAAATAATTTTATTTTAGGTTTGTCTACACCATGGGTGATAGATGGATTGATACTTATGCACCAAATAACACTAAGGTAGGACGACTCTACGCCGTCTGTTGAATCTTATAATTCTCTTCTCCTTCACGTTTTTAAGGTCCACTTTATCTATTATCAGGTTCCTCAAAATAAAAAAACGTAACCCTAATAGGATCACTCGAGCGTCTGTGCGTCCTGCGTGACTGTTACAACAAGCCCTTTAATTTAATATGCAAAACTTTTTTTTTTTTCAAAGCCAAAAGTGGCTTTCATGTGTCAAATGTTCGTCTTTGGGTCACTGATTTACGTACGAGTACCGAATTTCAACTCGGTCAGTCCAGTTGTTTTGGCTGATGATGAAGAACTTTGTTTCTCCAGGCGAGTTTAACTCGTACTTGCCCGGTTTTTTTAATGTTACGTATTTAAGAATATATATTGTTTTTTTTATATAATTATTCCTTATAGGTTGTTGCAAGTGCGCTATATTACGGATATCAAGATATATCACCCATCATCAGAGTATCATCTTACACTTTAGGGAAAATAGACATCGTGCATCCTCCTCTGACTTCTATTGAGTGAGTATGACGCGAATAATAAACTGGGGATTATTGTTGGTCTGGTCTATCTGATGTTCGTACTAATTCTGGGTCACAATAATAATATACTCGTAACTCTAATATTCTGACAAAAGCAAAAATTTGAGTAGCTCTTGAAAAACATTTTTGTATGAATCACTGTGTTACAAGTATAATAATAATAAATAGTAGTTTTTTGTTGAGATTAAAGAAATTCACACAAAAAAAATAGCCATTTATTTGCTTTAGACCTAAATAATATTGTATACTGAAACTATTTACAGTTTTGTGAGTAGTAATTATTTTACGTTACTACTGTTATATAGTGGTTTTACTTTTTCCAGGACAAGATATTACTATAGAATTCCAACATACGGACCTGGGAAGTACGAGAATCAATTCTTTCGTCCCTTCACCACCGCCTCTTGGTTGGGTGTTACTGCTGTTGTGGTACTGTGTTCGCTGGCTTTATTGTTCGCAGCCAAACTAGAGCACCGACCAATGCCGGCTCAGTATGCTCTGTTTTCAGTCGTTGCTTCTTTTTGCCAGCAATGTACGTATATTTTTTAAGATAGACTTCCATTTATCATTTGGCGCTTGTACATTTAAAATCCTCAATTTTGAATTCCATAAATTTGAAGCATAATATTATTCACTTGCAGTTTTCGATGACTCTGGTGATAGTACAAGAACAATATCTCAAGGTAAAAAAAATCAATAAAAAAAAAATGCAATAAAAATGTGAATCTAATATAATGTAAGTTTGAAAGTAAGTGCGTACTTTAACATTTTATTTCGTACTTGTGACTATAGAAAATTATCAGACTTGATTGTCTAGTGGAAACTTTAATAGCTGGAACCACATCATTAACGCTCTCCTGCCGCGTGAAATCGTGGCGCATTAGATCGTCTGGTGTGCTTCCGGCTAATGGACTTATATTTCTATAATACTTCTTACTTTTGTAATGGTTTGCTTTTTGTTTATGTTCGCGTCCTCTAGAGCGCTGATTCTTTCTGTTTTGCTATAATGATTCTACTAGTGAAAACCTGTTATATATAAGTTACTTGTTACCAACGTGTTACCAACCATATACGCATATTATTTCATCGAGAGCGGTTGGTTTTCCAAATGAATAAATATTAGTTTATTGCTTTTTCAACAGATGTCGTCTGTTAGCGTATAATATCAACTATCAACTCGCTTCGAATAAAATATATAGTTGAATAAATATTGTTTGTGACAAAATATCCTTTGAACCGTAGCTCGAAGGATCGCCGTGTTCGTGACTGGTTTATCCTGTGTGCTGATCTACAACTACTACACAAGCAGCGTCGTCAGCTGGCTCCTAAGCGGACCACCACCTTCCATCAACTCCTTGCAGGAACTGCTGGAGAGCCCACTCGACCTGATATACGAAGATATTGGATATTCCAGGTCTTGGCTTCAGGTAGGTAAAAAAAAGTTTTATAAGAGTACTAGACAGGTTATTAAAATGTATAATTTGTTTTTGGCTGAAGATATCAGGGAAACTATTTTATGCTCTCTAGTCTTATCAAACGACGCCTGATTTTTCACAGTCTTTTTGTTTTCTTGATACCATACTAACATTTTTACTCTCCCTATTTTGAGAATAGTGTTCTATTTGTAAAAATAAAAATATTTTCTTTTGGCATAGACTCCCGGTTATTATTACAATAATAAGAATGCAAGAGTGGAAGATGATATGCGTCAGAAGAAGGTCTTCAACAAGAAACCTGGGGAACCATTACTGTTAACTGCTGAAGAAGGAATCGATTTGGTTAAAGCTGGAGGTAAACCAACATCCTCTTAGCAAAGGCCAAAGATGTCTTCTACAGGATAGAAGGTTACCCCATTAATCGGTATTTAAGGCTTTAAAAATAATAATTATCGAAGTTTGAATTGTGTGCTCCATCCTTTAAACGCTTAATTATTTACTTATTGTAGTTATCATAACAATTAATTTACTACGGGAATAACAGTAATAATTGTAGTTCTAAAATAATTTATCATGAAGCCCCGTTGGGGCCTAGCAACATACTTGTGTCAACATTGTTCAGCTCAATTTAATGGACATTATTATGCGTGCTTAGCCGAGACAATGGCCATACACATAAATAAATAGATCAAATTTAAACACATTTTTTGTACCACTGTTTCCAGGATACGCCTACCACACAGAAGTAAATGCCGCTAACAAGCTGATATCCCGAAAGTTCAACCAAATGGAACTGTGTGAGCTGGGATCGCTGCAGTCTATGGAGAAGACTATCCTCTATTCCGCTATTCAGAAGAACAGCCCTTATAAAGAGTTTCTTGTGTGGAGGTGAGTCGAAGGGTTTTGTGATAGCAGTTAATCAACAAAATGCGGCAGACTACTGTATGCTCTACACTACAGAATAAGTTGCCGCTGAACTTACGCCCGAGTCGCCCGACCGAAGTTCAAAATTCAAAAAGTTTTTCTTTGAAGTAAGATTTTACAAATCACTTTTCGATGTCGAGGCGAGTTCACAATTTGGCTGTCTTCTGTGGAGAAGAACTCGCCGGAAGAAACTCCGCAGGCTAGGCGTTGCAAGTTCGGCTGCACACGGCTCTAACGCAACGTAATTTCGGCGTAATGTGTCGTCAGTAATTCAAATAGCATTGCAGGCGTAATCATGCCCAACTTCGGTCGCGTAAGTTCGGCATAGTATGTTTAGGTTTACACGACAAAGGCAGCGCTCTAGTGGTCCATCGACCAATTATCGATGCAAAGTTCGACCTGTTGTATTTTGTTTCCAGCCTCGCCCGTTTGTCTGAACGAGGCATAGTCTCCTGCATCCAGCATCGTACCAATGCGGAGCCGGTGTCTTGCGAGGGTTCCTCTCCTCGGGCCTTGGCCCTGGGGGGAGCTGCCCCCGCTTTCCTGCTCCTTTTCTTCGGGTATCTTCTGGCTACCGTCATTATGCTGTTAGAAAGGTCTGTGCTTGTTTATTTTTGTAAATAGTGTGCTTTGCATTTGGATTGGATTTTAATAGCTATTTTAGGTAGATAAAAATATATGTAGTAAAAACAGCATAATATTTACATCTACGATTCGTTTTAAGTATTTTAGTATTATTGCACAAAAAAAAACTTATTCTGAGATTTCCGTGATTAATATTTACTATTGTGGTAAAAAAAAACCTGTGAACCGTTTAAAACAAATAATTATGTTGTTTTTATTTCAGAGCTGTCCACAGACGTTTAGCAATCAAAATGTGAAACTATTCAGTCCGGGGCAAAGGTCCAACTCCTCTGTCCAATTAATTGGACCATGGGCCTTCAATATTTAGCCTTCAAATGCCTTCAATTACTGATTTCAAACAACAAGTTATTTAATACATTTATTCTAGTAGGTACATACTAGTAGTAGTAGTAGTAGTAGTATACTAATTTAAAAATATACGTGTTTAGTTAGAAGCGCAAAATAAAATATTCACACTGTATCTCTACCATTTGATAGGTAAAGTTAATTATTACTATTTCATAGGCATAGTATAGTATAGTAGATTCGACAAAGCTTCAATCCAGCAATTTTTCCACGTGACAGCGTCCAGGTTCGGGCCTCATATAGCTGATTGATACAAATGGCGGTAAAATATTAAACCGTCGGTCGAATTCAATCAAAAGCTGGCACTGCGCCACGGATTACACAGCCTCTGTTAATATCAATCTGGATCTGCTTGAGTAAGGCCGCGGTGGCGGTGTTGATAGATTGCTTCGGAAATATTGTTTGTGGAAGGGACGATATTGGTATTGAATAATAGGGTACGGGTTTAGGGATTTGATCGATCCCGGGATACGGGAGAGCGATATTAATTTATCTCTTAAATGTATTGTAAGAATTAATGTAGATGTTTTTGTGGTTGTAATGTAATGTTGCATTAAAGGAAAGCTTTGAATGCTTAAAGATCAAATGGTTTTAATCCTTATCCCTACTAATATTATAAATAAGAAAGTAACTGTATGTCTGTCTGTTTGTTACACTTTGACGTTAAAACCACCAAACCCATTTTGATAAAACGGAGATTGAATATACCTTGGGAAAGGACATAGGTTTCCTTTTACCCCGGGAAAATACCTCAACCCCTCTTCTTCTTTTCTTTATATATTAATTTTCAACTCCATTAAACAAAAATTTTAACGCGGGCGGAAAGATACTTTTAAAATATAAACTTCGACCAGCTAAGAGCATTTCTACGCCGCGCTGAAATAGAAAGTTGGCCTGCGTTGCCCTGTGTTAGTATAAATAATTACATTTCCCATCATTCGAGTCCCAGTACAGTAGCGGAAGTATTCTGGTTTTGATATTATTAAAGAACCAATTTTTTTCATATCTGATCAGGAACATGCTTCCGGTCCTGACAAGTTACAAATATATCTCCAAACACGACGACGCTGGCAATATACCACTGACTCTAACAATATCGAAACTTATTTTGCTTCTTTTTGATTCTTATTATTCTGAGCATCACCTAAAGTAAAAGTGTAAACATGTGCCTTACTCTCAATGTGGGAAATAAAGAACCACACGGTAAATAAAGTAAATATGAACACAAGAAGTAATTATGAACCCAGTTCGTAACCACTTTTCCGCAATCTGTGTTCTGAGCGATGAAGATTACTATGAGACAGAATGTAATATAACAAAGAGGACTAAGTTTAGCGTACTGTACCAAGTTGAGAACATTCCTTTGTTTTACAGCAATATGTAATTTACTGTTCATTTTAGCAAAATGAAAATAAATAGCGGAATTTTGTGTGCGCGCACAACTTCTAAACAGTTTTACCAAATTGCATAATATTTAATAGTAACGGTTCTGGAGGACAGGCTTTATATTATTATTTTTCGTTTTTCGTGTGTAATTTTTTTTTTCGGCTGTTCGAAAATACAACGTATTTTCATTTTCTGTGTAAAATTGAGGTTAGAGGAGCAAGGATGTTATAAGTACTACCGTGAACATATAACATCCTTGGGTTAGATTGGCGTAAGTTATTTACTTCTGTGACGTAAGCTACCTTTTACATTGGAAAAAAACAAAAAAAACCAAAGCCACAAGCGTTTAGCTAGTTAATCTACTTGGAAATAAGCCAATTGTTTTCATTGAACAGTCTCATTCACTTAAAGGAGCCAATAAGCGCAAAACCGTGTAGGTGTAGATACGTGGGAGTTCAGAGAGATTTTGGAGAATGTGCCAAGAGAAATTTATATTCCCATCAGGTGCCTTCCGAAGCCACTTCTGGAAAGAAAATGTGCAGTTTCTTCGATGCACCGGAAGAAGTCTGGAAGTCTAGAAGCAGACTCCAAAGTCAGCTCTTGGCAGGAAACAAGAAATAGTACGAATTCGGCAATATTTCGCAGCCAGGTCGGGGATCGCGCCAATCGTGGGGATCCAAATTGTAGGTATTAGGTAAGGTAGAAATCACAGCGTCAAATATTGTGTTTTTTCAATAACTTCTAAATTTTACGTAAGACTACAGGTATGAAGGAACATTTATGCGTCATTAAATATATACAAAATCTGCAAAATTTTGAATGGAAATTATTATAAATGATTTAGCAAATAATGTGTTCTTCTCTCTCCTGTAAAATATTTTTGCTGTGCCTTATAGGGTCCATGTTGTTGTAAATAGTTACAATATTATGTACACACTAACACTAACAGTAACATCTTTGTAATCAATATGGAATGCAATAAAGAATTCAGTATTGATGGCAGAGATTTATGTAAATATTAGGAATTATTTGATATGAATCCTAGTCACCACGATATCGGAACTGAGCAGCACTTACAAACAAGCTGTCAACTATACCACGATCAATCTTATTGGTCAACTAGCGGTGGAAAAGCACGTACTACATTGGCAACCCTCATTGGCGAACAGCCAGAGTGATTGCTGGACCGAACGTGATAAGTTAAGCATCTCATACGATATAGTCCGACCATGAAATTGGACTGTGGTTTGATGAACTACGAGATAAATGGACGATCTAGAGATGTCTTGAATTATGTAACAGAAATTTGAATTCTTGGTAAAATAACAATTCAAACGGAATCGGAAAGAATTTCAATTTAAATTCATTTATTCAGTAACAATATACATTTTGTTTGTAATAATAACACATCATAAAACAGATAGATACAAACATGCTATATAACATTACTGTCAGGCAAATACAATAATATAAATAAAACTGCCTATGCCATAGAGTTATTTTTTCTGCTGCCTATAGTTACTCGCTCTCCCGAAGTCGGCCGGTGAATAATGATCCGGGATTCTTCCTCTTCTTATTCAATATCATCTCCAGTTCCCCGCAGGCGGATGATTGAACGTCGGCTCATGGTTTTTTATCAGTGTTATGGAAATTTGCAAAATATTGGAATTTGGGGGCAAAAGCTCTTTCGTCGTGCAATTATCCTGGTTTAGAATTTTAACGACCCAATTCTTGTTAGTTTGTGAGAGTAATGTGGTATATATTGAATTTAGGCCTTATCCATTTTATTTTTTTTACTAAAAAATGCTCATAACCAAGGGAGCAAGCAGCAGCGTTCACCAGTATTAGGCTTTTATTTTCAAATTCAGTAAAATATGTTTATTAAAAAATACAAGCTCCTAATGCTGACAGACGACCTGGTGAGGCTCGCAGCAAGCCGCTAGAAATAGAATATAGGTAGGTACTAAAATTTGCGACGCCTGTGGAATTTATTCGGCAGGCTCCTTTCTACAGCACATGTTGCTTTGCTAAAAACTGAGATCCTGAACCCGCCCGGTAAGTTTTTTTTTACACTTTTATATCTGCCATCGGTCATTAGCCATAAGATTGTGGCAAGTAAGTGGATTTTATTTTATTATTTCAAACCCTCTCTTGTCAGGATAAGGCTCTAATTTAAATAGACTGTAGTAACAGAATTATTATTTTCTTAATAGGCAGACAAGAACATAGCCTAGATGCGGGTCATAACAAGATAGATAAAGAAATAGATCTTTTATCCAACAAATAAAGTACAGAACTAACTTTAAAACATTACTTTTTTTGAGTTGTAGTGATTCAATTCTTAAGGGGCTCCCCTATGCTAAGTGGCGCCGCCGTCTGTTAAAAAATAATAACTCGCGAAGTATACATTTTTTATAAAATCCGGTAGGTCATTTTCAAGTTGGCGTGCTATAGTATATATGTATAGCGGCCATAAACTGTATTTATTATTAGTCCGCTGTAGTTACAGATAGAAAATTTTCTAAAAACGGCCACTTTTGGCAAATTTTCTATCTGTAACTTCATCGAACTCAAACTAACAGAGTTTATGGCTTCTATATATCCTAAAACACCAAATCTTTAAAATTAGGATTTTTGAAAAACTGTTTACTCATAGAGTAATTATTTTTTAACGGATGGCGGCGCCACTTAGCATAGGGGAGCCCTGATAAGAATAAACTGTTCTCTCATTTGTACCATAATCGTTCCCGGAGCTTTTCGTTCCGAAGCTCGCTTAGCCACCAACCAACACCACAAAGCGAGACAGATTACTTCGACAGAACAAATCCTTCGGAGCGCTATCAATTTGTATCCATTTAAGATTCAAATCTAATTGATACTTTACAATGAAAAGTCTTAAAAGGAAAGCACTCTTGGCACTTGAATAATGAAAGAAATTAATATGAAACGGTCTGCGATGCGAATAAATTATTCCAACTTGAAGTGTCGAACATTTTCTGATTGTGCTAAGAGGCTCTCACAAATGGAAGGCTTTTCATCAGTAATATTATACATACATTGCTCTTTATCAAACAAATGAACTCGTACTGAAATTGAAAAGGTTTTTACTCAAAGTAAGATAAACCATACCTCGTCTAAGAATATGATAGTATGATAAGTATGTATTTATTTATAATAATAATATGTACACAGGCTGTTTCACCCTGATTTCAGTGTAGGCTCGAGCCCCTCGGTGGGGACATAATATATGAGCTGTTAATGATGATGATGATACAGGATGTAACAAAATTTGTGCACAATATTTTAAAGTAGGAACCTACCCATGAAACCAAATAATTTTATCCAAGGAAAGTAGGCTGAAATATAATAATAATAATAATAATAAAGTATTTATTTCCCCAACAATAATACATTTGAGTAAGCAAAAGCATAATAAATGGAACATGTACATTAGATAATTGTTGAGGCTGGCCCCTAAACTAGGAGAAATCCTGTACTATAGGAAACCAGGCCTCCACCTCGGAAAGTTATACAGGAAAGTAGGATAATCTTGAACAAATTTTATAAAGATTGAAATTTTCACAAAATCGGGAATACTAAAACAAAATAAAAAAATTTAAAACAAATTGAAAATAAAACTAAAATAATAATGAAAAGAGTGTGTGTAGGTATGCATGCGAGTGTGTGGGTGTGTTGTGGAGTGTGTGTGTGAGTGTGTGTATGTGAATGTGTGAGTGTGTGAAAGTATGTGTTTTTGAGTGGGTAGAGTTTATGGTGTAATAAGCGTGCTAGTCATAGACGTAGAATAAATTAGGTAGCTAAGAACAAACTAAAAGAAGGTCTTCAACTTCATCATAAGTTAGATTAAGCAACCAGTTAGAGACTATTTTTTTACAGGAATATTTGGACATGGAATATATCTTGTTAATTTTGTTGCATCACTACATAGTATAAAATAAAGTCGCTTTCTCCGTCCCTATGTCCCTATGTCCCTCCCTTTGTACGCTTAAATCTTTAAAACTACGCAACGGATTTTGATGCGGTTTTTTTTAATAGATAGAGTGATTCAAGAGGAAGGTTTATATGTATAATACATGCATAATATACTGAAGGATAACCCACAATAACCATTTTCCCGTGCGGAGCCGGGGCGGGTCGCTAGTTTTTTATAAATGTAAGACCCGCCCGAGGAAGGCAAAGTAGTGGTGGGAAAACACAGTACGACAGCTTTTAGTGTAAATATGAAAGAAAACTAATCAGCTGTTGATCACATCACTGCGCCTGTCAATTCTACCTTAGTTGTTATTTATTTGCGCGCTCAATATCCCTATACACATATACTTACTTAAATTACTATTACTCAGAGAGAAGTGGGAGCCGCTTCGCTTACTAATACTAAATATAATAATATGAAAAGTATCGTAATGTCATTTGTCAATAATTGTCAAAATAAGTCACAGAAATGCTTAACTGTTGTAACTGATAACTTCAAACGTCGTGTTTTTTTATCATATTTCACTCTATGTTCCTTAGGGAAAATTGCGCAGTTTCATGGGTAGGTTCATTAAAATATAGTGTGCTAATAAAGTTACACCCTATATATTAGCAGTCTGACATCCATGGTATGCAGTTGGCCGTGCATTTATTTATTTACATTTAGTGGCCTCGTGAGTGGCCTCCAGATCTCTCGTTTTGCTTAAAAACTAGTCAAGTTTATAACTTTTTCCGCACGTATCAATTATGTACGCAAAGAATGGAGTTGGGGCGGCTTCTAACTTGCCGGCTCTTTGAGTCGGAGCCAAGTTCCTCTCTCGCGTGTTTGTTGTACTTTTTATTACGTAACTTTATTGCAGTTTCAAATTAAAATGAAGAACTTTAATGGACAGTAAGTGCTAAAAAGTAAGAGGATAAATAAAAATACAAATAGGTATATTTAAAAAATATATAGGTAGGTATTAAAAAAAAGTATTGTAAATGGTGTGCGTTAACAGGAACTCTTTTTTTTTTTTCAACTTTCTATGGTTTTTAAAGCAACCTCGTCGTCGGGTGAATACATTCCTCATTTAATAACGGTCGTCCATCCCGGATGAGACAAATCCTGAATAATGTGTTGACCCAAATTATGGACTCCCGGCTCCTGTTATTTTAGATACCTACAGGCCTTCCTACAGGACTCTTAGATTTATACGAGGATTTATCCTGAACCCACCCATTCATCCATATAGTCCATTCATCGTTTAAAGGTACTATTTCTGAAAAGTATCATTTTATAATAGCTTTCTGTCATTAATCTAATGATAGGGCATCATTTTTCAGGTGACACCCGTGGTTTGACTAACTATGAGTCACAAAAACTTAATATTTGCGTAAAAAACTCTGTAACATAACAAAAAAAAATAAAACATGAATAAAACATAACATACAATACAAATACGCTTTATTGACACCTAAGCAAAAACAGAAATATAAATACATTAAATTCATGATATAGAAGTCAACAAGCGGCCTTGTTGCTAAGGTAGCAATCTCTTCCAGGCAACCTAACATACCTAATATATAACCTGCCTCGCAAAGCCTCCAGAGCACGAGAAGATCATTGTAACACAGTCAACATCTTCCATTGTAATTATCATTTTTCAATAAGAGAAGATCTCTTCTAAAACAAGGTGCTTAGTAAAGAGCAGAAAATAAGAAAAAGAAGAAAAGGGAAGATCATTGAGATTATATTTTTACAATGACCAAAAAGAAAAATTCCTTTTTATAACCTTACTCTCAGTTACAAGTAAGTAAACTATAGCAAGTAGATTAAATTGAGCGTCTAAATTGTACAATGATCAGCAGTGAACGAGAAATACAAATTTTGACTAAACAAAATAACTTTGGACATTCACAAAAACAAAAACTACAAACTGCGAATAAATATTCCCGCACAAAAAAATCTGGCAGCAACAAATTCGGCTAACTAACCAAAAACTTGCAAATAAACAAACGAGGACATCCGCACTGAATCCACGGCACTAGCCCGCAAACGGGCGGTTGGCCGGGTGGTAGCCGGTTGCCGGGTACAATAAATGAAATGAATGCCGCACCAGGCCGGCTCATCCCGGGCATTACTCACGGCAATCCCCGGATTTCGCGGGTCCCCCGGAATCTCCTTACATTACCGTTGAATTGTTTTTTATGGGTGGAAACAGTGAAAAAATTGGTTTTAAGTAAGCGTACTGGTTGCGCAGCGGAATGGTTGGAATGTAGGCTGTTGGAGTTTGGCAAATGAAAGTAGACAACGAAAAAACGCAGCAAATTTGAAAAAAATCATCGTGGCATCGTGGAATCCCCGATTCTATGGATTTACCTATGGATTTACCTAATTTGATACTTTTTTTTTCTACGTAACTTTGTTGCCAGTAGAATGGTTTCCAATTTCATCGATTGTCTACTTTCATTTACCAAACTCTAGAAACTATGGTAATTGCAAAGAGCTGCAACGGACCTTTTGGTAAATATAGGTGTCAATAATGAATATTATAATTTTTAACGTAGTCTATTCTAGTCCCTTCCTATGATGTAACACTCTTGTGAAGGATAGTTACTATACTAAATATTTTCCAATTTTAACTACAACTCTAGTCAACTTGATGATTCAGTGAAAATTTATTTTTAGTTAGCGGTTTATTTGCGGTTTATGACGTGCCTCTAGATTAGGGTTGCCATCCGTCCGGGTTTCCCCGGATTTGTCCTAGTTTGGAGGGCGTCCGGGGAGCGTCCGGGCGGGGTTGAAATCATAGTCCGGCAATAAAATTCTGGGTTTTCCATCAAAGCCCGACCCCATCAATATAAATAAAAGTTATGTATTATCACACGTGCACAGATTATCTAATAAACTACGCAGTATTTCATGCAAAAAATACTTAAAATTTATGTTTTCTTTTAACAAGTACGGTGTAAAATGTATTTTTTTATTTAGATGTAAGTGAAAAAAAAAAGTATTACAGTGTTGACAGCTCCAAAATTCGGAGAACTTACGCTTTCGGTCCTGGGGGGCAAGTTTTAGAAATGGCAACCCTACTCTAGATAGACTATCTGAGAAATTGACCAAGCTCGCCTAAAGGTTAATAGGGAGTCCATTAAATGCAAATAAAATAGTAAATTATCGAGCCTTTTAGTTTAATATAGACAGAAGTTTACTCTTATGAATGTACTTTTCAATTTCTGGAACATTATTCTGTTCTGATTGTAGCTAACAACTTAATTTTTATCAGGCTAAAGATATACTCGCTTTACTATTAATAGTAACTTCTCAGATTGTAAGTCATACTGAAACTCTAAGTAATAGATCTGCTCCTGGCAGTAATATAGGAGCTCTTAAGTTGCGTCCACTGACAGCCACTTCAAACTCCCAACTCTAAATTTTTCTTCTGCACTGAACCGTAGCTTCTAAGTTTTGTTTAATTCGCAACAGTACAGTAAGTTGTATTTTTAACCCCCATTAAACAGTGGCCCGGGATAAAAGCAGTGCAAATATTTAAAAAGTATGTTCTGTAAAGTATTAGTAATTTATCATTCACTTCACAAATGGTTTTTTTAATACTTATTTCTACCTATATGAAACATATCTAGATCGATTTTTTATGCTCAAAAGTCCCCATATAACAAATTTCTGACGCTGTGCACCACCCGAAAATGGTACAATGCGCTATTATTTTTAGTGTATGAATTCGCGTTCAGATGGAATATACAGCATTGAAAATGTGTCGTGCGTGCCCTCTCTTATTTGTGGAAGTTATCGTACTGTTAGTAAAGTTATAGTAGAAGAAGAAGTAAATTTCTAGGATTCACGTCTCGCCACTCGATCGTCGCCGCTCTCAGGTGATTTTAAAATTGTCTCGGAAGATTAATGCGGACTTCCTAGTGTGGAATGTAGGTGTAAAGGTAGGGCGCCAGTACTAGCGGGGAAAGTGATTGTCCGAAAAGAAAGACGATTTCGTGCTTCGGACGGCACGTAAAGCCGTTGGTCCCAGCTACTACGTACGGATGTAGTTGTTATAGGAGCCATGTCGGAAGCCTAAGGCGGCTCAACAATTCCGACACCAGGGTTTGTGAGGTAGGTTAACCTCGAAACCCACTCAATAAGCAAGCAAGCATAGAGACGTATTCTATGACGACCGATCCTGTTAACACGTCAATGATTTGGTACTAAGATATCTTTGTTTTTCGTTAATCACTACCCTCACTACATAGTATAAAACAAAGTCGCTTTCTCTCTCCCTATGTCCTTATATCCGTATCTATGCTTAAATCTTTAAAACTTCGCAACGGATTTTGATGCAGTTTTTTTAATAGATAGAGTAATTCAAGAGGAAGGTTTATATGTATAATACATGCATAACATACTTAAGGACAACCCACAATAACCATTTTCCGCCGGAGACAGGACGGGTCGCTAGTTTTGACTAAAAAAAAGTCACGAAAAAGCTGCATGCCCTTCCAAACCCGAGACAACCCCCCGCACCTCAACTAGTTGACTGAATTAGTTTCTTTAAGATTTGCATGTATTACGTTTCTGTAGTGTTCAATACTGTTTGGCTCGCTGCTACCAGGACCCCATGAGACGTAGAAGCTTGGATTGCAGCCAGCCAGGGCGAGGCACCTT
Source organism: Teleiodes luculella (assembly GCA_948473455.1). Classification (NCBI taxonomy): domain Eukaryota; kingdom Metazoa; phylum Arthropoda; class Insecta; order Lepidoptera; family Gelechiidae; genus Teleiodes; species Teleiodes luculella. Next base: position 14,878,913 of record OX419595.1, read on the forward strand.
CGGGGCTTGCGCAGTATTAACTCATCGCGAGCTGCATGAAGACAAGTACACACTGTCTCATCCATCACAAACGTATAATTTCCTTAGGACGTGTTTTGTTGTTCTAATATTAACTTGCTTAATAAACAGCTGCAATTTATATTATTAGCTATTTGGCTTCGGGCTTGTCTTGCTTTGACAATCACGAATACAATTTTATAGATAACTTATTACAATGATTGTGGTGCAGGCATTCATTAGTAATTATCACAATATTTAATTTAATAAAAAGCTTTGTTTTGACTAAAATATAACAAAGTGAAAAATATTGTATAGTCCTTCTTAACGTAAAGGCGTTTTCGTGAATTGCCTTATTACGATCACAGCTTATGATAACTAGAATACTAAACGAAACGAACTCGCATTTTGACAGACGAACAACTTTCCAACTGCAGAACAACCGAAAAATTGTTTATTATTTATTATGCAGTTCTTTTCGACAAGGTCAATATTGAGGATGTAATGAATAATGATTAACTAAAGACGATATTGACAGCAGAAAAAATATAGATAATATCCCAACATAGTCAGTTTTTTATTGTGTTTTTTATTTTGTGGGTCCAAGGGCAATGTAAGTAGAAAAATTTATTAGTATTTATCTTAAATACTTAGGATGTTTTTATAAAAACAAGCTTTGTTTAGTATGCTTTAAAAATTAAAAATAAATTACAGTTTAATTAAACCCATTAATAAATTACGTAACATTAATTACCTATTAAAATAAGACATCAAAGCTTGTTGCGAAATTTACAAACTTTATTACTTATAATTTTAATTTTTACTGTATTATTTTACTTAAATTTTACGTTAACACATCACCTAATTACAAAGTCCATTAATTTTATATTGTATTTTTGTCAATAAATACTTTTTTTTAAGTTAAGTCAAGATAATTATATACTTAAAATTTTGATCTTTGATCTAATATGTACGTTTATTCGACTCTCTTAGGGTGAAGAAAAACATCGTGAGGAAATCCGCACATAATTCAATGCCTATGGCTGAAATGACAAACCCGCATTGGGCCAGCGTGATCGATAAAGCCTATTCACCCTGATTTTAGAGTAGGCTCGAGCCCCTCGGTAGGGACATACATGAGCTGTTGAAGAACAGCAGTGTTGCAGCCCGTCTGCCAGCCCCTTAATGCGGCTCGCACTATGCCCGGGCACGCCGCCGCGTAATTTGTTTGACGAGTCTGAGGTGGGACGCGCTTTGAGACGTGCCCCGCGAAAAGCGCAAAATTACCGATACTATAGCTTAGGGCTTAAAATGGCAGCAGCAACCATTATCTAAAAATTAAAGATAATTTGTTGCTTTTATAAAAATAGGACAACCATTGTATCTTATTTGTTAACAGAGCCACCTATGGGCTCAAGACTAGTTAGAATTTGGGATAGGCCCTAGACGTCTTCGCTGGCCCAATGCAGGTTGGACCACTTCGCAACACACAACTTCTGAATTTCTTCGCAGGCGTGTGTAGGTTTCCCCACGATAGTTTCTTTCAGTGATTACGATGACGCGCATCAAATAAACGTCATATGAATTAATCGAAAACACATAGGTTGAAGGCTCTAACCCGCGTCCCCCGAATGGAAGGCAACGGCCCTAACGACTCGACTACTGACGACACTCTTTAAGTATTTTTATTCAATGAAAATTAACATGAAAAAAAAATAGACCAAGTTTCCTATGCAGTTTAAACTTAGGGAAGATGAAAAATGAAAATATGCGTCAAGAAGTAGTAAGAATATGGATAATCACGGTTCCGGCACATAATTATGTTAGTTACATTACATAAAGTAAGAAGAAATGTTTTTGTGTTTACTATATTTATCATACCAACTACATGCTGGCATTTAGACGTAGAAGAATGCTGTCAAATATTTTTTTCGAAAAAAAGCCTTTTGAATTTTAATTGTTATAGTATAGTAGTTATAGTCTATAAATATCACGAAACCGTTTTAAGAAATAAAATGATCTAACTGACTTTTCTATCTAGTTGGAGATCTCTGAAAACCTACAGCGGAGCAATAAAGCTGCGAAGGAAATGAGTTCCGCACAAAGTTCGTCTTCAGTTCCACATCCGCACACTAACCACCGATGGCAGGAGAAGACAAACCAATAAACAAATAATAAATATTATTATTATATGTAAAATATGGGGACTCTCACACACGTCCATCTGACCCCCAACTAAGCTGAGCCTGTACTATGGGTGTCAGACAGCTGATACCTACATATTATAAATATATAACATCCAGACACCAAGGCAAACCCAAGTGCGTATCGCACGAATGTTTTCCCTGGGCGCGATTCGAACCCGCGACCCAGTGCTTCGAATGCAGACGTACTACTAACTAGGCTACGGGGCGTCAAAATTATATTTCGAGTATATTAGCTGTCCTTCCCGCTGTGATTACGCGGACTTTTTAAGATTATTATTTTAAATACCTATAACATGTCGGTTAATCATCAGCCGGAAGACGTCCACTGCTGCCTAATAAAAGGGTATAAATGTAACCAAGTCTAAATATAACGTTTTACTTTACCTAGATCACTGAAGTATAAGTGGCATCTCTCGATGAGCTCAGGAACTAATATAAGATACAAAAAAGTTAGTTATTGTACAGTCTTTAAGGTTATACATTCCGTGGTTCCGGAAAAGAGTTTTATTACAACTCAGACACTAATATCGGTATTAACTCTATTTGGAAGTTTTTAGACCTCTAGTTTGTTCATACAATACAAACCTTTATTATTATTTCTACTTGTATTGAATACAATTAACTTTCATACCCAAATGCAAGAACGGTATCAATCTTGGTACAAATTCTGATGACGATAATGTAAGTTCTATTAGTTAGTCTTTTATTCTTTATCATTTTATTTTATATCATGCATTTCTGTAGAAGAATATCTCTCTAGTAATATTGTTTCCAGCAGATTAAACTTAAATTGTGAATCAAATTCAAAAGGGCATTACCAGTTTAACCATTCAAAATAGACATTATTAAATTCTACTAGGAGAGTTACTGTTCCCTTTTATTCCCAAAATTTACACGCACCGATTTCCTCAACAAACATTATACTTTCATCATCACTTATCTGTATTTTCTCGTTTAATATTTATTAAAACAAAATCTGTTAATTTTAATCCGAAAATTCACATTATCTTTAGGTAATACAAAACTCAGTGAACAAATTATGGCCGGCTTCTCGAAGCGAACGGAACAAAGTAGATTTTAAAATCTCAGATTATACGCACAATGGGCAGGAAAGGGTATCCACAGAAACGAGACGAGGTAGAAGTGATACCAAGATAAGATTTTAATATACATTCCCACAAAGACCTTTATATTATAAGCTCTGACTATGATCTTTTAATCTATTTTTATTTAGCCGTCTTGCAAGAATCCTATCTTTTTCAACCCTCTTTTTACCCAAAAGTTTCCTGGTAGAGATAGCAACCTCAGTAATGAAGCCACCTATTGAGCTTACTTTTTTTCGTGTTTAGTAATCTTTTTTTTTTTTTGCCAATAAAGAATATTTGTATTGTATTGTATTGTATTGTATTGTATTACAATACTGCTACAATTCTGGCTCTACTCTAAATTAGGAAAATTGACTTTATAATGCCCAGTGCTAAGAAGAAATTAACGTAAACGTACGTTACGTTTTAAAATCAAAACATTCATTTGTAATAATGATAATACTAGCTTTCCGCCCCGTGGCTTCGCCCACACTTACAGATTTTCCCATGAGGATGAGTGATTTTCCCGCGGTAAAAGATAGCCTATATATTATTCTGATGTATAAGCGATTTCACTAAAATCAATTCAGTAGTTTCTGCGTGAAAGAGTAACAAACATCCATCCATACTCATAAACTTTCGCATTTATTATATTAGTGGGATTTGGAAAAAGTTTGTCTATCATTCATTAGGAAAGCTCTATATTCATTTATTAACTTAAGTGTATCTTTTATTAGGGAAATCGGATTTAGGTTTTTTTTTTAATATAATGTTGAGTACAAGAAAACAAATAATTTTATTTTGAATAGAATAGAATAGAATAGAATAGAACAGAACAGAACAGAACAGAACAGAACAGAACAGAACAGAACAGAACAGAACAGAACAGAACAGAACAGAACAGAACAGAACAGAACAGAACAGAACAGAACAGAACAGAACAGAACAGAACAGAACAGAATAGAATAGAATAGAATATACTTTATTGCACACCATCATCTAGCAAAGCACATTTATAACATTTAATCCTTCAGGCGCTTTCGTGTATTCCACATCTACTGTAATATTTCTCCTATCTGTGCGTTTCCCTAGAAATCACTTAGCCCGAGAAGGGTTTTAAATAAATATTTTAGAGGGCCCCAATTATTTGGGGTGCCGCGGAGGAGGAGTGAAAAATAGAAAGGGTTCGTGTAAAGGTGAGAAAATTTTATACTACACACATGAGATGCTGTGAAAAAATATATTGCGAATATTTCCCACTGGAATGCGATTTTATCGCGCAGTAAAGAGTAGCTTATACATACTATACAGAAAGTTTTCAGCAATTTTTTTCATAGTAATGAAAAAAAATTGGCTCACCCATACAAAATTGACAATTTAATCGGTCACTGAGCCTTGACTGTAATAGTAATGGTACAAGCGAGCTGATTTCCGCAACTCGACGTCTAATGCGCCTTTTTTGCGTATGGGTGGGATTGCTACTCTAGCCACCCTATCTCCTCGAAGAACCTCAGCAGGCCTTTGACCTCCCTGAGGGCCTCGGGGATCAAGCTCGGTGTTCCGAGGTGTTTAGCCCGATATGTGGCTATTTCCTGGCACTCCAGAGGCACGTGGGCCGCCGTCTCTTCCGCTTCCATATATCCTTTGCATAGTTGACTGTCCGTGACACTATAGTAAAAAGATGTTTGTTAAAAGAACCATGTGCCTTGACTGTTCTTGTTGCTATTTTTAAATCGCTGCGTAATATTAAAAACATTGTCCTTGGAAAAGGACTCCAACCCGCAAACAGACGGTATCTGTTCGAAAAGTAGTACGTTCTTAAGTCCTTACAAAGTTATAAAGCCGTCACATATCCCAGGGTACAAACAAACTATATTCAAACGGAAAGTATACCTATAATATTCGTAACTTCATGACGCGATGACAACATCTTGTCATAAAAGATTTTTTACGAGATGCGCGTAAAATCACGGTGATTATCATCAGCCCATTACCCCATGTCGCTTAAGCGGAAATAAACGGTTACGGTACACACTTTGATTTTGTTATTACCGTGTTGTCAAAATACCGTGTTACCAACAGTCAGTGCGTTTTTTTGATGAACAGATTTCCTCTGAACGTTTGTTTGTCTTATGCCTGAGTATTCATTGTATTTTTAAATAATAATATATCAGCTACTTACGAGTATTACTCGTCATGGTTTCCTACCAACTGAAATCTATCCTATAAATGCCTTCGCTCACCTCTAAACTTAATAATAAAATAATATTGCCTGTAAGAAATTGCTACTTAGCAATAAGGCCGTCTACATGTACATTTTCTTTATTATTTTTTTTTTGTTAATTTTATTGTTCAGTTTTTTTCTGGTATACAATAAAGTAGGTATATTCTATTCTATTCTACTCTAATGATGGAAAAATAAAATCATTTTATATCATTATTGACTTAGGCACCGTGTTTAACGGTTATTTATCTGCAACATAGTGTTAGTACTTATGAAACAACTTTCCCTAAGGAACATCAGTTGAAATCTCAAAATTTAAATTCGACTTGTCATACAAAGTGTTATATGAAAAGTTGTTTTTTTTTATACTTTTTAATCTATGTAAATTTCACGGTGTATATGTATAGACTAGGATATGGTTTTCCTAGTCTACAACACCTTCAACTTATAAATATATTTTGACGTGCACGCAAAATTACGGTTTTCATAACTTAAAATTCCCGTTCTTATAAAAGATTTTATAATTAAATTACACCGTGAGCGTTAAACTCCCTTCCACCTCCCCTTAACTTATTCATAACTCGTCCCACTTAACAGATTCCCTCATAAAAGTATTACATTAGCCTTACCTGTCCTGGCCCGGGCAGCGTAGTAGCAGCAGTTAAATGTTGAACTACGGAAAATCTGGTTTTCTTTATTTTTATTACAGTGTCCAATTTGACCCATATTGTAAAAAGTATACATATTAAGCGTGTCAATAACGTATTGGCTTTGTACGTTGCTTTATAAGTATCCGAGAGGCACTGCTGCGTTGGATTTATCCGCGTTAATAATTAATCTGTTTCAGATTATGTTAAAGCAAAAGTGAAACTGTTTTGATTAGATAAGGGATTCGTTTTAACATACGGATCGATTTTTTAAATGCTTGCTTGCTTATCGTGTGGATTTCGAAGTGAACCTCACAAACCCTGGTGTCGGAGTTATAGAACCGCCTTAGGCGTTCAACATGCCTAATATAACGACTACATTCGTAAATAGTAGCCGGGACCAACGGCTTCACGTGCCTTCCGAAGCACGGAATCATCTTTATTCTCGGACAATCAGGTGATTCAGCCTGCAATGCCTTAACCAAACTGAGGAAAGTCTCACAAAGTGTTATTTGTCCGAAAAGTCTTCACCGGGATTCGAACCCGGAACCTCCGTCAGACGAGCAGATCACTCGACAACGGAGTATTATTTTTATGTTATCTATCACTTTAATTTAAGGAACGCCAACAGCACACATTATGAGCCTATGAACTATCGTGCGCGCCTATTATAGGCAGCGCATTCTAATATAGCTCAAACTTTACTGGTTATAATACTGTTTCCACCGCCGACTACTCTTCTTGCTAATTACAGCTTTCCTCGCTTTTTAGGGTTCCGTACCTCAAAAGGAAAAAACGGAACCCTTATAGGACCACTTTGTTGTCCGTCTGTCAAGACCCTTTTTCTCAGGAACGCGTGGAGGTATGAAGCTGAAATTCATATCAATTACTCAGGTCTACTGTCCCTTGAAGCTGTGAAAAAATCAAACTTCTAAGCCAACGCAATCAAAAGATACAGCCGTTTATGCCGCAAATTTTCGACACTTGCAAGGGAATCAAAACCTACAGGGTGCTTCCCGTGAACTCAGAATCTTGAAATTTGGTACGAAGCAACGTCTTATAGCATAGATAAAGGAAAAATTACGAAAACCATAAATTTTTAGTTACATCACATAATATATATTTTTTTAATAATTTTAACCTTACTACCCATTTCCTCATAAACGCGTAGAGGTATTAAATTGAAATTCATACCAAATACTCAGGTCTATAATACCTTTAAGCTGTAACAAAATCAAACTTCTATGTCAACGCAATCAAAAGAAACAGCAATTTAAGCTGCATATTTTGAAACTCGCAAGTACTCGCAAGGGAATCAAAACCTAAAGGGTACTTCCAGTCGACCTAGAATCTTGAAATTTGGCATGAAGCAACGTTTTATAGCACACATAAAGGAAAAATTCCGAAAACCTTAAATTTTTAGTTACATTACAAAATATATATTTTTTAATAAATATAAACTTATTACTTTTTTCCTCATGAACGCGTAGAGCTATCAAGTTGAAATACTTACTTAGTACTTAGTTACTTAAACGATAAAGAGATCTTTGTCTTAAATAAAAGAACTTTCGCAAGTCAGCTGCAAGGCTAGTATAAGTGATTCAGTTATATTATAGATACATGATATGTGTTAATATAAAATAAAGGATTACTTAAACGATAAAGAGATCTTTGTCTTAAATTTATGCTCCTCCATCTTTCCCCATTGTAATGTTATGAATTTCATTTTGCAATAAGATTACCATAGTTATGACTCGATTGTCGTAATGAACGAACTTTGTAAACCTTGCAGGTTTGTACGGAACCCTCGGTGCGCGAGTCCGACTCGCACTTGGCCGGTTTTTGTGTAACAGAACTTACAATTTAATTTAACTTGCAATAAACTTTTAAACTACTTCGGGAGTTTCCCTCGGATCGGAAGCAGCTGAATCATGTTTTGTAAATGGCAAGTAATTTAAACTAAAATAACAACAAACACTTCCTTTACAATAGCTTCTAGCAGTCTATTGCTAGACCTAGGTATATCCTAAAATTGGTTGACTTGTGTTTGTTTGAGGCTTTCGCGGCTTTTACAATAGAGAAAAAAAACGGGCGGATTTAAGATCACACAGTTGTAGGTTCTTCTTCTTCTTCACATTAAGGAGCTTTTTGTTCTGTCTTCCGTCCTCTGTTTGGTCTCCTGGTTACACACAAGAAAAGCTGCTGCTCTCTGCAGCTACGAGCAGTTATTCTTGAACACCTCGTATGACGCCCAAAGGCCGAGTGGGGTTGGTCAAGTTGTCTCCCAGAAACCACACGACTGTTTGCGCCTACACTAGAGAACCATATTACGGTAAGTAATAAATACTAGACAAATCCCGCAGTATCTCAAAACTCGGAGTTATTGACTAGTTTGGTGCCAGTGAAGACCTTTAGAGTAAAGAGGTGTTGCTAATCAATGTAGTCTTTGGATGAAGGCCTCGTAGCCTAGTTGGTAGTAGGTACGTCTGCCTACGAAGCACAAGGTCGCGGGTTCGAATCCCGCCCAGGGCAAACATTCGTGTGATGAGCACTTGTGTTTGCCTTGTGTGTATCTGGATGTTGTATATTTATATATGTACGTATATCAGCTGCCTACACCCATAGTACAGGCTCTGCCTAGTTTGGAGTCAGATAGCCGTGTGTGAGATGTCCCACATATTTAATTTACATATTTATTTATTTATGAGACAGCGCAGGACTAGCTATTGTGGAAATCTTTGGGAAACTTAATCCAGTAGTGATTGTATTTGTATTATGATAGCGGAAGTATATGAGCTGATAACGAGGACCTTGTATAACTGATTTAAGTTTTACCCAGTATGAAGCAATCCTACTGCGACACACAAGAGGCTGAGACAGCGCGCGCGTCGCATGATTTACTGAACAACACCAGTGTTTGTACGAAGACAGTTGGCTCCCCGCCATTCGATCTGCTGCTACCAGATTAGAATGTTAATGTGTCGTTTCCTGCACAGGGCCGGGCTCAGGACAAAATGTATTATAATTCATTTAATTAGACTGACCCTATTGGGGTAGCATAGCATGACCAGTTAAGTCGTGTCTATTCTCTCATCCTATTCGAGAAAATTTCAACATGGCTGGTTTCTTAGAGCACCTTGATAGTAAAATGTGAGATAGTCTCTTGTCACAGTGCTTGCTACCGGGGTTGGTGTGAGAATATTGAACCTCATAAGTATTCTCTAGTAGTTAATAGCAGCATTACCATTGTTACCAATATCAAATAGTGCCAAACACATGGTAGTACTTTTAATATCCTGAACCCAAACAACATTAAGAACGCCCATGAAATCAGAGTAGGTACTACGTGGTACTACTAATATTTTTGCTTACTTACTAAAGATGTAATTTTATAAAGAATCGTAGATAGTGCTCCGACTACAAAATAATGAGAGCTCCGGCTGGATAACTTCAACCAGAATAAATCCGCAACTGAAGCCTTTAATCTCCCGAATCCGTCCCAGCTCACCACAATAAGTTATGCAGCATACTGAGAGCGCCATACTTCAGATATTAAGTTCGGTATTGTTGCGTACCGCCGCATAAGGCGCGGGTACAACACGGACTTGGCACACGAATCACACTAGCACTACCTACACAATAACTTTTGTACCAAAAGCATAATAGTATACCTATCCTGGCCATTTTTAAACAGAGTCATAATGATCCCTTTCCGCTAAGTTTACTGCAAAATAACAAGAATAACAAGAAGACAAGAATAACAAGAATAACAAGAATTTAATAAAAGATTCAAGAATCGAATCCTGCAAAATCATGTTTCGACGTCAATTTGTCCGTGGTTGGTATTTCAGAAGTGGCGTTCGCCTGTGTAGAAGAATGACCTGCAGAAGCTCCACATCGAATGGCATCACGGCAAGGTTTACTGGAGTAAGAATACTCTAGTGATTATTATATTGAAAACTAGCTTCTCCTGACGCCGGATTTCGTGTCCTGATGCCACGTGGGCCACGTGGTTCTGAGGCCACTAAAGAAGTTTTCACTCCAAAAAATTAAGTAATTTAGAATTTTCGAATTTTGAAGAACATGGTATACTCGTATTCTAAGGAGCAATTAAGGAATAGATGTCGTGTCGTATCAGGAGATCAAACAGAGGACGGAAGACAGAACAGAATGTCGTAGACTCTACCGATAAGAGCGCGGCTCTTAAATGTGAAGAAGAGAAGAACCTACCATTAGCATTTCAGTTTAGTAAGATATTGAAGTTACAGATAATACTTTTGTTTACTAATACAATGAAACTGTAAGAGAGAATGAAGTTCTATAGTGCCAGTTAACAAAGTTAGTGTAAACAATAAATCTGTTGTTTGTCAGGAGTCTGAGCTAAGTTGGTAAGTCTTGTTTATCTTAAGACCGCTCAATGCGACACTTCTGCGTCTAGGCGAGATAAAAATGGCTAACTCGACTGTTTTTCATGTACATACCTATTTAATTAGTACATCATAGTACTATTTTAGTTTAGTTTAGAAGAGTTGATCCAATAATTTCAAACTTCTTTCAAATTCATCTTACAAATATCATAATAATTATTTCACATCAATATTCTGTTTCTTTTTTTTTCAGATATCTAAGCAAATTGATATTATGTAAGATCAAAGAATTAAAAACCAAAACAAAATGTCAATAAAACTACGAATAAAAAACATCCTACAGCGCGTTCCCTTGAGGCATAGTTCCCAGCATACTATAGCAGCATTCCCTCTAATAATAATAGTAATTATTACTGTTTATTGTATTTTTACTATCCAGGCATCCAAGCTTTACCTCAATACCATTATTATTCATTATTACATATCTGCCAAACTTGAACCCAAGACTTTAGCACGGAAGTCAAATATACCTCCAATGAGTGAGGCCCAGTCTCTATCCCAGTCAAACAAGACAAGTTGTGAAACCACTATAAATAGGTCTATCGTTACAAACATCACCAACGGCCGAATAAGCCAGCTTTCACTGGAAATGTGGAACCGATGCTTTTCATTATTACAGGGCAGTACAGTCAATCGCATTTCATGAATACCGTTTTTACGATTCTGTTACAACATTACAATACATGGCTTCATTTAGTGTTTTTCGTTACTTATTGTATAATGTATATCCATGGTCCAAAGCCAAATCAGTTTGTTGTCCGTCTTCCATTCGTTTAGCTTTAGGAAAGAAGGATGGTTGGGGATCGCAGTTGTTTTTGGTTACTTTAAAGAATGCTGCTGTCCATTCTGTGGGTTATATCTTACGTATTTTAATTTGAAACACCTATAAGAAGAATTCGGTAGGTAAATGGAAACTGTTGCGTTTAACATGCGGTCGAGTGTACAAGCGTGACGGACGGTATCACTAATGGAATCTGCTCCGGTTCGTTAGCGCCGGCAGCTTTGTGAACACCCTATATCACATCCGCTATATACAGGGGGTTCGATCCCCGATAGCCACAAACTTTAATTTATTATCTCTGCTGAGCGTAGATGAGCAATAATGAGCAGTTTTTTGCCTTGCGGTTCCGCCCACGCTTACAGTTTTTCCCGTGGGCATAAGGGATTTTCCCGCGATAAAAGGTAGTCTACGTGTTATTCTGATGTATAAGCTATATTACTGTAAAATTTGTACTTTAAAGTTCCATTTGTTTTTGCGTGAAAGAATCCTCGCAAACTTTCGTGTTTATAATATTAGTAGGAAGTAGGATAGGATGTCCACCAATTTCTGGATAAGATTTGATCCTGTTATACTTGCTATACGCTGGGTGGTTCCTAGTTTGACCATGCATTTTTTAATTTAGTTTTAATTAAATCAAACACTTACTTTCTTTTCGCACTTTTAAAGAACTGAAGGTGGTGTCTAACTGTCTTGTTCGACGAGGCCCCACCGGGATTCGAACCCAATACCTCGGTAACGTCAGGCGAGCTTTTGACCACTCGACCACGGAGGGGATGTAAAAGAATACTAAATTAAACAGAAAGCGTCTCTTCTACTCACTTTCAATATTTTGTATAAGTTTTGCCACGGTTTTGCATGAGTGCGTATGAGTATGTATGAGTATGCCATACGATAAATAAAATGTTTTGACGGCAATAGAAAAAAAAAAAAACAAATAGCACATTCCTTATTGTAGCCTCTTTCCATCGGTAAACTAAAACGGAACATGCTGTATATAACAATGACTATGATAGGTGTACATAACATACAGGGTGCGGATAATCGGCTTTATCGCGGATTCACGAGTCGTGTTGTGATGTGTGTGACGTGACTCTGGACACGACTAAACATGATGCGAGAGATAAGAGAAAGCCATCAGTTAAACGATTATGAAACTGAATAATTGGAATTGGCTTTAATTGAATTTCTAATTTTAGAAGAGAGTGCAAAATCAGCAACGTCGTTTTAAGCTATATTTAGAAAAGAATATAATATTGTTTAGTTACTTTTAACAAAAGTATATTCAAACGTCTAGAACACTCTATGTCGAACACTTTGGACTGTGCACCGTTCTTATGGTCCATTAAATAAGGAACAGAATCGCGGTGCGCATGTTCAACATTTATTTACATACAATAGACGACTAATATCTGTTAATGGAAACAAGATTTCTTGAGGCTATTTTCGTTTATTCGGATTATTTTTTACAGAGCAAAACTATTTCTTTCTCTATTATTCTAGTGTTGCCATTATGTGGCATACAATATCAGTTACGGTATAAGATAACTAGCTTTCCGCTTCGCAGCTCCGCCCGCGTTAACAGTTTTCCCTGGGGATGAGGAATTTTCCCGCAATAAAAGGTAGCTTAGTTAACCCCCAAGTTCTATTCTATCTTTATACCAAGTTTCATTAAAATCGGTTCAGAAGTTTGGGAGCCTATTCAATGCAAACAAACAAACAATCAAATCTTTCTTCTTTATAATATTAGTATAGATATGTTACGCTCAAAGATCGAAAACGCTCAGTGAGCGGAAAAATAGCTCACAACGCGTTGTGGTCACAGTAAAACATCCACATGGCGAAATTCGTGTTATGGCTCTAATGAAAACGCGCACGACGCGTTGTGGCAATCATAGAAAGACCAAATAGCGAAAATCGTGTCGTGGCTGATTTCTATTCGATCTCAACGCGTTGTGGCAATGAAGAAAAGCCATGACGCGTATGGAATATTATTTGATTACGACGCACACTACTTTCCGATATGGATCCTAATAGGCCTAGGCTGGAAACGTTTTGGTAGATGTCCTTAGGAAACATTTTTTATTTTATAAAATAATTAGCGCTGACATTAAAATTCACTCTCTTAACCAGAAAAGAAATGAATAAAACTGATGTTTGAATGCGTCTTTGCACCCAAGCCGACACCGACAAGTTTCATACAACCTGTCCGTCGTGATATGGTTAAAACAATGAATGCTCAGAACGCGTCATGGCTTTTCTTCATTGCCACAACGCGTTGAGATCGAATAGAAATCAGCCACGACACCATTTTCGCTATTTGGTCTTTCTATGATTGCCACAACGCGTCGTGCGCGTTTTCATTAGAGCCATAACACGAATTTCGCCATGTGGATGTTTTACTGTGACCACAACGCGTTGTGAGCTATTTTTCCGCTCACTGAGCGTTTTCGATCTTTGAGCGTAACAGATACATTACACATTACAATTTTATTTTATAGATAGGAAGCACTGTATGAAGTAATTAATTTAAACAGATTATGCATAAAAAAGGATACCCTATTTCGTCATCAACTTTTCCAATTTAATTTCAGCTTTCTCACTCAGTATTATTTTGCGCAGAACGCCTTAACTTCCATACCGAGCAAACTAATTACGAATATCTTTGCGATATTGCTTTTAAACTTCATCAGGCGTTTCCATTTTCAGCTGGTAGCAAGCTTGGATTTCTCATAGGAATAGACTCTATTATATAAATGTATTGAAGTAAATTATTATAGAGATAGTCGCTGTATTTTGTTGTATTTTGCAAGGAATTAATGCATTTCTACTCTCGCTAAACAATATTGTTTAAATGTGTTTTGTCATAAGTAACTTGGCAAAAATTACAACCAATTGGAACAATAAATAAAAACTGATTCGTTTAAATTTATCATCATTTATGTAAATAAAATTGAAGATGTGTGGAAGATGTATTAAAGGTTTTTGTTAAGTTTAATTGTAATAAATAAATACTAAAATAATATATTTGATGTTGTAATGAAGGTATCGAACCACTCTGCGGGTTTAACTCATTAAAATTGCAACTACGCCATCAAAGCGACGAAAATATTAATTATATTAGTTGTATTTATGTCAAAAACTGTCTTGAATCTTAGTAATAAATTAATTAGACTGTAACGTAATGTTATTCTGTAGATACTGCGTTTGATCGTAAGTACCTAGTTTATTTAAGAATTTATCAGTATTTTTATACGAAAACACAAGATAATCAGGTTAAAGAGCGCTGGCTACCGAATACTATTTACAACTCATGTTCTAAATAATACTGAGTAGTGGTCATTGGGACACGTGTTTTGGTGTAGTGACAATTTTATTTATATTAAAATGTGGGAAAAAGTGTTGCTACTATATTTCCTTGGGTGCACCAGCTCAGTAAGTAAACAAAGTTACTTATATGAAAATTCAAAACAGCTGTCAGAATCAGAAATAAAAAAAACATTTTATTGTATCAAACCTGATAGTCCGTTTTGTTCTTTAGTATGTCTATCATTGAAACAAATAAAAATAAACGTCTAGCTTAGTAATTACTCAGTTACTTTATTCTTTATTTTGTTAAAAATATTTTAAAGTTAATAAGTTACCTATAGTAACTCTTTCAGGAGTAAGTTTTATCTGATAAAGACAATAAATACCTATCCTTCAGACGCAGCGAGACCTACCACCTTTGCAATGTGGCACAGTATGATTCGAAGATAAACGTTCGTATTAAGCGATGACTGTGAAAATATATTATATGTGTTAAAAATCCCTACTAATATTATAAATGCGAAAGTAACTCTGTCTGTTTACCAAAACAACTGAATCGATTTTGAAGAAACTTGGTACAGAGATAGTACAGAGCTTGGAGAAGGACATTATGTTACCTTTTATCGGAAAATATCTCATTACCACTGAAAAAACTTTTATCGCGGGCGGGTCCGCGATGCAGGAAGCTAGTAAAAAATTAAAAAAACAGTTAGTTACATAGGTCCGTTCTGTTCATTGAAAATTATTATATTACATTCCGTTGAGCCATGGTTTGCAGCAGGCTGTGATAAAGACTATAAATTATTTGAATCTCGCATCTCCTCTTCATCATAAGCATCACAACATTTAACTGAATAAATGTTTTTCTTTCTCTCTTTCTTTCTTCCAGCAGATCACCTCGTTCGACGTTGGCGGCATCGTGGGCGGCAATCGCATGGGGGCGGTTCCCTTGGGCAGGTCCTTGGGAGACGGCGAGCTGGATGTGGAAGGCATCTGCACCAGGGCTGGGATGACCTGCCAGGACTGCTCTAAAGCTATCACCTGCGTGCCCCTGCCCATTGGCTGGCTGAAGGTGACTGGCGTTTTATCTTTCTGCGCGGCGCCAAATCGAACTGTTATTTTTTGTTGTATTTTTCATTGCGTTGAATAATAAAGGGTGAAGCTGTATGATGGAGAGCTTGATGATAAAAAAACACTTTTCCCGAATTAACTTCAGCTTATCCAGGTTTAAGTATCTTGAGTTTTGTACAATTTTCTTCAATTACCGATTAAAAAACAAATTAATATCGAATGAACTAAGGAAAAAAATTACCAAAAAAGTAAAAAAAGAAAAAGAGTTTTCAGTCAAATGCTACACTAAGTAATACCTAATTAAATATTAATTACAGCAAAAGAGTGGATCTATTAATGGAAAGAAAGCCATTGTTATGTTCATAGATCGCATCGCAACCAATTCGTTCTTAGATTACAATACCAAACAAGTTTGAATTGCTTGTGGATGGTAGTAAGAGCCCTTAGAAGCGAAGTTGGGGAAAACTCGACCACGAGCAAAAGCCGCGACCTTGGTAGAAACAATAAGGAAAATAAATATGCCAAGGGAGCCTCTTGTCTTGGTACGGTTATGAATGGTTGTCATGTCATGTCACCAAGTTATTCTGTTTCCGTATGTTAAATTGTTTTATTTACTTACTCGCTTTTTCGCTCGCATTTTCTTCCTTATGGGAGCAGACTTCGTTTTACATCACTGCATATTGTACACTATACGTTAACCAAATAATGTCCCCACCGAGGGGCTCGAGCGTACCTTAAACTAGAGTGAATAGGCCTTAGTTGGCGAGTCTGATCTGAATCTGAGCGTGATGCTTGATTTCACACACAACTTTTGAATTTTTCGCAAATGTTTGCCGATTCCTTCACGATGTTTTCCTTCACCGTATGAGCATAGAATAAATTTGAAAATCAGAAACACTTTAGTACTTGCTGATTCTCGAACCTGCGCCTACCCAATAGAAGACAACTGTACGATATTGCTACTAACCTATAGTCTTTTGTTGCACCGAAGTTTTTGTCATTTAGGTAATCGCCTTATACGACACCTAGGTACAGAAAAGAAGTCGGTCACAAACCTAAATTCGCCTTCATTTGTCGTCAAAAATGATTTGTATAATCTTGCTTTGAATAAAAATCTTTGGATTTAGATTTCTTTTGCAAAAGTTTGAAAAACAACAGTTATCGTTTCGAATAAAATATAACCCCAGAGCTTTTTTGGTATTTTTTTTGTTATTTTTAGATTTTATTCGTTCTCTCGTATAATTCATACACTTCCATACATACATGTTCTGTATATGCTACGTCATAAACTTGCAAATGTTTATCTGTCAGCGATATTATGTTGAGTTTTATGCGGTTTTGAGGAGACGATAAAATATTATATCTCCGTATGGGCGGTTAGCTTTGACCGAGTACCTCAGCTTCGCGATACGGGTTGGATGAAAACTTAATGCGCGTAAAATTAAGGATACAATGCGAAGTACTTACAGAGAGATCATATTCTGTTTGTTTTTAGGTTAATTTTGCTCATGATTTATAAAAGGGTGTCACTGCATTGGATATTTGGCATGATGTGTGTTAATCTAAAAAAATATGTACTACAACTGTACTTTTATGCTGTGAACACGGAACAGGAAAAATGAAGGAAACAATGTAACACGGAAAATTTAAATTTGTAATTTTGAAACACAATTATAATATACCACTGGACTATATTTTCTACAATTTCTGCACACCGAGCAGTTCGTTCAAATAAAGGTTTAATTCTCTACAGTCTTTCAAACGCAGAACTTCCACCACAGGCCTTTATTGCTCTAAACTTTAACCTATCAATTTAAAACCATTTTTTTATTTAGCTATTAGTGATTATAGTCACATTGCCAAACTGCGACTCTATTCCAGGTGCCTCTTCAAGCGTGCGGCGAGGGTCTGACCTGCAATGCTCTGGAAGGGAAATGCTCCAATAACAGCGTGCCAGAGTGTGACGTCACCACTCAGAAATTCCAGCATACCTGTGAACAGGTATGTTTAAAAGCCTTTCTAACGATTTCAATAATAAATTCTATGGTCCTTATCAGCTCACATACGACCCAATTAAGAGGTTCTAGCCACACCTGATGATGGAGAGGACACGCTAGCCCGATGCAGTTGGTTTAATTTACACCCAACATTTTTAAATTTCTTTGCAGGCGTGTTCAAGGTTCCTCATGATATTTTCCTTTACTGTAATACCTCCACTATATTCAATCTAGTACCAATTTTGTTGCCTAATTTAAGGTTTAAATGGCTGGCTGTCAGGATTGAAACAATGTAATTTTTTAAAGACAAAAAGTATGTTCTTTTTGACCTACGACACAAAAAAAAATCTTTTGTTTATGCAATCTCAAGTGCGTATTAATAAGTTGTAATTTGGTTGTAACAATAATTTAACATTACGATGTAAGATTTTTATCAGACTCTTATAACAAAGATCAAGGCAGTTTTTATACGGAGTGCAATTAGATTTGAGCCAGACGTTTCCTTTATACTCATAATAAATGCATGTAAAGCCAATTATAGTTCACAAATAATGGAAGACGAATATTGTTATGCTAGTTTTAAATAAAATAGAATTAAAAACATTTTTAATTTTTATCATAATAATTACAAATAAATTATTCAGTAGCCTTAATTTCATCGTAAACTGCCCCCCTGCAAAATGGACCGGCTAGGCTGGCGGTGGCTGGATGAGAGCAGCGGAGGATCGTGTGTTGTGGCGCACACTTGGGGAGGCATGTGTCCAGCAGTGGACTGCTACGGGCTGATATGATGATGATGATGATGATGATTAATATGTTTTTTGACTTAAGCATTTTCTCTTCGATAGACAACTTTTTTAAAAGTTAAGTTTTAGAATAGTGTTGGTACATAGAATAATAATATACTTTATTACACACCAGTATAGTTTACAGGACAAACAGTCCACAACCACAAACGTGTGCCTTATACATATAAACGTGGCCTTAGATTGTAGCAATTTCTACCAGGCAACCCATTTTAATAATAGATTTTAATGCTATTTCCAGGTGGGGATCTTCCCGGATGCCCACGACTGCAGGAAGTTTCACCTGTGCTCGCCCCCCGAGGGCGTCCCCGGCGGTAGACCGGCAGACCATCGAGCTGCCTTGTGCCCGAGACACTACGCCTACGACCCTCAGACGGCGCAGTGCTCTGTAAGTTGTTACCAGCTCACGCAGATTCAGGGGAATGGACCCTAGCTACCAGAAGCTAATCAACTTTACACAGGCAGGATCTTTGAGTTTCTTCGCTGGTGTATGCAAATTTCCGTACAATATTTTCCTCGACCTTAAAAGAGTGTCGAGTAAATGTAAATACCTAACAATTCAATATGTGCTGGGGTTGTCAAACCTACATGCACTACCCGAGTGGGAGACAACAACGGTCCCAGCAGCGTGACTGAATAGTGTGTAATAAATTTGGTCTTATCATCATTTCTGTTGAATCCACAATAAGCGGTCCTGCCAGATTATTTCATCTTACAACGATAATTATATCAATAATTACTTCCTTAGCAAAATTTTCATCCATTTTTTTCATTTGTCTCCTAGATAAAGTTGTCCCACGGTCAATGCGAAGAGAAGCCAGTACCTCCTTGTACGCAGGTTGGCCAAACCGAAGTTCTGCCCTGGTCTCCTAACCATTACTACGTGTGCCTTCTGAAACAAGGAGCCTTGTACCCTCAAGTCTTCATCTGCCCTCATGGATGGTAACTTAAGGATTTCTATATTTATATTTGTGGATCACAATATTATGTTCATTATAGAACTTTAAATAATGATAAGTAAAAGAATGGAAAAAATATATTAAACTTCCTTTTTACAGGTACTTCTGGGATGGCTTCTGTCGACCAGAACCAAAACCGTGCAGAAAGGATGCAACCACCTCAAAACCGGACATAAACACCGAGAAAGACAAAGACAGCACTACGTCAACGACTCCGTCTTCGGAACATGTCACCAGCAGAATAGAAAGCTTCTTTTCCACAGACCGAGCGACAACATACGCTGCTGACTCATTTCTGGCGGATAAATTTGACGTAGCTAACTACGAAACCGTAGATGACATGTTGCCATCTAGCGATAACTTTGTGAACTCCTTTGAAAGTGAGGATGAAAATAGTTTCTGGTGATTTGTTAAAGTACCCCCGAATCTAAACACGCCTGACTCCTTCTTTCTTGTCATTTCTACATCGCAGGTTTCGGTGCTCTGTAGTTACACCAAAGATGTGTTGAATTATGTTATGTTGTTTGTATAGTAAAATTATATTTACTGTAGTTTTAAATCAAACTCTTCTACACTAAAATATTTTATATTAAAACGAGAACCTTTAAATTTTTATTAGATAGTTTTATTTAACATCCAGTTTTGGTGTCATTAGTATCAGCTAGTAAAGTTACGCCCCACCTATCTTTATTTATATTTTTATAGAGAAAATAGACGAGGCTATGTTTCATTATTACTGCGCATTCAGGTCCTATCGTAAACAAATCCAATATTTATTATTATTTGCAATGAACGCAGCGAAGATAGATGCCAAAGTTCACGACCCCCCGTAAACCTATAGGTCTTGTAGCCACATTAACTTAATACCAATGTTTACAAAGTTTCTCATACGTACATAAATTCTAAATAGCTTTGTTTATAGATTGTATCCGTTAAAGTTCTGCCGTCATAGTTTCAATGGATTAAACTAAAAATATTCAAATTTATAAGTACCCAACTGACATACAAAAACAGTCTACTGCTGAACTTCTCGAACCCTCCTGCCTAGCGTGGAGATTCATCAAGCAAGGATTAAGGCGTCTCACCTTCACTAAGCCATACCGATAAGGCCTGTTCAGTGTTCACCTGGTAGAATGAAGGCTGGAGCCCCTCTGTGGTAAAAGAATATTTTACATTTCGATTTTAAAGACTCGACCAAAACTAAAATATCATGTTTATTCGATGAACGGTTTCTTCACTTAAACAATAGATTCCTGTTACCACGCTCCGAATAAAATCAGATCTACGTTTCTCAGTATTCAAGAGTTCAGTGTTGTTGCATTGCACCTGATTCTGCAGGTAGACATGTGTCTATATTATGTACATATCAAAAATAATAAAAAATATAGGTTCAAATTTTTGCCATAGGAAGAACGTCGGACGTCGAACTATTACGAGTATTGTTTAGTAGATATTTTGATAAAAATACATTTTTAAAGAGAGTGAATTCCATAATTTTATCACACTTTTTCAAGATTATGGTCTCGCCGACTCTAATTTCGTTTTTATTATTTAATGTTAGTGACAGTTAGTGATATTGCAAGAATTTGTACCTTGTCTGTCAGAATTAGGAGTCGTATAACAGTCTCACAATAGCCGTATAACAGTTTTACAATAGTTGTATAGCAGTGTAGTAGAGTCGCACAATCGGAGCCGACCTTTGTCCGCGCCGTCTACGAGCTTATCTCGAGATCTGCACCTCCCAGACCTCAAGTCTGGTGCTGTGGTCTAAGAATTCGCTGATTTAATAACTTAGGTTAATGGAAAGGTGACGCTGAAAAAGCTTCTAAAAAAATGCTTTTTAGAGTCCAGTATTTCAAGATACAAAAAATGTGAGCAACCCGTGAACTTACTTTTTTATCTGCCCAAAAGTGTCATGTTAAAAACAGAATGAAAGAAAGTACACGAAAGATTGGAAACATCTCTTACATTACGCTAGTTATATCCCTAACATTCTCACGTTCTTTTTCATATGATTACAATTTGTTGGTGGTTAAAATGGGTTTATTCTATTTTAATTTAACATTATTTATTCTACTAATAAGCTGTTTCGTGTTATCCATAATAGGTTAGCTTCATTAACTAACACTATCATTTTTTCTGTCGTTTCATTAAAAGTTGCAATAAATTTCTTAAAAACAATTTAATAAAATAACATTATTCACAAAAGTTATAACTTTCTAAACAATACTCATAACATAAATTGGTACAATATGAAAAAAAAAATTAACAATAAAAATATCATAAAGTATAAATCCCACTAATATAAAAATAAAAGATGTTAATTACTTGACTATATCACAAATTCAGTGGGCTCCACCAACATAGTCGGATTTTTGATCAAATGATTGTAGAACACAAGACATGGTGCCACTATCTCATAACTAAAAGGTGGTGCATTCCCATATATCGGTTGGAAACCTGTAGCGTGTATATTAATAACGAAGTGGACCATATTTGAATTACACTTTATCCTGTCCACTGTACAAAATTTTACTTCAAATGTTACGGTAGTAATTGGAGGGATGGTCACCTTCATTGGTATTATTCGAAAAAGCTTTTTCATTTGCTTCGTTGTGCTTATTTTAATGAAAGCGGGATGTATTTTACTTGAGTTGGTCAGAGTAAAGGTACCTTCGCAATAGCCGTGATACTTACGAGGGTCTTCTAGCACCAGCATGTAAGGTGGATCTATTCTGATAGGATGAGGCATGATGTCAGCAAAGATTCTTGTTGTTTTCTTAAATATAACATCCTCTGTTCTAGGTTCAATAAACAAAAAGTCATAGTAACAGTTGTGGCATCCAATGCGTTCAATTTTTGTAAAAAATACCGTTATAACTGCTTTTCTTGGATTTCTTTTTAGAAAAGGAACATAACTGTAGGTAATCTAAAACAAACGCATCTAGCGCTTTTTCAACAATATCCTTAAGAACTTGAATAACTATATCTTCAATGATTATTGATTCAGTTTTAACAGGATGGCTAGGCTCGCTCAGCATTAATTCAGGTGTTTCTTCTATTTCTTTATTTTTGGTGTGTTTTTCCCTAGATCTATTTTTGTAAAGCGTATCATGTTCTTCTTTACGTTTTTTAATATGCAAATGATATTCAAAGTCATCTTCGACGGTAATTTTAATAGTAGCCGATGCATATTTGTTATCTTTTTTTAAGTTCCAAGCGTATAAAGGAGGTATTTGTATAATTTCAGGCAATGTCACAGCCCTTTCTTTTCCAAAGGTAGATTCTAGAGGTATAAGAAGGGCTTCTAATGGCCTACCAGAATAAACATCAAAACCTACCTTAAAAAATAACTGTGTAGAAATTGACAATTTATGTTGATTTAATTTAAACACTAATTTAAAAACAACTGGTAATCCAGGGAATAATCTAAGCGACGTCGAAGGTACAATTTTTATGTATTTAAACCAATAATCATTCAATGTTAATTGTTCATATTTTATGTGCATATAGTTAGCAGAATGGTTCAGAACTGAGAACTTCACAGTTTGCTCATATAGTTCATCGTAAGCTATCTTAACCACAGACGGTGTACAATTTATACATCTAATCGGTTCTAAAATCATCCATTCTTCTAAAGTATTGCTTAAATTAAAATTAAACGGGAGACTTTGATGATAACATTCATTACTCAAGTTAGAGTCATCTTCAGACTTCACCGAAGAGAATTTCTCATGTGCATTCCGGGATATGTAAGGGGGTAAATTTTCATTATCTTCAATTTTAGTTAGTGTATTTTTAACATATTGAGCTAACGATGCTTCTGTGTTTGGGGGCACTATGTCAGATTCAGATTCTTCTTCCAGGACACGTTTAGAAGATTCGTTATCTTCAATAATCTCTACAGGTCCTGATGTTATTTTGACAACTGACCTCTTCTTTTTAACTTTGGAAGCAGCTTCGATTTGTCTCCATTTTTTGCCTGTTCTAGCAAATATGTCCGATAGTTCGAATGGTGTGAATCTTGCTGACTCTAGAAATAACTTTTGGACTATGATGGTCTTGCGTATCTTACTGTTTTGGATGCGACGATTGAGATCTGTAGTCGTGACATGCATGCGATGCGTCAGCTCTTTCCACTGAGGCAAAGTTTTGAAATCGATATTGAACTCCCTTTCTATGGAACGGATCCACTCTTCCACATCCCGCTTATATGTGTTGTCATCCCTGATGCGAAAGTGCTTGCACACATTCATTATGGCTCGCAATACTGATATAAAAATACTTTTTACAAAATTATAAAATAAAATTCATTACAACTTAATGAATACGGTATTCAGAAAATTTTAATACAAAATACATAAAAGATAATTATAATAAAAAAATAATATTTTGTTGTATTTTCTACACAAAGAGTAAAATTCTCTTTGGAAAGCAAATCAAAAACTAAAAAATTTAAGTAATAAAATAGTTACTGTTACAAAAAGTTTTTAGGAAAGAAGAATGCTTTACGCTGAAGCTGAAAAGAGATTATTCGTCTGAATAAATGATTTTTCATTGAGATGGTTTGGTAACGGTTTTTGTGGTTCGGAAATATTATTTTATTGGATTTTCCACTGTTTTAAATAGGATAATAATATGTTAATTTGTGAGGGTCGCGGGAAGCCGCTGGATGCGGGCAGCGCAGGACCGATCATTGTGGATATCCTTGGGGGAGGTCTTTGTCCAGCAGTGGACGTCTTTCGGCTGAGATGATGATGATGATGATGTTAATTTACGATCCGATTACGTTACGTAAGTATAAATACACGTCTTTTATTGGAACAGAAATTCACCATATTTTTTAATATCTGCCTTGGTATTTAACGTCTGAGGTTATTAAAGGTTTTTAAAATCAAAATTAATAAATTATTTTGAATTTCAGTTTATTCAAATAGCCCACAAATTTTATCTTGCAGTCATAAACACATGGTGATAATGAAATGGCTTAATTTCAGTCGCTACCTCTACCCTCTTCAATTTAAACCACTCGCCCGCTAACGGTGAACAAAAAACGAAAACCTCTGACATTACAGTTTGTATGGTATGGTACAGTGGTACTGCACTCAGTGCTTCGGTACTTGCATTGCATCACAGTTTGGGATCCTCCGAGCGCTCGTGGGAATCTTACCTATACACACGCATCTATTTATACCTATAGTTCTACGTCTATAGCGAGCTCAGATTGTGTGGAGGCGGACTTATTTATTGAGAACAACTAAAATGACTATCGATCCGCTCTACGATTTAGCTTAGGTTTATTATCTGTAATATTTTTTTCCCATGGTATAAGTAGTTTGTGTTTTTAGTTGGCGTACTTACCTTCAAAGCACAAAGACTTTAAATCCCATCCAGGATAAACATTCAAGTGATGAGCACTAGTGATTGCCTTGTGTCTGGACACTACATAACAGCTACCTGTACTACTCACTACTACTGGGCTCTGGTGGCCGTGTGTGATGATCCCACAGACTTTTACCGTCATCTGTTCAGGAGCTTAAGTACAAAAGCAACGGCTAATATTTTGTTGGATTGACGCTGTCTCATAAATTAATGGCGTGAGAATTCGATTCTTGTAAAGGTCTACTAGACCGCAGGCGGATTTCGAGGACTAGTTTTAATGTTCAAAATAGTATTTGAAATGTCAAGTTAGGTTGTAAATTACTTTGTATATTTACGGGTCCTTGAGCGATAATTTTAAATCCAAGGTATTTTTAAAGGTATCGTAAAACATACCTATATAAAATTATAGCGTAAAGACCCGTAAATATACAAAATAATGTGTGCTAAGCGCGAAAGCCTCAGTAAAGAAACAAAAATTAGTTTGTGAATTGTTTTAAAACATTTGGACAAAATTCATGCTATGTTTTGAAAACCTTTTTGTTGCCTGATGGGCTTGTTTTAAATAAAAAACAGTAACGAAAACATGCTAAAATTCACGTAATTTAAGTCAATTTTTAATCAATTTAAGAATCTACTTTCTGTATTGTGTGACTCTACTAACAATATTAAAAATATTCAAAAATAAAGTTCTGTTTCGTTTTTTATAGTTGTAGTCGATCCAATAGCCGATCTAGACTTAGACCTTCAGAATAGTATACCTGTTGGCTCATACCTGCTTCCTTACTGTGACTAATTCCTAACTTTATAGCTCCTAATGAACTATGCTGTTATTATAAATAGTTTTATACGAGGTCTTTTACAAGTACCTCAAATAACTGAACGTGTTCAATAAAAATATAATTGTTAGTAAATAACTGTATTCTTGCTTCTTTCTGTTTATTTTTTGATTCACAAATGTTAAAGGCTATAATTAAATTGCGTGTACACAGATTGCTAATTGTCTCTTAATTAGATAAAAAGCTCGTTGTTCAACATTTTCGACAAACACTCAAATTCCACTCAACGACAAAATATGGAATAAATAAAAACAAACTGTGGAGGTCTTTGTCTAGCAGTGGACGTCTTTCGGACGAGACGGCGAAAGCTAATTTTCAATGCTTACATATTTGATGGACAGGTTTATGGATCAATTTATTTTGCTATATTAATGAATAATAACATTTTTCTTGCCTTCATAATATCAGTGGTACGTCAAAATAGTTTTGAAAATAATCATAGTTATTCCTTGAGATATCTCGTTCAAAAAGCTCCCCAATTTAGCCATTTTCCCAAAGCTCTTTCTTCAGCAATAATGCTTCATAATTCCACAAATAAACCAGTACAAACAAAGAGAATGTGAAATGTGCTAGCATCCAGTATGGAGCCAGTAATGGTGGGAATAAATCAAACTCCACACAGCCTTAGCCGGGCCACACTAGCATTTGTCAGCCGAAATGCCAGGCTGATTCGGTGCGAATCTACGGAGCCCTAAGTGCGGACCGCTATGCTGTACTGCGACCATGCACTTTTGATATTCAAATCATTATAACAAGGATCTTCTTCTTTTTCACACTTGAGAGCCACTCTCTTATTGGTCATCATTATCATGTCATATGGAGATTACTGCGTTGGATCCAATAAGGGAACTTTAAGATTTTGCTTTTGTCAGTGAAATCTAGAATTTATACATGACTTTCATTATGTGATCTGAAACTGTTGCGGGCGGAGTGGTAAGGGAACAATGTGCAATGTTGCCTGGTAGAAATTACTACCTTACCTGTTTGCTGTTTGTATTTGTAACGTGTCGTTAAAAGTTAAAAGAAACAGTGGTAAGTGGTTAGTAAGGTAATGATTTCATTGTCTTTTCTCGTATTTTTTACTGTTATTAACCTAATGTATTATGCACAACTCTTTATGAATGCTTTTACTACTGATGTTCTACGAATCGAATCTACATAAACTGTTTGGAATGCAAAAGAGTGATAATCATATTTTACATTAAAAAATGTTTTTTTTTTTATTAAAGTTCGTGCTAAATATATTCTAAGAAATTAAAATGATCGGTGTAACACCGTGAAATGACAAAGATTATTGATTGATTGATTTGATTTTAATTTCGGTCACTAAAATAAAACTTTTCACGAATTTTAAAGTCTTTGCATTCAGCACTGACGGTTGGTGAAATCTGATATCAAATCAATTAAAATTTCACAGAATTTAAGAAGTTATTTCATTGAAGAAAGCTTTAGCAACTTTCTGTTGAAAGGAAAACTTTTAGAGTTGGGCGGCTTTGTTCAACTCTTTCTGATGGATCTTACACAAATTTTAGAGGTATTGTAGAAAACTACGAGCTGGGAAAGATATTTTAAGAAAAAGTTGTAATTTAAAAAAATACGTAATACATGTATCTGTTTTATAATACCAAGATGGTAATATGACCGTATTTTTCATGTTCAGTTTAGATATATATAAGGTCTCTATGTCTCTACAAACATTATATGGTATAGCAAACATTTTCCAGATTTCCTCAATACACAAAATGAAAGTATCAAACCTTCACACTCCCTCTACAAGACACACATTTACCGACGACGCAACGAGCACCTCACTACGAGTCATTCATTACTCGCGGCAACACTAACCGCTCCGTATGATGCACTCGCGACACTAGCTGTTCCAAATTCAAAAATTTTACCATTTCTATCCCGCCTGGATTACTGGCTGCACAGAATCTCCTTTGACAACCTGTCATTTTTTCGCGCCAATCCGCCGTTGTAGTTTACTAGTATTTTGTTTTTTGTGTTTGAGTTTTCGGCCAGTTTGAAATATTTGGTAAGTTGGAGTTACTTTTCGTTTTTTATTTTTATCTTTGTGTTAATTGTTTATTTAATTGAAAACTCATCTCGTTACGGCGCAAGATATCTGTTTTAATTAACCACAATTGGTTGAAATTATGGACGAAATTCAATACAACACTGCGCAATAATGGATTGCGTTGCGGAATTACAGCACGCTCGCAGCGGATTCATGCTGAAATGTTGAATTCATTGTAACCGGTTGCTCTACCTTTGATGAAAATTGCGTTTAATACCTAACGCGATTCTCTTGTTTCCGTTTGAATTTGGAATCTGCAGTGTTTTTATTATGATTAATTGATCATTGCCATGAACTCATGAAACTCGTTGGGGAGTGTTTATGAAATGCTGAAACATTTCCTTTTTTCAAAGTAACGTTTGCGCGGTAGAAGGTAATTAGTAGACTTATGTTTATTCAATTTAAATTCTTTACAATTAATGTGTAATATTTACAGTATTTAAGTTAAGATTATATATTTTCTACAATATCGTACTTAATAAAAACCTACCATCCGATTTCTTAGGCACATTAACGCAAACTCCCCCTTGTAAGATGTTGCAATATTTTCCCAATTCTACTGCGAGCCTCTCAACGGCAGTCGTAACACCCTGTATTTATGGAGTCGCACATACATGGTGTGAATTACTGCGCTCGGCAAGTTTTAATTTCACCCCATTGCGCTCGATTCCTGAATGCTGCGAGCGCGATAAATTGTGGCGGGCCACGAGACTAGATTTTTTATAGGACCAATATTTTACTTATCTAGGAAGAACTCGAAGACAAATATTTTAATTTTTGTAAGAATACTCTAGGAAGAACAATAAAATTACTACAAAATAACACACAAATTTCTATAAAAACAAATGTTTATAAAAATCTGAGACATGTAATAACATTCTTTATTGTCCTAGATAGAAGCTCCAAAGTTTAATGTTAGCTTAGCTCAATGTCGGTATTATTTTTTTATTATTTAAACCATACAAACAATACTACACTTTTCCTTTTCAGACCTTTAGTCGGCTTATAAGGAGCATGAACAAAAAACGGATTTGGCAAAATGTTCGGTACTCATCTAAACGAAGTAAATGCATCAATCAGTGGCAGGGCAGGTTGCCAGTCTATCCAGCCCATGTAGTACCAGAACTGTAAAGTTTTTTTATTTATCACAGTAAGGGGAAGGAATTATCGTTATCATTATACGTAGACGACGTCTTCTGCTTTAGAAAGACCTCCTTCAAAAATTTGCACAACGATCAGTGCTCTGATGGCCGCATCCATCGGCTTTCCGATAGAAATAAATAAGTTGATTCAGTTCTATACCTGTTACAAATCAATGCATGACTTCTTGTAGGAATAGCCTTAAAATATCCTTGATAGGTACTCGTATAGTGTAGTAATAGTAACCTATGCCAGTGTAGTTATTATAGGGTCTTCTGGTAAGAGTAGAAGATTCGTTACGTTAGTGGTCTATACGTTGTCACCTGCTTAAAATGAAGAATTTAATAAATTTATTGACAAACTTTTCCTATACTTACATCAACAAAATTTGTTTTTGAAATATCCAGTGTTAACCAGAAGTAGAGTAAGTTATATATTTAATTAAACTGTCTGCATTTTTAAAAACCGGTCCAACCGCACCAGATTGTACATGTAGATATAGCAATGGCTTAATATCTTTTTAAATATATACTACTACTGCAGCACAAGTCAACTTGATGGGAAAACGAGGGCTATGTATTCTCTCTCTGCGAAGATAAAATAAAATAAGATATTTTTACATATCACTAGAATTAGACCTCTCCCTTAAAAGGGAGGCGTTGCCATAGTAACCACCTTTGGTAGGCGGGTTGGTGATGTTATAATTAAAAAATAAAAACCTATAAATGTATTACGACGACGATTTCCTTTAGTGTAAAAGTGGAAAAGAATGTGTCTATAGACGATCAAACCCCACTGAGCTGGCGGACACTAAGGTATTTTATAGGCGTGTATCTCGTAGCCCGACAGAGCTATGACAAAATTGTGCGGCACAAATATATTGTTTTATCGTCTATTAGATTTAATTGCAGCTAACTCACCAGTTATTGACGAGCTTTTACGACCCCACCTACCACATCTATAACTCAATCTGACCCGCCATATTGACGTCTCACTAAATGTTCTCTAATCGAACTCTCGTGTGGGTTGCAAGATCATACACGGCTACCCAAGCTTCTACGTCTTATGTGGCCCTGGTACTTGCAAATCATTTTTTTGCTCTAAATTTGGGGTTTAAGATAATTGACCGACCTCATTATGTCTGTTATCAGAATTATACAGGCGCCAGGGTCCATAGCCGCGGGTGTGAACGCAGGGATCAGGAACAGACGATTAATGTGTAGAACTTGTCGTACGGGCGAAATGGAGGAAAACTCAGACTAGCACTGCTCAATTTATATTTTTCACACTCAAATTAAACTATCCGCACTTTTCGGATTTAACTTATAACAAACTTTATAAAATTATAAATGATACATTTGTGGAAATGGCCGAGTTGGTCGAGACCAGGAGAAGAAGTGGAAGAATAATGAATGAAAATGACATATGAATAAAAAATGAATTCCAAAATTAAATATTCAAATTTAGACGAAAAAGAAATGGTAAATGCGATGAGAATGAAGGGCAACGAGGTGGCATGCAAGGTACCTCGTTACAATTCTTAGACAGAGACCAATACTTTTTACGTGCCCTCTGAAGTACGGAATCATCTTTCGTTTCAGACCCTCAGGTGATTCAGCCTTCAATGTCCTCACTAAACTGAAGAATATCTCAAAGTAATTAGACAGTGCTCTACCAGGATTCAAACCCGGAGCGTTTTTAATGAGTAGTGATCATTTTGCCAATTAGCTAATGATATAATAATAATGTAAAAAATTGAGTTCAAAAATTCTAATCGAAAAGAACATGACGATGTTTGTATTCAGAACTAGATTATTAATTTTGTAAGTACTCATAGTTATGTTACATTCATTAGCAACAAAATATTTCTAATATATATTAATCAATGTTGATGTAGATAATTATCGTAATACTCAAACATTTTATCTTGCACAGATATACATTTTTGAGATACAAACGATTTTCTTAAGTGAGCATAGCAATCTTCAACTAGTGGAAGACAGCCTCGTCGTCAGTCCAAGCTTTCTAGTTCAAAGACCTAGAGCCAGACTTTCTCCACCCATGGTCTTGATGGGAGATTACTATTCAATGGTATGAATACGTTATAGAAACCTGACATCAGAATATACAACATCTTTTTATTACATCTGTTTAGATATTTTGCAATCGACACTCGACTGAAGGCACCGGAGTACCAAGGTTGCTTGGAAAAAAATGCTGTAATAGATAAATAAGGCCACCTATACTATCTGTACCTAACCTTATTTGGGCTTTCTTCAATATTTATATAGCATTTTATCCGAGATACAAGTAATCGTGAAATAACCGTATGATTTTTGGGTTCGAAAAAAACCAACCTTAAGCCCTATAAAATATTTAATAACGTTTTAACTTATAAAATTATCTGAAATTGAAACTAAAACATTTGATGGATTTAGTAAGGTTAAATGCAAATATAACGAGTATAGAACAAATAAACAAACTAAAGTCACATTCCCATTCTATTTTCAATTCACTAAAACAAAAGAAAAACTAACAAAATGGTCTCCGATGACAAGGCGATGACCCGTAACACCAATTAGACTCTAATGATTTAATCACAATCTAAATGAGTAACCATAATGATTCACAATCCGCCAAGGTTAGCGATTGTCACAAAGAAAGTGACTGCTGATGTGGTTACTCACTTCTTGCGGTTCAACACGGCAGATAAGGTTTAAGCTGTGTTTATTATTACTACTACTATCGACTCTTATACTCGTATATATCCCAGATAAGGATCTCAAAACTACCCTTTTTATTGGTTGATTTGATTTGATTTGATTTGACCTGATCATCAGCGATAAAAGTAATTTCGACGAAGATTGACCAATATGCTCTTTGACCAACAACGTCAATTTTTTTATCGTATTTTTTTCATACATACACAAAATTACTAATAATTTTAAAAATTACCTACTTATACGCAGAATGACCAATGTTATATTTCATTCCTCAAAACGAGTATTGTGGAATATTAATCAAAGAGAGAACAACAATTTTCAACATGTGATCTAAATTTTGGTTTCGTCGCAGAAGATGACGATAATTATTCATAATCATAGAGTAAATCAATACTCTTTGTTCAAAAACCAACATCAAGCTTAACGAGGAGGTACCAGTTTCAACAGAATGTATTTGACAAATAAGTTACACTACATAAAATTCGATTAATTTTCTTAAGATGAAATAAATCTTAAAAATAACATGAATGTGTCATTCACTTGATTAAAAGTTTAAATTTGTAACATACAAACTTGGACCAAAGAAAAAAGATTTTATCGATCTTGATTAAGGATTCCTTTTCGCGTCTTCTTAACAAAAGCAATGTTTTCAAACAAATGAAAGAATCCAGTTAATTCAAATCTAATCCCTAGCTTCCAGATTTGCGCAGGCACATTCTTCAATTTTGTTCTTTAAAATTATTGTTTGTCTGTACCTTAGATAATAAGTTTTTGTTGCCTTGTTTAACATGGGAAGAGCGGAATCTCCTGACACAGGCTACAAAGCTTACTAGGAGATTCCAATCGACACATTGTTACGAAAAAGTTATAACAATAAAGAATTATTATTATTATTATTATTACATTCAGGGCACATTATTGTGAAGCTGCGCATGGACAGGGAAAGCGGATCTCTGGCCCTGAAGGAATTATCTAAAGCGAAGATCCGGTCCACCTCGGCTGATAGATTCACTGATAGGCCAGCAGTTTGAGAGATAGCATTATATGGATATGACATAAAGTACTGGACATTTACTTAAACCCAAAGTAGTAACAATATATTTAAATGCTTCTCGCTATTATTATTATTATTTTATACTAATCTAATCTGTTCCTAGGGCTAACCTAAACAATACTTTTATGTTACAAAACCGAGGTGTTGTTCATATTCTAGCAGTGAAAAATTGTAAGTCGATCATTTTCAGCATTTGGTATAAATAATTGTATTTGAATGTAATATATTTTATTCTGTTAAATAATTAGGTAACTTTCTGTTTATAGTACACATTATTTTTGTTAACTTTTTCTGAAGTAAATTGAAACTGTTTAAACTTTACAATATTTTCAAACAAATTTATAGAAACAACTTTTATAAGTTGTAATACAAATCAAAATTAACATTCATGCTAACAAACTATAACTTAATAAGTGGCCACATCCATACTATTGTCATTGATTGGTATTTTAAGTCCGACCCCGGCCGATAGTTTCGACTGACAGTTTTACTTTCACGATACGATCACGACAAACATTAAAAGCTCAATTTTTAAACTTCAACGACATCATAGAGCTGAATGTTTTTGGCAACTCGTTTAAATATTTAAATAATCGCTATCTGTAAATTATTTTATTTTTGTACTAGGTTCCTAGCAAAAAAATAATGGTTTATTTAAGAGACGGCTAGGTGCAAATGTATATTTTGATTGACCAAGTATACGAGGTTCTCAGGATACTAATATAAAAAAAACTTGTCATCAGTTTAAACCATAGTGACAAGGAAATTCTAAAAAATTAAAGGAGTATGGAAACAGATGTGGCAGAACTAAATGCTTCTTTACCCAACAGTGGGACAAATAAGCAGCTATAAAAATGCGCCCCAAAAAGTTTTATTGTTTCTCATCGCAATAAATCGTGTGTTATAAAACTGAGTCGCTAAATTACGGTGAAGTAGGGTGTCATTCAATACATACTAATGTGGGATAGAGAGTTAAGATTAGTCCGTGTCCTTATTACCACTAATCTACTAGCCCATTATTTCTCACCTAACTGATCTAAAAACGCCGCCACTTTTTCCAAAGGTACATTAGATTTTTTCAAAATAATTATTTACTTACCTCTCCGATCAGAGGCTCTGCTTGGTTTTATATATTTTCCCGTGGAAACGAAGAGTTTTTACTCCTTTAAAAGAAGCCTTTTGAAGTTAGACGTCTAGGGATACAACTCTGATCATCGCATCTCATTTTATGAAGTAGTTTTTATGTGATTCCCAAACAAACATTCAGAAAGACATATAAAAATTTTACAAAATATTGTTTCTGTAACTTTGATATTCGTTTTTCCTTATTTGTTTATTTTACATCTATTGCACACAAAAAACAACATTAAAAAAGATGACTGAACAGGTATTACTTATTTCTAAAGAAATGTCTTCCAGTAGACCCAAATTCCTTTACACCTCTTAAGTACAGACATAGACCTATTGCGGTTCAATCGTATGCATCGATCGCCGGTGCAGTAGATGGTAGTTAGATCGGAACACGGATGTTCAATGCGCAGGCGCTGCTGACCCAGTGGCTCCCTCAGCAACCGGTCGGATCTCAGCCGGACACTGCTCTATATTTAGGACTTACTTTGCTCGTTACGTCACATTTTATAGGCAAGGTATGCGGTTGTAACATTGTAACTTGTAAAATATTTCTATTAATATAAAATAACAATAATATTGAAAATAATAAGTTAACAGAGTCACTGGGAGGTAATTCGAAACCCAAACGATAAGCTAGCAGGGTATGCCTAGGCCGGGAGGGGTAAAGCGGTTGCCTTGCGATGTGGTGGTCATAAGTTCGAATCTCACTTTTAGACACAGTGGATTTCCATTAAGGTAATAGATAAAGTTCCATTCCAAGTATCCAATAAATTTTTTTGAGACCCCGTCATAATAAGTAACCCTAAAATCTGTAAAGTATGTTGCTATTAAATAAAACAAGTGCTAGTGCAATTTCTTTTCCATTTAGTTCCTCTACCTACCTACAAATATCATTGAAATAATTTGGTCGCAATGTGGAGCGCACAAATAAATAACAGAACACTTTCGCATTCATAACATTAGCGAGATGAGATTCGCGGACTCACGGATGTGACCTACACAGGTAGTTTTTGATAGTGTAAATGGTGTAACGGTAGCAGGTACATCCGGGTTCGCGTCATCTATTCGGGGCACCCGCTAGCCGTCTGCTGAAGAGCCCGGTAGCCCGGCTCGTGGAACAGGTACAGTACAGAACTAGTATTATATTATCTGTGGTACAGCTATGATCTATGGCGATAGTTCACGTTACAGTTCAGTGCACACCAAAACTTGGACCATTCATCACTTTTTCTAGAACTGACTGAGGTTATTTTTGTTGGAATCAAAATTATCGTTCATTATAATTGTATTAGTATAGTTTATTACTTTTAAATAGATACCAAAAATATAAATAAATCTGAAACAAAATTATTTTATTCGAAATATCACTTTTTGACGTCAAAGTTTAATGAAGTTGTTTTGCTCAAACTAACCTGATAACATAATATACTATTTTAAACTTGCTTAAAAATAATGCGTATGTATGTACATATATATTATGTAAATTTCTACTGCTGGACAAAGCAAAAGGGTTGTTTTCACAACCGTTATTATATTACTCGACGACGGCGAT
Source organism: Teleiodes luculella (assembly GCA_948473455.1). Lineage (NCBI taxonomy): Eukaryota > Metazoa > Arthropoda > Insecta > Lepidoptera > Gelechiidae > Teleiodes > Teleiodes luculella. The sequence continues at coordinate 14,914,315 of OX419595.1, forward strand.
GATGATGATGATGATGATGATGATGATGAGATGATCTACCTTAGCAATAAGGCCACCCATTTTTACACTTATAAATCTGTTTTTCCCGGTGTGCAATATAGTAGATTTGATTTCTATTTTAAGATGGCTTGCAGCTAACCTTTGCAGAAAAAGTTTCGATGTTGCACGAAATAAAATAAAATAATAGGATAGAGAATAAAGGGCTATGATTTCATTTATTATTACTAGAAGGACAAGGAGCTCTGCTCTTGTATTTCCTAAATCTAGACCAGACGAGATACTGGACCAGTGTGCTAATTCTTGACGGTGGGACCATGCAACTAGCTTTTACTATGCTAAACTCAGTCATAATATCCACTAGGATAACATTCAAAATTCAAACTGATTTATTCATTTAAAAGCATTCGATAACGTGATGCATCCATATTTTTCCTCAAACCAAAGCTTTGAATTTTACTTTTAAGGGACATGCCGCGGGAAAATCAACTTTTGTCGCTTACGTGATACGTAATTTCAGCAATAAATCGTCTATCTATCATTATTAGAAGTCTGCTACATAGACAACCGATCCCTCCTAAGTACCTACTTGTTTGATTGGTCTGTAAAGTAATGATACGTTATTTAGGTTTTAAATTATGTATGTATCGTTATCGATCAGCTGTTTTCCTGGCCGCGCCCGGTCAACGACTGCTGCAAAGACATCCGGTACCGATGTTGCGACATCCGCCCATCGCAGTATCCACTCGGAACGTTCCAAACCCTCGCATTGAAACACAAATATATTACCATAACATTTTGACATTGGAATTTTTTTCGTTCGAGAGTTGTGAAGATACATACATACAGTTTTCGAAGGGGTAGGCAGAAACCACTTCCTTAGCATACTTGCTACGCCGCCGTAGCATTCTTGCTACGAGTCCGGGCGTAAAGATTTGTTTATATCTTTTTTTTTAATGATGTGTATTTTTTTCATATTTAATTACTTCACATTCAATGTATTTTAAATGTTTATTTAAATTAAAAAATCATATGTGCTTGCGTTGATGTCTTTTGTATGGAACAAGTTGTATGCTCACGGCTACACCCGCACAGTTTCAGTGCCGGTCCTAGGGCGGTGCGAGCGGTGCGACCGCACCGGGCGCCGTCAAGGGGGGGGCGCCAAAATAATATCTAAGCACATAGAAGGATTAAAAAGTTTGCGAAACTCGCTGGGAGTTTCTAGTCCTGCCGCTGTTCGCTTTAACTACACTTCAGTCCGTGATGCCCTTCAAAATCTTCACGAAGAAACTAATGACTCAGTTGCAGCATCTTAGGTATTGTCATTAATTCAGAATGTGGTGGAATTTGAGTTCATAGTTACAATGTAGACTAGGAAACAATCTCTGAATTGCAATTCAAGCAAGTTGCTAATAGTGCTTTTCGGGGGTTTTGGACATTTTTGAATCCGAAAATTGCTATAAGCAGCAGTTCGAAAAATTACTCCTTGTAAGTACCTGAAATCCAAAATGGCGGCCAAAAAAATTTAACGTACCATGTGGGGTATCAAATGAAAGGGAATCATGAGTAGATTACAAATATATCACATGTTGCTATATCCGCCCTCGCTGGACAAAGTTATTTTAAAAATATTTTTTCGAAAGTAGCGTTTCGAGCCTACTTTGCATAACTGTAGATTAAAAACTTGTGAATCAATATTTGTAAATTATTTTTTTTATCATTAGAAATATCCTGAAATATGCGCGAAAACTAATATTTGCCAAAAAGATTAATAAACAAGCAACTTAACGCATGCGAGTAGTCTTCAAATTTTCTTCTCTCTCATTTTTTCAAGGTCTTGGAATTTTGTCCATAGAAAATGCTATTGCCCAAAAGTTAGATTATTCAGACTTGATTTTAAAAAATGCAAGTGCTAAAGCTAGAAAAGTGACTATACAGGGCGTCCCACGGCTATCATCATCATCATCATCATCTCAGCCTGTAGACGTCCACTGCTGGACAAAGGCCTCCCCCAAGGATCTCCACAATGATCGGTCCTGCGCTGCCCGCATCCAGCGACTTCACGCGACCCTCACCAGATCGTCGGTCCATCTCGTGGGGGGCCTGCCCACACTACGTCTTCCGGCGCGCGGTTGCCATTCAAGAACCTTTCTACTCCAACGGCCGTCGGTTCTACGCGCAATGTGCCCAGCCCATTGCCACTTAAGTTTAGCGGCTATGTCGGTGACTCTGGTTCGCCTGCGGATCTCATCATTCCTGATTCGATCACGCAAGGAAACTCCAAGCATAGCCCACTCCATCGCTCTTTGGGTGACTTTGAGCCTTCTTATGAGGCCCATCGTTGGCGACCACGTCTCAGATCCGTAAGTCATCACTGGCAACACATCATCATCAACGGCCTTCTCTCTCTCTCTCTGCGGGAGAGAGGGGTTCCTGCTTCAGCCTTGCGGCTCTTGCGGGGGCATTCTTCGCAGGCCTCATCAGAGGACCCGGTCATGGGGGATCGGCGAGACCGATGTTGCCATCTTTGGATGGTTGAACTGTGGCCATCATTGGGTTGTGGTGCTCAGAATCTGAGATGTAGTGCTCTCCTCCTCGGCGCTTCTCGCCAGTAGAAGCTACCTGGGGAGAGCCTTGGACCTTGGTTCTTGTAAACAAATTTTTTGACATAACCCCATAAAAATATCTAACGGGGTTAGATCTGGCGATCTCGGCGACTACATCAAATATTAAAATTTATACTCTTCCTTTTATTTCTGACACTATGTTATTAGCAAAATACAATCCTTATGATGAAGCCTTTCGATTGGTATGATAAAACTATAGGGTGTATTTTTTCCTCATGTAGCGGGTTCGATTCCCGGTTCAACCATGTAATTATTAAAAAATGTATGAATCAGTTTTTATAGATCTTTGAATTAAAATAAAGCCTTCTTTCAGTAAAATGTTCTATCTACAATAGGTATTTAAAGTACTTTCCCTCCATGTGGCATAGCTGTGGGACGCCCTGTATACCTAGGGATTTTTACTATTTTTTGCTACATATCCATTTACTTTGATTAATGTTTGCATTAAACACAGAATAATAAAAGGTGTCAATCATCATTATTATTTTTCATGTGTCCACCACATCACAATAGGGTACTCGCTGGTTAAACGAACTTTTCTATGATTTGTAAATTTTTGACAGAAGAATAATCGGAGGCCAGAGGCAACCTAAATTTTTTTTAGGTTAATTGTTTTACCTTTTTTCTTATTTAGAAGGGCGCCACTTTTGGTTTCCGCACCAACTGAAAATTTAAATAGGACCGGCACTGCACAGTTTCAATCGTTTTGGTCCTATTGTGGTAGTGAGAGAATATGTGGCGTAGTGGCCACTTACAATACAATACAATACTAAATATATTAAAGTAAAGTAAAGTAAAAAACACTTTATTACACACAAAAAATACCTAACATAAAAAACAACACTGGAGAACATAACATATTACCACTGAGACAGCTTACCATTTGGAAGTAGTTTTAACTTAGCCAGTTTTTCTTCTATCTTCTTTTTCTTCTAACTATATTAAAACTGAAGAATCAGCGTGTCTGTTCATCAATTAGTTTTTTGAAAAACAAACATTGACATTGACATTTTTAGACATTGTAGGTGATAAAAGGGAGTGTAGCTGAACACAAAAATACGAGTGTTGAAAAAAATTACTGTCTGTCTGTCTGTTTGTACACGCCAATCTCTAGAAGTCTAGAACCGTTGGACCGATTTAAATGAAATTTTGCATGGTTGTACCTTATATCCCCGGTCAACATCTTAGATACTTTTTACCCTGGGAAATAAATATATACAAAAACACGGGCATAGCCGTGGGCGGATAGCTAGTATTATAATATTCCGGTCAAGCACCCCAGTCATAGTTTGTGAAGTTCGCCGCCCTCCATACTTTCCCGACATATTGGGGAATCAAAGACTTATGAAGGTTCTATTGAATAATAACTCCCGCAATATCCTTCCCTATGAGATGGATCTAGTTTGTTTTTTATGAAAACTTGTAAAGTTGAAGATATTGTTTACTTTCGCATAAAAAAACCTAAGAAAAAACATCTTAAAAACCTTGTAAATTTTTGCGAAGGTTACAATATTATATTCTATAAAAAATCAAGACAGTGTTTTTTTTTATTTTACTCAAAAGTAAATTACTTCATTATATCTAAGAAATGAGCTGTATCAAAGGGTAGGATCGTTCGTTGCTTACCACCACCCAGCATAGCTCAGTTTGTTTCCTATTTTTGTATTCATGTTTGCGCCTGCTAAGTTGTTCAAAATTTGTGCATAAGACGACCAACCTACAATGAATCAGCGTGGACAACTATAGAGGTAATCACCTTATTTTAGGGTACACCCAAACCATTTTGGGCACGTAGGACTAATAAAATTGTGGTTTGGTGAATTGAGACTAGGTACCAGGGAACAAGTCAATGAAGAGCATTTTAATATAAGCGTAATCACAAGTAGTGTTTCATCTAATTCAATGATTAATCTTGAGCCTCTCTGTGCTATACTATTAAGAATTGAGTCTATTTAATAGACAGATTCTCTAAAACCGCTTGTAAATAACAATACTCTATTTTTTACAAGTCCCCGACTAAGATATTTATTTTTTTAGTTTCAATGTAGATATTTGAACAAACCATTTCAGTTATTCTATCAACAAAACCTTTTCGAATAGTTTTAATTGACAGTCAATGCAGCTCTCTGAAAAAATAAGCTGCAAAATCCGCTGCACAATTTTTGCGTGTCATTGTAGACTCGCCGCAATATTCGACGTTGGTGAGTCAGTGTGGTGCACTGATTGCGGAAACACAAAAAAATAACTACGAACTATTAACCAACAGATTGCAGAATGTAGGCAAAATACATGTTTTTTTTTTCAAATATTCATTTGATATATTCGATAGTATTAAATAAAACAAATCGTAACAAAGTTATGTTATGTTGAGCGAAGATTACATAATAATTCGTAACCTAGTGGTAAAACGCACACTTGTTATTAAATGTCGGTGGATTGAATTAACCTGAGATTAAATTAACTTTACTAGTATAAGAATTTGCCCAGTTAGACACACAGTAGAAACACTTCTTCTTCTGACTGAATTTATTCGGTCTAAGAAAATTATCAATTCTTTAAAAATCGCTTAGAAAATTTCAATGAACTGCTGTGACTGTCAACATATTCTAATAATTAATGATCGAATATAGAGTTTTGCAAAGACTAGCCTAGATCATAAAATTACGTCATGTCCTGTATTGACAATGTCATATATTATAACCAGGTTTTCCTTAGGCCTGACCTAGGCAAACCTAGACGACATCCTAGAGTGATTATTACTAACTAACTAGATCAATGAATTCATCTTTCTATAATTAATACTGTGATTCGCGTAAAAATGCATCTATAATGTGATAAATCGCGACTATGTGTTTGGTCTATTTTATTTCATTCACTAAGTTTATATTGGCCAAATGCGAGTGTCAAACTAGAAGAGCCCTTTCTTTAGAAAAAAATCTTATATTCATATACTCACAGAGCCTGACTTATTCTTATATAATTTATACAATGTTAATGTAAAAAATTGTATGAAGTTTGATGAAATCTAATAATTACATATCATAATCCATAATATTGTATACCAGCTTTCCGCCCCGCGGCTCCGCCCCCGTTAACAAGTTTTCCCGTGGGAAAGAAGTATTTTCCCGCGGTAAAAAGTAGCCTACGAGTTATTCTGATGTATAAGCCATATTATAGTAAAGTTTCATTAAAATCTATGCAGTAGTTTTTGCGTGAAAGAGTAATAAACATACATCCATACTCACAAACTGTCGCGTTTATAATATTAGTAGGATGTTTGTAAGTCAAGCTAGTTAGTCCAAATGGTGCAAAATGTAAACGGCTCAACTTGATCTAGGCTGTACCAGGACTTCAGAAGTCGTGAGAGTGGTTTACCCAGCGTTGTCCACGAGGCGCGACAGCCCGGACATACGGACGTCCTAGCAACAGCCCCGGATTCGCACAGATCACAGAGTTGCACTCAGCTGGCCAATTCACGTTACTGTTTACTGTAGACACTGCGATCGGTTTGTTATCTGTGATACCCATTATACTTATAGACTGGGTTTGAAGAGTGAATAAAAATGCTACAAGGTGACGAATTTTAATTGATTTGGTGGAAAAGTATGTGTTTGTTATTATTATGAAAGTAATTGCTACTAATATCATACCTACCCAAATATTCAGAGCTATGATACCAGATAGTAATAGTGTTACTATGAAGACACTTTCAATTGATCTATTTGAATACTAACGTGTATGTACGTCGATCAATCCAGATCTGTTACCAATCGTTGTTCGAGAACACCCTTCTATGTAACTAGCTGAGTAATTCTTCTAACAGTATGCGTAAACAAACGTCTTATATTTATTTTATAACCTAACTAGAATCAGGTCTAAATGTTTTTTTTTTAAATTATGTTTATGATTATCTCCACACTATACGAATATTTAAATCAAAAATCTCTCATGCGAACATTTTAAAATGTGGCACTTCAGTTTTAGTGTAATCAATAACAAACAAATATATAAACAGACCCTAGAAATCTGAACTGAAACTTTTATCTGAAAATGAAAAAATTATAAGGCTCTGGTGAGGGTAAATATAGATTATCAATAAATCACGTTAAAAAACATTATTAGCAAGTATCAACCATTTTCCGCAAAAAAAAAGTTTTGTATACGTACATCAACCGACACAAGAATTGACACTGTGTCTTTGAGCACGACAAAACGTAGGCTCACGAACCGAAATGGGATAAAAAGTGAACGTCATTTTTATAGGGCTTTTGCTAAGAGGCGGCTTTTACGCGGATCTCGGAGAAGTAAAAGTATTTCCCCTCTTCATATAAAATGTAGGTGACTCCTTTAAGTTTTCCATAGTCTTTCGTTATTCTTTACTCATTTGACGTGTGAGGAAGAAGGGCGATTGTAGGTAAGCTTTCTGTCATGCTGAATTAATATTATGTTATAATTACGAGAAAGTACCCTTTTTCACCGAGAAAAAAAACAATGACCTTAAATCTTTCAATTGATTGCATCAAGCTTATTTCATCACTAAATATTTGTATGTTGAAATCAATATTTTTTAACGGAAAATAGTATCGTTCTATCTCCTGGGCTATGCGGGTTCAAGTCCCTACCAAGCTCAATGATTTTCATTTTTCGCTTCGATTTATAGATAGTATACGCTAACAGACGACACCTGTTGAAAAAGTAATAACTAATAGTATCGTTGTTTGATTATCTCTGCGTGATTCGAGCTAAATACCAATTTTAAAATTCAAAAAGCGCTCTACAGTTTGGTCTTAAATCCTATGATTAAGACAAATCACAATTCCTTAGTAGGAACATTGTACAAAATAATGAAAATTAAAATCTGCACAAACCTTGTTGAATTCCGAGCAAACTGAACTTGTAAACAAACTTAACTGTCTAATTTGTAAAAACAATCCAACCGTGCATTTTCCATGTAAGCTCCCATTTTACCGCCGCAAAAATATTTTTGCAAGTTTTTTGTAAAACCGGACGACAAAGTTAATTTTAACAGTCGCGTAAAACAATTTAAACCGCGGTTACAATATATTATTTTATTTTTAAGGCGCAAGGATAATCTTGTTAGAGTGAATTCTTGTTTAATTATTATCAAAACTGGTAGGCCTTTCAAGGCAAAGTTCTGTTGCCATGTGTTTCAGTACTTGATTAGCACGAGATGATATTTTATCTACGTGGTTCCGTAGCCTTTTCTTTTTTAAATACTTCGTTTTTAAAAGGCAATCAAAAAATTACTCATATATTAAGTTGAAACTTCACCCCTCTACGTAAAACCTTATTAAAATTTATGGTAAATATTGCTTTCTCTCCTCGCTGCATAAGCTTATTATTCTACGGCATATCTAATTTTCTTATGAATATTTTATTCCCTGTCAACTTGCATTTTCCATTTAAATGCTTAAATCTTGATCCACTTAGCGATAGTAGAAATGTGCTTCATTTACAAGATATCTAAATACTCTCGAAAATGAGGCTTATAGCTTCAAAGACCTCATTATAATTTATTTTAAAAGATGTTTTTTAATATATTCAAGTTTAAATTAAATTAAATAGACGGGTTAGCGATACTTTGTTCGTATCGCAAAGTTTTCCTGAAAGTTCACCTAGTTCTTGTTTCCACAAATGCGGCAATTAATTTTAAAGAAAATCTACTGTTAGCGTGCTTGGAGATACTTACTTACGGAACCCACGGTACGAGCAGTTCCGTTTTAATATTTCACTGCGGAACCCTGATAAAAAATAATGCAATATGCTACTACGGAACTTAATAGTGCAAGCCAGGAGGAATGGTATAATATTTTAATTTAATTAGATACATAAGTTGTCTTTTAAAATAACACTATTTTTATTTTTTTAAAGTATTCAATAAAGAATGGCATTTTCTCACGCAACCTTTAGTAAGAGAAGAGGCTAAAAAATAAGAAATAAATCCAAAGTGCGCAAAACCGTAACGGATCAGAAAACTACTATATAAAAAAATATATGGTTTAGTTTATAAAATAATTATAATGTAGAAATAGTTACAGTTCTTGCAATAAAAGAATAAGAATTTTCGTTCAAAGTCATTGCATCGGAATGCACAGTTTCCTGCAAGTATTGCAACTGTTTCTTTTGAATTGCTTCCAAACTGGAGCGGTTTTGGAGAGCTGATGGTGTTACGTCACATTACTGAGAAGCTTAACACAAGTTCGGAATAATGTGATATGTAATTATGTTTGGATATTTTGCAACTTGCTTGCTTATTGTTTGAGTTTTGAAGTTAACCTACCTCACAAACCCTGGTGTCGGAATTATTGAGCCGCCTAAGGAACAAGACTGTGATCCCGTCTAGTTATACACTTAAATGTCAGCGTCTAGGCAAGATCAGCTTTATAAGAGACCTAGGTGTAATTCAGGACGAAAAGCTTAATTACATAGATCACATTGATACAATAGTAACTAAAGCTTACAAGACATTGGGATTTATTATTAGACAATCGGCTAGTTTTCAAAACCCAAAAACTTTAAAAATACTTTATAGTACGTATGTGCGTAGCGTATTGGAATATGGATCTCAAGTCTGGAATCCATACTATAATTGCCATTCAGATCGTATTGAGAGTATTCAGGCAAAATTCTTAAAACACCTGCAGTACAAAACACGTGTCGTAAAATCTAGCTATGATGAGCGTTGTAGGCATCATCATTTTCTACCTCTAAGTATTCGTCGCAAAGTCTCTGATCTGACGTATTTCTTAAACATTTTAAAAGGCAATATTGACTGTCCACAATTATTAGAAAAAATATTTCTTAAGGTTCCTAAGCATTTATATAGATCTCCTCAATGTTTTTCTTTACCTCGAGCTATTACGAACTACGAGCAAAACTCTTTCTTTTGTCGTGTACCGCGACATATTAATGAACTAATTGATAATTATGGCGTTGATGTATTTAACGACTCAATTAACACCATTAAGCACAAAAGAAGTAGCGACTTCTTTTGCCCTCGGACTTAGTCTCTTTGTTCAGTTTTTTCTGTGCTTGTTGTTTCTTAGGCATGTTTTGTTGTTATTGATTGTTGTCACCAGTCTCTTATATTACTGTCTGTGCTACCGTTTCTCCGATTATACTTAATTAGTTTTTACAGGCGGAAACCTGTAATTGGCCGAATGTAATTTACGGATTTTGTTTATTTTTATGTATAGGCTGTAAGTTTCCCATGAAAATAAATAAATAAAATAAATAAAATAAAATAAAGACATGGCTCCTATAACGACTACATCCGTCAGTAGTAGCCGGAACCAAGATGTGCCTTCCGAAGTACGGAATCATCTTTCTTTTTGGAAAATCTAGTGATTCGGCCCGCAATGTCCTAACCAAACTAGAGATATTTTCAGAAAGTTATATTTGTTTGACCAATGTCCCACCGGGATTCGAACCCGGAACCTCTACAACGTCAGGCGAGCTTTTGACAACTCGACCACGGAGGTCGTTGTTTTGCAACTGTAGTAAGAGATTCTAGACAGACAAACAAACGCACACGTTAAACTTATAACACTTCTCTTTTTGTGTCAGATGTTGAAAACGGAGTCTCTGAAACAAACTGAAATGGCTGCTGAGTAATTCATGAGTTATGTGCGAGTTCCCTCACCCCTGCGGCCACCATTTCACCTTAACTCATCATCTAGGTTTTCAGACGTCAAGAACAGTAGACACGGGGTGTATCCGTTGAACATTCAACTTTTAGAAAAATATTAGAACGTTACATATCTTCTATATAATAAGACTGTAGAGGTCAAATGTCTGTACATAGAAAAATAAAGATGAAATCCGGGTCAGGAGGTTGTAAGAAGTGAAATAGAACATATCCAGACAATTTTCTTTTTTTTGTTTCTCTGTCTGTTTGTCTGTTTGTACGGGCTAATCTCCGAAACTATTAAGCCGATTTGAATAAAATTTTGTATGGTGGTTTTTTACATCCCTGGTCAACATCTTGGATACTTTTAAACCCGGAAAATTAAAGAGTTCCCGTGGGATAGTTAAAAATTACGACGAAAAAGTCGGAAAACAACGCGAGCGTAGCCGTGGGCAGACAGCTAGTATATAACTATAATGAACTAGGATGTTACTTATTTGTATTTTAGATAAAGTTTAAATTCCATGTGCTGTAACAAGTACTAACAAGGTAATTAACTTTTTGATAATAATTCAAGAGATAAATCCTCATTAGGGTACATTTACCGAGCTTTATTAAAGTACGCCTACGTAGCGTAGGTAAAAGGCTCGCGTTACATTACGGAGGTTGAGGGATCAAATCCCGGTAGCGTACTTGTTGAAAAAATACCTTTCACTTTATAAGACTTTTGCAGGTTGGACAGATAAGGTTAGGTCACATTATTTTGTGTATTTAAGGGTCTTAACGCGGGTATAGGATCGTGAAACATACCTATTTAAAATTATCGCGTTAAGACCCGTAAATAGGTATACAAAATAATGTGTACTAAGCGCGAAAGCCTCAAACAAACATAAGGTTAGGTCAGGTTAGATATTTTTGCTACGTGATAGTCTGAAAATGAAAATGATTCCTTGCATCAGAACGTCAATCTCTATCTAATTATCTACAAGCCATGTCAGAACGTTCAGGCGGCTCAACAATTTAGGGTGGACATTCTGACATCAGGGTTAAGTTGATTGAAGTTGATCAATGATCCTGATTTTATAATGAAAAATTGAAGTACTTACAGCAAAACCAGATATCCTCCTCTGAAATTTTCAATATAATGATCTTGATTGATCGTTCAAATGTAACATTATAAGATGGCCCATCTGCTACCTTTCGAGTAACGAAACCTCTTACCAAAATAAATACTTTGTTATTCTGCCTGTACAGCCTACACCTAGCACTTACCCACACACAACGATCGAAAACAGACCTCGTGTGGACAATATTACTAATGGCGTAAAGTGTCAACTTAAGCTGGAAATGTGCAACCAATGTTGCTATACAGTGTACTGGTACAGTCAGTAAAAAAAAGTTTGACGCAAATGGTCATCCGTTTTGATGGAGCGCCCGAAATATGTCAAGTGGTGATGAGGACGTCACAAGTTGCGAACGTCAGCGAATTGAAAAAACACGCTTATTCTTATGTAAAAAAAAAAATTTTTGAAGGTTATAAAATAAGTATACAAAAAAATACGTTATTACTTTTAATCATTAAATCACTTTAAAAAAACTTATCATTGTAAAATATATGATTTTAAGTCTCTACGTATTGTCTCACTCTATCTTTCTACAATCAAGTTCAGTTAGTAAATTAAAATAAATTTTATAATAAGTTAACTGGTAAATGTATAAAATAAGATTTTAAAGTTAAAAAATGCGGATCCACTGACCCAAATGATGCTGCATCGAAAAGCGCCGTTGAATGTTTTTTCTCATTTCATGTAATTGTATTTTATTTTCTCTGTCCCAAAAAGAATGCACTTATCTCGTGGCCCTTATCGCTTGCACCACATCTTTAATTGTCCATCTCGCGTTACATTTACTGTTACTAACTGTACCAGTGCTACAGTTTCGGACAGCGCAGCTTTTTTTAATTACCTTCGGCAAAGACCCGACACGCACGACAGCTCTTGCGGTTGTCTTTTTTTTTCGTTTTCTTTTTATATTAAGGTTTTGTGCGTTGGTCAAAAGTGTGGCTGGTTAGTTTTGAATACAGTGTAAATAATAAAATTGGTATTTTAGTGTTAGTATTGTATAAACATTGGCTGCGAAGTACTCGTGTAGATTTTAATCATAAATTTTTATTTTAGTGTTAGATTTTATTTAACACAGACATCAGGGTTAAAAACATATTATAATTAATTTATCAAAAAAAATTCATTATTTTTTGTAAACATTTTTTGGTCTTTGTTGTATATATTTTATTAGTTAAAGTTTATTTTGAAGTTTTGAGTATTGAAGTTAAAATTGCATTCATTGCCTATTTTTTGCATAAGCTTATTAATGATAGTTCAAAATTTCATTAGATTGATAGTAATCGTTGCTGCAAGGACTTCTTCTCGCGTGTAAGAGATCTCAACTATGCAAATCATATTTTAGTTAATGATACAGCAAATAATTGCTTCTGCTACAAAAAGTATCTTAAAGTAAAATAATAAAAATGTTATAAATGTAATAATTTTAATTTTAATTTATTTTTGAAAAAGTTAAATGAATAAAAAAAAATTTAAAAAAAGTATTTTTACGGGTTAATAAATTGAAACTAAAACTAAAACTTCAGAAAAACAGAAAATTTATTTTTGAAAATATGTAATTAAAAAAGAATTGTACTTCTGTTTAGTAGCCCCCCTAGCTGAATGTTGGCTTTGTTCAAACTGCCCTTACTGACCATTCATTGTTATCCATTCCAGCTACACAGGATGTCCCAAAACTGCAAGGCGACGACGTACACAGCGGCGACGGTGCGGGACGTGAACAACAACACCCTGTACCACGCGGGGGGGGCGCCGGCCTACGGGGGGCGGGGGTACTCACCCCCCAATGTCGCCGCTACGGGGAACTATCAGGTACTTGACCCAGATTTTTTTTTAAATTGACCTTGAGATTGATTATGCTTGTGTCGAAAAGGTACGATGTATCAACTTCGTATCTAGCTTTTCGGACTTGGTCTAGACACTGGGACAAGACTTAGCTAGTGCTATAAAGAAAAAAACCTATCAGGTACTGGGTTAAAACGTTGGGGAGTACTACGATACTACCTACCATCGGAAATCTATTATATGTATAATATTTCATTATTTTAAATGCTGAATGACTGAGATCGATATTGTTCTCGTTAGTCATATTTTATTTCGTTGATAATAATTTTATCATACCTAGCAATTTTTTACTTTACTATCCTTTCTTGTCTCTAGTAAACTATAAGAATAATTCAATACAATCAAAAAACAGCAATCATAATTGCTCCTACTTTTCCTATATTATTTTTAAATCTCGTTTCTCCACCTTTGTTGACTATTGGTCTTGCAATAATCCGGTTATCCTCGATATAAAACTCTTTAAAATTTCGATCGCAAGTCGTCCAAAAAATTCCCAGTCTTCATGACAATGGCGTCTAAGATCCCGAGGCAGCCCGTTACATAGAAAACGCAAGTGTGCAGTCCGTCTGTTTACTCCGGTGTTCGGCGGACCGTGTTTCCGCAGCACGGCTCGCCGAATGTGCTGATCAGCTGAGCTGTCTGCGCCGGCGGCGGCGGCGGTATTGCAAGGCTTCCGTCTTGCTTTAACTAATAATGTTATTTCTCCTTACACAAGCGATAAGCCTTTTAGGAGCCACCTGCGCAGGGCCAGATCACTTTCGTATAGGTGAACCTCAAGCACACATAGACAAAAGTATGGTAGTTGCTCTGGTTTGTGTGTGACCATTGTTGGCACGGATTACAGAATGATAATTTCGAAAGTTGATAATTTGTTGAAATTATGGAATATTATGTAATTACCAAGAATTGAACTTTACTAAAATAAACAAAGGATCATAAATTTATTAAAACATAATAGTTTATCATGATTATAAGGTGCAATAAATTATTAGGTAGTTAATATTAGTAGATTTGAATATGTTATGGCAACATTGCAATGTCAGTACATGGTCGGTTGAAAATAATTTTATTTTACGAATAAGTTTCTTTTCTTGCGTATGATTACTTTAAATCATCATCAGCATCGGTATTACGTTGAGTTGACCCGTGTCCTTCGTGTATACTTCCACTGAGCATATAATATACTTCTTTTGTGATTTAAAACTCAAGCTCGAAGACTTTATTGTGGCAAATTTTTACGATAGTTTGTGGGAAATAGACTCTTTTTTTCTGTCTGTTGATTTTGATAGGATTTGTGCATAATGTCTCATATCGGAGGTGAGTGTTAGTCCATAATATGATTTTATGTAAGTATACACCTCTTTACCTAACCTAACCTAACCTAACTATCTTCATATTTTGTTTTGTTTTGTTTGATTGCAAAACCTCAAAATTGACTATATTTTCAGGTGTTCCAAGTGTGGCGCCACTCAGGCGACAACCCCTGAATTGAGGATGCACCGATTACCAGCGCTTAATAAAAATTATGAAAATGTTTACCAGTAAGTAGTGAGCTTAGTTAACAAAATAATTTTTAAGTAATTACAAATTATCTCTTGGTCTTTTGTAATAGACATAAGAAGTGCCACTATTTGTAAACAAATCACAAGTGAAGTCCTATCCATAATTTATTATCTTACAAATTTTCGGACCCCTTTTGCTTGGACAGTGGACACCCAGCCCACATTATAAATACCAATCCACATACAAATTTATCTTCTTTTTTTTTTCAGATTAATGTCATGGGCAATGTTTTTCTATCCACAAAAAGGCTGGTTTGACTTGAAAGCCCTTGACGGTTTGCACAAATCAGGCAAAGTGATTTGCAGTGGGCATTTTGCTGATTCCGCATATACTCAACAGATAAGATCAGATCATAGAAATTTGCAATGCCGTGTGTAGATGAAAATGTGGAAAATCTCCATGAGCCTAAAGCAGGACCTTCTCGTGATTACAACCCTAACATCTTACAGGTAAGCAGTAGTCAAATAAATAATAATTATGAAGTGAGCCACAAACCACATCAGAAGTTTTAATAACTGGCTCAATAGTTCTGACACTGACACCAGCGTTAATGTTGTCAGTCAATGACCCCACAATCCACATGATGAAGAAGAACAATAAATCCATTGCAAGGTTTGCCTTTCAGTGTTAACATGGAAGGAAGCTGTCTGATTATACCGTCTATAAATTATACCTAATATTTTTTTATTTCCAGAGTCATGGTCAAATCATACCTGAACAGCCCAAAATGCCTGCAAGTTCACTTACAGCAATTGTGTGTGTAGGTAAAATTCCCCATATTATTCATGTATAGATTTTTTATATTATACTTACAGTAAGCTATCTAAAGGTGCAATATAAACATAAAAATGTTACCTACACTCTTGTAATTTAAGTCGGTTTCTTTCTTGCATTTTATAAGTGATTTTATTTTGAATGCTGAAATACTTTAGTTATAAGCAAAGTAAGCAAAGTTATAGTAAGCATATTTGACTTTAGTTTTATATTTGACTTATGTTTTAGGATAGTAACTTTAAATGTATCTAGTTTTATTAATGTATATTTATTAAATTTCGAGGATAATATACAGGTTATGCAGCCGGAAGCAGTATAGTACATATCTGAGAAAGTTCCAAATATACCATCAGTGTCCACAGTATGTTACCTATTTTTTATGCTAAATTAAGATTGTAATTGTATCAAGTTTTATCACTGTATTTTTATTAAATTTCCAGGACAATCAACAAATTATGCGGCCAGAAACACCATTAAACAAATTCATAAACATCATTGTTTTATTTTGACGAGAACTTATTATACTTAACAAGGTATTATTTTGTTTGAGCAACTTTGATTTGAGTTTTTTTTCAATTTGTAATTATTTTTCCGTGTATAAATCGTAAATAAGACAGTTGCTCAGACAAAATAATACTTAATTAAATCATTAATTAATATTGGGAATCCTAGGTACCTGAAACCTTAAAATTTTGAACTTCCCGCCATTATAAGTATTGGTAGATTTTCAAATTTCGCGCGTCAGCTGGAACGTCAGGTACATTCGATCTCAGCGCTATCTGCCCCAACTTCACAGGAACTAAAATTTCGTGGGGTATAAATTTTTTTGTATGGAGTGGCGCTTCTTCTCCTCGTTAGAGGAGTATAGTATTCGTTGCACCTGCGCCTAGTTACTTATCAGATTTTTTCTTTTCAAATAAATGAGAACGCATTTTATTTTACATTTTAATAAAAATTTATGGATTTAAGACGTTTGGTATTCCACTCTAATCCAGTCCCAAGTCAGTCTATAGGAGTGGATTAGAGTGTACTTAAAAGCGTAATCTAATCCATTAATGGATTTGGCCAGTGGATTAGAGTGGAACAGGGGTTTGTAACAAACTCCTTTTTTCTAAATAAATAAAAAAAAAAAATTTTTAATGTCTTGAATTTGTTGGTACGAGCTGTGTGGATTTCGGCTTACGCAAGTATTAAATTTACTCTGTGACGTAACTACTGAAAATTTTTCAGAAAACAAATATTTAAGAGTTAGTATTCCCTATTTCTGTTCTATTTTCCGGTAATGATCTTACATTTGATAGGACGACGTAGCAATTACTTCCTCTCTCATTATAAAGCAAAGCAAGTTTCTATCTTCCACCTTTTTTGCCTTCAATCTTTTCTTATATTAGACTCAGTTGTAGTAAAGCTTTTTATAAATCTAACGTCATTACGTGCTTTTTAAAACCTTATGGGAAGATAAATAATGTTGAATTCGAATTTTTCAAATTGTCATTCAAATATTTTTTGGAAAAAGAAAAGCCCAAGCAGCCTGGTAATTTCTACCCAAATAAAAATCAGCAACAAAGTCTTGTTTCAAAATCCTATATTGCAGCTCAATGTGACCCCCCAGCTCATCAATGCACACACGCAAATCAAGTCGTATTCAATGCTGAAACAAATACTCGTCGATATAAAAAAAAAATTCGTAATTAGAGATTTTAATCGATGGCCATAGAGCTCATTGATGCGAGAGTGCTCCAGTTTGGGCCTCGGGCCTCGCCCTCGGCCTCGGCTGGTTCTCTTTGTAAAGAGCAGGTTTGGGCATAACTGCTTACTTAAAAAACCACAATCGAGTGGTTTTTGGCTCGTTCGATGTGTCCGAGCGTGTAATTATCGAATGTAGATCGAAATGCTGCTCTCTTTAGTGTGGCTGAGTCGATTGTCGCTTAAAGGGAAGACTGCTGATGTTTCTTTACATGTAATATTCTGTTACTTATTTCATCATCTACAATAATCAAGCAGTGTTTATCAACGATTCCTGTCCGTTTTCCGTAGTGTTTCCACACTGATGTTTAGTATTTTTAAAATCAAGCCACGTTTTTTATTATCATTAAAAATAAGTATTACTTTTGTTTTCGGAACTGTTTATGTAAGAGCTTGAATTTAACATCACAACCTTCGTATTGGACCAACTCTTTCTGTGGATATCACAGGTGTCCAGAATCCAGGTAATAAATGAAAGAATTCACATGTGTAACTAACAACAGTTACAATGCCAAGCGTGGAGATGAAACAATATTATAATATGTTTACTATAGTGAGGACATCAGTGGACTATGTCATAGGATTGAATGAGTGAATTTGGTGCATGTGGTGTCATCGCCTGTGCTTCTGCCCCCGTAACATGCAGTGCTATGACAAAAGTTTGTCGCACATTTAACTGTCGAAAAACCGCCATATTGAAATATCCTCCAATAGGATAAGAGAATGCGCACGACAAAATTATGTCTGTCACGCGTGGACCGGGCATGTTAGAGAAGCTGCACTAATAGCGGGCGGGCGGTGCATTACATATCGCATGAACAAGCATCTTAACTGTGGAAGTAACTAAAGATTAAACACAAAATGGTACAAGATAGGATGTTGTGACCTTCAGATAGTTATGGATTGTTCTCTCCTTACGGTGTGTATACCCCTTAACCAGCCTTTCTCCAATGCTATAATGATATGTGTTGCAACTGCTCTTGTTAATTCGCGATCCAATTCTGTCACTTGTGTGTCGCGAGAATCTGACGAAATGAGAGCAACCTGTGTGGGGTGTGATGTGTAATTAATTGTTCCTTCAGCTAAGTATTTGGCTGATGTCTTTTCCAGGCTTACCATCGTAATCTAATTTCATTTTTAAAAAGTTTAACAATTTCTATTAGAGTTTTGCAACATCTGCCTCTTTAATATAATTACGTAATAAGTATAGAAATACTTAAATTGTAAAATATTTTATAATGAAACCAGATGATTACAATATATTGCATTTATGATAACTACGAATTATGCGTAGAAAGAAAGGTACGTGTACTTTCATACTGTCAAAAATTATATAAATAGAGATGTCATGATTATGAATCATTCTGAAAACAATTGAATTAGAAGATTGATACTTGTAGCACTTAAAACTAAAAATTCTTTTAAATTCAAAGAAAACTCATATAGATCTCTCAAATGATATGTAAGCTCTGGTTAAAAGCAAATATAGTTGATCCCGTCATAACATAGCACAGCGAGCTATCAAAGTTCATCGCCGTCACTCGCCACGCCATGGCGAAATGAGATTAGGTGACCTTTACAATCACCTTTGACTCTTCGACCGGTTGTCTGTTAACTTTGAACCACTGGTGTAATCTGTTTTCAACATCCATTGATGGCAGTGCAAGTTTATGACAAAGTCAAGGTTATTACTCCTCATTTTTTATTTTAGAATCTCACGAAAACAATTCAAAATTATTATAAAGATAGCTAATTGTAATTTCCTAAAAAAAATAACCTAAGTTGTTACTACAATATTTATCAAGGAACAACGAGTAAAATAATCCTGTACGTTAAAATATTACTGTAAATTTATCATTTTCATCAAATAAACCGTAACCGTTGTTACCGTGAAGCAATGAGAAACGAAATCGTCGTCAAAGCGCCTCGAGAGAAGCAGCGCCTTACAGCTGTAAAGTTCTACGAGCATTTGAGACCTCCAAATTATAATTGGCTAATGTTATTTTGAGCAGAACAAGATATTTTGGTATTATTGGGTTATTCGCGAAGAAATGACAACCAGACACACAAATTGGATACTTAGTTTATACAACCCCTTGTTGAATGACCAATAAAAAATTATGTCCCTGATGGTTTAATGTTACAGGACCATTTTACGGTTACATTTTAGAGTTATGGTTTCAAATAAAATAATAGAGAGGCGACGAGGCTTTTAATATTACAAATGAACAGTCAACAAGCTTGTTATACAATAGCATTTTTGGGACCAACCGACTACAAAAAGACAGCCTTTTTAAATTCGCCAGAAAAGAATAAGTAACTGACTTAAGTAAGTGATGTAAATATCCTTAAGTAAAAAAATAAATTACTTTTTGTCAATCAAATCTACACAACGTTACGAAATTACGTTTCGTTATGTTACGTTACGAAAGATTATAGTATTAGTAAGATTTACCTATCCACCCACATAACATCTTGCCCTGTGGGTGACTTTACATTTGATCCCGTACCTAAACATGAGTCGGACCTCGCTCGCATAAACAAAGAAAAGATGAGGCAGTTGAGGCAAGGATGAGGCCGTTTCCCCAAACAAGAGGGAAATTACGAGGGAGTTCTGTCTGTTTACAGACACCTCCAGAAATGAGACGCCCACGCATCAGCGATAAGACAGGCGCGAAGGCGGCAAACTATTTTTTCCCTGCCTATTGTAAAGTTTGAGGAAAATTTTCCTATTATTTTGTTGGTTATTTTCAGTAAAACTTGGATAATAATAAAAAATCGACGGACAAAATACATTAAGTACCCAGCAGGGTATGCAAATAATGTTTTTTTCGTACTCAACTAGTTACAGTCAAACAAAAAAAAGTTAAAATATTATTGTATAAAATATAGTGTACCTATTGTTACCTAACAATGGAGTTAACGAGCTTTTGATAATATTTTTTTATTTTAATATTGTTATTTAACTATTTTAAATTACCTATCTCTATTATTTTGCGTATAGTAGGTACTACTTATATTTCTCTACTACCGAGGGGCTCGAATCTACCTTTGATTTAGTTTGCAGGCTAGTCACGTTGTCAGACATTTTATATAATATGGGTGTAATTCATTATTTATTGACCCAAAATCTACCAATCAATCAATTCTGCTCTAATTACACGTAGAAACGCAACACAAACGCAAACCGCTGATGCAAACCATTTGTCCGCAGCAAGTGACGGCGAAAGTACTCTTCGGGAGTGTGGCTGCGATCAATGACCTTAGCTACAAGCGCCCGGAAAAGCCGGAGCGCGAAGTGCGGCGGACGCACTAGTGACACCTGGCGGCAGGCAAGTAGAACTATTTACTTCATCTTACTTTATGAATTGTTCGACTTCTCACCAACAGATGGCACTGTAAAGTGACATCTAGCGAAAAGTTTAAGAACTACGGACGACTATTCTGCAGCTGTCGCTGGTTTCGAGGGTTGTTCAAGTACTTCAAGACTGACATAGATGGCGCTAACAATCTTTCTTTCCTAAACTAGGTTCTTAAAGCTTTCCTAAATAGTTCAATTTCTCACTAACAGATGGCACTGCGAAGTGACATCTAACAGGAAGTTATAGAACTAAGAACGCCTATTAGTCAGCTTTGATTTCAAAGGTCGTTTAAGTCCCATAGAACTGTCACAGATGGCGCTGTAAAGCGACATATCAAAAAGTGGTAGATAGGTAGTATAGATGGCGCTGTAATTGTCACAATCAAAAGTTTCATCAAATTATCAAAATAGGTACTAACTACTACTTCTAATAAACTGAGTCTTCATAATCGATCTAATATTTTGTCCTTTTTCTTTTCAGGCACTGAAAATGTGATAAGAAATTAATGGAAGCTAAGGTGTGATCTCGGAAGACAGAGTTTATTTTATATTCGTTCGTAAAAAGCAAATGCATATTATTTTAGAATATATTTTTAGATAGTGTTTGATCAAGTACATTTTATTATACTTTACATTTTTCATTATTTTAATTTTTCGCGGTCACTAACATGATATGTTATGAAACGTTTTAAAGGGCTTTTAACTATTTATTTACCGTGTAGCTGTAATCATAGTGCTTGTGAAATAATTTTCCTAAAGAACCTATAGTATCTGGTTAAGCTCCCGTCAAAATGACCTATAAATATTATTTTTTAATATAAATTTATCACACATTTTGATAACTACAAACTGTGATTTGTTATTTATAATAATTTGCATTGTAGATTTTTTTTATAAAAATATATTTCTTTAGATATTTATTTACATATTTTATGAAGTTCATATATCTATGAAATTAACCTGTGGTAATGAGTAATGACAAAGAGAAAGTTTCTTTGCAAGAAATGTTCAGAAACAACATTTATATTTTTCAATACAAATCGTTTTTCCATCAGTCTTTCAGAGTAGGTATGCTTATTCTATTTAAATAATATTTGCAATTCCTAGGTATAGGAAAATGTTTAAATTTTTAAAATAATAATTATCCATTTAAACTTACGTTTTTATATTTAAAAATACTCAGCTCACATGTTAAGGTGCGAAATAATTTAGGAATGAAAAGTAATTAGATTTTATATTTTTACAATAACTTTTTAGGAGATTTATAAAAGAGCCAGTAGGTAGCCAGTGGTCGCGAATATTTTCATATCATTTTTATAAATAAATTGTTTAAATAAATCGTTAGTTTTATTTTCCGTTGACCCCTCTACTTTTTAACCGACTTCAAAACAGGAGGAGGTTCTCAATTCGACGCGTATGTTTTTTTTTTCGTGTGTTTGTTATAAGATATCTCCGCCAATTGTGAACCGATTTTCAAAATTCTTTTTTTAATCGACCAGGTTTACTTGCAGGGTGGTCCCATAAAAATTTCGCTAAGATCGGATGATTAAATTTGAAGATATGAGGAAATAACTCCTCAATTGACATGCCGTTATAGCCGATCGGTAAATTGTTTTGGCAATATCTCGGCTTCTTATGAATCGATTTCAATATTTTTTTGTTTTATAGATATAACTTGTATTCAAAATGGTTTCATATAAATTTTGATTATATCTGATGGCGGAGTAAAAGACTAAAGCGAAAACTCTTCAATAAACAACAGCACACTCATTGCGTTGCTTTTGTTATAATTGAAACTACAAGAAATATGCAGTTTTGGTTCATATATTCTGTAAACTAGTCATAGATTAAAGATTTGAAAACCCCAAGTGAAGACAACAACTTAAGAATTTTTCCGCGGACTAAACGGGCCAGCGTCGTCGGTATCGTAGTTGTTTGGTCAGTTGTTCGCCATGCGGAAAACTTAGGTTACAGTCCAATCAAGTATAGCTATGTTTTAGAATTTAAAATTCAAACGTAAGACTGCGAAGGAAACATATTATAGTGAGAAAATCTGCATATAATTATATACTAAACAAAACAAATTAAAGTTTTGTGTGAGTAACTTGTCATGGTAAATTTTCACTAAAAAGGGTAAAATAAAAAGATAATTTAAAAAATATATAAAACCGCCTTCAAGGTCCTAACCTACACTAAAAAGTTAAAAATAAAATATAAATCTAGCTGAAAGCATAGAAATTTAATATGACTATTAATATTCCCTATTTACATAAATTGTAACATCATATAAACATGTGTAGACATTGTTATACACTTCATCTTGGAGTCGGTGCCAGCTAATATCATCACCATCATTTCGACCAAAAGAATCTGATGCTAGCATTCATCTATAGAGGGCTCAGTACCTAGTACTCGTACTCTGACCGCGCCCTTTAATATTTTATATTCAACGATCTGAGCTTTTGAGATCAGATGTGGTTCCGATTAAATAGCTAGCTTCAACTGGCACCGACTCCAAGGTGAAGAGTATAACAATGTCTACACATGTTTATATGATGTTACAATTTATGTAAATAGGGAATATTAATAGTCATATTAAATTTCTATGCTTTCAGCTAGATTTATATTTTATTTTTAACTTTTTAGTGTAGGTTAGGACCTTGAAGGCGGTTTTATATATTTTTTAAATTATCTTTTTATAAATAAATATATATTATGTTGCTCGTATTTATAAAAATAACTATTATTTAGATGTCTGGGTTATAATATCAGTTAGAAACGCAAAGAATGTTTTAAAGATACACCTTTTCAACACTTTATTCATCACACCAAGTAATTTTTACCAAGTTTAGTTTAGATTGGGTAATTTTGTTCCTACTGGTCATTCCAACTAAATTTCGTAACAAATTAATCACCAATCCCAGTGTCCCAAATAAAGCTACCAGTGTACCAGTCCCAAGGAGGCGTTGCAAGACAATACGTGACGTGATTCGATGAATTACTATTGTCTGTCTGTATATTGCACAGCGTGACCGAGGCCTGTTTTGATGCTCGACGATGGTCTATTATAGACTCTATGACATAACATAATATGTTAAATTGGGTAATATGTTAGCTATATTATAGCTACCAGGCTAGTTTTTCTAGCTCAGTGGTTCTTAACCTTTTAGGCATGAGGGACCATTTTACAAAATTGTTGTCTTGCCAGGTACCACCCAGTTGTATTAGTAATTATACGGTACCTAAATGTAAAGAAAGAAAGACTTGTTTGTATATAATTTAGTTTTTCTACTTTGACTGGTTGCCTTTCTCTAATTGCATACTTCGTTTGCACTCTTTGTTATATGAATCAAATTGTATAAAATAATAAATTTTGTAAAATAGTTTGAAAAGATGCAACGCCTGTGGAGTTTCTTCCGGCGGGTTCTTCTCCACAGAAGACAGCCAAACTGTGAACCCGCCTCGACGTCGAAAAGTGATTTGTAAAATCTTACTTCGAATAAAACGTATTTCATTTTCATGTATAAAGATCTGTAAACACGCATAATTTTACGACTAACAAATTTCGCAAAAATCTAAAATAAAGCGGTTCGCATTGTGTCACGATCGTATCTATTGTAGAACTATTGACTACTTGAAATGCATTCAGGGACTACCGGTTAAGAACCACTATCTAGCTGATGATTTATCGACTTTTGAAATCACAAGGTATACCTATTATTTTTCTTAAAGAGTTCGTTGATTTGTTTAGCTGTGAATCCTGGCTTAAAATGGTCGTGCTAATCGAACTACGAAATGGACAGCACAAAATTCATCTACTGCAGTTGCAACTGCATCTACCTTTCAAGGTAGAAGATTATTCCATGATTTGGGCTATTATTGTAGTAGAAAAGGCAGAAGGATAATTAAGAGGTTTTATAATACGGCTTTGGCTCCCAGCATTTCTTTCAGGAAATGTCTAATGACACCTGCTTTCTTTCTTTCGCCGCGTCTAATAGGTAAGTTATCTTCTCTCCACAAAGGTTTCCACAATTAGCTGGTCACATTGTTCGCCACGAGTCAACGCCCGCAGCCACAATAACAATAAAACGAGTAAATTCTTGTAATGACTCACAACACAACACAGATCTAATCTTTCTTACACAGAATCATTTCGGAAACGAAATGACAATTTTCTAGTCGACATTCATATTTAGGGTTCTCTTGATAAATAAAGAAACTGAAAGAACTCAGGAAATGTATTCACAAATCATAAATTAGAACAGCAACTTAAGGTTGCTTGCATAGAATTTAAACTATCCACCCACATAATTGTTTTTGTGTGTATTGAACTACGTGACTCTACTGTTGATATAACTAGCTTTTATTCATATATATTTAAAAATGGCTGACACTGTCCAAACTATAAATGACATAGACTCATTCGAAGTGGCTCGTTCCTTAAAATGTGACGTAGAAGACCTAAAAAATAATATACAGGTTAGAAAAAACGACTTCACCATTATATCACAGAACATAAGAAGTATTTACTGCAATTTTGATAATTTTATGGTAACTTTGTCCACACTAACATTTGATACGGATGTTGTAATTTTAACCGAATGTAGGATTGACAAAACCAAACCTATACCCCAGTTGCCTAATTATAGCTCTTATCATACTACAAATCAACTGAACCAAAATGATGGTGTGGTTGTATATGTAAAGAGCGAACTAAAACATAAAGTTAAGGAAATTATACTATATCAGGCAACATGCCTCCAACTTGAAGTGTTGAATAACATAGTATTATGTATATATCGCTCCCCATCTAATGTAAATGCAGAAAAGTTTATAGATTCTCTCGACACACATTTAGATACATTAAAAAACTACAAGAACAGTATTATAGTATCGGGTGACATTAATATTAATATCACTACAAAATCAATCGAGCCCCCACATGAACTGAAGAATCGATTAAATTACCTAAACATGTTATCTGTACACGGTATCCTAGCTGGCCATACAATACCTACTCGTATGAAAAACTGCCTAGATCATATTATGCTTAAAATAAATAAAACTAAACTTAATGCGTTTATAGCCGTACTAGGAACGTCTATTACGGACCACCTTACAACATTTCTTTCAATATCTAAAATAAAAAGTAGACCAACAGTAAATAACACTAAAACAGTAATTAATTACGAAGAAGCCATAAATTGTTTGAAAAGTGAAAATCTGGCTACCCTATTGCATTGTCATGATCCCGATACTGTTGTTAATGAATTAATCTACAAATTAAATGAAACTTTAAAGAAAAACACAACTGTTACTAATATACCCAAGAAATACCGCAATTTAAAGCCATGGATTACTCAGGGAATCTTAAAATGCATAAGAAACCGTAACAAATTGCAAAAAGCAGCAAATTCTGACCCGTTTAATTTGATACATAAAATAACTTACAAGAGGTACAGAAACTTTTGTAATAACCTTATAAAAAAACTTAAAAGAAATTATGAGAGAGACCTTTTGGCAAAATCAACTAAAAACAATAAGTTATTGTGGAAAAACATTAAAACTATTACTTATACTAACAAAACAAAAGGAATTAATACAGAATTACTTACATTGCAATCATCCCCCATGGCCTCGGCGAACTATGCGAACCAATATTTTGCAAATATAGGTAAGCACTTAGCTAATAAGATACATAATTCGGTAAACGAATCCGATCTGTACTTAAAAAAAATGCCATCTCAGCCAAACTCTTTTACTTTATTACACACAGATTATGACGAAGTAAATAGTGTGCTTATGAACTTAAAGTCTGATAGTTCACCAGGCTGGGATAATGTCCCAACAAAGTTTCTAAAACTAGCTAAAACAGAAGTTATCCCCATAATCACACATCTTGCAAATCTTTGCTTTGAAACTGGTGTCTTTCCAAAATCATTAAAAAAATCTGTAATAACCCCTGTGTACAAGAGTGGCGAGAGAGATAATATAAATAATTACAGACCCATTTCTGTTCTACCGGCGATCTCAAAAATACTCGAGAAACTTGTTAACCAAAGACTCCTAAAGTACCTGGAAAAGTATAACATTTTATCTTCCACCCAATATGGATTTAGACAAGGGAAATCCACTGAGGATGCAGTAGTTGCTTTGAGCTCGCTGGTTACTGAAAAGCTAGACAAACACAAAAAATGCATGTCTGTATTCTTAGATTTACAAAAAGCTTTTGACACGGTCTCACTCCCTATTCTTGTGCACAAGTTAGAAAAAATTGGAATAAGAGGGATCCCACTTAATCTTCTCAAGGACTACTTAGCCGACAGGAAACAGAGGGTAAAACTAGGGAATTACGTTGGGGAGGATGCAGAGGTGTCGTTCGGCGTACCGCAAGGTAGCGTCCTTGGACCTACTTTATTTCTTATATACATTAATGATTTATGTAGTATGCACATCAAGAATGCTGAAATATTTTCATACGCCGACGATACCGCTGTAGTTTTTTGTGAAGACACCTGGGAAGCTATCAAGGATAGTGCTGAGGTGGGACTTGAGCAGATAGGCAAATGGTTAAGAAACAATTATCTTACTTTGAACACTCTAAAGACAAATTACATCTGCTATAGTATTTATAATGATACTCAACCAGGCGATAATTTCATTATTAGACTACATAGCTGCGCAAACACAGTTGATAGACAAAACTGTGACTGTCCTCCTCTCCAGAAGGTAATGCAAACCAAATATCTGGGGGTTGTAATGGATCAACGACTCTCTTGGTATCCACAGCTTGAACATGTTATCCAAAGGATTCGCAAACTTGTATGGATCTTCAAATCGCTTAGACATGTCATGCCAGGAGACGTCGCCTCCCGACGTAATACAACCAGAGATCTTTTTAAGGAAATATATGTTTCCCTAGTACAATCAATTTTGATTTATTGCATACCTGTCTGGGGTGGAGCTGCTAAAACGCGTTTTCTTGGCATCGAACGAGCACAACGTAGTTTAATTAAAATTATGCTTTCAAAAGACATTAGGTTTCCAACAGAACTTTTATATAAAGAAACTAATCTGCTCTCTGTGAGGAAATTGTATGTTTTAAATACAGTTTTAAAAAAACATAAAGCTTTACCTTATAAGGAAAATATCAATAGTAAGAGGAGAAAGGACTTGGTAGCACAAGTTCCCAATGTAAACACACTTTTTGCTAGCAGACAGTACTGTAAACGTTCAGCTACGCTTTATAATATTGTAAACAAAGATTTAAATATTTATAGCAAATTGCACTACGATAGCAAAAAGCATCTATTCGATTGGCTTCTGGGAAAATCTTATGAGGAAGTGGAAGACTTGCTCATTTCTTAAGATGTGGAATATTGTATAATTACCTGATCCGTTAACAAACAAATATAAATCATTAGATAAAAATAAATTAATATAATAAAATGTATATAATATAAATAATAATATCATATGTATACACGCATTATATACACGCACACACACACACACACACACACACACACACACACACACACACACACACACACACACAAGCACACGCTTACATATGCACACACAATAAAGGGTGTACTCATACTTTCATAATAAAATAAAATAAGTAAATAAATAAGTAAATAAAATATGCTATGTTATGCTATATTATATTAACTTAGTTTCTTTGTTTTTGTATATTAAGGAAGAGCGGTGCCTCCTGACACAGGCCAAGGCTTAAAAGGAGGCTCCTGTCACTATTAGGCTAAGAAACTTTTTGAAATAAAGAATATTTATTATTATTATTATTATTATTTATTACGTGACTGAAGGAAGCTTCAGTACTCAGGGAATAGGCAGCAGCAAGATTCACCTGTATAACCAACAATCCCTAGTTCGCTCCAGCATAACTACATCGCCATCCTTTCCAGGGAGTCGTCTTGTAAGCAGATCAACAACATTGCTTTATTTTAACTAGATTATTTCATTGGTCCATTACGGCAACACAATATGAGCTTCTATCTAACTGAGAAGCCTAAAAATTGACTGGTGTTTAATGGTATAAAGCCTGACCAGAAAAAATAAGTTTGATCGGGGGGCGCCACATGGTTTTTACGTATTTTTGGCAACAATTGCCATTTAAAACTTTCATTATAAACTAATTCCATTAAATTTACGCAATATGGCGAAGTTTTTTATTTTTCTTGTCAGGATTCAGAACTTTTGAGTGAGGTCAGGGACACCTGTTTGATGATTATCATATATCTCATAAACGGAACCCGTGCCTTAATTCGCTATAGCATACTTTTTATTTTTTTGTGCGAGGTCTTTAACCAGGTACAGTCGCGGCCGAGCGCCGGCCGGTGCCCCGCGGCCGATCACGGCGACTGTACCTAATGATTTCAGCCCGCGGCGCCGCTGGCCCTGCTCACACCGTTACGCACCCGCTGTTGCTTTTGACGCACGGATAATTATTTTGTACTATGGTTATGATATCTATAATGGTACAAAACCATTTTTAGAATCACTTTTAAGCTTCCACATTTCTTTATTTTATTTTTATTTTAGCTACAAAATAAAGAAATGTGGATCAAAGGGCTAACCGAAGGATCATAACTACGCGCCAAGGCTTCGTCTTTGTACATTCGTTCGGTCGTGCGCTTTAAATTCTTCAAGTGTTGTTAGCTAACAGATCTCATCGTAACAAAGGAGGGAACAAGGTTTTTCCACAAAGAAAACTCCATAAGAATATTGATAAGCTACAAATATAGATCTAATATTAAACAATAAAAATTATGCATATTTCATAAAAGATCAGTGGGCTTAAAATATAACATTATCATTCGTTTAAAAAGCTTCATAACAGTCTATATCTATACGCTTCGGTGTAAAAGCACCCAAAAGCTCATTTTGCGGCAAAACAAGCAAGCAAAGGCGAGATCATCGTTCGCTGCGGGCCCGAGGTCTTCTAACAGTACTTTAATCACAGCAGCCTCCACCCACGTTATGTAACAGCTAGTCCTCCGGCGCCTGGCAACCCGTCCAGAGCTCCGTCACGCCGGAACTGTTATTGGAACAGATACCAAAACGACCCCATAAAGAACCTCAAAACGCTGGCCGGTGCGGCGGTAATTAAAAACAAATCAGCAGTGCGCGCGAAAAAAAACAGTGTGTGTTCTATTTTTAAATTATGAGCATGGCGATAACAATTGACAGCTAAGCTAAGACGCGCTTTTGTTTTGTTGTCTAAGTTTGGACTGATTTAAATTACAAATTAAGTTAAATAATGAGTTTTAATTATTGATATAAGTGATTTATTCTTATACGACACATTAGTGATTTAGTAGGTAATTTAATTACACTCATGGAAGTACTCAGGTTAGTATTACCATACTTTTTTTTACAAACTTACCTACGTGTATCTTAGAACCAAAGCTATTTGGTAATAAGTAATATTTACTTTTGCGTCATAAACCGAGATATTTCCTTATTTACCTATCGACACGGAACTGCAAAATGTGCACTCATGTTGGTTGGTGTTGCGGATTCTGTACAAGGAAAATAATTAATTATCATAGGCAAAATAATTTCCAGGAAAGAAGATACATAATTAAGTTTCTGTTTTATTTGACAGTTACATAGGCATTGAACTGCCGAACTGGAACTGAAATTGAACCAAACTCAACCCAACTCTTCCTTGTCATACTTCCAATGCGAGCCTTCCGTGTCATACAAGACGTCCTGTTATCGTGATCTGTTCAGTGATTAAATATAAGACAGGTTATCTAGTGCCATCGTAAGAAGCAAGGGGCAGCAGTGTTCACCTGTGTAACCTGAAGCAACTGCGAACCCCAACCCGCCTGCCAGACTGCAACACCGCTTTTTTAAGGGACATCTCCGCTGCATGTAATTTAGGGCGGGCGGTTCTGATCCGAATCCGAGAAGTATAGACCAAGGAAGTATTTCAATGGTTCTTGCCGTGTTTTATAATTTTTACGATTGTCTACATAATTATAAAATAAATCGAGCACTCACAGTAAACAAATACTACGGTAATTGTAATATTCCGTTTTAAATAATAATAATTATATTGAATGTGTTAAAAAATCTCCGATGACGGATTTGGCCGCAAAGTGAAAAGTTGTACGCAGTGCGTAAGCTCCATGTAAGCTATCATACAAAAATACTACCGACGCAACTTCGGTTCAAACCACACACACGGTACACAACTAGCAGATGACTCGAAAATGGACTAGATATAGTGCGTTACTGTTCGTATGTTTGAAGGGTCGGTCGATGACCGCACAAGTCGATACGGTGATGGATATCAATATCGACACGGACCTCCAAAAGAAAGCCACGCATTGCATAACGCAGTGTGACGCAGATCCTTATTTACACCGCTCAAGTGCGTTACACGCTGAGCTTAAGGATGTTACGTCATATTAGCACCAGTTATAAAACCTCATTTCCGACAACAGCAGTCGTATGAAAGGTATTCCAAACTTCGATTAAGTACATCCGTTTTCTAGCAATAAATATTTTTAGCTAACATGCTGCTCCCGACCCCATTCACGTAAAAAATACCCCGTGGTAAAGATAAAAAAAGGTTTTTTTTAGTAGGAACTAACCTTGCACAAGACAAACAAATATTTTAAAATTACATATTATATACGTATTTTGAACAAAAAAAAATCAACCATAATATACATCGCGGAGATAAGACGTAAAAACTTGTGTCACATAGTACAGATTATCTCTTAAGTATCCAAACCGAAATTCAAATTGTTTAAAAGCTTAATAATACCAAGCGCTAAGTCCCAAGTTCAAGGAATAACACAAAGAACAAAGTAAATGGTCGCACTCACGCTTGCTGAACGCATGCCCACACACGGTGACGGTGAGTGACGGTGACAGCGAGCCGGCGGATTGTAAGATACCGTCACCGTCACACCCCATCGCGGTGAAACAATGGCGTAATGCCACACAATACCCGCTAATTTGTGCTCCGAGGGTATGCAGGGCGACTTTCTGATGGTGCTGCCACACTCTTACGAGAATCGCTGTGCGAGTTCACTCGTATTTCGATTATTTTCAATGTTCAGTACGGAACTCGAGTTAACAGTACAATATTTATTAATTTGCATTATTGGTCAGACTGAGGGTTAACTCACAATTAGGTTATCTTGGCTTTTTATTCGGGAAAACTGGAATTAGTCAAAATTCAGTTCTCTTTAAACTTAATTATGCGCAGTATTTCAGATGGGTAATAAATAATATTAATCTGTTGTTATTGCATAAAAAACGATTTGTAAAATATTAGATTCTATCCGGGAATATGATCTAACTCTAAAAAAATATTTTGATATTTTTCAATTGTTAAAAAATACAATTTTATTCGGCTAGTAAAGTAAGTAAATAAGAATTTAGTCTCAAAATATATACTGTAAATACAGTTTGACAAATTGAAATATGTACAGCGTACATTCAAACCGAACAAGCATGTTCAGCGCGCTCGGCAAACGTCTGGACGCACCTCCACCATTGCCTTCAGTTACAATTTACATTGGAAAGTGACTTTCTACTCCATTTTAACTGCGCTACACCTATTAAGTCGTTACCAGTTTGTTGTTATGTTATAATATAACTTACAATAGTTATGCATAACAATCGCATGTAGTTTGAGCAACGTGGCAATGAGAAGCAATCTGCGAAGACCATCTGGGTAATTTAATAAACTTGTTCTGAGTAGTTTATAATCGGTAAATCAGCAGTAAATACTAAGTAAAAGTAAACATGTTTGTACATGCGACGATTAAGTAAAGCACAAACAAATTTGTATGTAGGTACTTATACCGTATTGTACTATGATTATAATAATTGTAAATATAAAAGTATTTCCTTTGCTCTATTTTCAAACCTAGATCTTATATCCATTTCCCGTTTGATGCCCCTTTAGTTTTCTCAGGACACTATAGGGAAAATTGGGTTGGGTCAATTCAAATCCGGAACCATACGACTCAATCACCACCAATCATTTCACCATTACGTTCCGTTAACGGCCTATAATATGCAATGTCCCCACCGGGGGGCTCGAGCCTACCCCGTATAGGGTTACCATATGACAGGCGTTAGCCGCATTTGACAGGCATTTTAAGGTTTAGACAGGCGTGCGGCCGGCATTGATCTGAGACAGGCATTTTTAATTTTTGCAATTTCACTTACACATTACCTTTTCTCTCGTCAAAGCCCTGTGGAGTAAAGAAAGAAATCGGCTGACAATTGATTCATTAAAAGCAATATTTATTATTCAGAAAAATTACAAAACTATCTCGTGAAAATTATAAACTTATTAGAAAAGAAAGAACTATTAAAAAAATAATGTCATCTGACAAATATCAGTAATAAATATTCTTCTTCATTATTATTTGTTGGCTTTTACTTATTACCACAGAAATGAAATACCTATGTTTTTATTCGAAGTAAGATTTACAAATCGACGTCGACCACAGCGTTAAGACAGGCATTTTTCTGAAAATTCAGGCATTTTAGGTACCATAGATAGGCATCCCTCTATTTACATGGTAACCCTAACCCCGTATCAGCCTGGCCTTAGACGACCACATTGGCCCAATGCGAGTTGACTTCACATACAACCTTTGAATTTCTACGCCGATGTGTGCAGGTTTCCTCACTATGCTTTCCATCACCGTAAAAGCGTTAAATAAACGTACATATGAAAACGCATTGGTAAATACCGAGCTTGAGGCCGAGCTTCCTGAACGACAGCCATTGACGCTCTTATAATTTTAACAATTAGCTATTATTTGATTAAGCACAAGAATTGCTGTGTAACAAAATGTCGTAAGGGCCAGAAACGTGGCCCCAGATGGATTAGCTAATTACAAGTTTTAAGAACGCAATTTACGCGAATCAGTTGCCAAACAGCTCTGGTTTACTTTATTTCTATTACGTTGGTTATGGTTTTGTTGCTCGTCTTCGGTGAATTAAGAAACGTTGATCCAACGTTCTTGGTCGTAAGACACCAAATGACGCGGTGTAGTGACATTGACCTGCAAAACTTATTCTGGTCTAAGTAACATATACAGGGTGGCCCGTTGATAGACGTCCAAAAGAAAAAATATATTAAGGGGTATCTGAATCACCCCATGAATGTTCCGCCATTATTGATACATGGGGTGTTTCAGATATCCCTTAACATAAAGCATCTAAATTTTTCTTTTAGACGTCAATGGGCCACCTGTATGTAGTCTAATTAATTCATAGTTTACCTACTACAATACAATAAATACTCTATTAACAAGAAAACACAGCGAAACAGAAATAGAAATAAGCTTTGTGTGCCGTTATATTTTTTTCAGATTTATGTTGTCAGTAAGGATAGTTTTAAACTTATTAATTTTACATAAGTTTAAAAAAAAAACACTTATTTATTTAGGTCAGAATAAAAGTCAGTTAAAAAGAACGGTTAAATCTAAATTTCAATCTCTTTAAAAAAAAATTTACATAAACTGTAGAATGATTTATTTACAATCACTATCAAGTGTGCATTTAGGTTTTAGGTTTAGGGTATCAGTTAGGAGTGGGTAATACGAGTAAGACCCCAAACGACTCACCATTTTGCGTCAAGAAATGAAATAATCGGTATGCACCACAAATGATCATTCCAATAACCACTTTGATAGAAATAGGGAACTCTGAAGAAAAAATACATTGGTTTAATTTGCTTTATCTGTCATCATCATCACCGAATGTCTATTTTTTGCCATCATCAGCAACACGATGCGGCGGCGATGTCTCCGCGAACCCATTACACGGTTCATTTACTTGGTAACTAGTTTCTTGTAGCTTGTAATGTGATCGTATTCTAATATAGAGGTAGTTATACGGCACCTCTTGCCCTATACCAAACTAAATATGGCATATTTTCGATGGGCTTTTCACAATTTTGTGTTTATTGGCACCCACGGTCTTTCACGGTCTGTCACTCTTCCTATTATCATCAGATATCTAGTAAGAAAACCACCGACCAACAGGCGTAGGTAGACGTGGACGGCCGCTGATGGCGGGACGAGGAGAAACTTACTTAAAAACTGTTCAGAAGTAGCTCAGGATTGGGAGCAGTGGAAGAAAAGGAGGGAGGCCTTTGCCCAGCAGTGGGACAGTTTGAGCTAGATAAGATAAGATTACATGTATTATACTCGTATTGTTACAAGACTAGGTGTGACAAAAAATAAATGTAAATAAAGAAATATTGTGTTTGAAACAATCTTTTTTTTTTCCAGATATAAATATACTTTCGTCCTGCTGTCAATCCTCATGAAGATCCAATATGGAAGTTTTACTTCAAATATCAAGCAGAATGCTGAAATACACACAACCACGAACTGCCCTTACACTAAAATAATTGAAGATATCTTCAAAATACACAATAGGTCGTCAAACGCCATTTATTTGAAAAATAAAGAAAAAGCAAAGTTATTCCTCAATTCTATAGCAAACGTTACTACAGCTGACGATGAAAAAAAATCTGATGAACAGGAATTAGTAGATCATATCATTGCTTCTATCAATAGAATAAAAAATAATCTTACTACCAAAAGTAGTGAAGAAACAAAGCTTAATGAAGCTATTATAATAAATGTTCCCGAAAGCAAAAACACGTCATACAGAAGAGATGACGAAACTCCAGAATTAATGCAATCAGAACAAAACAGGGATTGCGTAGAAAGTAAATTAAATGAAAAATCTAACAATAAAAATGATAATCAAACCAAACAGAAATCCGACCGAGACAACATTGGTAGTACAAAAAACGAACCTGACAAAACCATGTACGTTGAAATTCTCACCGTAGAGCCTAACAATACTGCCAGCAATCAAACTTCCAATAACATAATAGAAGTATTAAAACATCTAATGCCAATTTTCAACAACACTTTAAACAAAGGTTTGCACAACATAACTATCATAGAAAAAAATCAAATAAAAAATCACTCATATACAACTAGCAAGAATATTTCTACAATAGTTGTAACTTATTGTGATAAAGAAAATTTTACAAAAGCTAATGTCAGTTTTGATTCTAATGAGACTAACCTGAAAGTACCTGAAGAAATAAGTAAAGATTACGATTATAATTTTGAAGATTCGGATAATTCAGGACCTGATGGTGAAACCTATGATGATAAAACTGACATGAATATGACAATCGGGGAAAAAAGAGATCTGTTAGAAGCGGCGGAGTACGGTATGCAGAAAATGCATGAACTGTATGGTGTTTTGGAACCAAAATTGTATTCGATGGGTGAGTATATTAATGATATTTATATATTAGATATCAGTTACACATGATAATATTTTAATACTTTGATCTTTTTATATTCATAAGTCATTAGAAGAAAGGTCGTTTCAAATTACTCGTTTATAATGCAATACCGTGGCTTCTTATTTGGAAGGGTCTTGGCCAAGGCTCTGAAAGTCGATCACCATTTTGAATGAAACAAGTTCTTGAAAAGATCATCTACAGGAAAAAAGATAATTTTTAAAGTTCGATTTAATAAGGAAGTGTCTAATAAATCGAAGCAGAAAGTCAACCAGATTAAGATTATTGTTCACATTAACATATCAGCAAATTGCTTTTCTTATTTCGTTTTTTTATTATTATTAAGGAACTCCTTACTAGTTTTCATTGGTTGTTTCGTATAGGTCTGTGGCTGGACGACGCCAACCCGGCGCGCTATGTAGCCGCCTTTAACGCTCCTTCCGAAGAAGTCGCCAGGTACTCCCGATACGGATACGCTTCGGTGCAAGCTGCAGCCAAACTGAAGGAACTAACTGGGTAAGCTCTATTACATGTTTTTTTTTAGTACTAGTTAGAGTAAGTTATCATTACATAAATCGTAACCATGTCATCAGATGTAAACGAAATACTAGTATGTCCAACATCGCAATTTCTTTACTTATTTTGCCTTGGTATCTTTTCCAAGCTGCTAAATATTTGTTTTATTTTGCCCGTTAAAGTTTCACTATTTACACTTAAAAGGGTTATGTTATTCCAAGGTTTCAGATCAAGTAGAATTAAGCTGTTTGAGAAAAAGGAATCTTCGTAACGACCAAAAACAAATAATTATTTACCATAAAAATTCTGTGTCATGGCATTAAGTTGACAGGATCATGTTAGGTATATTATATACGATTACGCTGCTCGCTGAGTCTGTTTTTTATAAAAAAATATTAATTTGTGTAAACAAGTACGTAAAGATCTTCTTCTTCTTCGTTGGTTCTCATGGCGCGTGTGACGTACTTCTTATTTAAATACAATATGTGAAGCATCAGGTTATTTTTGGTGTGTCAGCTTGTAGTAGCGAGCGCGATATTTTCTAGCATGCAGGCCTATTATAACATGAAGTAATGAAGTTAGTAATGGATACTCTTATTTTATACACTGAAGTCACCAAATTATGATACTGATGAGAACTTACAAATGAACACAGCATAATTAACATCGTGTCACATTTTACTGAAGGTGAATCGTGTAGTATCTAATTATTTTAGGAAATTGCTCAAAATGTTATGTGAATAGTAATTCGGCTGTAGATTCTGTGAAGTCCTCTCAATTCAAAACCGGTATTTTATGCAAGTCTTAATGCGGTTAGCCTCGTGAGCTATGCAGTTGACTTTAAACATGTCCGTGCAAATTAACATTTTCCGCTTTGGGTATGCGACTGCATAAAACGCTCCTCTTAAACCCAGTTCTAAAATTTTTAGTATTGGGTCACGTTCGATTAGAGATCATCATCGTTAATAGGGCTGGGGTTAGTACGCCATAGCGTTTTTTTTTATTTGTTCTGCGTACGTTTTCAGCTTAGTAGCTCCATGCCTTAGATATTCAATCATCACCACACCTTGTCCCATAAAAGAAAGCCCATGATTTTACCGATGGATGAAATTGCCTTTAATTTCTGAGGTGATTATTGTTTAATTACGGGGACTAAAAGAATCGAGTCAAAACACTATCTGGATCTTTTTGTAACAACTCCAAACATCTTCGTTCTTAGCCTGGTATGTTAAGAATTCTAGCTTTAATAAATAATGGATTCTGGAGCCCCTAATGTGCACACATCTTCAGACAGCCTCGCCATTATAGTAAGTGTGATGACCTCATGCGTGCCGTGTATAGTACGTCCGGTGCTTAAAGTTTAGCTTCTAACCACTTGAAGCGGATGTGTTGCAACTGGAATCACTTCGAGGATGTTGGACAATCTTTATCAAGGCAATCACTCTTATTTTTCTCATATCCTACTGAAATATATTTTCATTTCATATTCAAATTCAAATAGTTTATAGATTTATGATTTTGCCCTTGCTTACCGAGTGCATATAAAAGACATCAACGCGATCATATTTTAATTATAATTTTTATGGGGATAAACGCAAGGCCCCAATCCTATTATTAAAACCACACAGCCGAAGGTGGTTGACCCGACTGCAAATCCAACCGTAAACTTGACTAATCATTCAAAATTAAAAAAGTTGCGTATCTTAACTCAGTATGAAACTCGGGTCGGATGAAGTGAAACAATTTGTTACGGAGCGAAACGTAACGTGAACTGGAGGACACGGATTTAACGTCGCTTGAGCTGCTGTCCATCTCTGGCTGGGGAAATAATCAGTGCATTAAAAAAACGTTATCATATTTTTCATATTCTGAAAATGTAAAGGTATTATAATAAGGTTCAGACAATCTTGTCGAGACTCTTCTATGTTGACACACTATCTTATAATTACAATTATTACAAAAAAGTACGTTTACAGTAGGGTTTCCCATTAATTAAAGGGTTGGGCTTCGTAGTTCGCACCTTTAGTCACCTTGTACGACACTGAAAGAAAGAATTGGATTCTATTCTATTCTATTCCTCCTATTGAGATACAGGAACTACACCAACAAATATATTTATGTTTATTAATTCGTAACAAGCATTGGACAACACTATTCGCTCAAGATGTCAACCAAACAACCGGAATGTCGCCTAATGGACCAAAACAATAACCCAGTTAGGTTGACTTTGGCAAGCGTGGTTACGTTTAGCGTAATTTCATTTACTTTGTGAATCAAACGTGCCGCCTGCGCCTGCGCCGGCGTTCGTCCGAGTCACGTCATCGTGCAATCAGCCGCAATAGATGCCTAACGCAATACGCAACCATTCATGTTCAGTAACGAAAATTCTAGAACACTAACAGAACTATTTCTCTGATTTGAAATTATTCTATTCCCACATTTTACTTTATTTTTTTAATTGGTCGAAATCAGAATATTTATTTGTTTGCTATATTAATTTGTCTACGTCAAGCGCCAAAGCAAAAAAAATTGTCGAATTGACAAAACAATCATAGAATACACATACCTACATACCTAACACTAGCCTATGTTACTTGGAAAGCTAGATATATGCACTAATAAATATTAACCTACATCAATTTGTAAGTGACTAGCGAGAGTGTTTTGTTTATTACTACGAGAGAGTTAACATTACAGATGCATCATTCAAACATTCTGCAACAATACTTCACAGAATTATCAATTTAATGATTAATTAAAGAGTGGGTTTCTTTATAAAATAAGCAGTGTAGGTTGACTAAATCACGCTAAGCCTTCACTTAGCGTGAATTAACTTAAGAAGCTTATTCCTTCTAACGTTGGGCAACGATATGAAAAATATACTTCTTTACACAAAGCGCCTTAGAAAATATGTTTTGTAATCGGGAACAACACAATAAGTTAAAGACTCGTGCGTACAAAGAAACGAAATAATTACCTTTTTAAAAAAGATTAATGAATGTCAAATCTTTACGTTTTCTTTTTTCATTGGAGTTAATGGTCTCGTATTTTTTACAGATGTAACAAACAGTCCTCCGCTGGACTTAGGCTCCTTCCAACTTCTTTTGTTATTATTCCTATCTCTTATGCAATTGTTTTGGGTTCTGTTTGTAAGATTTCTAAAACATTCATAAAAATAAATAAATAATTACACAGTACCCACAATAGACAGCAGTTAACTGCTATTCTCCGTGGCTGTAACTTGTATAGCCATCAAACTCAAGAAATATTCAATGCAATACTTGTGAAGTTTATTCAACAGAAACAAAAGAACACCTGCAACTACCGCGTCCCTGATAGAGCACTTACTAACCAGAGGTCAGCTTTGGTCCTTAGAGCATCTTCATACATCAGTCCATCAATGGGCTAAGGCCTCTCCTGTGAAGAGGGGATGTGACCATAATCTCAGTGCTTGGATGTCGTATTGGAAATCGCAGTTGTTATAGATTACTCAGATGAACTCTGCTGCCATGGGCAGGAAATCTTCAGGGTTTTATCACTTTGTTCTACCCTCAAAGGATAAGTACGCTACGTATGGCAACTATGTAGCTGCATTTTTTTCTTTGGATTGATTTTTATTCTCGTTCAAAAATAGCTCATTTATAAATAAGCGCCTGAACGGGGTTAATCTTTAAATCTCGAATATGCTTATAAAAACTAAACAAAACACTATAAAATCCCGTGAATTAGCGGACCTTGCTCTACCAGCGCGGCCGGAATGCTAATCTATAGCGGGCAGTGGGAAAGGCGTCCAATACTAAGCAGATAGGATCGTATTGTTAGGCAGCGCGCGTAGGAAACACTTTCAATGTTAGCTTGCGCAACAGTGGCAATGACTCCGGCCGAGTGGACTACTATACCTATACTGTGCATGTATGATGTATGTACGCAACGATGACCATTCTAAATGCACTTATTTTTTTAAACAATGTAAGTTTTTAGTACAGTTGATCGTACCACGCATTAAGAGTATTTGACTGTAGAGGTATTTTTCTAAAAGTAGAAGTAACGTTAAAGCATCTGTCTAGTGTTAGAAGTTAGTAAATTTATAGTAATAATAACATAATTAGTAATAATTATGTTAAAATAATAAGTAAAAGTATTAGTCAAAAACTTGATCTCATACTCGTATTTGTAAATAGATTAGAAGTACTAGGTAATTTAGGTATAAACATAAAATTGTACAATGTCAATTTAGGTAGTTAATACCTAAATTGACATTGTACAATGTTAGATAATGTTATAGTTAAAATTAGTATGAATAAAGAATTTAATTTAATTGAATTGTCTTAGTCAATAGACTGTACGTAGACGTAGATTACACATAGGGCTGCCATCCGTCCGGGTTTCCCCGGATTTGTCCTAGTTTGGAGGGCGTCCGGGGAGCGTCCGGGCGGGGTTGAAATCATAGTCCGGGTAAAAACCGGACTACAATAAAATTCTGGATTTTTCATCAAAGCCCGACCCCATCAATTTAAATAAAGTTAATAGGTATTATCACACGCGCACAGATTATCTAATCAACTGCGCAGTATTTCATGCAGAAAATACGTAAAATTTATGTTTTCTTTTAACAAGTACGGTGTAAAATATATTTTTTCATTTAGATGTAAGTGAAAAAAAATTACAGTGTACGGGGTGACAGCCCAAAAATCCGGGGAACTTACGCTTTCGGTCCTGGGGGGCAAGTTTTAGAAATGGCAACCCTAATTACACAGAACTTAGCTTATTTTTAATTGTACCCCCTTTTCGCCGACACGGTACCTTTTTACACATTTTATCAACACTCAATATTCAGATCAAAAGTAACTCATATCCTTATCACCTTATCAAGATATTATATGTCTATGAACGTGGACATTTTTATGACGATCTGTTTTCTGTTGTTCAGCTACTAATGCATGAAACCATAATAGAAATATTTTAATAGAAAGAAAGAAATGTGTTTTATGTTAACGTCACCACAACCCAACAAAATAAACAACAAATTTGGTTTGACTAGAAATCAATAAAATAAATAATGCAGTACGATGCGTCATGAAGCCATAATTAAAGAATTAATTCTGCCTATGCCGCCGCCGTGATCGAGAACCGCGGTTTATTCTGTGAGCAAAAATATATAACTGTATTCCAGTTGTTTTGGATCCGATAGCGATATGATATGAATCAGCGATCGGCTGAGGTTCGGAGCAATAACAAGTCGCCAGCGATGGTCTCAGTGATATAAGAGATCTAACGGCATGCCGTAACGGTACACATCACAGCACTCATAACTGTCGATAAACTTTGTGACGTATAATGGCGACAGGATTAATAAAATACGCATCAAGGGTATTATTAGTCGAAGTGAGTTACCTAATATAATAATCAATCAGATTTGTATTTAAATCAAAAATACCATATGCCTTCTATTATTCAAATTTCATCTTTTAGGTTCAACGTTGTTCAACTACTAAAACCACAACGCCGCCGCCGCTATACGTAATTTGTGCTAAAACTGTAGTATTTTACACAAAGAATATAAATTTTGTATATAGCATGGTCAATCAATTATAGTCTCTTAGTAATTTGACCCCATTTGACTGTGTGCCTAATTTTTATCAAGATTGATGAATTAACTTCAGTCTTGCACAAAACTATTTCAATTACTTAATGAGTTTTGGTAAATTAGCACAACCTATAAAGTTATGGATAGCTGGTACTAAGCCACGGCTGCGTTTTCCTAGCTTTTTCCGGTTTTTACAGGGATATAAAAATATTACTACTGTAAAAAGTAACCAATGTGTCAAACCAGCAGGTACCTGCACTATGATATATACTTCGTTCATTAGCGACATTGCGTTACAGATGAGAAAATCTCATCTTGGAAGGAGAGGGCGAGACTTTTTCTGTGATTAAGATGGAACTAAGGATATTATATTTATTAATTCTGATTTGTTTCTATCGTGCAAGGCATTATCAAATTATTTTACAATGGTCGTTCAAGGTGACCACCTAAATACCAGTTCATTTGGGTGACGATTCTCACCATTGTTCCTAATATTCAAATGAATGATATTTTCATGCCTTTTATTTAAAAACAAAGCACAGAATAAAATTGCGTATATCGCGTCTCTAAAAATCTTATATAAGATTTTGTATACAATATTTTTAGACAAGCGTTAAATAAGTGTTTTACTCTTTTTTTGTCTTTAAATCTTATCATCAGAATAGCTACTAGTGGCCATTTGTTGATGCAGCAGAGTCACCTATTGGCCTTTAACACGAACCACAGCCCGTCAGATTGACATCACCAAGAACCAGTCTTTTTGCCCTGACTTTCGCGAATCCAAGTGACAACAATAATGAAGTCGCGGTGACACTCCGCCCGTGGAAAGCGCGAGAAAGCTCCTCCAGTAGAGATAGTGGAGATCAAACCGGTTTGCTCAAGATCGCTGTTTGTGGAGTTAACCGGTGTGCCTGTGGCTACCGTTCGTTTACATAACTAAACAATTTGAACGGGTATGTACTTCAATTGCAAATGTATTTATCTAACACCAACACCTCCGCTC
Source organism: Teleiodes luculella (assembly GCA_948473455.1). Classification (NCBI taxonomy): domain Eukaryota; kingdom Metazoa; phylum Arthropoda; class Insecta; order Lepidoptera; family Gelechiidae; genus Teleiodes; species Teleiodes luculella. The sequence continues at coordinate 14,957,446 of OX419595.1, forward strand.
TCCTGTCATGCATGAGGTAGCGGCAACCAACTCCAGGCGGAGGGAGAATGAAAAGATGCGGTACCGGATCTGAGAAAATATGGATGACCCAATAGAGTCAGGAATTACACGACCTATATTTTATAACTCAACAGTAAAAATCTATAGTGTTTATTAAACAATCACATCGATTGACTTTCACCTTTGTACAATTAAACTGAAGTTAATTTGCCTACAAATACGAGTATATAAATAACTAATTGCCCCATCTGCGGCTTGGAAACACACCCAGATCCACCAATTAGGAAGTTGCTTGGACTAAACTTACTTGCTTGGTTTTAATTACATATTTCACTTTAAAGAGAACACTTGCTAGTTTGTAAATAATTGGCTACGATAGAGGCGACTGCTACATCTCCAATTAATAAATATAGATACTTTTATACTTTTTAAAACTTTCACGGTTGTTTTCATAACTATTAAGATATAAATCGGGATATTAAAGCAAATACAACAAAAACAAAACAAATACCACGGTAAATATCCCGTTTTAAATCTTAATAATTACTTTTAACATGGCCCCGCTCTATTACAAAAATCTACATCACTGCCAGTTCGTTGTAACAACGTGACCAATGGGAAAAAAAATAATCAATCTTCAACGCTTACAACATTAATATGAAAGTTATCTTTTCACTATCGTTTAGCAAAATAGTAACTAACTCTCATTAGTTCTACCGCATTACGATAGGAAGTAAGTACTGCAATAGCATAGCCATCTCTAAAGAAACAGGAACAGATAATGTTTCAGCTCCGGTTCCAGTAAGCACTAACTACCTCCATAATTACATGCTCGCTGTGAGTCTGAAATGGTCAGGCATCAAAACGAAAGCTTGAAACTGTCGTCAGCGTAGAGAATGCAACTGCTGTAATTTACATAACATGTAATAACGCCTCGAAAGATCATTGACTCTTTGCTTTTATGTGACGGACGGACACACAGTGCAAAAATCTTCGGAACTCATGATATTATTGTAGTACATTATAATAATATTATTTTATGAACATTCAGCTGCAATATCAATTTATTCAGAAGTTCCAGGCTCAAATCTAGAAAATTATTGTGGGGCTATCCTAATATAGATATGATCATTATGATATTTTTTTGGAAGACCACACTCAAAATGGCGATCCAGTAACTAAAATTTTATTAATCAATATCACCAACCCACTTTAGGAAGGGTGTGTTTTTATGTATGTATGAACCAGTTCTATTTTTCACCACAATTATGTATTTACATTTACCGTATCGAATGCCCGGTCAATTATCTTACTTATATCATAGCGGGGACTTATTTTTTTTTACTAGAAGAGAATAGGTGGAACTATAGTTTATAGGTTTTACGCATAATGATCATTAGTGAAGAGCTCCGCGACTGCGAGCGTAGAAAGCTTATACTGACGACGTTATACAATATCGCAGTGTTATTATTATGTTATGATATTGCGATTGTTCAGCGGTAGTTTGCGGCAAGTAGAGCGGGACGGTCTAGACTAGGCTCACTTCACGCCCTTTCGGTTCCACCTTCTGTGCATTTCCGCCTTAACTTAAAAGATAATCTTACTCAAATCAACTTTTGCAGCTGCAATCATATCTTTAGTCATATTAACTGTAAATAGAAGCAAATATTTACGAATACCACTAGGATTGATGGAAAACCCGACGACCGATAGCGTGATGCGAGTAATCTATGTGATTGTGGAGATTCTCAATGGAGAACTTTGTCCATCAGTTAATAACTAGGTAGTTGCCGACGGTAAAAAAATCGCATATATTTTTCTATTTATTTTTTTACTGTAACTCGATTATTTCCATGTATGAAATAACTTAGAATAAATTCTTTAAGATTTGTTCTGTACAACAGGCAAATTAATTAATTACGAGCCATTTTTCATGTTCATTATTTAATTGTACACACGAGTATCGAAGAGCGGAAGTGTATTTAAAATCGAAAGTCCAGGTTCGGCGCGCGCGCAGTGAAAGTCGGACCTTGCACTTGAGCGCGAAAGCAGACAACCGGCAGTATCAGCCAGCAGTATGCACCGGCGATGCACGAGCTCACAGGCGCACAAACCTGCGCTTACGCAACTGATCCATCGATAACAGTAGATGTAAAAGTTGATACAAAGATCGGTTTTAAACATATTTAACACAAATAAGGATTTTGGTATTGTATAAATCAATCTATATAAATAAAAATGAATTGCTGTTCATTAGTCTGCTTAAAATTCGAGAACGGCTGAACCGATTTGGCAAATTTTGGTCTTGAAATATTCATGAAAGTCCAGGGAAGGTTTAAAAGGTAAGAAAAACAAAACTAAAAAAAACAAAACTAAAAAAAACATCATCGCGGGCGTATAGCCGCGGCGGTCAGCTAGTAACTACTTAAAAAGGAAGGGTTTTCGCATTTGTCGCATAAAACTAAAAACTCAGACAAAAAGTCCGGTGAAGCTTGATTGGTCGTACCTTTTCGACACAAGCATAGGCCAATTCAAAAAAAAAAAACTCAGTTAACATATTGCTGTGCCCATTCAAAACGTAGAATAAAACAATTGTTTAATCATGAAAGGCACATAAAAACGTGGAAAAGAACGTACCAAGAAACTCTTTAGGATAAAAAAAGTAAAATAAGTGTAGGTAAATAAATAGGCAAAATTATCCATTTGCTTATATAACACGGAGCAATGTAAATCCATATAAACTAATTACCTAAAAATCACGTAACTTTTTAATTAAGATTTTCCACTCATTACTCCAGCCGGAATTGAATTCCTCGGCGAACAGCAGCGATCCAAATCAGCTAATAATAAAATATAACATGCGCAGGGGCATAGACCCGACCACGACACGACGTACGAACATCGCGTGACACCAGAACACTGCATTACTTAAGTGCATGTTCATTATACCAATATCTTCCGTGTTGCCACATGGTCGTCATTAGCTCATTTACCTATAATAAGGTGTTCCGAGGTGTTCGAGTTTACCCTGAGTTAGGGCGAGCAGGCCTTAATTGAAGGCACTCAGTGCGAGATGGTTTGACCTCACACCCAATTTCTTGTCAGATGTTCATCGCAATATTTTTTATTCAAAATATCGATTATAATAAAGTTGGTAAGGAACCTCATGACATGACAATTCTGTTTCCAGAATAATCAAACGTGGTTGCATAAATAATGCTATTATTCGGCAAACAGATCAATTGGTCTGCTAACATTATCAAAAAACGTTTACATTCCCTCTAGCCGTCCGTAGTTAAAAACTAAAAAGATATTTAGGAAGAGGAATAAAGCCTAAGCTAGTTGCAAAATGCCACCCACTAAATTCAATAAAATCATCGTTGAAAATCACCACAAATCACTAATCAAATAACTAGTAGCTTAACTAAACCAGTTTTTATACTGATTTTATAAGATGTGTGGAACTGACTTTCCCTATTGTGTGGAACTGTGTATGGCTCAGAACAATACGAGAACATAATGAAGAGAGCACCATACACGTTGAGAATATTCTATTTTTACACATCATATCTTGGAATGGAGGAAATCAAGTACTTGCTATAGTAGTTATGAAGCAGTAGTGATGTTATGACAATGAGTAGAATTTCGTATCTTTATTTACTCGTAGCGATAGCAGGAAAACCCGCTCTATTTAAATCCTTATTTTAGTAATAATTATTAGAAAATTTGTCCTCCTGTCCGTAGTAGTCATAGGTAGTTTTGTATCTCGCAACATATCGAGGTTGCTTACTAGGATTAATTAATACAAAATACTCAGTCACATTAGGGGAGCATAGTGGATGTATTCAGAAGCTAGAATTCTCTTCGCAGTCTTCCTCGAATCATTTTTTTGGGGGCAAGAGAATTTACGTACACAAAAAAATTCTAAGTAGCAATCCTGAGCCTAACAATCCCTTTCTGATATAAATTTGCTAACTATTTAAATCTGTTCCACCGCTAGACAGGTAAAGCAGAACAAGTCAAAGACAAAGTCAAAAAGTTTTATTCGAAGTAAGATTTTACAAACCACTTTTCGACGTCAAAACTAATGAAGTTATTAAGCTTTGCTTAAACCAAGCCGACGAACATCGTTACTATACAGTATTATAATATAAAAGAACTATTAATCATGGCTACTCCGTTCAAATTCCTCTTTTCCTTTTACACGAAATCGAGTTTTTTCTTGTTGGGTCTTACATGAAAGCTGTTCTCAGCGCCGCGTGTACTTTCTACCGCAAGTTCGCACACAACTCGCAACCGATTCCATGTTCCCACCGGTCCACATTATCTGCCGCTAAGATTGCGCTCAAAAAATCTAGGCTGACTATATTAGTGTTTTACTATTTACAGACTGCATTTTCTCTTGATCTCACAGAGTTTAGTTTAGAAAAAAATATATACACGTTTTCATTTTAGGAGAAAATACCACAAATGAAACAGTTTTCTATGAAAAAACATCTGTTTCAGAGAGCAGAAAATCTGGCTTCAGGAATCTACTAGATTAATATTACCAAATGGTGCAAATTTTCATCAGCCAAACAACACGTAACAATAGTTTTATTACCTGGTGCGTAACTTACTTAATTCAGGTAGTAACTGAAAATCTGTGTCAGAAGAAATTGAGCTCAAGTTGTTGAAAAAATGGGTGTTGGGTGGGTGAGGCAAGGTGATGCTGACCATTGATGGCGAACATAAAATCCACTTTGTTTGTTATTATTATTAACAACCTTTCCAAGTATTCATTTAAGTTTTAAATCTTCTGAAACGCCAGTGAAGAAAACTGACTGATTGATATTGTACTTTTCTTGAAATCATAATATGAATACATGTTTTGTTTAGTATTATTAAAATAAAATTTTCTTACATTGCATCAATGCGCAATACCTTAGGGAGGTTTTTGTCAATCATCCATCAGTGGTGGGCTGAACCACACATCGATTGTTTAGCTGAATCAGGTCATATTGATACATTGTGTGTTGTTTCTTGTCGCCCATGTCAACATCTCATTGGCCAATACGCCCCTGTCGGTTTGCTAACTAGATCAATATGGTAGGTAAGGCGCGGGAAACCTTTCAAGTATTTATATCGCAAGTCCAGAATTTGAAGAAGTTCTACCAGTGTTTCTTATTAGGAAACTTGCAGCGAAATTATGTTCTCTCTATATTTATTATGTTAATTAAAGAAACAGTAGGATTGAACAATATGAAAATGAAAATGAAAATGAAATATGTTTTATTCGAAGTAAGATTTTACAAATCATTTTTCGACGTCGAAGCGGTATGATTTACCATAACGTGGTATATGTACTAGGTTAGTTCTCCAAACGCTAGATTTGAGGTGGCGGGCTGGAGAACTAATCTTCAAAATATGAATTTTGCACAAAAATATTTTTTTCTTAAGAGTTTGGACCCTAAGCTATCTAGGACAGTTTGAATTGTTTATATAACTTTATTACAACTATGTTAAAAAAAATTACAAAGTTGCAAATCTTGATCGCCGTGGTGTGTCCGGATTGAACTTTGGTTAAAAAAAGGGCTTGTAACTTTTTTATGAAATACGCTATCAACTCCAATGCTTATTAATAAAATTATGAATATATTCATCTTGATAATAGTATGTATTAATGTACCGAGTTGTAAATAGTTTAACTTTTATAAACAAATGAATGAATGTCCGCCGGTTTTGGTTGATCGCTGTGGGACAGCACTAAATCACTCTTACAGCCCTAGTGCAACATTTTAGAAGCCATGCATCCCGCGTTGGGTTTGTCTCCTGTAGCATTCTAACTGCTGCGGGACACCAACTTGCGCAGCTGTGGTTTGTTTCGGAGATAATGAGGAAAATGTTTGATCGACGTGTCTTTGGTTTTCAAAAATTTTGATGAATGTGTCTTAATTTTCTCGTGCAATATTCAGTTTTCAAATGCATTAATTAGCTAAACAGTAGAGTAATTGAGATTATTATTTGACATAAAAATAACTATTGTCTAAACTTTATACTTTTTTCAGAATAATTAAATTTGTAACTTTTTTTGATCGATACGGTGTTGATTGATATGGTCAAATAGCCCACGTCGATCAATATGTATTGAAAGTCTACAGCATTTGTAAGAGACTTAACTTAGATTTAAAGACACCTTTCAATGGGCTGATTATAAATCTATCTATTTATATGGGGGACGTCTGCAAGTAGCGCAGATGGGTGATCAGATCATCTCTCAATATAAGGACTATTTCATCCCTAATCGAAGCCTGATGATGCCTCCCAGCCCAATGTAGTAGGCTTCCCTTCCTATGTACACGCGTCACCTTCAAGAATGTGTCGCGTGGCCAGCTTCCCTGGGCCCCAATCGCAGGCACAGGAACCGGGGATGCGCAGACGAGTGAGTCACGGGTGGAGGTATTAGCTTAGTTCTTCTGCCGAGCCCCCGCCTCCAAGCCTGCCGCGCATATGAGGGATTTGGGAGCTTGCCCCACAGTTTTGTCACCTCTTCCGGGTTCGCAAAGACTAGTGGTTCTGCCTATACTCAGCATCATGGCACCACCTAGGTTTTACTGCTACCCCAGTCCCCTTAAACCTACCGGTAGCCCTACAGAATCTTAAATATTTCCTAACGTCAGTTCCGCCAATTCATCCATTTCTATACTGTCTGTGCCTAATATCTCCCATCTGGGCATCGAGAACATTGGACACTCAGTAAAGTCAGTTTCCTTTTCGTCACATTCCGAGCGTCCTGGCTCCATGATCCTCTTCATTGTGATTGTGAAGAGGTGTCTCTTCAGTGAACAGTGTCCGGTCACTATGCCTGTGATGGTACTGACGTCTCGCTTGTTCTGTTGCACCAAGAGCCTTGTGGTCTTTTTATCCATTGCTTTAATGAAGAGTTTGGATTGTCGCATGCCTGTGGATGTTTTCCATTTGGCGATGGTTTCCTCCCTTATCTTTATGTCAATCACGCCTTTGATAATTCTGTGTGGGATAGGTAGATATGGTTCTGGGCCTATGAAGGTTTTGTCCGCACCTTCCCAAGCTAGCTCATCCGCATTCTCGTTTCCACTTGTGCCCCGATGTCCCGGAACCCATGCGATGGCAACATTCAATTTTGTCGCCAGTAGGTTCAATTCGCTTTTGCATTCCTTGAGCAAGGCTGAAACAGTTTCCTGCTTGACGAATGCTTTGAGAGCTGCTTGACTGTTACCGTTACTGTAGATCAGCACGGTATCAATGTCCTTGTCGATTGTGTCTTCTATGGTGCGGGCGCGTTTCATGTTGGCAAAGATCTCCGCCTGGAATATGCTCGCATGTCTTTCCAGAGCTATAGTTGTCTTAAGGATCGGGCTGGGCTTCATTATGTATATGCCTGCCCCTGAGAGCTCCGTTGATTCTTTCCTTAAACCATCAGTGAACCACTCAATCGTGTTACCATGATGTTCTAGGTCCCGCGACGATCTGGGTCTTATGTGTACTATATATTTTTTGCCCAAGATTCTCTGTTTATTGATCAGGTCGTTGCTGGCCAAGGCCAGACCAAAACATCTTCTCTACGAACTTTTTCTTGACTGTCATGTGTCCTGTATGTTTAATTGTTTGGTATTGTTGACCCAGAGTCCACATGACTTTATTCTGTGATATTTTTCTAAAGCTCTCTTCTTGGCCGCCAGGTCCAATGGATAGTCCCAGAATCATATCCAGTGCTGCGGTTGGAGTTGATTTTATGGCTTCCGTGGTCATTAGATCAGTTAGCCTTTGGATTTGTGTTAATTCCTTGTAGTTGTTACTGATCTTTGTTCTGTGCCACCATACAATGGCTCCTTAGAGCATTCTGGGGAGAATGATCGCTTCGTAGATCCAGTGACATACTCGCTGTTTTAGTCCCCAGGTTCTTCCAATTGCTCTGGTGCTTTGCATCAAGCTTATTATTGCTCTTGCGTGCTGTAACTTTATGTGAGAGTGAAAGACAGAATTGCTTTGTAGATACATTTAAAACGTTCCATTTAACAAAATGCTGTTTTCGGCCACGTTGTTCGCAACAAAGCCTCCATGGAGCGACTCGTCCTGGGACAAGTGGAGGAGAAGAGGTCGTGCGGGCGCTCACCTATGCGTCGGACCAACCTCATTAGAGCTGCAACACAAAGCTCTACGGTCCAGAATTCCCGAGACGCCGTAAACCGTGACAAGTAGAGACGCATCGCAGGAGCTTCACTCGCCAACAAAAATGCTACATCGCTAACCACGACCACTCTGTCAAGACTTCAAGAGTGAACGACTAAGGAGGAGGAAATGCTATTTCTGATTCTTTATTTTCAATTTCATGGCAAATTGAAAAAACGACTTATATGCGACCAACCAATGTATAAATAGGTACTAAATTACATTTTATTTTCAGATCAATTCATATTTTTTTCAAAATGCCCCGAAAGAAGATATGGGACTACTAAACATGTTTTTCATTTATCTCATAATGATGCAAGTAATAATTCTAAACTGAAATGACATGATATATATTAAAAAAAAATGAAAAAAATATATTCTAAATTATTCTTATATTTTTGTTTAAATTAAACACAATTATTAGATTTTTCCTTTATTATCGTTTTGTGACCTCCAAATTAAAGGTATATATTGATCGACGTGGCCCTAAAATTGATCACCGTGGACACAAAAATTTTGACCATCAATAACTTGTAAACCGTTTGAAAAAAATTGAGGCCAATAAAAAATATTGCTTACTTAAAAGCAATACTAACTATTTCTTGACAAAAAATTCAATAAATATTGGAAATAAAAAAGTACCATGTCGATCAACCGGAGAACCAAATTTTGAAGAACTAACCACTATGTAGGTATATCTATGACTTGGTCACATTCCTGAAGTATGATGATATGATGACGTCCCTGTCTTACCTGCAATAAAAAAAACACAATCTTTCATTGCAGGGAGACGGAGACGACAAAATCTTAAGAAAAATTACTTGAAAATGTAATGACACAGACAAAGTCACCTCATGTTCCACGGCAGCTTCCTGTCGCATGATCGCTCCCCGTGTGAGCATTACGTGAGTTACGTGGTGTTAACGGAACAGTGCGCGAGCGCGGCAACAAGATCGTCTTACGACCGCTGCCGACTGCTGGCACACCAAGCGCAAGAATATTTGTTGGCAGTATTCGCTGAGTGCTGTTTTTGACTCTATATTCGACACATATGCTGATTCTAATTCAATTAAATTCATTTTTAGATATTTCCCAATAAACATTTATTTGCATTTTAAAGGATAATAACAAGAGTCTTTATAGAACTTTGAATGTAGGCATTCTATTGATTTTCAAACATCAGATTGTTTATCATTCTCAGACACCAGTCTCCCAAAAATGGTTCTAAAACTTCGACTTATTTAAGCTTTCGAATTTAAGGTATTTAAGAAAGCTAAAGATAAAAGAGTATTTATCGTTATTTATGAATCTTTTATTTGGAGAATTAACAGCGTCCATTACATTACTGTTATCTTTCTAATATTACAGAGACCAATCAAAATATTAAATACCCTAAACTAGTATTCAGGCAGTTTTCTGATTTCCGCATATATTCCTCCCAGTACACTGCCGGCCGGTCTTCTGAGACACACGTCAACTCAAGCGCAGTGAAAGTATTTGCTAATCACACGCGATGACAGACAACTGCCACCTCCGTGCTGCAGCTATCATTGACTTCTTGCACATCACTAAGCTGTTATGCGAACGGAAGATCCATATTCTGGAGTTATATACTTACACAAATACTCTTGTGAAGTCATACTCTTTTACTATTAAAGCTTTTTCAGAGCTTTTAGTCAGCGCACAGGAGCACAAATGAAATCCGCGTTTGGCAAAACATACAAGACGTAAGCAAAGACTGAAAGATTTTTGCGTGATTGTAGGTACTCGTATTAATAACGAATGCCACCTTTTCAACGTGCCATTAACGAGATTTTTGAAGAAGTAGACGTCTATATTCTGAATTTCTGCTTGTTTTTCTGAAGACGTAAGAAAATATAGCGCAGATGTGTGTATCACGGTCTATTCATTGAAGTATGAAATTAATTATAATGTGTGTAAATAAGTACAATAATTATTCTTTCGTAGAAGAAGATTGATGGCGTCATGTCAAGTTTCAAAAGCTGCCTGCCTCCAAACTGTTATTGTTTGTTAGGTCTAATAGCTCTCTGACTCATTTTTAAAGAAAATCTTCTATTATCTTAAAGAACTTTGCGGTAGTTCCGCTCTTTTGTATTACCCTTCCAGTAGTTGACCACAAACAAAAAGTAATGTCACGTAATGTGTGACTTTCATAGTCTATTCACTAAAAAGCTCCTCAAATGGTCGCTAGTCGCGTAATATATACTAAGATGTAACTAATTAGTAGATATTTATTTAATATCAGTAATTACAAGAGTAACAACGTAATTTTGTAACTATACGTATGACTTTTTTGTTACTGTTTAGAAATAAAAAAAAACATTTGCAAAATTATATAAAGATATGATGAAAGTAAATTAATTCTGATTTAATTTGACCAAATCTGGTAACTTTACTTTCAAAAGAACGCTATGGGCGTAACTTGTTACGATATGTAGCATGTTATACAGCAATATATTTAATACTATCACTTTATCTAGATAAAATATTTCAAACGTTGATTTTTACTGAATATTAAAAGATGTTACGTAACGTCAATAGCGCAGTGGCGAGGATTCGAGCGCCCTACGTCGCCAGTTCATTGCCCGCCGCGTATTAAAAAATATAATGGTTGTAATTCTAATTTCGTATTCAAATGTGTCATTTATTCTCACATTAAAGAAAATATTAAAAACATGTGTAAAGTCAATCAACCTGTATTCGGCCAGAATAAGATCTGTTTCACCCTTACTATACTGAAAGTTCATACCTAAGTATAAGCATAAGTATAAGTTTCCATACAAGAATTTCCAAGTTGCTAGGTTTTTTAGTTTCGTTGAGGTTGTTAACCACAGACATTCTCAAAATGCCTTTCTCCAGGTACTTATATTTAAAACAGAAAAAGCTTGCGGTTGCAAATTGAATATAAAAATAACTTACAGCAAAATCTTGCATTATCACCAAAAAGAAAAAATCTTATTGTGAACCTTTCCCTAAAAACGATTGAAAATGCAAATTAATTACATTACGTATTTAATATGTTAAACATATAAAAACGACACTAAGCAATGAATATCATCTGTACCTTTAACTTGTAAAGTTGAAGCTTTTTGGAACGCGGTCTTGAGAGTGCGGGTCACCTGATGACGATCATTAGTGTGACGTCACGGCGCCAATCCCGGCGGTTTGCAGCAACGATGGTGCAGCGAGAAAGCTCCATGCAGACTCTCACTCGATCGCCGGCTAGGGATGTGCCTGCACCCACTTTTCGCGGATATTCAGATACTATAAAATCGAATTTGATTTGTTTAATACATTTTCACGGGTTTTTTCCACGATTTAGTTATAAATTGAGCTTACCGCGAAAATCTAAGAATGTTGATTTATTTAGTTTTCCAATTAAAGCTCTGCAATGACGTATTTGGATAAACTTATGAATGTTGATAGTTTTTTTACTTGGTTTGAAGTAAAGACTACTTAAACTGCAAGATTATGCGTCAGTGCCATGGCAAAAAGTAAAAAAAAGGCATATGGGGAAAGGCTATTTTATACTGTGGGTATCTAATCTATTATACCCGCGAGAAATAAAACTAACTAAAGCTGAGCCGCGAAACGGAAAACAAGTTTAATTGTGCCATAAAATAGAAATGTAATTATTATTTTGTATCGTGAACTGCTGAAGCAACCCTAGTTATTCAATTCGCTGCACAAATTGCACTTGATTCATGCAGCTTTTCGCGTTTTCACTGTGCGGCGCTGCGCTTTCCTCGCCTAGACCCAGTAGCAAATGAGATTGCTTTTTGTGTTAAGAGATTACTGTAATTTTATATCTCACTCAAGCTACCTTGTAATTGTACCTGAGATGGTTAATTTCTGACATCAAAGCGTTCAAAGATTCTTCAATCTAGCTAGATAGTGTCTATTGTTCGTTCCTTTTGAGTGGTTCGAGCCTATTACTAATTAGGGTTCCGGCCTTCGTCAACTACTTTGGTCAACTTCACACAGAACTTTTTGATTTATTCGCAAGTATTTAACCTGCACGTGTATACTTGCGAAGATATTCCTCTTTCACAGCAAAAGCGACGAACAAACATACGAGTAAGTAATTAATAAAATAATACCTTCTAGATGAAAAATCACAGTCCTAGCCACTACGCCACCGATGCTAATGTCACGTCATTCATGACAGATACCTACTCGATGCAACCATAACAATCGATTTTTTATACTAAAATGGAGATAAAATTAACATAAATGACGGTCGCATGCTTTTCTATGCAATTACCTTTAAAAGCGCACACAAATAACCTGTCAGTTTTCTTTCTCATATATGCAAATGTCGGCCTGTGTGTGTGTCTCACCGCGCCTGCGCACACGGTGGGATATGGGAGAAAACGCGGCTCGTAGAAAGCTGCCCGGCCGCTATGAGAGTCGAACCTGCTTCAAGAATCGCACTCCATCTGCACAATATGGGTTTATGATAAAAAGAAAGGCACTGGATCGTGATTAGAAACTATGACTTATGAGAAATTTTGCAAACTGTAGATCTATAATAGGTTTAATTGATATTGGATGAACGTATGATACTAATTATAATCGAAGCGAAAAACAGCAACTTAGAAAAAAAAGTAACGTTAATTAATTTCGTTGAGCTTGTACGGAGACTTGGTGGTACAATTGGTAGTGCGCCTGTATGGCCCGGATAGCCAAGGAGATGCGGGTTCAAGTCCCTGCCTCAGCTTAATTATTTTCATTTTTCGCTTCGATTTTAGATAGAAAATATACGCTAACAGACTTATAAATAACTCTTTGACTGAAGCTTAGTGAAGCATCTTAACAGATGTTCAGTACAAAACAGAAAACTGGTCATGTAATATCCTTTAAAAATTGAAAGTGCAACAGATACAATTCCTATGGAGTATCTTTGGCCCTTCTTTTCCACAATACATACATTTAATATGATCGTCGCTGTGTTAAAACTTTAGTTAGGCTCCTCTTTAGTTATTTTATTAGTATTATTTTCTGCAAGCAAGTTTGATTTTATTTAACGAACCAAAGTGAACCATCTTTTTGATGGGCATTCCTAAATTTGACAACATGCAATAGATTCCTGTTCACCACATATAATTTCATAATCATTACAGAGCTTGTATTTCCTCGATGTAACATGTCAACAATGTTGACTGATTTTCTCCGCCTAACAAAGGCTTCCTGTTGCAGTTCACTGCACCGTGTATTACAGTGTGATCACTGTAATACACTTATGTATATATATTACTTAAATATGGTACTGTTTCACCTCCACTTGCAATAACATCCGCCTTATTTTCAACATTTCCCGTGGGCATTACTTTGGTCTTTCTCACGATAAAAAAAATCCTGAACCTGATCTAACCACCTATCATTTCCTTCAAAACTATTTAGCAGTTTTAATATCGGTTAATAAATTATGAATAAACGTAATCTAATAAATTTTATACAAAAGTAACATATCATGTACGTTCTAATATATTCAATCTGTATGTTCTAAATTAATTTCATATTTTTTCTTTTAACTAATTATATTTACATGAAATATAGGTATTGTGCTGTATTCAGTAACCTAATATAAATAAATAAATAAATCCTTTCGCTCGCATCCATCGCTCGGATGAGACAAGGTTAGGGATCACAAAATACTTAGGTACATTTCGTAATCTTAAATTTATCGCACATGCTATTAATAATCATTGATAGGTCTATCATTCATTAAATAATTACTATTCTATTAGCAGACAAAGAATCTTCGAGCTTTAAATTATTATTATAAATTACGTAACTATTTGTTTTATTACTTAGTAAATTTTACAATGTAGCAGCAAGTTACAAGCTTTGTACTAGCACCTTTTCTTACAAAATCGGAGAATTATGTAAAGGTAAAATTATTCTATTACTTACATTCAAAATGCACCCAATTTGTCATTCACTTGGTTTTAATAACATTATAGTTAAAATTTGAAACCTAGATTACGATATACCTGCTGAAAACATGACCAAATTATTATTTCATGACATTCTTTCCATTATTTCTGTGTGTTGCTCAAAATACTAAAACGTAACCTATTACATACAGAAGTCTAGTGATTTTCCACGGACACGCGAGGATGGCTGGCTGCCCACTGGCACCACTGGTCCCAAAACATTGTTTGAGCAACCAGTGTCATAATAAGAAATCACAACGAATTGATTTGTGAGCTGTTGGCATTTTATTGTTAGCCAATGAACAGAAGTGACCAGTGACATGGCGAGTTGAACTAAAACAGACGGGTTTTTGGAAACTTGCAAAAGCGAATTACATAGTTACAAATACCTACGGATGTAGTCGATATATGAGCCATGTCTTGTGTTTGTAAGGTAGGTTAAAACTTTAAAAGTCTCACAGTAAGCAAGCAAGCGCTAGAAATTGTGAGGAATATTTATATTTAAATGTTTGTTTCTGGTTGGCTGTCTCTCTAGCATTGCTGGGCGGGCACCTAGGCTCGCATCATGTGGTTTCCCGACATCTTTACCAGATAAAATCAGTTCACTTTTAGCCCACTAACCTTAAAGTTTATATATATATTCTTTATTGCACAACAAAACAAACATACATTTCATACTTAAAGCTAGTGTACAAAGGCGAGCTTATCTCTATAAGAGATCTCTTCCAGCCAACCTGCAAGATGGTGGAAAAGGAGATAACTGAGTAGGCACAGAATTGTGCAATTATTAAGAAAAAAAAAAAGAAAGACTAAAGATACACTCCTAACTAAATACTAAATAAAACACATACATAAACAATTATTAATACATAAACTAAATGATACCTACTTAATAATAATATATACAAATAAATACATAATATATATAAATACACATATATATAATTATATAAAAAAAATATAAACACATACGTACACATAATATTATAGTATGTACTATAGTAGATTAAATATTAGAGACGTGATAAGAAATGCTCTTTTACTTTATGTTTAAATGAATGTATAGAGGGACTGTCTTGGATAGTTCTAGGTAGCTTGTTCCACAGCTGAGCAGCGCGTATTGTAAAAGATTTGAAGAAAAAATTACTGTTAGCACTAGGACATTCCAATGTCCTAGTGATACAGGGACGTCTAGATCGAGGGTCAGGGGGTAGAAGATGGAAACGAGATCGAAGATAAGAGGGGGTTGCGGGGTTTTTGAGAATGTTGTATAAAACAGAAAGGATGTGCACATCACGACGAAGACGAATAGGGAGCCATTTAAGCTGAGCGCGAAATTCAGAGACATGGTCATACTTACGAAGACCGAAAATAAAGCGAATAGCAAGATTTTGTAAGCGCTCGAGCTTTATCATTCTTCGGACAAGTATATATATTCAAATATCTACTATAAACAGATATATTGCACTATAATAAAGGAAGCCCAAGTTCACAGTCTACTCGGCAGTGGAAAGTGAGAGTGGATAGCACTTAACGCTATCATATTTCACCCAGCGAGCACACTGCGTCCGCGCAACGGTCATACACGCATTCGATATGGTGTAATATTATCGAAGTTATCTGTCATCCATCGACGAAGTGCGCGATCGGAATGAATAATAGACGCATGAATTAGAAATCTTTATTGATCACAGTGATCAATGATTTATTGTAATCGGTTTTGAAGAGGTTGTTCGCTGGAATGGCAAGGTGAGTGATACTCTCTTGTTTTTAAAAATTACCACAAAAACTGAAATGAAATATTGTTTTAATTAAGTAAATGAAAGCTTTTCGCCAATCGTAAGCAATCAACTGTCAACCTACCCCATTAATACAAAACATATATTTATCGTCTTGTAGGAATTTGTTTGTCTTTTTCTGTTTGACTTTACCATGACTGTCTGACTGTAGGTACGTATGAGTTAATCTTGAAACTAGACTTCTATAAAAGGCTATGAGTTACTTTCGTATCTCATTTTGTATAATGAGACTTTAAACTAAATGAGTAACCAAGAAAAAAATTGTGTAATAGAATAGAATAGAAAAAAAATTAAAAAAGAATACATGAAAAGTGGATTTTAAATATAATACAAAGCCTCAATGTACTCTACTGAATTTTTCCAGTGTGCAAATATTAAAATTATATAATACATGTTTGTCCAGAGGACAGCAGAAATGCATTTACACATTATGACAATGTACATACACAGAATTCTCTTCGTACTAAAAAAATTGTTTTACGGTATAGAAAAAAAAATTAGCCAGGATGTTAACTCGGATTTAAAACATTGCTTAGCTGAGGCTAGGCTTAGTTTGCCTAAGGCGTTTTAGGGCAAATACAAAACTATCTAATTTTTTACATTATTTAGATAGGTATGTGGTCTTTCCAATTCAGGTTTTTGTCTAAAATTATACCGAGGAATTTAGTGGAGTTGACTAAATTTATTGGATGTTATTAAAGGTAATTTGTATAGGCAAAAGATTGGTTTTATTGGAGTGAAATTGTATAGCTTTAGTTTTGTCTGTGTTTATTTGTAATTTATGATTATTAATCCATGTTATTGTGTCATATAAACATTTATTGTTATCATATTCAAGGGAGTCTTTCTTTTTACATTTTATGATTAAAGAAGTGTCATCTGCAAATAATATGGTCTTATGTTCTGTAGCTTTAGGTAACTTGTTAACATAAAGTAAAAATAAAAGTGGTCCAAGAATACTGCCCTGAGGTACTCTGCAATTTATAGTTTCATAATCTGATTTAAATTTTTTCCGTATTGTCTCTCTGTAAAGAAACAAATAGTGTCAATTTCCTTTCCTAGAAAAGTACCTATATAACAGTTAAGTGTCAATTACTGCGCAGTAGTTAATTAAAATGCAGTTCCAATAGGTAATTACGACTTAGGTAATCAATTGCAAAATCAGTCAAGTGACTTTCCTTCCCTAGCTGCGAGCACACCGTCATACATGTCACTGAGCTGTGCTATGTGCTATCCCCCGGCCCCACCGAGGGGCTTGAACCTACCCTAACCTAACCCTAGTAAAGAATCATCCGCGCTGGATACCTATATAATAACCTATAGATTTAAATATCTCGACTAGTGCAGTTTTCCTAACATTGTTTCACTTGAACAAAAAATAATCCTTCTTTGATAAGTTAAAATAAGTAATTATTTTGTAAAGTACTTTTCGTTCCTTTTTTCTTTCTATGTCATGTCTTATATGTCAAGGAGGTACTTTATATGTACCCATATAATACAAACTCGTGTTAGTTACACCATTTACAACTCGGGAGCGTAGGTCGGTAGTTCTACAATGAGCCAGGCAGGCACAGTGAACCATCGACATTTCTCTGAAACACGACATGACCCGATCGTGCTTATACCGGTGAACAAATCGCAACTTCATCCCCCTCCTCCACCCCAATCGCCGCGGCGATCCTCTTTTTAATGGTTAAATGCGGACCATTTTTGTGAAAATCTACTTCAAAAGTAAAAATTTTTGACAGCTTTCTTCGATTTTTAATAGCTTGGAGAAAGACACTTTAGTTACTTCAGTATTTTTATGTTATCACACACATATTTACCTTGTAAATTGCGTAAACGATGTATTGAGATAAATATTAAAAACAATTAAAATTTGAATTTATCTAAAAACACCTAGGTGTCTTAGATTGAACCATCCTAAGGAGGTCTACAGTGAACCTGGTTCAATCGTACGCACAACTAGCTCATGTTACTTTTTTAACTTTTATTTACTTCTGGACGATTTTAAACCTGTGACTTTGCAAAATAAATAAATAAATGAAATGAAAACGATTAACTTTTGAGTCGTAATTTATTTTTATGTAATTTACCAAGTAAGAATGTCAATAAAATATAAATTATATGTCTAAAATAAAAAATATACTCTAATGATAAAATTTCAATCTACAGGCACACGATGATTATATTATTCAGTTTCATTTTATATACGAATATATTTTAATATTGATAAATATCATTAAGATATCATTATTTCTTTTTTGTTACATTTTTTTATGTGTTAAAAATAGGATGGTTCACTGTGGAAAATACCCCGGTTCATTGCATAATGCTAAGAGTACACAATGAACCAAATGCCGTTTTCTTTTCAACTTGATAATTTCACCTGAAAATGATATTTTTTACTAAAAGCATAAATGCACTTAGAAACGTGAATAAATTTCCTAACTTTTAGTAAAAAACTGAAAGAAAAAGGTACATAAATAAAAAAGGTACAGGGTCTCAAAATTTACCCGGTTCATTGTACCACAACGTACCCTACCGATTTTTATAATTTTTGTTTTAATATTTTCGTCTCTATCCTGGTCAACATAATAATAAATAAAATATTGATAAAGTTTACTGAATTAATATAAGTTATAAGCAAAACAAAAAGGAAAAAGTATTTTCTTCTGCAGTTATATGCAGATTGCAGAAGAAAATACACGACAGACGCGGTTTTCTTTTTATTGTTGGCATCGTGGGTGGCCTGTGCAGCTAGATTTTGTGTGCCAGTGTCGAGTTTCTTTTTTCTCCATATAGGTAATTAATGGTGGGAAAGCTTCTATCCGCTCACGTGACCCAGTTAACCAGGGATTAACAAATGAAATCATCCGTTAATCGACAATGTAAACTAACGATTAACAATATAAAACACTCGTTGATTGACCTTGCAAACTCCTGGTTAACAAGGCCATTTTTGCTCACAGCTGTTGAAAAATGATCCTTTTCTTCTAAATAACTAAGTCTAATATTGTTATCGTACTTGCTTCGTATTCTCTATTAAATTTGACGTCTAAAAAACCGGCAACACAAGCCCACCACTAGCAAAATTAAAAAAAAAAACAATGTCAAAGTGCAGTCTGTCAGTTGACCGCACGGAGTACGTCACGTCGCGTGTTATTGAAAAGTTTTGTGGGTTTTTTAATAATAATCTGACGGAAATACACTTGTTTTTCGGTAAGTACACACTTAAATCTATTTTATTACAAGTTGTCACAGGTATTGAGGTTTGTTTTTGAGTTTTGAACAATTTTGTAAAAGTCGCGCTAAAAATTCATAATCTCCATTTTCACGACTCTATATATCAAAAACTGGATCGCTTTTCAAATAAAATAAGCCATAGTAGCATGACTCATTCATTCAGCAACCCATAAATCAACACTTGATAGTGTTTTTGTAAGAAACCAAGGCACAATGAGCGTTTTTGTGCCACTTGACGCGGCGCGCGCTCGGTTTAAAATAAACAAATGGATCGCGGGCGAGTTACGGTAGGTTGAGGCGGCGAGCGCGGCCGTTCAACTGGGTATTGGGATGGCGGCCTTGGGCACGTGAGCGGCTATTCGATACGAAGCTTAGACTGTAGGCACCTACTGTAATAGAATGAAATGAAGTGTGGTACTTAACTATTTTTAATGTTAGTATTATTATTTATTGTATATTTCTATTGAATTATTTATATATTATTTAGGTAAGTATTATTTATAGCCGCGCACGAAGCTCTTCTGGGATCATTATGTTATGCAATTTTCACATTTTCCTATTTGAACTAACCACAAGAGCAATTTATTTGAGATAGGTGTGAAATCAGATCCAAGCCTCTAGTTCCGGACTCCAACCGCAACTATACTCCGGAAACCATTATACATTAGTTCCCGATGTCCCCTTCAGCCGCGTCGCCTTGATGGGGACAACGGGAAGTGATTAAAATTTCTTCCCATTGTCCCCTCGCTATTATTTTGCCAAGGAGATAGCGGAAATTGTAAATGTATGATGTCTCATTGTCCCCATTAAATGTAGGTGAACCCGAGTTGACACATTAACATATACCAAAGATAGACGTGGTTTCTCTACTCAGTACCCTGTATGTATAAAAAATTACAGGAAAAGATGGGTTGGCCTAATTCTAAGCTGGTTACCAGTAGTTTATTAAGCTATAGGTTACTCTTTTATTTTAAACATCCTTGCTATTACAATTTCAATGCCGTTTTCTGAGACTAGACAAAAATAAACAACTCAAATAACCCCCAAATGTTAAGAAACGTCTGCAGATTAAGCAAGTTATCACAGCTTAAAAACTCATTTGTCGTTAGCGCCAGTGAACTAAACTAATCAATCTGTTCCAGACTTGCAAACAAATTAGCTCCCAGCCTTCCGTTTGTCAACTGTCTGCTGCAATCGCCAGCAGCAGTAGTAGTAGTGGAAGTATATGAGCGCGCGGACGTTTTCCCGCGCGGCAGTCTAGCGCGGTCGCGATGGCGGCCCCACGCGCACGCGCGTACAACCCGCTCTAGTCATTCCAAATTGAAATATCTTTATTTATATTTTTAATTTTAAATCAACAAGACTGATCCGGCCAGCGATGGACACAAACAACCTCATCTCATGACTTAAGTGTGACTGTGACTGTGACAAAATGACAGTGACGTGACTATGACTTGGATTGCTTTGACTGACTGTACTTTGACTTTTCGGGAAGTGGCGCATAAGGTTTGTTTTACCTATACTTTTATAACTCTTAATACACCCACAAAGTCACCGAAATAAAAGTTTTATCAAATCGGCGCGGAAGTGACTGCCTACGAATAGACTGCTACGAACATTACTACGCATTTGCTACGCCGTAGCGGGATAAAGAGAGACAAATAATTACCACTTGAACTTAATAATATCAACCTTTTTTAAAAAATCATAGGATTACATTATTGTTTCTTTACAATTTGACACTAATTACCTAGTACAATACGAATAAATGTTAGTGAAAAATATAGTATAAGATAGAGACTATCGCGACACGATACACATCATCGCATCTAATTTAAATTGTGCTCAACTTCCAAGTGGTAATTGTTATTAGCACCCACAGGAGCTCATTGTAAGCTCAAAGACCATTGTCGAATAGTGCTAAAGAATTATCAGTTTATTAACACTTTCGCTCCTCAGTTAACACATCTTTTCCTCTACCGATGCTTCGGCTATGGACATTCGAAAATTTAAAATAGGGTGTAAAAATGGATCTTTTACTTTTTAATGGGGGGAATTTTATTGTTACATTTTATTTTAATATCAGCTGTTATTTTAGTCGAGAGTAATAGAATAATTAAAGTAAAAAATAATAATACTTATATAAAGAATTTACACAAACACGATTGAAAATGCATTACTTCTTTACTTACCGAAAATTATCACTCAGAAAACTAACAAATTATAGGTAGAAAGATAAAAAGCATCATCGATCTAATATCAATAATCAAATTGAGGAAGGTCACCAATCACTTTTTATTGTAGCGGATTGCATTTTGTACTTTTAGTCTTCGTACGCAGTGAATTAGGTAGGTATATTTAATTTTGTTGTAAAGCCAGTGGCATAATGATGCATCTAATCCTTTAAATAGTGTAAGTATTATACCAACTTGTATTAAATTAAAAAAAAAACATAAGTCTGCTGTAAGAATTTTCTTATAATAAGGAGTATTTGTTGTCTCATTTTCCTTTGTATAATAATGTGTCCTTTGCATAATTTCAAATAAATAGATAAGAAGGTACCTACCAAAGCTATAGATATGGCGATAATATGATATTATCGGAAAGACATACGGCGCACGCGCCGGTGGCCAGCGAAAGTTATTTTCACTTTCCGGCGGGGTCGGGGGGCGGTAGTGTTATGTTAGCACCTCTAACAACTGTTGCCAAATTAACACACGTTGATTGTTGCGTATGTGACCTCTGCTTTATAAATTGTGAATATAAATGACGTATTGACGATTGATGAGAGCGAATTACGAGTAATATAGTTTTTCATCATACAGGAATAAAAAAATCGGGTAATGATCAATACTATTTGTCATTGTATCAAATATTTTTTATGAGATAAGGGAAAGACTTTTTTCCAATTATTATTTTTATTTATTTTACAAGAATATTGATGTATGTATGTCAGTATTTTTTTCTACGTTCACATCGAAATAGTTGAACAGCTTAGAGAATATGAAATTTTTCTATTTATACTCTAAGCTGAACAGTTTCTGATACATTTAACAAATGGAAAAAAATAACTTAAAGGAAAGTTGAAAAATTATACGGGCGTGGTTTCTATTGGAATGTTGATAAAAGAAAACGTTTTATTAATCATGAATCCTATTCTTAATCCAAAAATCTCTTAGTAGCTACATATTATGTTTGTACATTTTGTATCGTACCATATTGTATCTCAGTCTCAAGTGTTGCGCAACAACCGCAGCCGAATCAAGTTTATTTAAATCTATATCTCCGGCCGCGAAAGTTGGTTTCACTTTCCCGAGAGGTCAACCTCTTGGGTGCGGTATAGTCGACGGATTGATGGCTAGATATTACTTACTCTTGCTATTATCTACATGGCTGGAGGCTACAGCCTGTGGAGAGTTCACGACACGCAAATCTCCAAATATCTCTTTGAATATTTTATAGTTTATTTACAGAAAGTTATACTTATTTAAAGATCGTCTAACAACTGTCACTATCAATAATGAAATGCGAAATGCGGATGGAAATAGAAAAAATTGCGAGTTACTTTTACTGTAAATATATTTTGTTCAGACTGATTTGAACACCACGAAGTTGAATGTATACCAAGTATACCAAGATGCTATGAAAAATAAATTAATCACACCGTTTTTTTGACACTTATCATTATCACGCAAAATTAAAGTAAAAATGAGTACCTAATACCTAAATAGGTATATAGGTAAATAGGTCTTAAAATTAGATAACATCGCATCCCGTCCAACTTTACATATGTACTTTTCCTCTCATGAAACAATATCTTGCGCCGCGGTTCCGCCCGCGTTAACAGTTTTTCCCGTGAGAATGACAAACTTTTGCGCCGTAAACGGTAGCCTATGTTCTTTCCCAAAGTCTATTCTATCTTTTTACCAAGTTTCATTAAAATCGGTTCGGTAGGTTCGGAGCCCATTCAATTATTTATTAGGCATATTTTAGGTATTTTTTTACACCTTGGGTTACAGTATTGGAGTTTTAGTAAGGATCCCTTATTTATTTGGAAATAATATAGCCTGTTACCCGGGGATAGTGTAGATTTCCAACAGTAAAATATTTTTTTGAAATCGGTTCTGTTTTGGAGCCTATTCGATACAAACAATCAAACTTTTCATCTTTGTAATATTAGCATAGACAACTTTGAAAGCAATTTCAAATTCTTGTATTTATATTTAGAAAGACACTGTTTGCATATCACATGGTGTAAAAAGCCTTTTTATTATTTCGCTTAACACTTCATTAGTTCCGCTGCTGCAGCGTAAACATCGCATTAGAAAGTCATAAATCGTGTTTACTTACAAGATGGACTCGTCATTAGCACTGCAGTTAACGTGTTAACGATATAATAGGTATAACCGGTTGTACGAAAGTCATCTCATCTGTGAATGATTGATTACAATAACGCTAAATGTTTCGAAAAGCTATGTAATATATTTTAATTAAAAGGTCTAAAAAACACAGCGTGCCGCCTGCTTAAGATGGGCGTTGCTCTAGCTACTTTGAAATGTTGTTTAATAACAACTATTTATAAAAATTAAAATGCGAAAATATCTAGGTAAGCAAAACTGTTATTACGCACGGACAACTACGTTAAATTATAAAAATCATGTTTATGTATCTCTCTCTTCAAAATTCTGCCCACTATTATGCAAAGCAAAACAATTCACTTTCAACCCAAAATGCGTGAGTTGGTAAAATATTCTCTGATTACATTATAATAACACAAACTGTGAGAGTTCTGAATATTATCTCACATAATGCGTTGGAGATGCCTTTCCACTTTCGGTTTGGAGAAAATATATTAATATTAGGAAACTATATTTGGATATGCAAATGTAAGCTAACGATGAAATCGAAAGCTCTAACAATTTTTTATCACGTGTATAGGGACCAAGATGAAATACATGCTCATTTTAAATCATAAGTTGATACCTATTTATAAAAATGTGAGATGTTTAGATAGATATCCTACGCAAATTACCATCGGCAAGTTTCATGGGCGCATCTATCAGCGTCTTGGGTTTTCTTCACTATCACTATCACTACATAGCATAGTATAAAATAAAGTCGCTTTCTCCGTCCCTATGTCCCTATGTCCCTTTGTACGCTGAAATCTTTAAAACTACGCAACGGATTTTGATGCGGTTTTTTTTAATAGATAGAGTGATTCAAGAGGAAGGTTTATATGTATAATACATGCATAATATACTGAAGGATAACCCACAATAACCATTTTCTCGTGCGGAGCCGGGGCGGGTCGCTAGTAATCTATAACTTAACTATCTCTATATATAGGGTGTTCTATTATTATACCTACCTACATAATGGGTCAGTAAGGGTCCTAATGTATGAAAGCAGATCTTCAGGTTATTCTTGACATGCTTCTTAAATACAAATCTTTCTAAAAAGCTCAGAATTTCCCGTGGTTTCAATATCTAATAGTAAGTTGTTTGTTTATGTTGCGCAGCGACAATGAGGGCTTGCAGGGCCGCACGGAGGAAGCTCACGCGTTCCCGATCAGCGCGCTCCGCCAGTCGCCGCTGCAGCAGCAATGCCCTCTCAAAGGGCCGCCCAAGTGCCCGCCCGCTTCCAAAAGGTACCTACCTACTGTTTTAGATTACTAATTCCAAAGAGTTTCGACATAATTATTTACAATATCACGCAATGGGTTACAAGTTTTAAGACAAATACCTACATCATGCCTACGAGTAAAGTCAAAGTCTAGACTATTTGTTATTTTATAGGTATAACTTGTTAAAAAGCTTTGCTCAAATAATGTTTCTTTTAGATACCGGACTCACGACGGGACATGCAACAACCTCAACCGCCCCCGATGGGGCTCCACGATGACCCCTGTTCAACGTTTCCTCCCCCCTTCATACTCCGACGGCATCCAAGCTCCACGAAGATCCGTCAACGGTTTCCAACTGCCTTCCGCCAGGGAGATCAGCGCATTAGTCCACGAAGACCAGAACGTGGAGAATCCTGGGATAACTCATCTTCTGATGCAATGGGGGCAATTCTTAGACCATGATGTGACATCGTCTTCGCAATCAAGGGGTTTTAACGGATCTGTGCCGAGATGCTGCAAAGACGGTGGCAGGGATTTTGTTCCACAAGAGTTCTTGGTAAGTTAATCAAAATGAATGGGCTTTTTATTATCAAGATAAGTTGCGTCACTCCACGCACCAAAATATACAAAGCAGTACTATGGTAATTTTTTTGAAATTAAGTTACTCATTTCGATATTCGGCTCTACACAGACAGTAGTTCACGAAATGTTGTGTTGTCGCAGCACCCCGAGTGCTTCCCGATCTCCGTGCCGGCGTCGGACCCATTCTACGGTCCGCGCGGCGTGCGCTGCCTGGACTTCGTGCGCTCGTCCCCCGCGCCCCGCGACGACTGCGCGCTGGGCTGGCGCGAGCAGCTCAACCAGGTGTCCGCCTACATCGACGGCTCCCCGCTCTACGCCAGCTCCGCCCGCCAGTCCGACAAGCTCAGGCTGTTCAGGAATGGTGAGGTTTCTACCAATCATTTTTAACCTGCTGGATCGACTTAGGTAGACGACAAATACCGTAATTGTTTCTGTGCACTGTTTATTTTGGTGTCAATAAAGAATATTGTATTGTATTGTATTGTATTGTATTGTACCCCTAATGACTACATAGTAGGGAAGTAAACGGGGTCAAAAGCTGAAACAAACGAAGCGTGAAATCAGGAAGACAGCGAGAAGAATCAGCCACTACTTCTTCCACAACATAACATAGCAGTAAAATCCCCTACCGATTGTTTTGTATTTGTAAACAGGTATGCTCCAATACGGGCGCGTGCAGCAGCGGCGACCGCTCCTGCCCCCGGAGAGGAAGGACGAGCTGTGCCGCGGCGGAGCGGTCTCCACCGACTGCTTCAAGTCCGGAGACGCCAGGGTCAACGAGCACCCCGGCCTCGTCGCGGCGCACATAGTGT
Organism: Teleiodes luculella; assembly: GCA_948473455.1. Lineage (NCBI taxonomy): Eukaryota > Metazoa > Arthropoda > Insecta > Lepidoptera > Gelechiidae > Teleiodes > Teleiodes luculella. Next base: position 14,983,658 of record OX419595.1, read on the forward strand.
GGCTCAGGCAACATAACCGGTTAAATTCAACTTACGACTACGTCAAATTGGCTATTGTGATCTATTTTGCACCTGATGGAAAGAGAGAACGAGTGAAATCTTTCGAAATCATTTTTAAGTCTATAAGCTTTTCTCAACAAAAAACGTTTATTAAATAATTTCAGAATGGCTCAAGAACTGGCACACCTTAACCCCCACTGGAGCGACGAGAAGATTTACCAAGAGACTCGGAAGATCGTCGGGGCCATGATTCAGCACATCACTTACAGGGAATTCTTGCCCATTGTACTAGGTTAGTCAAACAACTACGAGTTTTACTAGCCAGCGATGCAGGAAGGATGACACATTGTTAGAACGTATCAGAAATATTTAACTCTATACATGATGAAGAGTATAAAGTTACGAGAAATAACGCAAATAAGCCCTTTCGCAACGGTCCAATACTATTGGGAATTTACTCAAGCGCTATTCTTATTCTATATTCCAAATTCAGCTCGTAACTTCCATCCTGCTAGGGTCGGACGTGATGCGGCTGTTCGAGCTGGAGCCCCTGCAGAAGGGCTTCTACCGCGGCTACGACCCCAAGAGCAACGCCAGCCCCGCCAGCTCGTTCGGCTCGGCCGCCTTCCGCTTCGGCCACAGCCTCGTGCAGCCCTCCATGATGCGCTACGACCGCTTCCACAGGCCCATGCACAACAGTTAGTACCGACACACTAGCTTTTCTTCTTTATCCAAGCAGATGAAATCTGATTTAGAAACACCTTCTATTGGGCTGCTGGTGCCCATTCGCCTATCAGACTAACAGCTGTATACCTACATATTTTTTTAATGTAGAGTGATCTTTTTCTGTAGATACTTTTGAACATAAAATTAGGAATATTAAGATTTATAAAAATTGTTTTTATTCACCGCCATTATCGTCAGTTATTTTACATTAACACTTCTTCGTTCTTACAGATGTCTCCCTTCACGCGGAACTAACAAACCCGTCCAACATCTGGAGCATCGGCGCCGTGGACCGCCTGCTCCTGGGCATGGTGAACCAGCCGATCCAGAAGCGGGACGAGTTCATCACGGAGGAGCTCACGAACCACCTGTTCCAAACGCCTTCCTTCGACTTCGGCATGGACCTGGCCGCCATCAACATCCAGCGCGGCCGCGACCACGGGGTGCCGCCCTACAGCAGCTGGAGGGAGCCCTGCGGCCTCTCCGCCATCAACACCTTCCAGGACCTGTTCAGGGTCATGCCGCCACGCGCCGTTAGGAAACTGCAGTCCTTGTACAGGTCCGCATTTTTTTTCATAGCACATTTGGACTAAAATTGTTTTAAACAACAACCGGTCTTGTGTTGCCTTGTCAGGCGGTTAAAAGTTCACTAGTTACGGCTAAGATTGTTATTAAAAATCTTGTTACCTCACAAAATATAATTATCATATAAGGTATGTGGTGTGACAATTTAAACAGGGATTTTAAAATATGACAGATATCCAGCATAAATATTTGAAAAGAAGAACTTACAATAAATGTAATTTAGGTATATTGAATACTTTCAGGAGTGTAGACGACATAGACCTGTTTACCGGAGGCATGGCCGAGAGACCGGTGGTGGGAGGACTAGTTGGACCAACGTTCGCCTGCATCATCGCACAACAGTTCTCCAACCTTCGTAAAGGAGACCGATTTTGGTACGACTTTCAACAAATACCTATTGCATTGTTTGGTACCTACAGTAGAAAATTAGAGATATAAAAATGATTCTATATATTCCAGGTACGAAAACGGAGGCTTCGACTCATCGTTCACTCCAGCCCAACTTCAGCAAATACGAAGGATCTCCTTTGCCCAAGTTCTGTGCCACACTCTTGATACCATTGACAGCATCCAACCTTTCGTCTTCCTCTCACCCGACAACCCTGACAACGAGCGGATATCTTGCAACAACGGACTCTTAAATGACTTTGACTTGTCTCCATGGGTAGAAGTCAACTCTGAATTCAATAATGACATAAGCAAGACTGACAATCAAGATATACCCACAACCGCTAGACCGAGCACTCGAAAACCAAAACCTAGCACTCAAAGACCTAAAAGAACAAAACCACCTAATACTGTTAAACCAACGTCTACGACAAAAAAGACAAATAAGGAAACTACTGTTCCTTCAAATAAATTAACTCAAAAGAAACCAATTTCGGCTGATTTAACCAATAATAGCCAACTGACTGACAAACCTAATAAAAGCAACACGACAGCCAAGGACAAAACAAACAACACAGAAACGACAAAACCCAACGTGACAGTACATAAAATTGATGACAAACTAGACTTTAAGAACAAGAGTCGACGATATGAAGACAATGACAAAACAGACACTAGGGATACATCCAAAAGTAATAATAAGCAGTATGGAGATGATTATGAAGATGACGAAAACGTACAAAGTGTACAATCTGTAGTCATAAATAATTTAGCTCATAGACCTCAAAGACCTAGTTTTAATATTCACAACAATAGACCTTACAATTATAATAATAATTATAACGACCATAAGAGGCCAGTAATAACAGTAACAGAAAATATTGACAAATATACTTACTTGATAAATTACGTACCCAGACCGACAGAATCGTGGCGACAAACGACCAGACGGACTTATGACAGAGATGTTGTTAAGGTTACTTATCAAAACTATGACGACACTTACAGAAGACCATCTAGACCTCACTATTATAACAGAGACGAATACAACCAAAACTATAATACCCCTTACAGACGCGACCAACCCAACTCTAACTTAAATAAAGACAATGTCCAATCTTCCGCGAGATCAAACGATGACACCTTGACCACTTCTAAACCTAGAGATACTATTGACAAATCTGACAAAACGGACCATTATAATCCCACGACAGAAAACTTATACAAACTGGTGACTTTTGGATACGTAGGGACGTACAAAGGAGACACAACTAATAACGGACAGACTCCAGACATGACTGACAAGCATGAAACTATTAGCAAAGATTTCTCAACTTATGAAAACGTACATTTTGAAAATGACGATGAAAAGACAAACACAAAACTCTCCACTTTCTTCCTTTACGACACAGTGACAAAACCATACAGCAATGTTCAAAGACCTACCAGACGAAATGACGACGACAACCATGACACCGGTACTAAAACTAAATACTATTACATCAAGAACGTGCTACACAAACTATCCGAGACCGATTCGCCTGGTACTATCACTGAGAAAGATATAATTAGAGAGAACTACAACAGTCCAGGAGTTCCTCTGGAGGAGATAGAAGAGAGGTCGTCAGTTGACAAGTTGGCTTTCCTTGAGGAAGCGGAGCGGGCGGCGGGCGGCGGGAAGCAGCGCCTCAACCACAAACCACCGGCGAACCCTGCCAAGACGCCGTCAGTCGCTTTTCAAGTGATACCTAGTGAAAACAAGTAAGTGCATTTTAGTATTTTTATAACACGACAAAATACGTACCTACGCCCGAAAGCCTTAAACAAACGATAACAAATATTATAGCCTATTATGTAATAACATAAATAAAATCTCAACGTTTTTCCACAGTCGACCGACCTGTGTTTTTAGATTAACCAATACCTGTATTCTTTCGCTAAGTAACTAGTTAATTTGTAACAATCGAGTAGGTAGGTATAAGTCCAACCAAAATATAAGAGTTAGGTAGTGAGTGTTACATATTTGTATATTATTCTTCGCTACAGCAATTGATTATTTACTTAACGAGTTAAATACTTACCACCCGAAACCTGTTGATGAACATCGTATTTTCGTCACTTATACTATTCGTCAAATAATCCATCTATCCATACGCTTAAAAAATCTTCAAATGAGACATTGTTCATTCGGCTGACTAGATACTGTGATTGCAGCCCCTCCCAGTGGGCGGTGTACGAGGAGAAGGAGCTGCCGCTAGGGCTGCCGGCTCGCCCGCCCGCGCCCCTCGCCGACCCCCTCGCGCTGCACGAGGTGCCGCGACCCATCAAGGTGCCCACACTCCGGAGGAGGCGCCCTTGGAGGGCTTCACCAAACACACCGCACCATTAGATCATTGTATACACTTCATACGAGTAGCTACTCACATAACGACTACCGATTACGACTTAGACCACACAATCATACTTTAACTTGGACTATTTTGACATTATAAAAGACTGACCACCTCTTAGAGTATATTTTTATACTCTAAGGACCATCTACCTATCTATACAATCACTTAACGAAAAACAAAAAACCAAGCCAAATATAACTTCACATGCATACTACTGTGCTACTACCATTACCACTAATACCTACCTACTACACTACATTCAATTTATCTCTGTAATTCGCACGAAACTTTTCGAGTCTACAGCAAATTCAGATGGTCTGGAGTCTGGACTCGCGAACACTCAGACGTGACTTGAGATTAAACTTGATTTTAACCATTGACAGACACATACACATAAGATCTCAATTAGAAAGTGGTTCCTTTATAATGGAGCTTAAATAAATAAATAGACTTAGCAAAATCTGAATCTGAAGACTAAAGATTTACAGGTATGTACTTTTACTCCTACATCTAGACATTAGACAATTATAAGACTCTTAACGACTTGTACATATTATACTTAAATACACAAATAGACTTAACAAAATCTGAATTTAAAAACATTAAAGCAGACTAAAGATATACCTACAGCTACTTTTACTCCTACATCTAGACATTAGACAATTTACGACTTGTACTAACTATTACCCTGACTTTTAAATGTTTAAAATGGACTACAGAACACTGTCCTTTTTAGTTTAAGACGAAGACCTGAAGACAGACAGTATGTAGGTACTTGACGGACTTGTTCTAGACTGAACAATACTTAAGACTAACTAGAGCATAGCTTTATCTGAACTAGACTAGCGGACATTACATACTATAACTAACTAAAATAATATAACTTAATACTGGTACCTAGATAATAACAAATTCGACCTGACTGAAACAGTCTAAGACAACTTCTGATAGCCGACATGTCTGCCAAACTAAAAGACCCTTAAAACTACCAACACCTGATAAAACCTAACTAACTGACACGTATACAAGTCAGTGACGATCATCGCCTTGACTAAATTAAAACTGCCAATACGTGACAAGACCTGACTGAAAGACTCCAATAAAAATAACGGTGACATGCGTGCCAGACTAAAAGACCCGCACTTAGAACTATAATACCTGGCATGACTAGATTCAAATACAACAGACAATACCTGACGTGACTGGACTAAATGGCCTTTCAGAAACTACTAATACATACCCGACATGACATGACTAGGAGACTAGAGTCAACAATCGATACGCCTAACAAACTACAATACCATATAACCTGACTAAGACTTAGACAATGCAGTGTAATAGATAACAAATTTGACTAAAAGACCCCTAAGAACAACCAACACCTAACATGACCAGACTAAAAGAGTTCAACAAATCATCGATAGCCGATATGATTGCCTGACTTAAAGAGCCCAAAGGAGTACCAACAGTTGACATGACCAGGCTAAAAGAGTTCAACAAATCATCGATAGCCGACATGATTGCCTGACCTTAGGAGCCCAAAGGAGTACACCAACACTTGACTATAAGACCCCTAACAACTACAAACACTTGACATGACCAGACAAAAAGAATTCAGCACAACATTGATAGCCGACATGCCTATCTGACTAAAAGACCTCTAAAACTGCCTATACCTGCAACCTTACGAAAAGACCTGTAAAAACTACTAGTACCTGACATGATCTGACTAAAACATTCCAATACGACTATCGATATGCGACTTGCTTGACTAAATGACATGACCAGGATACGACTTTAATACACCTACTGATAGGCGAATTAACCAGACTAAAAATCTGTAATACAACCAGGGATGCGCAAGATTACCAGACTAAAATTCTCCAATACAACCAGAATAAAAAACGACTTGTAGGTAGTTGATATGACTAGACGGACTCCTCAATACAACCGGTTATAGGCGACAAGACCAGACTAATATAATATACCCACTGACAGCTGATAATAATATGACTAAACTGACTTAAGTACCTATATCCACTTACATGTAACGATAGCCGACGCGGCGACGTGCCTAGGGACACGACAGGACCACCAGGTAAATAGACTCAATCCAATATAAACACCAAATAAGCGACTAGACTAGACCATAACGCGAAGAACACTACTGATAAAGAGTCTTACTCTGACTAAAAAAGTCTCCTCCAATACAACCATGTCACCAGTCTGACACTGATACAACCGATGATAGGCGACAGACCTAAGACTCAGTGACACATAATTTGACCAAACAGACTTATCTGCATCAATGTCTAGCTAAAAGACTACAAAAATTTCAAGACATAGATAAATACATAAGCTAACAAGGACTGCAAAACTTACAACAACTAAATCTTAAAATAAGCATTGACTGAACATTCTTAAGATTTTCGCGGTTGTTAAATGCACTAAGTAACACACATTTTCACGGGATTTCTCCACGATTTAGTTTTCAATTTAAAACTAAATCATGAAAACCCGTGAAAAAGCATTGACTCTGATATCAATCTTTAGATTAAGGATCTCTTGAATAAACATAGTATGTGATGTAAAAAATATCTTATTAGCAACTATATAATTTTGAGATCTTATTTTTTTAATGACATGTTAAATAGGTAAACTGCAGAAATATTAGGACCTGGTCATTTACCACTACACTGTTAGTTTTATATTTTGTATTATTAATTATCTGATCTGGTCAAACCAAATATAAGTAAAAGGTATTTTTGATACATTATGCATTTGAAGACTTTCAGAAGTTTATTACAAAAGAAATCTTATAACTTCTTACATTTGTCTTTTAATCTGAATAAAGACAAATTAATTACATTTACTTTAAAATGTAGATCATAGAAATTAAAACTCATGGCATTACAACATATAGTATAATAATTATGTTTGGTTTGATAAAATGCATTACATATATTATATAATTCAACCTTATATTTAAGTACCTTCTCTTAGTTTTAGTAAATAAGTTTCTCTAGCTGTGAGTAACTCTATTAAATACAACAAACAATACATCATAACTTTCATTTTGCTTTCCCTCTTTAAACATTGCAGCATAATAAAATATAACACCATTATTCAATTACATGGTAATTTGATAGCCAGTAGTAAAATTAATACACTTAGAAGTCAGATTATTGAAATACCCATTCATCTTAACAAATCCCAACACAGATTTATGACTAATTTACTACTGTACCTATAGTAATTTGAGTAAACGTAAGTAACAATTAATCTCTATTACTGGGTTTATTTTGAGATCCCTAGCAGTCCCATATCCCTGGCTTTATTGTAATGTAGGTCACTACAACTTCAACTTTTTAATCTAGATCATTATATTTCAATAATAGTAGGAAAGATGACTAGGTACAGCAGATATTTTAATCCCTCTCAGGATAGAATTGAACTATGGTTTTGGAAATCTCTTCAGCAAGTTCAGGAGTACTGGCACAGAGTACTCTCCTAGACAGAATGTCGAACGGACCTCCAGCTGGATCAATCACGACTCCACCGGCTTCTCTAACCAGGATGTCCCCGGCAGCAACATCCCAAGCATGTATTCCAAATTCAAAATTAGCATCAGCACCACCCAGAGCTACCATTGCCATATTCAGAGCAGCAGACCCTAAAGCCCTTACTCCATGGCCTTTTGATATAACCCTCTTGAAATTCTCAAAAACTACATCGCGTTTATCTACATCTGTACTTGTACCTGCTTCAAACGCAACCAGTGCATCTTTAAGTTCTTTGATCTTAGAGACGTGTATACTGCGGTCATTAAGGAATGCGCCCCTGCCTTTCCTCGCTGTGAACAGTTGCTGGAGCATCGGGTTGTAGATGATCCCTGCGACCGCTTCCTTGTTGATGCAGAGACCAACAGAGATGCAGCTGTGAGGGAACCCGTGAACGAAATTCATGGTGCCGTCCACAGGGTCGATGATCCAAGTCGGATCGTCAGTCAGAACACACTTAGCGCCATCCGCGCAAGATTCCTCACCAATAAACTTATGCGAGGGAAATGTCTTAGACAGACCCTCAATAAGAGCTTGTTCCACCTTCTTGTCAACTTCAGTTACTAAATCGATGGCGCAGGATTTAGTTTCAAACATTTTGCAGCCTGATTCATGCTCGTTCATAAGGTTTCCAGCAGACTTGACTAGAGCCAGAGCGGTCTCGAAGTATTCGTCAATCGCGTCCCACATCATAAACAGAAGTAGTTATTTAGAGCAGCTTGCAAGAATAATGTTGCGATTCTTGCGATACTTGATCAGAGATAAATAGTATTTTTCCTTGCGTGCGACGATTAGCTTAGCGCTAGCCCAGAAGCGGAAGAAGAAAATTTTTTTTTTTTAGTTTCTTTCTCCCTTGTGGGAAAGGCAAAGGGATCTAAGCCCATACAGCCTAGTCTTTAGTAGTTTCTTGCATTATCCAAGTTTAATGTCTTTATCTTCAGTCATTATTTCTTCAGTTTCATTTCGTCGTCTTTAGTCATTTCTTGGTAGTTTCATTTCTTGTTACGGGATCATTGAAATGCAAGGGTGGTTCTTACATTCCAATGATACTGAAGTTTAACGCGGGGTATCAAACCAGAAACAGCTAACCACTCATTATTTCTCACTTTCATTGGATAGTTCGGAAGAAGAAAATCCAGCATAGGGTGGGTGATAAAAAAAATTTACTGACTGACAGATTGATGACAGATGAAAGAGGCAATAATGTACGACCCGAAAATGTATGTACAGAGAGTTGATGGGGTATTTTATTTTAGTAGGTACAGTTTTGTAGGTATCGGGCGTAGGGATTCGGGGTAAAACCAAACCAGAACAGTAAAAAAATTGCTCTGGAGGCACCGCATCACATGCTTATTTTTATATATAGCGCAGATAAAAAACAGCGCAGATAAAAAACTGGCAACACTGTTATTGTCACGTCAATCGTCACGCACTCTATTGTGTTTAAAGGAGATGTAAAATTTTGTATGGGAGGTGGTTTTTTATTATTTCAAAAATTGAACGGGTATTCCACGCATATAGGGTAAAAGGGTATATTATTACGATAATCAGGATCACTTAAAAAAAAATAAAGAAAGCTCCGTTTTTTTTATAAATTGATTCGAATATTGGTTGGTAGAAAAATAAACCTAAGATCTGGCAATACAATTATACCTCTGGCAATCCTTTCAAACCGATTTTTTGTTGCGTAGTTGCTGTGAATGCTTTTTAAGAAAGAGATAGCGCATAGTATAAAAATGATCTATTGTCTCTTTCTTAATTTCTATTAAGATTTAATCGATATTTTTACTTTTTTTCTGATTTTGGCGCTAGTGTTACTTTGCGCCATTGCGCCAGTGTCAACTGTCAAGTTTATTTTCAAGGTAGAAAAACTAAACGCTAATTTCGGTTAAAAAAAACGGTTATTTTTCTGACTGTCAGTTGAATAGGTACCTGTCAATCCTGTCATCTATCACGTTGACATTCCATTTTTTTTTCTAGTTTACTTTCTCTAAAAATAAAACGAAAAGGCCTCAAGTTCTTCAATAATTATTTTCATTAATTACTGCAAAAAAAGGACTACAAATAAAAATAACGTTATACTTGGCTGTAAGATTTTAATACAAAAAGATAATATTAGAATAATAGCTCTTGGAAATTCATTGATCGTTCGTTTCATTATAACTTTTTAGCTTGAATAAGTTTGCAATTTTTACGAAAACGGAGCATCGATAAAATAATTTGATTAGTTATCCTGAAACCCACTTACATAAGCTTTCTAAGTAGGTATAATACTACTTATCCGTTCAATTTTTAGCCGAATAAAAAACCACTTTTTACGTCTCCTTTCGTTTCGATTTTTTGCATGCTGAGTTGCGTTTGAATTTTTAATTTGTTTCACTAGTGTCTTTTTTGCGACAAAATTTTGTGATTTCTTTTCCTGCCTTTAAGCACGTGTATTTTATTTGACGTAAGAGTTAGTGCAGCGCCATCTCTTATGACCATAATGAAACCTTTTTTTGTTCTTAGAACTGTCAAAATGAAAATCCCTCATTGGAATTCTGGCCAAGGATGTTATATAATATGTCACAGATATACGTCTGTGTTATAAGTACTACCATATTCTGGCAATAATACATTATTATCAGGCCGTGCATTATCGCACGACCACAGTGCACGACTGATAGGAACAAAAACGCAATAAAAACGTGATAAAATTGATAAAAACATAAAAAAAGTTTTTTTTTTTTTTCATCCACTACACCCAGAGAGATGGGAGCTTCCGCTAGGAAGTAATAGTGTTCCGTGGATGGGAGCCGCTTTGCGAAGCGGCTCTCCAATCTCTTTGACTACACCACACTCATGGACTTAGTAACATAGTTTGGTAATTCGTCCAAGACCACACTATGCTTATGACAAGGCAAGATCAAGGAACTATTTACAACCTAAACCATTTCTGTCTTTTTATCGACTTATTTACATCCGTAAAGCCTGACCAGAGAAATAAGAAACCTCGCCTTATTGCGGAATTTCAATGGAACAAAGGACATGGCTTATTTTGGTCTTTTATTCACAGAAAAATCTAACCACTATATAGAAAAAATATATAGATTCTAGACATAAAACTGAGTACACATGTCCAGTTGTGGAATTTAAGTGCCCCCCATTTAGGAGATATTAATTTTTTTCAATGTGAAAAAGTTGTCCACTCAGCAAGTCTATAAAACGCACCTGCCACTACCTATCTCTTTCTAACACCTAGCTAAGGCTACTCTTGTCTTCTCTTTCTTACAAAATAGTTACTAAACCGCGAAAACGATTTATTCTGTATTCAAAACTTCAAAAATGAGCATAGCATGTGCTGTAAATGTCTCGCATAATGTCACTGAAAATCGTTTTCGCGGTTTAGTTAACTATTTTAATAACCTTGTAAGAAAGAGAAGACAAGAGTAGCCTTAGCTAGGTGTTAGAAAGAGATAGGTAGTGGCAGGTGCGTTATATAGACTTGCTGAGTGTACAACTTTTTCACATTGAAAAAAATTAATATCTCCTAAATGGGGGGCACTTAAATTCCACAACTGGACATGTGGACTCAGTTTTATGTCTAGAATCTATATATTTTTTCTATATAGTGGTTAGATTTTTCTGTGAATAAAAGACCGGGCCCCATACGATTTTTTTCCTGTCCTTTATAAGGGAAATTGTTGCCATAGGTAGTCGTAAAAATAAAATATACTCGTGGCGCCCCCAAGACAGGTTTCTTATTATTTCTTTGGTCAGGTTTAAATTAATAAAGAGAGGAACAGATTAAGTGTGCAATTTCAATTGGGGACACCAATTTTATTAAAAACTAGCTTGCCGCCTCGTGGCTCCACCCGCGTTAACAGTTTTTGATGAGGAAATGAGGAATAACGCCGCGTGCTCGCTGCTGCGAGTACGTGGCGATTTCGCGGTTGGTATTTGGTACCGCGGCAAGACGCGGCGTTATCGCGACGGTTAATAAGTCGCGGCGATATCGCTGCGGGCACGCCGCGAGCCGCCGCGTGCTCGTTGCGATCTCGCTCCGCCGAGAAATCGCCGAAAAAAATCGCTCGTGTGAAAGGGCTCTTATTCTGTGCCCGTACAGAAAGGACACTCAGCCCTCCGCGCTAAAATGAGTTCCCCGCCCGATATAGCCCCCCACGGACCGCACCCCGCAGGCGCCGCGCCGCCTGGGGCTTACTGGGGTGTTCGGGGATGTTTTACATAGCGCGTCAGTGTTTGACTTCTAGTTGATATTCAGTTGTTATTCGAAAAGAAGTCGGTTGTCAAAACGCGTTTTCTGTAGAGTGACCGACCAGTGCCCAAGGTCTATTTTATATTTGTATAAAGTTTCATTAAAATCTGTTCAGTACGTAATTTTGGAACCTACTCAATGCAAACAAACGAATTAAAATCTTTCCTATTTATGATGTTAGTACAGCCTGATTCAGAATTAGGTATTCACCACCCCGGCAAAAATCTATGTAATATTCTCCTCCACCTAAGAGCCCTTTCACACAAGCGATTTTATTCGGCGATTTCTCGGCGGAGCGAGATCGCAGCGAGCACGCGGCGGCTCGCAGCGGCTCGCGGCGTGTAAATAACCATATCGCCGCGAGTTATTAACCGCCGCGATAACGCCGCGTGCTCGCTGCTGCGAGTACGTGGCGATCTCGCGGTTGGTATTTGCTACCGCGGCGAGACGCGGCGTTATCGCGGCGGTTAATAAGTCGCGGCGATATCGCTGCGTGCACGCCGCGAGCCGCCGCGTGCTCGCTGCGATCTCGCTCCGCCGAGAAATCGCCGAAAAAATTCGCTCGTGTGAAAGGGCTCTAACTTCGCAATGAATTAATTTTATTGTATAGTGAACGTCAGACGTACAGCAGCCAGCAGCACATGCGGCTGAACATATTGACCTTGAGAACGCTCGTATTCCGTAGTGTGGTACGGTACGAATGTCCAACCGCATGTTCTGGCTTCTGTAAGTCATGTACTGAAGCCAGCACAAGGAGAACCAGTGTTCCCACTTAATTTAAGTACCTAGGTATCTCTTAAGTAGGGTATTTAGTGGACATTTGCACTTGTATGGGAAACATATTTTTTGGACGAGTTAATGAAACTTGGCATCTCTTATTTGTTTGGAAGGTTTTGTAACACCCACAACATTTCTGCCATACATTATCACCCCTTAATACCACTGTTTTGGAAATGGAACTAAGTCATGTATGTATACCTATACCTTTGTCTGCCGCACAAACTGTTTTATTTTTTAACCCATTTTGTTATCAATTCAGTTCCATAAAAGTTATATATTTGTAAAGCCCGTGAATGTTGCTACACGACTTTTTTTTTTTTGTATCGATACCATTCCCATGGGAAAAGTAAACGACGTTTATGTGGAAAAACTTCTTTCGTGTTTTGCGAATTCGGAGGGGGTACGAACGAGTCATGGGTCCCGGTAGATTTCTACTCAGTCTACAACCATGCCAATTTCAACCGTTTTTTGCACTAAATACCCTACTATGATTCTACTTGGTAATTTGTTTTTGAGAGCATAAAATATTAATGAACTAAGTAATGAGCTAACTGATTCAGTGGTAGGCTCGAGCCTCTCGGTGGAGAAAGGACAGATGGACTATAATATGGTTGGGGCCCTTACATTACGTTCCCAGCCAGTGCGGTATTAAAATAACAAACAAAACTTGTTTTTTGTTAATAGAGATATTTATTTTAGCATTAATAATAACTGTTTGAACATAAAATTTCTTAGGTGTAAAATACTTCTTTCTGCATGTTGCAGTGTTGTAATAAGGAATGTTTAAAAAAACCGCCGCCGCCAAGAGAGTAAACGGGGCCGACGGGTATATAATAAGGAATATAAAATATTCAGGAAATAGACATATTAGAAAACTGTTCCTCCAAAACATTCACATTATCTTTGTTCATATTTTTAAAGAGAACAGCCAGTAGAAAATAAGCTTTGTGACCCAGAGCATTAGATACAAAATGTTCAAGCCATTCCCAATTGTCTTCAGGCTTCAACTTGCTCACAATTTTGACTGTGCAGTTTTTCCCCAACTCTGGCATCAGGTAAATCAGAGGCAGGAGTTTAGCACAGTCCATCGGCGAGTCTGGGAGCTCACGCAAATAGATGTACTTCTTGAAGTGTTCAAGAGTTGCTTTAGACACTTCTGGTACGGTCACGTAGCCCTGCTTGGCCTCGTTCCAGCTGCGTTGGACCATCGTCTTGAGGATTGGGCTGGATACAGCCAGGATGCTTCGGTGAACGGGCACCGCTTCCCCAGAACCCTGACTGCGGAGTTCAAAGTCCGTCAGATCCGAATCTGCGTATAATTCTTTAAAGGGAGCAGTTGCATCACGAATAGGTTCCAGAGTTACGTTGTAAGCACGTTGTGAACCATCAGAGCACGCTGCACGACCAATCAATTGCCAGCCTGATTTTGTGTTCAATACACATTGCGTGCCGTCGAAATCAGAAGAAAATTTAAATGAATGTTCCTGAGGCTCATCTTTTACTTCCGACACCTTCCCAAAAAGGAGACACGTCTGGTCATTCTTGATATATTTGGCTCGAAGAATGATATTGGCATTCTCACCACATATTCGCTGTATTTCAAAATCACTTTCGAAAGAGTTGACATACCGTAGAAATATTGAAAGCTTGGCTGCCGTGATTTCTTCAGGGTTGCGGTGCACGACGTGGAAGTTACTCAGCCTGTAAACAATATTTTAGGTATTTATTGAATGCAGCCCAATTACGAGTCGAGTAAGTAGAACAGAACACCAGTAGACTTACTACGTAAAAAGCGACAGGCTCGAGAAGCTGTCAAACGTGACATATTGACAGAACTACTATGGCTCTAATGTCACTATGTCGCGTTTGACAGCTTCTCGAGCCTGTCGCTTCTTACATAGTAAGCCTACAGGTTCTGTTTCATAAAAATAATTTACTATGTACTTATGTACCTAATGAATGAAGTTCGAAATATAAAGTTTAAACCGTTCGTACCTACTACGTTATTTTTATGCCCTAACTAATGGCTTGTTTGCTTATCGTGTGGGTTTCCAGGTTTGTATTTGTACCTAGTTAATAAATAACCTACCTCACAAACACTATTGTCGGAATGGTTAAGCTGTTTAAGGCTTTTAGAATGGCTCCTGTAAAGATTACATCCTGTAGATACTAGGAGAACCAACTTCACGTGCCTTCCGAAGCACGGAATCATCTCTCTTTTCGGGCAATCATGTGATTCAGCCTGCAATGTCCTAACCAAACTGGAGAAAGTTCTCACAAAGTGATAATTGTTCGACAAGTGCCCCAACCAGAGTCGAACCCGGAACATCCATAATCTCCTGCTTCTCATTCGACCATGGATAGCGTCCACAATGGCGTTTTCTTTCTTTTCATTTGGATAGTGCGGGTTCGAACCCCGATGCCAACCGAAACATACCAAAGTATTTTAAAAATTATCGATTTTAAATTAAAAATAGATTATGCATTGAGTTTGAGTAAGTATGTTATTCGCCGCTTTGAAAATGAAAATATCGTGTTCAGGTCATGAAAGTGCAAAATATATTGTGTGAAACTGAGTGACATAAAATGACTGCCTTTATTCTTGTGGTTGAGTTGAGTAACGTAAAACTTACGCGGCCATCGCGATCGTCTCTCTCTCTTTGTTCACCTGGAAAAGAAATTGTATTCTTCAAGACTTTTTGAATGATAACTTCAGTCTAGCAGGAAGGAAGTGGACTGTCACAGATATTGGTTGTTGTAGTAACTTGAGATGAGGGTCGTGTCGTACCACGTCCTCACTCTCAGCCGTGGATCGTGCCATGGGCAAGTTAAGCTGAACACGCACAATGACGGATTAACTTTCTGATTCAACATAAATATCAGTGCGTGCAAAGTCCGATATGTTAATATGCTCTTGACAGTTCCTACAACTGTCGGTATAAAACAGGGAGATGGAAAGAAGCCGCGCTACGCTTTGGTATTAAATAATACTTACACGTTATAAAAAATCAACATTACTTACTGATAACAGCAAAGTTGAATAAGTAGGCAGGCTACCTACCTACTCCTTATCGCTGACACAGAATAAAATAATAGTAGGGATAAGCACAGAGTTACGTGGAGTTACGTTATTATATTATAATAACTAGTATGAATGAACATGGGGACATCTCGCACCCGGCCAGGGTTAGACAGCTGTTATCGGCTTGAATGTTTATATATTTAAGATACATTAATTATGGATAGCATATTTGTATTGTATTGTATATTGTATGAAGCACATGCAGCTGGACATTTTGACCATGAGAGCACTCGTATTCCGTAGCGGTAGGGGTGAATTTCGTATTGAAAACCAAAAACCAGCTCATGCGGCTGCTGTAAGAGGCCACATATGGATGACTTCTGTTCATACATAGAAAAATACTACTTAAAATATATTAAAAAAAAACATTAAACATCCAGACAAGGCGAACGCAAGTGCTCATCACACGAACGTTTGCTGGGCGGGCTTCGAACCCGTGACCCTGTGCTTCGAAGGCAGGCTTGGTACTACCAACTAGGCTTTGCGACTTACAACTAACTATTATTTTATTCCGTGGATATTCATTTACTTCCACGGTCGTCGTCCGACGAAGCACGACAGACAGCATCTTTAGCAAAAAGCTAAAATTGAAGTAACGTTATTGAAGCTTCATATTATTTTAACCCTGAATAAGACTATGAGTAAATAAATATGCAAATCTTACCTTATCGTTAATACAGCGAAAACCTCTCCAGGCGGTGTACAAAGAGCTAATCCGTATTAGTGTGAACAGTGTACGGCGACACAGTCAAACCAACAATGACTACCAAACACTTACGTCAACTACTTAACTACTTTGTATTCAATATTATTCTGAGAATTTACAAAAACAAAGCGCACACACATCACGCCCACAGAGAATGTACCTAATCACTACACGTATTTTATCACGCCCTCCCTTCCACCCATTGCCCCGCACAAACAACATCAGGGGAATCACCGTTTCGTTTTCGTTCATGAATATACTTGCCAGACCTAAAAATAAACTGATATCATCGCACTTAACGCACTTTCCGAGAGGTGTGGTCAGTGGTGGTGTGGTTGTCAAAGTGCGTTGCTCTAAGCTCGCAGTAATCATTTTTAATCATAGTTCTTTCGAATCGGATTGGAACTATTATTTTTAATATCAATCAATACCTACATAAGGCTTGCTACAAACAAACAAAACAACCTTTTAGGGAAATCGATGTCGCCTTGTTTTAATATTAACTCGGATAGGTATATATCCGAGTACTAGCTGTCCGCCCGTTGTTTTTTTTTGTTTTTCTCACCTTTTAAACCTTCCCTGGACTTTCATGAAAATATTTTAAGACCAAAATTAGCCAAATCGGTGCAGCGGTTCTCGAGTTTTAAGCAGACTAACGAACAGCAATTCATTTTTATTTATATAGATAGACTAGCTGTCCGCCCGCGGCTACACTCGCGTTAGTTTGTACCATTTCTATTTCTGTGCCTTTAAAACTTTTCGCCCACTCACATTTTTCCTAAGATATTTTCCCGCGGTAAGAGGAAGTCTTATATTCTTCTTCTTCAATCTCTATACCAATCTTCATTTAAACTTTTATTTTTCCCGTGGGAAAAATATTTTCCCGCGGTAAAAGGTGACCTTTATATATCCCCAGGACCTATTCTAACTTTGTACCAAGTTTCGTCAAAAAATTCCACTTGCGCTGCCATTTTTCCCCCTTCCGTGGGAATGAGGAGTTTTCCCGCGGTAAAAGGTAGCTTATATCCGTCTCCAAGGTCTATTCTAACTTACCCCCAAGGTCAGATTGGTGATACCAAGTTTCATCAAGTTTCCGCCCCACGGCTCCACCCGCGCTTACAGTCATTCCCGTGGGAATGAGGTATTTTCCCGAGGTAAAAACCTTAAAAAGTAGCCTACGTCCCTCCCCAATCATCTCCACACCAAGTTTCATCAAGATCGGTTCAGTGGTTTCGGCGTGAAAGCGTAACAGACAGACAGACAGAGTTACTTTCGCATTTATAATATTAGTAGAGATTATGCTATCAATTTTGGAATGAAAGAACAAAGCATTGTGCAGAAATGAGCAAAATTGAAATGCTCAAGCCAGAAACCTCCCCAACAGCAACCTGAAGCTATATCTTCAGAATAATGGTGCTATATTGAATATTAAGGTTTCATAGGAGATAAGGGGAGGATTGTAGCTTGAAGGACATAGTAATAGAACCCTCATTGCCTACTTAGCTGTTTAGCTAGAAGAAAACGTGTAATGTTAAGAATAATCAGTAATTTTTAAAAAAAGTTTGTGGAATGAAACAAAGCTAATAAAAATCATGAAAAATTGTTTAATTGGCATACCAACTGATAACATGTTACAACCTATGGCCAATTTTACAATTATCAATATGTTAATAATTAAATATAATATTTATGTAAAATATGTTTATGCTTCAATGGTTTACTTACATTTAAATTTTATATTATTATTCAGAAAAACTATATAATTAAAAAAGAGTAGGTCATTACATTAGACTCGGTATATATTGGTATAAAATGCTCGCGAACACACGAGATATCCACAATTGAGGGTAGTTAGGCCGCGAGGCGAAGTCTTACGTATAAATCCACGATTAAAAACACCTAAGGCCACGGTTCATTACTACGAGTCTAACCCTACAGCCTACAGCAAGGAGCCAGAACAGTACACAACTACATTACCTTTCATTTACATTAAAATATTATGAAGCCTTACAGTTAATATACTACGGATTCTGATACGCGGGAACATAAGGTTTGCGTTAAGGGTGCCCAAGTCCATTCGGGCGTCAGAATTCATAATAAATTAGTTGTCAGCTTTCTAACACTACTGACTCGTTCATATTGCCAGCCAGATATCAACAACGTTGTAGTTAGACCTTTGTGTTTTGAAATACAAAGTGAGTGATAACATGAACGGGTCGTAGTTGAAATTATCTCAGTAAAGTTACATTTGTTATAAAATCCACACGAAGACGACGCTTACTACATATATTCCAATGTTTTAAGAGTTTAAAAAGTTCCATCGTCCGTTACCAAATTAACTTTGCAGACAGAAAACTACTTGATTAAGTACATCATGTTTACTTTGCCAAACTTAGTACAATGAAATGTTTGTTTTGGTTCTAAAACAAAATCATTCGTGCTATCATGTACATAATAGTGCGCGTCGTAACTGCAAGTTTGTTTGATACCGCCCAATGAGTGTGGGGGGAGCGCGCGGAGTCGCCGCCTCGTGCGTCGCGTGGTTCCTTACAACTACATATCGTATGGCAACTAGGCGTCAGCTGATCAGCTAGCACTGACCGCGCGTGTGTGTGTGTGTGTGTGTGTGTGCACACACACTGCCACACTGCCACGCTGGGCTCGTGTGTCACACCAAGGAATCTAATATTGTCACACCAAGTCTTATATTCAAAATGCAATTCCTGTTATTCAGTTATTATTTTTTGCCACAATTAATAATACTTTTTCATTCATATTAATTTCATTACAATATCACCCAATTGAGTAATTTCAACATTTTACGTCGACCTAGTCGTAGTAAAATTCTAAACTCTCGATTGTAAGGAATGTATAGTTTATAATACTGTGTGAAATGCTCCAATTTGTAATGATTCCATTGGTAAATGCGGTATTTATGTAAGCGACCATTCATTTCTGGATATCCAATCGATGCGATTTTGCAGCTGGAAAAGTCGATTCGGTTACTTTACAATACAGAACAGAAACTAGATTTAATTTAAAAAACTATAACATTTTATATGTGACAACTTCTCCACCGGCAAAATGGCTGGTAACGATTGAATAAAAAAATGGTATTCAGATTGAGCGCTGCACACAACTGGCTAGCAGAGGGGGGGAGGGGGGGCAGCGCCAGGGGCAGGGGGAGGGGGGTGCGCCACGCTACACGCGGACACACACCGGCACTACGCACACAGCGGCACATACAGTAACACACGAGGGCGCGGGGCGCGGGGCGCGGGGGGACAACACAGTCCACCAATCACTGCTGCTTCCGGTGACCAACGCTCACCGCCAATAGGTAGTGTCGCCATTTGTTGTTCATTTTAGTGCCATAGTTCATGACTATGTCTTGTGCCTTACTGTATTTATGCCATTTTGCAAATCACATTTCAAGTAAGTTTTTCTTATTTGTTGATATAAAACCAATATTTAAAGTTTCATCCATAAAATATTAGGCTACACAAACCACTTGGTAAAACTTACTTCAAAATGTGTCCTTTTTTACTTCAAAAAGGCTTAAAATTATTTGTAGCACTGTCACAAACAATAAAGTATTAATCACAGTAAGCAAACTGATTATCGAGCTAACGCCACTGCGGGGCCGTCTGACGAAGCTACATTATACAAACTACAGAACAGGGCTATTCGATCTAGATTACCACCTAATAATATAAGAGGGTGTAGTTGAACAATACTAACTAATACATTGTATTTTGTATTATATAATATAAAATCGTATCAACCACGAATAACTTCAGGTCTATTTATTAGCTTGGCCGTCGAAAAATATTATTGTAAAATTTCACTTATTCTTACTTACGTCCAGTAGCGGACTTTTAAACTTAAGCTTGGTGAAACGGCCCGCGTGTGTGCGTGTGTTGTAGACTAGTGGTCGCGCCGGTGTGTGTGTGTGTGTGGTGGGGAGTGTGAGGGGGAGGGGTGGAGGCTGCTACTCGACGCTGTTGGTGGTGTCGTTGACGTCGTCGTAGGACTCGTCGCCGGAGCCCTGTCCGGGCGCGAGCGAGGTGCGCTTCATGCGCGCGGTGCTGCCCGACAGCCCGATGCCGCCGCCCTGCCGCCTGAGACACACAACACAACACATTACTCGCACTGTACATCACCGCTATATACATACATAGCTCACCTAACACCGCATTCTTAGCGCTATACCACCAAAAACAACATTTATAACTCGAATTAAATCATTCATTTGCCGGAATACATTAACGTTTTTAATTTTGTTTTTATTATATTTTTGGCCTCTTTTGAACAGTTTTAAGTACAAAAGTGTTTTAATTATTATTTCTGCAGATATCATCGATCGTTAGGTATGTTTACAGATGTTTAAACATCATTATACATAAAAAGCTTTTATGAAATTATTTGAAATAATTTTCTTTATTTGCTACGACTAGACACATGCTGTTTTGATGAACTATTCATTTATTATTAGTAACAAACTTTAAAAACAACGCCACAATTTGAATGCCAATCAGTAGTCGCAGAATATAAAATTTAGTAGTAGCTACATCATGAGTTAATTTAGAACGAATGAAACCTAGATGAAAAGGAAGGAGAGAAAGTACTTGATAACTTTGCGCGATATTATTCAGTTATTTATTTATCAATCAGTTTTATGTACTTCATTATTCTCAAAACTTCTAATTCTGTGGGCTATTATTAGTAGTTCTGTTCAATGTCTATTATCTTACTACTCAATAAGCAATGATGTAGATTATACAGTCTGTCTAGTTGTCACATTATTGAGCTGACTATGATAAAAACAAAACCAATATAAATCAGAATAATATCACATCAAAGGTCGAAACACATCACAATGTTTAAACTTTGGTTAGTGTAGAACACAAGATGGCGCAATGTTGTAACACAGCTGATGAGACCCTTGCCTGCTGGCCCGCTCACTGCGCGTCGCTATCGTCGGAAAGAGACAACTGTCGGAGGTGTCTCGCCGCGCGGGCCTCGGCTCTAACCGTACTGTATACAAACAATACGAGTACATCTTCAACCAAGCTATAATTCGATGAGTACATTTGTGTACACTAAGTAAAGAATTGGACCCAACATTGAACCTTGAGGTACACCAATTTGATGTCTAATTATTGTCATTGCAAACTATCCTTGATCTTCGGCACAATTCTATCTATCACCCACGTAATAGTGTTCACAAATCTTGAGCAGATTCCGCACTCTGTACGTCATCAGATCATCAAGTCTTAACACGACGAGTGGATTCGATATTTAGATTGCACTGTGGTAGCAAATACGTGGCCGGGTATGTAAACTATTGATGTGTGTGTACCTGAGCTTGTTGCGCAGGTTGTTGACCTCCCTGGTGAGCGTCTCGTGCGTCTCCAGCATATCCTCGAGCTCGCGCTGCGCCTTCCTCTTGCCGACCTTCTCGCGCTGGACTTCCTCTTCTGCTTCGTCCAGCTGACGCTTCAATGTTTTCACGCGAACGTTCATCTGAGGAACCAAAACAAACTAATTATAAAAACTATTCAAGCCATTTATATATTAGACATAGTTCAATCAACGCGTTTGACGTACAACTGCGGTTCCAAAACGGCTATATTGTCGTCCAGTGCAAGACTAACCAAGCCCTCTAACATGCCCGTCGTCATGCTTATTCGTCGGCTTCTCGCAACTTTTTGACAATTAAATGTGCGACAAACTTTTGTCATAGCATATAATGTTACGGGGGCAGCTATGTTACATGGAGTGTTTGAGCCCCGATAGTAGAGAGGTTGGGGGCAGCGGTTACCTTCTCGATGTGTTCCTTGTACTGGTCGGCGTGGCGGCGCTCCTCGTCCAGCTGCAGCGCCAGCTCCTTCATCTTCTTGTCCATCTTGCGCGCCGCCTTCTGCTGCGCCAGGCGCTCGCGCGACTCCGCCTCCAGCTGCTCCTCCAGGTTGCACACCTTCAGCTCCAGCGACGTGATCACACCCTGCAACACACAATACACACTCTTGTACAATTAGGAAGCAGCAGAAATGGGATTCTGTCCAATTCAAAATCTGTAGAATTGGGAATCTGTAGAAATGGGATTCTGTTGAATTGAAAATCTGTACAAATGGGTCGAAAGTCCTATACCACTCCAACTTAACGTGCAAACTATTAGGAAATATCATTATCATTGAAAATTATATTCATATTTTGTTGGAATTTCAACAAAGGGCTCAACTCTTGCACTAATAATAACAAAACAATTTTTTTTGACGTAGGCTGAAGTATGAAAGCCCACGAACAGACTCAAATTAGAACAGGTATTTTGCAAGTACATTTGGAAACAATCAGGTAAACAAGTCCAGAAATGGAGCAACGTTCTATGTCCAACGGCCTGTGGAGTTTCTTCCGACGAGTATTTCACTACTTGATGATAAAAGAACGTGTAACTGTTTTTTTACTAAGTGATGCAAGTTAAAGAATACTTTGACTTTGCCTATGCCCCATGCACCAGCAGTAGAGGTGTGGAGGTGTTGGGACTCCAGCTGCTGATGTGTGGATGTGTTGTGTCATGTGTGGTGTCGTTACCTTGGTCTTGGTGCGCGCCTGCGTCTCGAGCTCGGTCAGCTTGGCCTTGAGCTCCTTGTTCTGCCGCTCCAGCACCAGCTTGCCGGACTCCAGCTGCTGATGTGTGGATGTGTTGTGTCATGTGTGGTGTCGTTACCTTGGTCTTGGTGCGCGCCTGCGTCTCGAGCTCGGTCAGCTTGGCCTTGAGCTCCTTGTTCTGCCGCTCCAGCACCAGCTTGCCGGACTCCAGCTGCTGATGTGTGGATGTGTTGTGTCATGTGTGGTGTCGTTACCTTGGTCTTGGTGCGCGCCTGCGTCTCGAGCTCGGCCAGCTTGGCCTTGAGCTCCTTGTTCTGCCGCTCCAGCACCAGCTTGCCGGACTCCAGCTGCTGATGTGTGGATGTGTTGTGTCATGTGTGGTGTCGTTACCTTGGTCTTGGTGCGCGCCTGCGTCTCGAGCTCGGCCAGCTTGGCCTTGAGCTCCTTGTTCTGGCGCTCCAGCACCAGCTTGCCGGACTCCAGCTTCTGCGACCCCGACTTCTCCGTGCCCAGCTCCATTGTGATTTGGTCGATCTGGTTCTGCAAATACCATGTTTTCACTTACTACGAGTACTTCACTCATCCATCATAAAGTGACTCAAACGTTACAATTAAAATATTGAAAATAATCACTCCAACAAATTGACAAATAACTTTGTTACATTTAAAATCGTCATACCATTATCAGGAAATGTTTTCATTCGGACTATAATTGAATGATGTTGTCACTTAGGAAGTATTGTTTTTCTTTCTTCGCTTCATTTTTACATAGCTTTTATCCGGTCCAAGCATTGAACTACAATTGTACTAGCGTACATCGAAACGTCACCCGCGAACTTCACTGATACTAATATGTATTGGTGCCTTCAGCCGTGCACGATTCCAAGGCGGCTGGCGCTGGGTGTATGGGTGTATGGGTGTGTATGTACCTGCGCCTTCCGGAGGCGGTCGTTGAGGATCTCGTTGTTGGACTGCTCCTCGTCCAGGTCCTCCTCCAGCGCGGAGATGCGCGCCTCCAGACGCTTCTTCTCGTCCACCAGCAGCGTGCCCTAATACACACACACACACACACTTGAGTATATATTATACAATACAAAATGAATAAAAAACATTATTACAATTTCATTATGTGATAGGATTAAGTTTTATATTATCAAAGAGTATCCCACTTTTGATATCAAAACAAACAATCATTTACTCTTTCAGGTAAAAGTTTTAGTTTTATAGTATCAATAAGGCTATTGTTTTATAAGGATAGTTTTCAACTATAACATTTTCAGAACTTTTTTTTTTATAAATTTAATCTATCAGGTCGTTTTTCTTGCCTCAGCCCCAAGGCCAACCTTTCAACCTCCTACCGATATTCTTCCAAGGTTTATAAGCTCGGTCCATCGGTAATATCATCATATTACAATCGACACAAAGTATACCCTCTGTAGGCCTACTATGTAAGTAGCGACAGACTCGAGAAGCTGTCAAACGCGACATAGTGGCATTAGAGCTATAGTAGTTCTGTCAATATGTCGCGTTTGACAGCTTCTCGAGTCTGTCGCTACTTACATAGTAGGCCTGGTAATATGGAGCGTCGTGCTCAAGCTACTCGTATCTTATGGAAGCAAACTAGGTACGAGAGATGAAGTATGCGTTTAGTGACTGGTGGTGTAGACTGTGGTGGTACCTTGCTGGTGGTGTTGTTGAGTTCGTCGAGCAGGTCGTCCCTCTCGGCCTCGGCCTGCCTGCGCGCTCTCTCCGCGGCCGCCAGCTCCTCGGCGTGCTGCAGCGCCTCGGCCTCCAGCGCCTTGACCCTGCGCTGTGGTGACTGCTAGTGTAGAGTGTATAGTGTAGAGTGGTACCTTGCTGGTGGTGTTGTTGAGTTCGTCGAGCAGGTCGTCCCTCTCGGCCTCGGCCTGCCTGCGCGCTCTCTCCGCGGCCGCCAGCTCCTCGGCGTGCTGCAGCGCCTCGGCCTCCAGCGCCTTGACCCTGCGCTGTGGTGACTGCTAGTGTAGAGTGTATAGTGTAGAGTGGTACCTTGCTGGTGGTGTTGTTGAGTTCGTCGAGCAGGTCGTCCCTCTCGGCCTCGGCCTGCCTGCGCGCTCTCTCCGCGGCCGCCAGCTCCTCGGCGTGCTGCAGCGCCTCGGCCTCCAGCGCCTTGACCCTGCGCTGTGGTGACTGCTAGTGTAGAGTGTATAGTGTAGAGTGGTACCTTGCTGGTGGTGTTGTTGAGTTCGTCGAGCAGGTCGTCCCTCTCGGCCTCGGCCTGCCTGCGCGCTCTCTCCGCGGCCGCCAGCTCCTCGGCGTGCTGCAGCGCCTCGGCCTCCAGCGCCTTGACCCTGCGCTGTGGTGACTGCTAGTGTAGAGTGTATAGTGTAGAGTGGTACCTTGCTGGTGGTGTTGTTGAGTTCGTCGAGCAGGTCGTCCCTCTCGGCCTCGGCCTGCCTGCGCGCTCTCTCCGCGGCCGCCAGCTCCTCGGCGTGCTGCAGCGCCTCGGCCTCCAGCGCCTTGACCCTGCGCTGTGGTGACTGCTAGTGTAGAGTGTATAGTGTAGAGTGGTACCTTGCTGGTGGTGTTGTTGAGTTCGTCGAGCAGGTCGTCCCTCTCGGCCTCGGCCTGCCTGCGCGCTCTCTCCGCGGCCGCCAGCTCCTCGGCGTGCTGCAGCGCCTCGGCCTCCAGCGCCTTGACCCTGCGCTGTGGTGACTGCTAGTGTAGAGTGTATAGTGTAGAGTGGTACCTTGCTGGTGGTGTTGTTGAGTTCGTCGAGCAGGTCGTCCCTCTCGGCCTCGGCCTGCCTGCGCGCTCTCTCCGCGGCCGCCAGCTCCTCGGCGTGCTGCAGCGCCTCGGCCTCCAGCGCCTTGACCCTGCGCTCCGCGTCCCGCGCCGCCGCCGCCGCCTCCTCGCGCCCCCCCCGCGCCTCCTCCGCCTCCCGCACCGCCTCCTTCACCTGCTGCTGCAGCTTCTTCACTTGTTTCGTCGCGTCGTCTTTTAACTGGAACACAGAAGTTGTTGAGGTTTAATGACAAACGTTTTTGTTACCGACAAGAGCACGTTTTTTAAATGTGAAGAATAAGAAAATATAAAGCATCTAAAATGTGAACATATTTAGTCCTTTACGAAAACATTTTTTTTTTTGTAAAAGAGACTTCGTTACAAAGAAAAACACGAAATTTATCTCCTGCTCCAGGTCCTTGAGGTCTCCCTCCATCTTCTTGCGGGCGGCGAGCGCGGCGGTGCGCTGTTTCCTCTCCTCCTCCAGCTCCAGCTCCAGCTCCTTGTTATAGAGTGTACCTTGTTAGCCAGCAGCAAGGCCTGCTCCAGGTCCTTGAGGTCTCCCTCCATCTTCTTGCGGGCGGCGAGCGCGGCGGTGCGCTGTTTCCTCTCCTCCTCCAGCTCCAGCTCCAGCTCCAGCTCCTTGTTATAGAGTGTACCTTGTTAGCCAGCAGCAAGGCCTGCTCCAGGTCCTTGAGGTCTCCCTCCATCTTCTTGCGGGCGGCGAGCGCGGCGGTGCGCTGTTTCCTCTCCTCCTCCAGCTCCAGCTCCAGCTCCTTGTTATAGAGTGTACCTTGTTAGCCAGCAGCAAGGCCTGCTCCAGGTCCTTGAGGTCTCCCTCCATCTTCTTGCGGGCGGCGAGCGCGGCGGTGCGCTGTTTCCTCTCCTCCTCCAGCTCCAGCTCCAGCTCCTTGTTATAGAGTGTACCTTGTTAGCCAGCAGCAAGGCCTGCTCCAGGTCCTTGAGGTCTCCCTCCATCTTCTTGCGGGCGGCGAGCGCGGCGGTGCGCTGTTTCCTCTCCTCCTCCAGCTCCAGCTCCAGCTCCTTGTTATAGAGTGTACCTTGTTAGCCAGCAGCAAGGCCTGCTCCAGGTCCTTGAGGTCTCCCTCCATCTTCTTGCGGGCGGCGAGCGCGGCGGTGCGCTGTTTCCTCTCCTCCTCCAGCTCCAGCTCCAGCTCCTTGTTATAGAGTGTACCTTGTTAGCCAGCAGCAAGGCCTGCTCCAGGTCCTTGAGGTCTCCCTCCATCTTCTTGCGGGCGGCGAGCGCGGCGGTGCGCTGTTTCCTCTCCTCCTCCAGCTCCGCCTCTACGTCCCGCAGCTGCTTCACGATGCCGCGACGCTTCTCTTCGCCGGCCTCTTCTTTCGCCTGCAAAAAACAATATATTAATTTTATGTTTTCTTTACAAAGATTACTCATTACACAAAATTCCCCTAATAATTTTGGTGGAAAATCTATATACGACTATGTGTGTGTTACCTGGAGGTCCCGCTCGAACTGCGCGCGCATGGCCTGCATGTTGACCTCGAGCCTGAGCTTGGCGTCCTCTGTGAGCTGCAGGTCGTCCTCGATCTCCTCGTTCTGCGCCTTGAGCTCTGCCAGCTGCGACTCGAGCGCGCGCTTCGCCTTCTCCAGCTCGTGCACGTTCTTGTCGGCCGTGCCCTGCGTGTTGGCCAGCTCGTCCAGCTCCGACTGCAGCACGCGCTTCTGACGCTCCAACTCCTCGATCTGGGGGGACACCAAACAACCATCAATCACACTCTCTACAATACTCTGGAGCTCACATTACATTACCTTCAAACTAAACTCTAGGAATCTCCAATAATTGCTTTTGCTAATATGTTTTATCAAATTGACGGACTGTTTCTAAAAAACAAGAAATTTATGTTAAAAAAAAAACAAATCGTTTTTTGAAACATAGTTGAGTTTTAAGTTCTTGTGTTGGTTACTTTAAATTAATTTACCCATATCTCTGAAACCACGTTGAATCTCTCCGAAACCCCAACTAAATCCTTCTGTGTATGGTTCATGCGGTTTCCAAGAAAATATTATTTGGGAATGTTGCACAAAAACATTGACTAAGCATGGTCATTCAATATTTGCTAAACCGTACATGTACACCATGTGCATGTGTGGTGTATAACAGTGGGGGGTGGGGTAGGGGGGTTACCTTCTCGGCGGCGTCGTCGAGTTCCCGTGTGAGCGAGAGCACCCTGGTCTCTTTCTCGCGCGCCTCGCGCTCCGCCTGGTCGCGCTCCGCCGCGTAGCGCTCCGCCACCGCGCGCTCCTCCGACACCACCTGCACAACACAACACCAATAACAATACCAATACACAACTAAACAACTTATTTTAATAACAAGTGTTCAGAAATTTACTACAAAATCCTTTGCCTCATTTGAAACATACAACCCTAAAACATTACAATACAATACAAATACTTAATTGCACGCAAACAGAAAATATACTATTATCTATAGCGTCAGGCAACAGGCAGCCTTATTGTTTAAAGCAATTTATTCCAGGCAACCTAGCTTAGTAAGAACATTCGATATTAGACGCGGGAAGGTGCATGGCATAAAGGAAACATTGCACATTGAAATTTAGGTAATTAATTACAGAAAAGTTTTCAAAATATTAAAATGATAATCTCACCATTTACACAATAGATACTCGTAAAAGAAAAGAAACGTAACAGACCTTGTCGAAATTCTTCTGTTTCTTCTCAAGTTCCATTACTTTTGCTCGCTGTGCTTCTAGCTCGATATTCGTGTCTTCCAACTCCGCTTGGATCTTCTTTTTACCTAAAACCAAATGCAATAATTTGATGAAACACGCATACACCTTTTCCGTTGCGTCGTGGATGACAAATATCCGTGGAACTACAAGTTTAGCGCGTGAGTCTTCCTGCGTTAGTGGAGTGGTGCGGGAAAGGGTTTTATGTCAAAAGATGCAATCTTGTGTGTACGGCTGGTCAAATCTGTGACGTTACGTGAGTAAACACTTCGTGAAACTCGTAGCACCACTGGTCGGTCACTTAATACAGAAAACGCGTTTTGACAAGCTACTTCTTTTTGAATAACAACTGAATATCAACTACAAGTCAATGGCGCTAGGCGCTATGTAAAACACCCCCTCCACCACCGGCGGAGTCCCGCGGCGCCTGCGGGGTGCGGGGCGTGGGGCGCTATATCGGGCGGGGAACTCATTTTAGCGCGGGGGGGTGAGTGTCCTTTCTGTACGGGTTAGTACTATTATTTTCTTCTGTGGTAGCACGTCTACTACATTTGGTAGGGGGGTGTTGGTTGACTCAGTGAAGCAGTGAAGCAGTGAATGTGTAGTTGTCGCTGTTGGCGTGTACTGTGTATACTGACTCTTGTCCAGTTTGTCGTTGGCCTGCTGCAGCTCGTCGATCTGTCGGTAGAGCGCCTCCATGTCCTTGCTGAGCTTCTTGCGCTGCTCCTCCAGCGCCATGGCCGCCTCTTCCGCTTCCTCCGCCTTCTTCTTCGAGTCCAACACCTGCTGCGTCAGTGCTGCCACCTAAAAAACAATATTACGTAATTTGGTGTACTAGAGCACAAAGAAATACCCTAAAATACAGTTCACTTCAAGTCTGATTGACGCTGGGCTCAGTTCCGAAGTGGCCGCTAAAATCACAAAATTTAAGTTGTTTATAAACTTGGTCTTTGTCATTCATATGGGAATCGAAAAAGATGGGAGATGAATGAATCTAATTTAAAATATGAGCGCAGCTGTCAAATTCTGGGATGTTTTCCCATGCCTGCTAAACTAGTGCGAACTACGAGTAAAATTGATATTTGACATAATACAGAATAGGGCCACTACTAACTTTCAACTCGATAATAGAGGTCATGTCTCTTCATCAGTGATAGCTTTTTCGTCATCTGCTAGCCTAGTACCAGTCATCAACAACGTTTTACTTGCTTTGTTTGCTCGGTAATCAAATTAGTTGATGTATAACATCTATCGACTATATTCTGTGGCTATATTATATGGAACAGCTCCTTCATCGTCTGATCTCCTAGTACCACACCTGTCTACTTCCATTATCCCCTGCGACCGCAACTGTTTGGTAGTGTGATCGCCTGGTAGCCGTGAGCTGTATTGACCTGGTGGGCTACTCTTGACGGCGATTCCGATCCGTCGACATTGAGATCGGGCGTTTCGAACTCTCGAATGCCACACTAGCGCCACCTTGGTTTCATATTGGGCGGATATTGAGTGAACTAAATGAAATCGTTCATTTGCCAACTCTTGGCGGGCAGATTTTCACGAGTAGCGGTCTAAAATTGACTTTGGTATTGCATTAGGTTGAAATCGGGATCGATATTGGAGCCCCAGGTACCTGGTGGCTGTGAGGGAGGTGTATGTGTACGCACCTGTTTGTCGAGGTTCCTCTTGGCCTCCTCCTCGTCGTCCAGCTGTTCGCGCGCCTGCTCCAGCTGCTGCTCCACGGTGCGCAGCCGCGTCTGCAGAGACAACTTCTGCTTCGTCTCCTCTTCCAGCAGCGCCTAATCATAATAATAATAATTTATTTAATTATCTCACCACCAGTAGAAACATCGAGATTGCTGAGATGTGAAAGTACATTACAACTAGACTTTAACATAAAGTTAACATAGAAGTACTAGTGGAGAGACGGGAGTCCTAAATTAGAATAAACCTGTGCAATGGGCCTCCCTGACCCCAACTCTGACATAACAACACTTAGTTAAATGCTGACACATGATCACTATAAGCTAAACCTAAACAATTACAATACATACATATCAAACGTAACTTATGTAATCTAGATTAGCTGTAAAACCATTTTTCAATTCGGGGAAAATAACTACATAATCAAACATTAGCATTGTGGTTTATAAACAGTCACGTCAGGTTAAGCGCGCAAGGATGCTTTGAGTCTGGGGTTAAATAAGTTTGCAATTTTATTTTGTTACCCTAAAAGTTTAATTTTATGGTGGTATATTTTTATTATATCTTTGAGGATTTTTTTTTTATGTCGCTATGCTAATAAAGTAGAGATTATGATCGTGTGAATTTGCGGTCTTTACTAGAATACTTTTATTAACATTATTAATTAATACAAGAAAATAACCCAGTGACCAGTATTTTAAGTAAAATCCTCCATAAACATACCTTAAAATATGAATAACGCAGACATACTTGGAAGTTTTCTTCCACATCCATTTTAAATTAATTCATTTTATTACCACTATACACAAAACAATATCTTCACCGAGTCAATAATAAAACAGTTATTACAAAATTCATCACGCTAATTATGTATAACGGCAATACTAGTTTGTATACTAAGCTGTTTGACATTTATTATGAGTGGAGTGGCGTAACAGGTTTAATTTGATCTTATCTTATCATTGTCAAATCAAACGTAAATATATTTTAAGTATTCGTTCAACAAATTTGGTTTCTATTCTTATACTTGTAGAAATGCAGTAAAATTTATCTCAAACGTGTGTTTTGGAACCTTTCTCAAAAATACATTAAAAGCGCGCTCGAAACAGAGTATATCCGCATTAGTGTTTAGATATTTTTAAGGTATTTGTACTAGTGTAAAGTTAGTGCAGTTGACGCATTTATATGTGTGTGTGTGTGTGTGTGTGTACCTGCGCCTCGGCGTGCTGCGCGGTGCTGGTGGCGGCCTGCTTGACGGCGGCGGACGCCTTGAGCTCGGCCTGCTCCAGCTGCGACAGCGCTTGCTCCGCCTCGCTCTGCAGACGCACGCATTTCTCCTGGATCTCCGCCCTACCAACCACCAACCATATACACTCAAACACAAGCCAAACATTATACCTAAGACGGAAATTGCATTTTGTTTGACCGCTATGCGCTATCTGCGTGTAGCATGGCATAGATTACAGACAGAGAACCTAAAACCACAGTAAAACCAGTAAGTTATCTTCATACAAACGTGCCGCTGTCGGTTTAAATGTATGCGTCCGCGCCGCGCGCCGTGTAGGCACGCACTGTCACGCACACACTAGCATAAAATAAGGGGGAATAAGGGGGCGGCAGTATGGACTAAATGCAAGCGTGTGCGTGACAACGCGTGCCTACACGGCGCGCTCACATTCAAACCATTGCGGCCAGTTGGTATGGAGATAACTTACTGTGCTGAGTCTACTGTGCTAAAACTGTCGCTGTGGAACCAGCGCGTACAGGAGTTGTGAGCTGGTATATAGCACCAGCTGTGACTGCGTGCGTGCGTGTGTGTGTGTGTGTGTGTGTGTGTGTATCACTCACTTGGCCCGCTCCACCTCCTGCAGCTTGTGCGCCAGCTCGGCCAGCTGCGCCTCGGCCTGCTTGCGGCGCCGCTCGCCGTCCGCCCGCGCCGCGGCAGCGCTCTTCAGCTCCGTCGCCAGGTCGGCATTCTCCGCCTCCAGGGCTTGCTTCGCCTTCTCCAGCGCTGGACAATTACATTACTTACTTTACATTTATTTATTTGTTTCCCCATTTCCATAGGACGCTTAGCAATATAATAGTGAATGACAAAACAAAATCGTCAAAACGCTACTTAGTTTTGTCATTGTAATTTGAGTAGCACTTTTATAGACATCGATATAGTAAACCACCACTTTAAAGTTCAATTAAAATTGATTTGATTCACATAAAACTTCCCAAATAAGAAACTTTTTCCATTTAAATTAATTTGTATCATCCAGCGTAATTACTAAATCCAGCATCAGCGGAATATAGCGGTATTGGGAGTGAAGGCGAGTGTGTGTCAGTGAGCAGTAGTTAACCGTGGAGCGAGTCGGGTCGGCGGTCCAGTGGCGCGGTGTTGTTGGCGATGTGCTTCCAGTAGTCGCGCGCGGAGCAGAAGGCGCTGCCCTCGCCGTCGCGCGGCAGGCCGCCCCCGCCGCCCCCACTGCCTCCTCCGCCCCCGCTGTCGTGGGGGAACTTTCCCCCGCCGCCCCCTTCGCGTGGGTGGCTCGATGCCTCCACCTCAAAGTTGTCGTCTTTTGATATACCGAATTTAACGTTCTTCTGTCGGCGCTCCTTCACATTGGCCATGCTACCATTACAAACTAGTTACCCTAAAATTTCTCGTAAATAAACTTGTGTATATGTTGGTTTCCAAAAGATTTTTTTTTTGGGTGAGTTTGTTGACAATGTCAAGTTTGTTGTTGATATATTTTGGTCTCCTATCAAATATTATGACATTCTAAATTGAAATGTTTTTTGGCGTATAGAGATACAATGAATAAAAAGTTTCTAATATAAAATAACATAAATAGTTGGTAAGTATTAAAATAGCTATTTATGCAACTGTTGCATAATGAGGGTATTTAACACGAGTGTGGTTTATAAAACGAGCGCAGCGAGTTTCATAAAAGTATACACGAGTGTTAAATACTAATTATGTACAGTTGCATACAATAGTTTATCTACACTCATACAACAAATTTAAATTAAAGACAAAATAAAGTAATCATTGTTTATTGTAATAATTATTGACATTTTGTATGGTACAATTATTAAACAAACGTTAATGGCGCGAAAATAAATTTGCAGTAATATCGCACCGCGCATGCGCGCCGCCAAGGTTGCGTTCCGAAACACGCTAGTGTGCTCAAATAGCAAGCACCTGCGTAAAAATTTAAAAAAAAAACTTCATTTTGTTACAACTTTGCGATAACGAAATGAAATTTGTATGGATCCTTAGTCACGGCTCCATCGAAAGGTATATCATTTGCTTAGCGTTTCTGATAAGTAAATGAAGGATTTACGACATGAGTGTAGATAAAAGCATTTTTCGTGATGAGATGATTTTTAGTTAGTCTTAGATAATACAATGTTTTCCCTGCGTTTATCTCCGGTAGCATCATTATAATGAATGAATGAATGAATGAAAGTTTATTCGACTTCAACATTATAGGTACATATTAAATTAGATACATGGTTCTTAATCTAATAACATAATATGAAGCCGAAAGGGCTT
Organism: Teleiodes luculella; assembly: GCA_948473455.1. Classification (NCBI taxonomy): domain Eukaryota; kingdom Metazoa; phylum Arthropoda; class Insecta; order Lepidoptera; family Gelechiidae; genus Teleiodes; species Teleiodes luculella. The sequence continues at coordinate 15,017,488 of OX419595.1, forward strand.
CAGCTCAGCATAGTGTCACCACCTGATGGTAATGACGCTGGTTTTCAGCAGAAACATAAAAGTGAGTTTATGACGAAGGGTATGAATTGTGGTATGAGCGTATGATGTGTGATGTGTTTGTGTGATGTATGATGTGTGATGTGTATATTGTACAATGATCCTGACCCGCCTTCGCCTTCTTGAGCTGCTCGTGCTGCTCGGTGAGCGCCTGTAGCTCCTGCGAGTGCTTGTGTGATGTGTGATGTGTATATTGTACAATGATCCTGACCCGCCTTCGCCTTCTTGAGCTGCTCGTGCTGCTCGGTGAGCGCCTGTAGCTCCTGCGAGTGCTTGTGTGATGTGTGATGTGTATATTGTACAATGATCCTGACCCGCCTTCGCCTTCTTGAGCTGCTCGTGCTGCTCGGTGAGCGCCTGCAGCTCCTGCGAGTGCTTGTGTGATGTGTGATGTGTGATGTGTATATTGTACAATGATCCTGACCCGCCTTCGCCTTCTTGAGCTGCTCGTGCTGCTCGGTGAGCGCCTGCAGCTCCTGCGAGTGCTTGTGTGATGTGTGATGTGTGATGTGTATATTGTACAATGATCCTGACCCGCCTTCGCCTTCTTGAGCTGCTCGTGCTGCTCGGTGAGCGCCTGCAGCTCCTGCGAGTGCTTGTGTGATGTGTATATTGTACAATGATCCTGACCCGCCTTCGCCTTCTTGAGCTGCTCGTGCTGCTCGGTGAGCGCCTGCAGCTCCTGCGAGTGCTTGTGTCGCTGGTCGGTCAGCAGTGCCTCGTGCGACGCCGCCTCCTCCTCCAGCGACCGCTTCAGCACCGCCACCTCCTGCTCGCGCTTCGAACGGAGCTCCTGTTGGGCTACAAACATACTACATTTTATTCATTTGTATTGACTTCAAGTATTATTTCATTTGTTAAACTTTGAAAGACGCGGAAAAGAGCGAGTTGCGGGTCGTTATCTGAGTTTATATGTAGAGAACGGGTGCATTCTGTTTACACGACTATGCAGGTGGCATATAAACTAGGATTTCGTCCCGCAGTCCGCGCTTTCCCACGTCTACGGAGTCGCTCGAATCGGAATTTTCAATTGTCAAACAATACTAGCCGTAAAGTGAATTAATCATGTCTCTGAAGATTTTTTCGGCCTCCAGGTCCTCGTGCCTAGTGTATAGTGTGTGTGTTGAGCAGTTACCAGCAGTGGTGTCGAGGGAGTCGAGCAGCTCGCTCTTGAGTGCCTCGAGCTCCTCGTTGAGGTCCCTGCGCAGCTTCTCCGCCTTGGTGCGCTCCCGCCCGCTCGCCCTCCAGGTCCTCGTGCCTAGTGTATAGTGTGTGTGTTGAGCAGTTACCAGCAGTGGTGTCGAGGGAGTCGAGCAGCTCGCTCTTGAGTGCCTCGAGCTCCTCGTTGAGGTCCCTGCGCAGTTTCTCCGCCTTGGTGCGCTCCCGCCCGCTCGCCCTCCAGGTCCTCGTGCCTAGTGTATAGTGTGTGTGTTGAGCAGTTACCAGCAGTGGTGTCGAGGGAGTCGAGCAGCTCGCTCTTGAGTGCCTCGAGCTCCTCGTTGAGGTCCCTGCGCAGCTTCTCCGCCTTGGTGCGCTCCCGCCCGCTCGCCCTCCAGGTCCTCGTGCCTAGTGTATAGTGTGTGTGTTGAGCAGTTACCAGCAGTGGTGTCGAGGGAGTCGAGCAGCTCGCTCTTGAGTGCCTCGAGCTCCTCGTTGAGGTCCCTGCGCAGCTTCTCCGCCTTGGTGCGCTCCCGCCCGCTCGCCCTCCAGGTCCTCGTGCCTAGTGTATAGTGTGTGTGTTGAGCAGTTACCAGCAGTGGTGTCGAGGGAGTCGAGCAGCTCGCTCTTGAGTGCCTCGAGCTCCTCGTTGAGGTCCCTGCGCAGCTTCTCCGCCTTGGTGCGCTCCCGCCCGCTCGCCCTCCAGGTCCTCGTGCCTAGTGTATAGTGTGTGTGTTGAGCAGTTACCAGCAGTGGTGTCGAGGGAGTCGAGCAGCTCGCTCTTGAGTGCCTCGAGCTCCTCGTTGAGGTCCCTTCTCCGCCTTGGTGCGCTCCCGCCCGCTCGCCCTCCAGGTCCTCGTGCCTAGTGTATAGTGTGTGTGTTGAGCAGTTACCAGCAGTGGTGTCGAGGGAGTCGAGCAGCTCGCTCTTGAGTGCCTCGAGCTCCTCGTTGAGGTCCCTGCGCAGCTTCTCCGCCTTGGTGCGCTCCCGCCCGCTCGCCCTCCAGGTCCTCGTGCCTAGTGTATAGTGTGTGTGTTGAGCAGTTACCAGCAGTGGTGTCGAGGGAGTCGAGCAGCTCGCTCTTGAGTGCCTCGAGCTCCTCGTTGAGGTCCCTTCTCCGCCTTGGTGCGCTCCCGCCCGCTCGCCCTCCAGGTCCTCGTGCCTAGTGTATAGTGTGTGTGTTGAGCAGTTACCAGCAGTGGTGTCGAGGGAGTCGAGCAGCTCGCTCTTGAGTGCCTCGAGCTCCTCGTTGAGGTCCCTTCTCCGCCTTGGTGCGCTCCCGCCCGCTCGCCCTCCAGGTCCTCGTGCCTAGTGTATAGTGTGTGTGTTGAGCAGTTACCAGCAGTGGTGTCGAGGGAGTCGAGCAGCTCGCTCTTGAGCGCCTCGAGCTCCTCGTTGAGGTCCCTGCGCAGCTTCTCCGCCTTGGTGCGCTCCCGCCCGCTCGCCCTCCAGGTCCTCGTGCCTAGTGTATAGTGTGTGTGTTGAGCAGTTACCAGCAGTGGTGTCGAGGGAGTCGAGCAGCTCGCTCTTGAGTGCCTCGAGCTCCTCGTTGAGGTCCCTTCTCCGCCTTGGTGCGCTCCCGCCCGCTCGCCCTCCAGGTCCTCGTGCCTAGTGTATAGTGTGTGTGTTGAGCAGTTACCAGCAGTGGTGTCGAGGGAGTCGAGCAGCTCGCTCTTGAGTGCCTCGAGCTCCTCGTTGAGGTCCCTGCGCAGCTTCTCCGCCTTGGTGCGCTCCCGCCCGCTCGCCCTCCAGGTCCTCGTGCCTAGTGTATAGTGTGTGTGTTGAGCAGTTACCAGCAGTGGTGTCGAGGGAGTCGAGCAGCTCGCTCTTGAGTGCCTCGAGCTCCTCGTTGAGGTCCCTTCTCCGCCTTGGTGCGCTCCCGCCCGCTCGCCCTCCAGGTCCTCGTGCCTAGTGTATAGTGTGTGTGTTGAGCAGTTACCAGCAGTGGTGTCGAGGGAGTCGAGCAGCTCGCTCTTGAGTGCCTCGAGCTCCTCGTTGAGGTCCCTTCTCCGCCTTGGTGCGCTCCCGCCCGCTCGGCCTCCAGGTCCTCGTGCCTAGTGTATAGTGTGTGTGTTGAGCAGTTACCAGCAGTGGTGTCGAGGGAGTCGAGCAGCTCGCTCTTGAGCGCCTCGAGCTCCTCGTTGAGGTCCCTTCTCCGCCTTGGTGCGCTCCCGCCCGCTCGCCCTCCAGGTCCTCGTGCCTAGTGTATAGTGTGTGTGTTGAGCAGTTACCAGCAGTGGTGTCGAGGGAGTCGAGCAGCTCGCTCTTGAGTGCCTCGAGCTCCTCGTTGAGGTCCCTGCGCAGCTTCTCCGCCTTGGTGCGCGCGGCCCGCTCGGCCTCCAGGTCTTCATGAGCGTCAGCCAGCGCCGACTCGGCCTCGCGCGCCGCCTTCTGCGCCGCGGCCCGCAGCGCGCCCTCCTCGTCGGCGCGGCTCATGGCTGCTGCTAGTTCCTCCTCGCGTTTCGCTGTAACGAAAGTATTGTTAGTTTTTTGTGTCTTTCAGACGGAGGATAAGAATTTAGATTGGTAGTTTGATGAGGTAATAATATTTTTGGTAACGATAATTATTATTATTATTTACTTTTTATTTACTTGAATAGTATTAAGAACCAAATTAAGTTGTTAATCAAATATACAAGGTATCTACTTTTTTATCACAAAAGTAAAAAATGAGCGCCCCTGCAAACACGACCGTTCGTGTTTCGGCACAGAGCTGGAGACTACGCGCTGCGGCCCTGTACAGAGTGCTCGCTCGTGCTGCAACGGTGTATATGTATCACTAGTCACTAGTGTTCAATATAGTATATTTCATTACAAGTGCGGAAAGGCTGTCATTGCAAAGAGTTCCGACAAATGTGTACCCGAGCCGTGGCGCAGCCGAAGGCGAGGGTAGACAGTCGGAACGAGTTGCAATGACGGTTCCGCACGTGTACTGAACGACTATTTTTAATACAGTTGCGAAAAAAAGAAGCAATTTAATAAAATAATAAAAACATAATAAAAAAAAAATGACGCCAACCGTAGAATATAAGCAGAGATTTTTTTTCTTCACCCATTCTGGTAGACAAAGGGAACTATGCCCATACAGCCAAGTCTTCAAATGTTTTTATTGATATGAAATGAAAATGTTTAATAAGATGAATTAAAATGAAACTTAACGTAACTCATTCAATTAAATCATTAAATCTGATATTTAACAAATTAGTAGCTTCTTTTTAGAAATATACGTATTTGCATGAAACATAAAAACTTCTATGAATTTTTTAAATAAAAACTTCATGGTTGGTTTTTCTTTTTATTAGACATTATTTTGACAGTTGGGAAAGAAAACGCACGAGTGCGGGAAAGGTAAAGAAAAAGCACGCGTGTGTAATAGCCCACTTCCCGAACGCTATACGACCCTGCAATACGCCACTTTTTGAGCAACTGTATTAAAAAAGAATTAACGCCCTTTGGGCGTCGTTTCTGTCGCGACTATCCCCGTTCGAGCGAATTAGCCTTAGAATCGAGTCACTTTTGAGACGCCGTTAAACCCGCTACTAGAGTACTGGAAATTGATGAGCCTCGTCGGTTCTCACTAAAAGATTCGGGGTTACTCGTAAACGGTTCATAATGTAGAGTCTTTCCTCTAGACGTATCTTTGGCCATAATAAATTTTGTTCTCTACCATCGTTATAAATATTAGGTAGATGGTTTTGCAATTTAATTAAGTAGGACGGTTGTTACAATTTGGTGCCGTGACCAGGATTGAAAGAGAGCAGCGCACGTCCTGCAGCTCGGTCTCCAGCTGATGTGGGTCTCCTTGTTACAGCTCTCTGTGTACTGTACTGTACTGTACTGACCGAGCACGATGTGCACCTCGTCCAGCTGCGCCTTCCTCTCGGCGAGCTGCTCGCGCACGTCCTGCAGCTCGGTCTCCAGCTTGCGCTTGGCGCGGTCCGTCTCCTGCCGCAGCTGATGGTCCTGCGCACAAAACAAACAAGTTTAATAATAAAAGAACCACAGATCTGGCCGGACGCCCGCGCGGTGTGACATACGTGAAAGAAGGCAGAAGAATTGTCGTGAAGTTCAAGACTGAAAATAGAAGGTCGCGAGGCAGGGTGTTTCAATGACTTTATCAGTACGCTTGCAAGTCCTTCCCACATACCCCGGGCGCGTCCTGCCAGTTGTGTGGTTTTTCTGTAGTTAACTGATGTGGCAACAACACAATACCCTGTCATTGTTCTTTTTCGAACTCAATTAGACGGTAAATGGTTCTGCAGTCCGCAGATGATGGCTTCCTGTTACCGGCGACTCAATAGACAGATCTCAAAGTCTCTGACTCGTGACATTCGCCAATTTAATACAGATCGTATTAAGGAGGCCATTGAGCATAACAAAGACTCTAGCTAGAGTGTTCGCAAGAGATCTGTCTATGGGGCAAAGCCAACTGACGAAGCTGAAGACTTCGGACGGTAGAACCGTAACATCTAAGCTTCGCTCTCTTCTCGCATCTAAGCATCTCAGTTCCTCGCTCGGAAGCCAAGGGAGCGCACGCTGCTCTAGACTCCTTTTTTCAGTGACTCTCAACTTTGGGGCCGCGCCCAATTTCTAACTCAGCTCGCGATGTTTTTCTGTGCACGTTGTGGAGATAGCGCTGTGGATGGCCCTACATGCAGTACTTGCCAGCGGCATCTCGATTTTCAGTGTTCAGGCATTACGGAAGTTAATTATCGCAAGCTGGGCGAGCGCAAGAGTACTTGGCGCTGTGTGGATTGCAAGACGCCCATGTCATGAACGACCAAAATCATGTCGATAAAAATTAAATATCATAATTTGAGGGTGATTTATATTATAACAGACGCACCTTAAGTAATTTTTCTTCTAGTTCAGCTATGGCTGACTCTTGTTTGGCCTTGAGTTTGCTAAGATGTTTAGACTTCTCTTCTTCTTCAGCCAAAGCTTGAGATAGGTCGTTTGCTCGCTCCTCCAAAACCTGGAAAAGTAAAGCTGTGATAAAACTCGTTACAAGACTACGTGCGAAACTTTTGATATCGATATCAGAAGTGGGATATTCTCTCTTTATACACATACCTTCTTCTCCTTGAGCAGTTTCTGGTTGGTGTCGTCGGTGAGCGCCAGGTCCTCCTCGAGCTTCTTGAGCTTGGCGTCGCACTGCACGCGCTCCAGCTGCAGCTTCTGGCGCGCGCCCTCCTCCTCCTCCAGCTGCTCCTCCAGGTCCTGACCAACACAAACACATACATCCAACATGTGTCCACAACAATCGTAACAGCTACTAGCAAGGACACATCCTACAGACAGATCCATAAGTTAAAATTCCTCCCAATTTCGATCTCCTATTCTTTTAGTTCCTGGCTGCTGTATACCTGTATGTTGAGCTGCAGGCGCTTCTTCTCCTGCTGCAGCGCGTTGCAGCGCTCCTCCTCCTCCTCGATGCGTCCCTCCAGGTCGTGCAGCAGTTCCTCCAGCTCCTGCTTCCTGGCCGCCGCCCGCGCGCGGGACTCTTCCGCTTCGGCGCATAGCTCCAGCTCCGCCTGGAAATAAATAACAGTTAAGTTAAATACCACAGAAATACGAATTATAACTGCAACAACTCTAAAAACTATTCTGAGGAAGAGACTCTCAGGATCTCATAGTATTGTTGGGAGCTGGTAAAAGATAATCTAAAATAGTGTTTATTTAAATGACTCAAGTGACCGTTGGTCTTTGAACAGAAGAGTTCTTGAACGCCAACCACACACAGAAGACCGCAGCGTAGACCAGCCCCCGCCTTGAGATCAGATGATCTGGTGAAGATTACTCCGCGTGATGCGGGCAAGGCAGGACTGGTGTTAGTGGAGATGTGTGGTGAAGCCCTTTCCCAGCAGTGGAGCGGTTACACAATACTTGCCTGCAGCTGCTCGGCCAGCTGCGTCTTCTCGGCGCTGGCCTGCTGGAACTTGAGCTCGTACTCCTGGCAGCGCTTCATCTGCGTGTCCAGCTTGTCGCGGATCTGCCGGAGCTCGTCCTCCTTCTGAGTCAACTTCTCCTCTTGCTTCGTCACCTCTAGCAGGGGTTTCACCTAAAACAGATCAACACAACGCTCTTACACAAATAGTCACAAATCAGAGCTTTTTAGCATAAACTAAAATAAATACATGATAAGTAATTAATATAAAATATTCTCCTTTCTTCTCTTTCAAATATAAGCCAAGTCTACGTCATTCTGTTTTATTCTCCATTTTTTGCTTGAGCTTTTGAAATGACACTACTTCTAATTAAAGCAATGGATATCTTTGCAATTTCATTTCAAATAAAATTAACTAAAGAAATATATTATTAATTTTTCATATTTTTAGGAAAATTACTTGAGGGGAAAATAAAATAAGTTGGATTTAACTGTAAGTTCTATCTTTAAGTGTTAAAAGTGTAGTAAATAAGATTACCCGCAGGCATGACTTGACTTTGCGCGTATCTTCAAATCTACCCAATGTTGTTTTAATAGCAGGAGTAGAGTATCTTCGACAGTTATGCATTCTAACTATAATTTAAAACCAAAAAAGTACGATCAAGTTCAGTGAAAAAGCGTCTTTGTTTTTTGTGAAATTGATTTAAAATCACAATGTTTAAAATACTCCTTTGTTAACGAGGATTTGCACTTATTTTATTAAAACATTTATTTATTGTTATTCGTGGGTTGTCTATTCCACCTATACTTGTTGAATCCTAAGCAACGAATGTCGTTGGTTTATTGTATTCCCTACAAGCTCTCAAATAAACATCACCATTTCCTACACTAACTTACCCAATACCCATAGTATAAAAACAATAAATTATATAAAATCATAACTTTTATTTATAATTAAAACACGTACCTAGAGATGCGAGCAGGTTCCCACAAATCTCGTATATACAACAATAAACTATGAATGCAGTGTGTGTAATATGTTTAATTGTTTCATAAATAAGTTTACCAAATGCACATGTAGGTCATATTTACATAACTTTCAAGTAATAGTCAACACAAGGTCGTTCTCAAAACACTGTTTTATAGCACTACAAGCAGTGGGGGTGTTTTAATTTTATATTGTCTACTATAATTATACTACTTTGTACTCTGATAGTTATAACGAATAGGTAATAATGTCAATTTATTTCATCGCCTATAGGCACACAATAAATACAGCAAGATTTGATTCTTTAATTACTCCGAATTTATTTTAGGAAAAATATGATTTGGATCTCATGTACCAATAATTTGTACTGTATCTATACTTTGGGGTCAAGTAATACCTACTTTTACATTCAGAAAAAAAAAACGATTGAACTGACCTTAATGTAGAGTCGCCACCACTGCCAGTTCCTCAGCTTGAGGTATGCGGCGCAGTTCCGCTGGATGATGCGTATCGCGTTGAGCTGCTGCAGGCGCTTCTGGTAGTTCCTGCGCGCCAGGTAGCCGCGGCAGAACGCCTGGAAGTTCACGATCAGGTCCGTGATCTTGTAGTCTCTCTCCTCCTCCAGGTGTGCCAACACTCCGGCTCGGAAGAAGATCTTAGACTGTCCCACGCGGTACAGATTGTGATCCAGCTCCAAGGCCTCGATCATCTGTTCGCAAGCCTTCTTCCCGTCCATGAAGCCCTTGGGTATGATGTTGGGTGTCAACAGCTCGTAGCGTTGTCTGAACTCTTGGAAGGGTATTCTGTTGGGGAAGCCCTGCCTGCAAATCCTGATGCCTTCTAGCACACCGTTGCACCTGAGCTGGTCGAGGACCAGAGGCGCTTCGATCTTGCCGGCCTTCTTCTCGTGGTTGGGGATGATGCAGCGCACGAAGTTGGGGTTGGTGTTGCGCAGCGTGGCCATGAGCTTGGTGAGCTGCTCCTTGTAGAGCTGCGACACGGTGCGGAACATGCCCTTGCGCGTGCGCGCGCCGAACTGCGTGTCCGTCAGCTGCTGCGCCATGCCCACGATCTCCGCGTCCTTCCAGATGTGGCACACGAACGGGTCCTGCGACGACTGCAGCAACGACACCACGTTCTCGTTCAACGGGTCCATGTTCTTCATCAGCCACTTCTCTGCGGAGTAATCCACTTTCCCAGCGTAATGGATGATGGCGAAGTCTGCGACGCCTCGGAAGTCAGTCTTCATGAATTTGGGGTGGACGGAATGAGCTGAAACCAGCTTTTCGACGAAGGTTTTGTCTGTGGCTTTTGGGAACCAGCACTCTTCGTCGAGTAGAGCCATGATGCCCATGGGTTTGTCGATTAGGTCAATGGTGGGTTGTAAATCCAGACCGAAGTCGATGAATTTCCACTCGATTCCTTCTCTCTGGTACTCCTCTTGCTCTAGGATGAACATGGTGTGGTTGAAGAGTTGCTGCAGCTTCTCATTAGTGTAGTTGATGCACAATTGCTCAAAAGAGTTCAATTCGAAAATTTCAAATCCAGCCATATCAAGGATTCCTATGAAGGACGCTCCTTGTCTTTTCGTCCTATCTAGAGACCTGTAACAAAATATTAATTTATCTTAGTCAAGTTTTAAAATGTGTATGAGATAGCTTTGCCTAAAAAACTTTCAAAGTGTCTTTAGTGTCTAGTTCCCATAATTCCCATACCCTATAGGTAGCAAGTAGAAGTGGTGGTGATTTGGGAAAGAGGCGTGAATTTATATGTAATTTACAACAGTCTCAACAATAATAATAATTTAATTGCTACTATATTAGGATGGGCACGCGGGCAAGCTGTTGAAGAAAAAAATACAAAGAACATTTATCAGTTATGGTATGCAAAATGTTTCTGATTACAAATTGGCCGAGGATAATATGTGCAAATGGGGTTACAGCTCGGATAGCGTATGTCTGTGTCACACAGACTGTGTGGTGTCTTCCCCAAACCATGGCCCATTTGTTACGCTGCCAAGCGTGTCCCAACAGCTGCACACGCGAAGAACTGTACAATGCTACGGACAATGCCATAGCCGTGGTGGAGTATTGGTCCTCTTATCTAGTCGCCGAATCGACGAAAAGAAGAAGAAGATTACAAATTGACTTAGCAAAGTAATATGGATGGCCCATTTAGTTAAGTGTAGGCTGTAACCTGTTGATCCTGTTGACGAGCCAGCGGAAGAGGCGCTCGTAGCAGGCCTTGCCGATGGCCTCCACGGAGAACTCCACCTGCTCCTTGGTCTGCGCCTTGGTCACGAAGTCGCGCCCCACCTTGATGCGCGGCTTCAGGAACGCCTTCGTCATCTCCGTCACCGACAGACCTATCCACAAACAACCACAATCACAACGCCAGTTCACATTACACCACTATATTAACTGACATACCTTTCAAATTAGGTTTCTCTGAATAGTATTTTTTCAATTTTACTAACTTGGGAACAGCACAAGACAAAAAGTAGGGGGTATTAATATTTTATTATTTTTTCATCTTATAATATGTTCATTTTGTCTTTTGTTTGAAAGATTAGCCTGACAAGCGTGGAATATGGCGAAACACACTTGAAGGGATAGGTTTTAGTCCAGCAGTATTTAGTCCAACAGTAGAGTTTTATTTGAGAGCGTCACTGGCCCAGTTGCTGGGGCCATTGTCTACCATTCGAGAGAAGCGGGTTCGAACCACGGCATTTACCAATGTGCTTATATGTACTTTTATTCGACGCTCTTACGGTGTAGAGAAATATCGTGAGGAAACCCGCACTCACCCGCGAATAAATTCAAAGTGTAAAGTTGTACAACCCGCGGTGGCCTAACGTGGTCGATCAAACACCAATTAGAAGAAATACAACCGTCAAGGCCAGCAGTCAAGGGAAAGAGGGAAAAACTAAAGAACAATGGACGAAGATGACGTACGAATGACGAAAGAATTCCAAAATTGAATATTTAAATTTTGAGGAGAAAAAAAAATGAGTTGAGAATGAGGTTACAAGGCAGGTCGTTACAAGGGTAGGATCTAGCCGTTCGTCGGGGTCATAGTTTGAAATTCGCTTTTATGGTCAACTATTGGTGCAAGCACCATAAATATTATTATTTTTATTTAAAGGGAGTACCAACAGTTAACAAAATTGGAAAGATTGAAACATAGATACTTAACAACTAATTAGAGGTTCTCACAGGTAGATTATAACTTATTAATGTGTAATGTATGGTGAAATAAATGTTTTAAACATATGTATATGTATAGTGTTTAGTGTTGTGTGTTGTGTGGGTGGGACGTGCGGGTGCTCACCGAGCAGATGCGCGATCTTCTGCGCGACGGTGTTGTCGGGCAGCGTGGCCTGGTCGGAGTTGCGCTCCTGCTTGAACTGCATGGAGCCGAACAGCAGCACGGCCGACACGATCCGGAAGATGGCGTTGAAGTCCTCCGTGTTCATGCCCATTATGTTCATCGACTTGATCGTCGCCTGGAACTCCTGCGCGTCGTCGATGCCCGGCACCTGGAATATCGACTGGTGCACACACACGACGGTTATTCAACAACACTGTTAGTCTCAAAGCTTAGAGGTTATAAAAAGGTGAACAGATTTTGCCCTTTGCATGCGTTAAGTGCAACCTTTTTGCCCCCTTCCATTCCCTTGCTAGTTCTAAAGATAGTATGTATATTTGACAAGATTAAAGATTGTGTTTCCTCTGGAAATCCAAACCAACACAGACGCTTTTCCCATAAATACATTCGAATAAATATTATGTAAAATAAGACTTGATCTACCGATTTTTCATTTAAACGTTAAACATTCCAGAAGCTTCTTTCTAACCACACCAGAAGCAACCAAACTTGTATACCAGGATAGTATTTTGGTCAAGATAAAAATGATGATGCCATATTAGACTTACGGGTAAAGCTCCATTGGTGAGGAAGGGGTAGCTCTTGGGGTCCTCCAGGATGTACTCGGCCTTCTGCTCGGGCGTGGCGCCAGACAGCAGCTGGTAGAATATATGGAACGTCCGTTCGTCCTTCGCTTGGCGGATCGCTCTCGACTTCTCTAATAAGTACGTCTCGATGTTAGCGCCGGCAATGAAACCTGACGCGTCGAAGTTTATCCTAATGAATTTACCCTGGAAAATACAAGTATATAGTTATTTAATGTATCTATGTTATTAATTCTTCTACCGTACGACATAGTGTCTGACTGACCATGTCAACCATTATCATCAAGATTTTACAAGCTTTGGAAGTCAAGGCTCTTAATTTACGTTTAGGTCTTTAAAATCCATATAAACAGGATAGTAATAAATAAAGCCCGACCAGATATATAAAAAACCTGTTCTAGGGTCGCCCACATGCATTTTTTTTGTTACTAGCAACAATTTATAATAAAAAAAATCTGCAAACCGATACTTCCCCAGATTTTTATTTTTCTGGTCTGGCTTTAACTCTAGTAATGTAAGTACATAGAAGATAGGAGTAGGTAGGGTACTTACGAATCTGGACGAATTGTCGTTTTTGACTGTCTTTGCGTTACCGAACGCTTCGAGTATAGGGTTTGCTTGTAATAATTGTTGTTCCAACTCGCCCTGTGGAGAAAGTATGGTATTAATACCACAATGTGTTTACAAAGGACACCAAATCCCATGCGATTGTAAACGTAGGTAACACGCCAAAGCTGTCGATTTGAAGCAGAGCAACAAGTTAGCAGACTGTTCATGGAACAACATTTCAATTATTGAAATAAAAACACTAACATCATTAGTAATTAGTTTCCATATAACATTAAATCAATCTCTGAAAATTTGTCATACAATCAAGACAAAACAGGTATTTTTACAGAATTCACAAAAGGAGGTCCTCAATTATACGTAAGTATGTAATACAGTTGAAATTATAAAAAAAATTACATCATGATGATCTACTAAGGCTTCCAAACAAATATACAAATTTTAATGTATGTTTTTAAGATTTTTTTGTTCATTTGATTATCAAGAATAGAATCTTTCCCTTTTTTTATGAAATTTCCTTAAATTGAATTCACTCTAATCTACACAAGAAATACTCAAGAAAACTTTTGAAAAATTTTGATACTTATTGATAAATTTAACTATACAAATAATTAAAGATAGAGGGTACATTTTTAAAATAGTCTACGGAAGCACAGTTCCACCTTTAACATTTACAATGTCATCTTCAATATACCTGTTTTGTTTATATGTGTCAGTTTTTGAGCATAGTTGGATCGAACGCGTCACAAATGGTATCTAATATAGTGTTTACCTCGAAGTTAGGCCCATTGCTCTACGGCGGCGGCGTGGAACGAAAGGGTTAATGATTAGATGAGGGTATGAGTGCCATGTGGACTAGCTAGCTCTATGTTACATGGATTTACAAACACACGAACACTTAGTGAGAATGACAGCTATTAGTATTAGTAAATAGTAGAGGTTAGGTGTAACCAATTCTGTTTTAACTATAATGTATAAAAATGTTTTGGATTGTAATTTCAGCACGAAGCAAAAGAGGAGAAATTACTAAGCATCTAATTTTATTTTCCCAATGTTGTGTCGGGTTGGTTCGTGCGTTCAATGCTGTTAGTCATAGCTTACAATCATCTTTCAAGTTTTATACGTTCATACATGGATAGAGACTAATTTAATTTCCCAATTAGTGTTGTGTATCATTTGAAATATCCATGACAATGCTTTGCAAAATTATTATTTTTTATGTAAAAAGTAGAAACTTTGCAAAAAAAAGAGATACGTAAAACTACAAGAAGTTAAATTAACTGATTATGTAAAAAATCCTTATCAAAGTGATTCAGAGAAACGACATGAGTTATCATATAACAAACACAAATTAGGTGGAATAATCATGTTTACAATAGGTACCAATCAATATGACACATTACTAGGAAATCTAAATGAATAAACGTTAGTAGCTTTACTGAAAAGAAAATATATAAATAGAATAAGGAAAATTATTATGTGTTTGCATTATCCCTAATAAATACTTAGAAATTATGTACAATACTGTTGAACCATGCAAAATGTTAGATATGGTAATAATGTTAAGAAAACTCATCAAAACATACACCCCTACAATATTTGTAAATTTATAAATGTAAACACCCAGCATGCAAATGTAACTAAATAAAATATGAAATGACTATAATGGTGATTCGCCCCGATGATGTTTAGCTGTTAGCGTTGATATAAAAATAGTTTTTTTTTGTTCTTTTTGTAACTTACTATGATCAACTGTGGTGTCGGTCCCTGTAGCAGTCACCCAGGTGTTGAAGAGGGAAAGAGAAAAAATATATTACATTACAACACCTGTGTACATCCAGAAGGAAAGGTACATACATACATCTAAATACGACACGTGTGTTCTTAGTTGATACAATTACACAGATATATCAAAACAGATACCTACTTAATATTATGTAGAATGTAGATACATAATATTCAAACACAAGGCAAATTTCAGGGCAAGGAATTTCTATTTAATAAAAACTATTATAGTGTAACCGAATATTTTGCAGATAAAATATAATGAGAGAGTTGCTACATGGTGTCACGAGTTTTAGAACTTTGTTTTTTCTTTGTTTCTTTTTTATCTTCTGTGAGAATAAGTTTGTAACTTACGATATTTATACATTAAATACGATTTTAAAAACACCTCCAAACATTGCAACGCCCTTGCAGGGAGTCACATGATTCTGTATTTCACCAAGAAAATTGAAATTTTCGAGTTAAATTAAAAACTATTTTTTGATATAATAAAAGCTAAGATCGCACGTGTCAAATCAAAGTGCTGTACATTATTTAAGTACACAATCCACCACAACTCATGCAGGTGTGCAGGAGTGCACCTTTTAACACTAGATTTACACTACATTTTGTACATTAGGGTGATTTACATAAACAACTTTATAATACGCGCCAAATACATGGACTTTGGTTTTAGGCTCTAAAGTTAGGTTAATACGACATTTAAACAACCTAGATATTACTGCAGTTTAAATTAAATAAAAAAGAGGAGTACAAAAAGTAATGCAACCCGAGAGCATAATTTTTTCTACAAACTGAAAGAAATAGCCCGACTTGCCCTTAAATTGTACAGTAGTCAGCATATGGGGCTGGACACTCACATTATGAAATTCAATACGCCCCTAATGCAACGGAAATAACGCACTCAAGGTCATAATGTTCAGCCGCAGGTGCTGCCAACTGTACACAGATATTACAATAGTCACTCACGACACGACACAAGTGTTCATATAAACATCTAGCAAATTCAAAGAATAACTATAAACTTCTAGAAAGTACTGTTGTTTAGATCACTGACGTCTATCAAAAACCAAAACTGTCATTTACATTTCCTTAGCTTATTTATTATAAACCAAGAAAAAACATACACAATCAATCATTTTTGCACTAGGTAGTTATTTATGTATTTGATAAATACAAACGGTAATACAAATCGAGAGATCAATGATCTATACAAATAAATAAATAAGATATCCATATATACAAACCTAAAAAATATATGACGAATATGGGTATTGCATATAATGTAATGCCCGCTAAATGGGAGTATAAACAGCAATCTGTTGACATTGGATAGTTTACACAAGGAGGCGAAATGTGTAGGACACGTCATGTAGTGACTCATTCTCGTATGGTTTACAAGGAGCAATCACGATAAAAGACTACTTTGAACACCGCCATAAAGTTCAGCATTACCCGTCACTGATACTGCAATACGTACAAGACACGCTCTTATCCCTAGAGGAGTGCGTATAGTCACGTATGTATAGTCATAGTCGGCTCAAAGAGAGCACTTTAACAAATATTTTTACTCGGACTGAAGCGATATCCTTAATAACAGATAGTGCCATGAAGGAAGCAAACTTGAGATGCAACACAGAGCGCAATCTAAAGCTCCATTGTATTCTTAGCTCACAGGGAAATTAAGAAAGTAGCAAACGGTAGCTTTATCCATCTAAAGATGAATGTTTCTAGCATCTACAGACAACTGATTTATTACTACAATACTAACCCTTATTCTCACGCGGTAGTCAAACCAGTAATAATTGATTCGCTTCGAACACAAAATAAATCAAAATTAATAACCAGCAAAATGGTAAAGCATAATATTTGTAAGGTAAAGTTTTGACGACCTGCGGTGTCTTTGTCGTCGTGCGGTCAATTCTACCTGAAAGGCAATCTACTAAGAGTCTTCTATGGGCTTTGGCTGATTCAACCGCGATAGTTATTGGATCATCAGTATGAGAAAATACTGTACTGTCTGTGATGTTATCAAATATCTACCCATCATTTCACTATTTAAAGATAATTGAAATGAAACATAAATCAGAGAAAAAATGTACAATAGTTCGAAAACAAAAAACAAGACCACCTGCGTAACCCCGCTCATAAAAACATACAATGTTTAATGTTTTAAGATGAACGTTGCGCGTACGCACTTTTCAGGCGCGCGGCATTGCGCAACCACTCGCGCACAACTATGCATAATTATGATATCTGTGCCAGTGGAGCGCGAGCGCCCTTATACGGAACAAGTGTGCAATTATTTTGCCGACTCGTTGCCGTCGCCCTTTAGTGAGAGACCAGTTCAGGACGACAGTTTAATGTCCATTGTCGAGTATCCTTCCACAGGTTGACTCAACTTTTTAATGAGCATGGAACGCGATAGCTCTCACAATCTCCACAGAGGGATCCGACCGACCCAATCCTGAATTTGAGGATGAGGGCTATGACCCTAATGTCACTATGTCACGTTTGACAGCTTCTCGAGGCCGTCGCTACTTACATAGTAGGCCTACAGGCCATATTCGACTGGGTTGGTTCAGTTCTAGGAGGACAAACTATACCGATTTCACCTCACCAATAGCGCGTTAGACAACTAAATCACCAGTGTCGTCATAACGGCCGATGTTCGATCGCTTAATCAATAGCGCGAACCGTTAATTACTGAGATCGCTATTAAAGATGCTCACAAAATGATGAATTGGCACTTTTATGGCTCTGAGGACAAGTGAAAGACGTGAAAGCTGTTATATTCTGACATCTAGTTGCATACAGACGAAAAGTGATAAATATGCAATCCTGTGGAGTGTCCTGGGTGGTTCTTCACTGGAAGATGCAAGCACGCTGTGTGTGAACCTGCCACTCTGATAGCCTTCTAGGTTATTGCATTTTCTTCAAATTTGCGAAGATACTTCATTACATGTCATGGAGGAAAAACACTTAAAGGCAAATTTGCTTATGTAGCATTTTATAAACGCAAATGTTTAAGATAATTAATATTAAAATGAAGATAAAGCCTTAATTCAACAACCAAAACAATAGTATAAGACATGGAAGAAATAGAAAAAGCTATTCGGCTAATCGAAAACATTGAAAAAAACTACTCAACGGAATATCCTATCTAACTTACAAACGACAAAAGAACGATGATAATTTAAATAAAAGGCCTATTGATCTTGCATTAGCATCTGTAGCGTTATTTATTGCTGACAGATACTGGCCGCAACGCAACCGAGAGAAATATAAATTAGGTTGTTTTTAAGCCAATGGAAAATAATATAAGTAAAACGATTGGTTTAAAAAAAGACTTCTATGATCCGAGATAGATTACTCGTAAACATTACTAGAAATTCCTAGTTCTTCTGATTATTTGTAATTTAGAATGTTGTGATTCAAAAACTCTAAAATGCAAAAAGGCGCTGGTGCAGATAAATGTACAAATCACGTCACTCCATCAAACACCTTACTACATCAAATCACTATTTAAATAAACACATAATGAAATACGTAACTATCACGTCCACGTCTAGATAACAAGAGAATGCAAGGAATGTCACGATTATACAATACAACCACTATACAACCTATAACAATACCTACTCGATCTGTCACTCGTACGTTCAGAAATAATCCAAACAATTAGCAGCACAAAATATTAAATTTCTCCACTGTACATTCCCCTACTTGTTTTTATATATAAAATCTTAGAAGCTGCAATATTGCGGTATTACTTAAACATTGTGCTTATTTCCAAACGTAATGCAACAGCTTCTAAACAATTTAAATCAAAATATATGGCATCAAATATGTTTAGATCCTTAAATCTAATTTTCTGCTTTTGTATTATTACATTAAATAAAAGCTCAGTATTAAAGCCTTCGATGTCATAGTTTTCGGTTTAAATGTATTAAAAGGCACAGCATATTGATAAATAGTAAATCATCATAACCACAAGACGTCTATGTAAACACCTTATATACATACAGTCGCACCGCAAACTTACGTCCTCCTATTAGAAATGAACAATACAGAAATATTTAAATACATACGCTTCATCATATTATAATTTATAATGCAGTCTCCAGAATTAACAGAAGCAATTCGTTCATGACAAGACAGACAGAAGGAGACCTATTATGCTTTTAAGTTTTCATGGTCACACTTATCACACTTATTTGCGGCAAGCCCGTCAAAATGTGATAAAAGTAATAGACCTGTCTACCAAACCAGCTACGACAGGCGTTGGAAAACCTCTATCTGTCTGCGATTGTACAATATGACTGAGTAGTAAGTAAATAATCATCGTAATATGTATGAAAGAGTAGATGAAAATGGTCCTTACCGCCCCAGATCCCTTAGGTTTGGAGGCGGCTACATACGCGAGGTACTGTATCACTTTCTTCGTGTTCTCTGTCTTGCCTGCTCCCGACTCTCCTGTGCACAGGATCGACTGGTCCTCCCGGTCTGAAACGACAAGATACATTATTACATTAACAATCAACAAACAATATGTAGTTGCTAAAATCGCCAATAAAAATTTAATAGAATAGAATAGAATTTATTGCACACCAGTAGTAAATTTAAACAATACAATTACAATAACATACGTGTACAAATAGGCGGCCTTATTGCTAAAGTAGCAATTTCTACCAGGCAACCAATTTAAATGACTTTAACTAAGTGATGTAGAATGTTCATAAGTTCAAAAAAATCAATTTTGATTTAGAGTTACTGCTACCTGAACAACTTATCTCATCAATAGTACGCTACTGGACTAAGAGGTTATGATGGTGTTCATTAGTCGCACGGGGTAGTGTAGCATGACAAGACATAGTATTGAATCCATTCTAATGGAGGAAATTCCTCTATGGCAGGATTCTCGCAGCATTTTGACAGTTAAGAAATAACCTCTTGTAGCAAAGCTTAATACTTATATGGTGGTGGGAATTACTTACAACATTCACAGAAAGTTTTAAAGTCTAATCCAACTGTAAAATTTAGAATTTAGAATTTAGTAATACTTAAAGGATTTCGAGATCAGAATACATCGATAAGCAGTTTATTAAACAAGGAAACTTGCTGCCTGCTCCCTGCTTAAAATTAAACCAACCTAAGTCTTCATGAGAGGGCATATCAGGTGACTTAAGTAAACAGCAGCGTTAATCTTCCTGAATGGTAAGTCTAACCAACAACAACTGCAAACCAACCACCATTATTACCCAGTAAGGTATATTATAAACATCTCTTTTTCAAACAAGCCTTCGTGAACTATTGCAGAAGTTTTGTGCTGTAGTTTTATTAACAGGGAAACTACTTAATTCCCTTAGGAATGCACCGACAATGGTGTACAACTAGCTTTTTTAGCTTACTTTAATATCCATTTAGCGTGCATATCCAATTCTCTGATGCGTTCTTTGATCATTAGCGTCCATGTTTGCATGTTGTGTAGTGTACTCTACACTAGTACAGTCAACAAAAACCTCCGCTGTTTCTACCTTCCTAATACAAGAGTATACACTCAAAGTAATTACTAATATTAGTACAATAAGGCTTGCTGACCGTACTGTATGTTCTTGGATATCATTATTATACGCCTTTATCGCATCCTGAACTGTGTACGCGCTTGTGGGCGTTTCCTGACAAATAAATACCTAATAATTGATACTGGTAAAAGATCAATATGATCAACCACTATTATAATGGTTTCTTTATTTGCTACACATATTACAACTAGTACATTCAGTCAGTAGCCTTAGGCGGCTGAATAATTCCACCTCATTGACACCAGGGCAGGGGTTTGTGAGGTAGGGTAACCTCGATACCCACACGATATGCAAGCAAGCATTTAGATTAAAGAACCTACTGCAAGTCAAGATCTTTCAGCGTCAAATATGTTTCTTGGGCACTGGGAATACTATTGCACCCAATAATACGATTCGATATGAATGCCAATAGAATATTCTAGTTTATACTAGGTTGCCTCGAGCCTACCCTGAAATCAATGGGGACATGATAATGAGCTGTTAACATAACATACTATGTTGCACGCAAAGAAAATAGTAACACGAAATATAATATTTATGGTCTTGTTACTATGATAATAATTTTTAAGTAACTTTTCATTCGTCACTACGCCCATTCATGTAACAAAACCAACTGAAAACTGTTTGTATATTTCGAAACAACAACGTCTAGAAGCCTATTGAATTAAAATTGATTTAAAGAGTACCTCATTCTAGTCAATATTTCCAAGTATACTTTAAAAATGCCTTGGAAATAAATCAGCTGTGGGTTAGATAAGGGGCAGGTTTCCAAACGATTTGTCTAATTGTCCGCTAATGGCCGAACTAGGCGATACGAGAATTCCTCAGGTGGAGTCATACGCTCTGATAATATCATTAGTAAGCTTATTATTTACTTATACTATATATTAAATTAGGTCTTATACTATGACAGAAATTTAAAGCCAGAAAATAACCCTTTTTTGGAATCAGTAATTTTATAATTAAGGGCCTCTGATTAAATTTTACTAAATATTTGAGCTAATGCCATGTAGGATAGATTAACCAAATCTAATATTACTAAATTATTATCTAAACATTTGGATACAGAAAGTGATCTTTGTCACCCTTTACGATCTGGCTGGTTTCGTGGTTTTCACGAACACCTAATTGCATCTAAAAGAGATTTTATGTAGCTCAGGATTTGATCGTGTGACCAAGTAGGGCCGTATAGCAGCCGTCAGTCGCGTTCATTAGTAGCGAATGCTTTATGGCCGGGGGACACCTTACCGCCTAATTGTAAACAATTTAGGCAACACTCGTTCCACTTCATTGTGTTGCTTGTTATAGATGAATAATACTTTAGTGACTTTGCTTGATGATAGGAAATTCATAGTTCTTACGTTATGTATGAAACACAATAACTAAGGTTTAAAGATCGCATTAAATAGTACATGAAAGATAAAAAGCTAGGATTTGAAAAGGCAAAATGGTTTTGTGACATGATATATGATGAAGCATAATTTACTTGCAATGCAAGAGATTAATGGTCTTCAGTCATGCCTGCTAGCATAAATTGTGCTCTAAGAAGTATTTCCCATAAGTATTATGTACAATAATAGATCTTGGGCATAAATTTAATTTAGGTATTTTGTAGAATAGATCCTTAGGAAAATTATTTAAATGAACTAGTTCGTGTTATGTTTAATTAGGGGTGTGTCCGAAGTCACGGTTTGTCATACGAATTAAATGCAAAAGCGTGATCATGCAATGAATGAAGATGCATGATTTCCAAGAGCATCGCTCCACCACCATTGCCAGTCGCGAGAACAAGATGGCGGACCAACCTTGCAGCATGGAGCGGTATGCGGTGTCTGTGATGGCGAACACGTGCGGCGGGACCTCGTGCCGTTTGATGCCCTTATACCTCTCCATGATCTTCTCCGTGTAGATCGGCAGCTTCTTGTAAGGATTCACCACCACGCAGAACAGCCCCGAGTATGTCTGTGGGGAGGAAACGGTTGCATGTTAGAAAATCTACTCACAGGTTCAAGATACAAGGGGTTGCAAATAGATGAGTAAGTAGTTTCCTAGAATTGATGATAAGATCTGTATAAAATACGTTATAATTTGTACAAAGCGCGAAAGCCTCAAACTAACATACCCTATTTTCCTGTGGTTGTCGCATTGGATAAAATTACATAACCCGAATGATGTGCTAAACGTGGAGAGAAACTATCCTTTCAAAGGATAGGCCTCAGTCCAGCAGCTGCAGTGGACTGTTATAGGCTGTTGTAGTAAAATAAGCTGCTTATTTAAACGTAAAACATTCAAAACAAATAGATATGACAGCGTCTCGTAGTAAACATTAAGGTCCGTGACACATTGTATTGTTTGGACGAGTAGTACGACCTCAGACCTCTTATTGATGGACATTCGATCCGGTTACATTGAACTGAACTGCACTGTTTCGGTCTACGGAACTGAGTTTATTCCGAGATGCCTCCGCTGGTTAGTCACCGGTGGTACTTAAATAGGAACAAAAGCTCGATTGCCACTTCGCAGTGCTATGGTAACTTTAAAAGACTAATTATTAGCTAGTGATAAAACCTAAAATTATACATGCTGCTTGTTCATTCGGTTAAAATCGTGATGGTGATACTTTTAATCGGCACACTTATTATTAACAGAGCGAGCAAGTACAGTGTTCTGAAGCAGACGATATAGCTTCCCGGTCACTTCAGGGTGTTTCACGTAGCAATCGAGATGCATATTCAATTCCGAATATGCACTTGACGATGATGTTGGCACGTGATGATGGGGTCAATACCCCCGCAGAATTAATGAGGGTATACTGTCATTCGGGCTACAGTTGGCATTCTTGGAAGTGACACTCAATACTCGTGAACGTTTTTTGTGTGCTGAGTACCTGTACGTACAAAAACCTTACACTCTCTATGCTTTATTCCGTGGTAGTAGGAACGGTTTCGTAACGTTTACATTTAAGGAAAACACATAGGTAGGTACAGCTAGAAATTGTTGTACCTATGTGTTTTACTTAAATATTTCTATTAAGATCAATTGTATAACACATAGAGGTTACAAATTATAATTATGTTACAGGAACCAATTAATGGTCTTACTCTTAGAGAATAAATATACATAGAGCACGCGCATTGCTCCGCTGCCTTTATGTCGAAGCAAATTTTGGCAGATTTTGTATGGGCGATGAAATGTCCTGTTTGCAACTTATCACTGTACATTTCAAAATGTTCTCCTATTAAATTACTTATTTTCACCGGGAAATACAATCAGCTCCGATAACCATTTGATACTAAACGAACGCGCTGAAGATATTCGGACTGTTCATATCCGTGCTTACGGTTCATACTCGAATAGGCGTACTCTATCCCTCCCAGAAATTTTTCTATTTATACTCTACTAGCGACCCGCCCCGGCTCCGCACGGGAAAATGGTTATTGTGGGTTATCCTTCAGTATATTATGCATGTATTATACATATAAACCTTCCTCTTGAATCACTCTATCTATTAAAAAAAACCGCATCAAAATCCGTTGCGTAGTTTTAAAGATTTAAGCGTACAAAGGGACATAGGGACATAGGGACATAGGGACGGAGAAAGCGACTTTATTTTATACTATGTAGTGAAGGTCTTACTATTAATAAGTCTCACTCAAAAAATATTTTTGGCAATTTTTAATTACAATTAGAATCCTTTGAGCTTGTAATCAAAATATATTTATTTGCAATAATACATATACATATTTAAGGTAAAACAAATAAAGTCTACTTAACACTAAAACAAAACATTAAAATTCGTATTAATTGAACACAATTTACTCTGATATACATACTCGAATATATGTAATAGTATGAGTGATACTTGTCTAAACATTAGTTTACTCATAATCAGAGCAAACAAGCTATAAGAGCTATAATTATTGATTCAGGCTAATTGGTCCGATCGTTAAATTGCATTATGACTCCATACGAGATACGATTGGTAGTACCAGTATATAGTTTGATATTAAATGGACAGTTCAAGAAAGTTATTTACAGTTAGCAGTTTTAACAAAATTTAATATGTGTGATAATTATATTATTTATTGCTTTATGTGATGGACGCTACGTACATGTAAAACAAAGCGAAAAGGTTACTGCAAATATCAACATATTTTATGATATCCTTTAATTTTGGCTTTATTTAACAACACCGCATGATGGTTCCTGGCTTACAATAGAACCAAAGAACTATAGATAAAAATTCTTCTAATTCTTTTTCTTCTTGCTTATTATTTATAAAAAAAACTTTTATTTATTCCACCAGTCAGGTCACCTAAATTAATCAATGCGAATCGTTCAAAACATCAAAGCAATAATAAGCATCGTGGGTAACATCAAAGCGCGTCCGCGTCTAAATAGTATTGATAACGTTATCAATGTGTATAAGATGGCCGCAGCGGGACAGAGATCAATTGTACGGAATCAATTTGCCAACTGACCTCTGTGGAACGTCTGGAATGGGTGCATACATAAGTTTACTGATAAGTGATAAGTAACTATAACTATACGTACAGAGAAGATCTGCTGATTTCTCGTCTTTATTTTTCTTAGTTTTCTTCTTGCGCGGCTTAGAATTGGGTCAAATCTACTCTTACGAAAGACTAAGTATTTAATTAACCCAAGAAAAAAAGAAGCAGTATTCATCTGTTTAAATAACAACTGCAACCGCAACTGCAACTGTTGGGGAACACAGCCGCCAAACAGCATTGAGATAATTCTTAAAGACGACAATAACTAGTATTCCTTGAGGTGGTTTGATGAATGTATAGATTTTTGAAACAAAGATAACGGTAAAGTTCATTTAAAAAAAAAAACAGTTTTGTATTCAAATAAAGTTTACGAAGTCGACGACAACATTATATGGTTTTGTTTCTTATGGATCGGAGGGAATATAATCTACAGTCCAGCACTATTATGATGACTTGATAAAGGTTACAAATTAAAACTCGACTTGCAATAATGCACCGCTGCGCTGCGTCTAAAGGTTATCGGCGGGCTATTAGAATAAGCAATAAACTCTAATGGTAATTGATAAGCTAATTTTACGACCGTTCCTCCTTCACCTAATGTCCCTTGCATATTAAAGTGGGATTATCTTTACAGGATAAACAAAACAATCGGTGCGGTGGTGCAAGGTTTTAGTTTCAGCTTAAATTCTATTCCTTAATTAACCCTTCCATAACTAACCATTATTTTTTGGGTAGTCATGGATGTATTACGTTAAAATATTCGACAATTGTTGCAAGATAATCTTGTCTATGTAGGTCTGTTTTAGTTCGGTAATTTTATAGATATGCAAATAAAACTATTCCCAATACATTCCAACAGCAGAAAATTAGTTCTTAACACAGGTACTGATAAAAACTACACTTGTCAGTGTAGACACCTAAAGAAGATACGCTGTATCAAAATACAGAAAAACAAGTACATTTAATGGGTATGCGAAAGTAATATACTACTGCTAGTTTTATCTAGCGGAAACCGAATACTAATAATGCTGAGGCGATAAGAAAATAGCAAAATGCGCCTTTGGTGAAAATATTGCCGAATTTGCGTTTTTATGTAAAACTAACACTAATATAGGAAGCCTACATAATTTTTTTATAATACTTTAATATATTTTTGGTTGCCATGTCGGAAAATTTCAGGAATTTTATATTTAATTCCCAAAATACATATCAATTATTAGTTCCCTGCGACAAATGCCTTGACCGACAATCAGGCCCAATTAGTACGGTGTAGTCAACACACTTCAGTACGTTCACTGCACCATTACTTTTTATTTCGCTCCATATACTAAAACACAGTAGCCCTATTGAGCGAGTATGTGTGAGCCAATGCCCAACACGGCCAGCGGCGAGAGGCTCCAACCCGAAGCGACACGGTTTCCACGAGACGCCTTCCTTATTTGGTCGGGCTTGCTAGGACCTTATAATGCTGCCATGCTGCCATAGGTTACCAATTGAATGGAGTTGATTAAATGTTTTTCACATGTGATTAGTTTGGTAATGGGAATTGACAGGTGGTGTAACTCGGCCTTTCTTAGTATTTCATATCTAGGTCGATAAGAATTGATGTGGACATGTGTCGTGGATGGAATTTTTCCTGCTATTCAATTTATAAATGGACATGGTCACAGTTACATTCACATTATAAGTAATTATGTATTTTTTGTGTTCTTTTGGTATCGGTTAAGGTTACCTATTTAGGTGCATTTATATACCTAGTAATCTTCACGCGCCAGCAGCGCAGCGTATTTTATTTTCCT
Source organism: Teleiodes luculella (assembly GCA_948473455.1). Classification (NCBI taxonomy): domain Eukaryota; kingdom Metazoa; phylum Arthropoda; class Insecta; order Lepidoptera; family Gelechiidae; genus Teleiodes; species Teleiodes luculella. The sequence continues at coordinate 15,043,796 of OX419595.1, forward strand.
ATAATTCTGGTTTTTCTCTAGGATGCAAGCTATCTATCTCCCTGCAACCCGCTACCTCTTTACACTTGACTGAAAGCCTTATAAAGACAGATAGACATAGTTTAATCGCAATAGTAATAAATACTTAGCTTGGATCCCAACCCAATAATATTGCCAAGTACATATACTTATGTATGCTGAGTAGTCATCAGCTTTAGCTTATCTTAAACTATAACATAACTCATGAATCGTATATCTTTGTAGATTTTAGCAGAAACAGAAGATATTTTGGTAGTGCCAATATTTAATATATTGTGAAGGAAACTCAAACTCGAATTATTTTATTCATTGCAGGCTCCTTCAGAACACATAATGACGTCATAGGAAGGAAGGAGCAATTTTGCTTGGAATTTTAAAATTCCAACTAAAGCCTACAACTGCGCAAATCCCAAATTAGTCAACCTGCGCGTGAGCACACATCGCCGAACGTGGATAGATAGCGATCGGGTGAGTCACCTCCTGCTCTTTGCCGGAGTGGTTGAAGTTAAAGAGAAACGTGATCATCATGATGTGGGACGCTCGCAATACAATTCAGGGTGTGATTTACGCAGCAGTGGTGTTGATATAATGTTCACGGTTGACAAGTAGATGGGCAATAGCAGTTGTTGTTGTTTACATAGGTAAACGCTGCTGCCCATTTTGACATCTATGCACCCTTACCACCCTTATATCAATTTTCTCTTTTCTGAGCGGTTAGCTTTTGTTATTTGTGTGAAATTAAGTACCAGAAACCTACTACTACCCACTGAAATATTTTGACCGCAGAAATATCCGAAACGAATAAAATATAAATAACTCTGCTGTTTCAGATCAGTTCCACAAAAATCAATAAACCAAATCAATCGTTACAATTATTTATGTATAGTTGCGTAGTTGCCATGCCATGGGACCTTGACATGGCACATCGCTGACAAAAACAACATCTAGAGGGTATGAGCTCACTGCATGGGCATCATCGGCTTAGTAGTGTAGCTGTAGTGCCATGTGGTCATATCATAGCCAAGGTTGAACAGGAAAACTATTTTTAGGGTTCTGTACGCCAAGGTTCGACTGTGTAAGCTCTCTTTGGTAATAAAAATGTAGACATTTTTAAATAACAGTATAATTAAAAATATACATATTTTGACTGTATTTATGAATAAGTTGGCAACGACGCGACGTGAGCAAGGCAGTCGAGTTTGAATTGTTTGTTCAGCTTGTTAACGAATTCCTGCGCGAACGCCGATGATCCTCCTGCCAAACCTAGCAAGAGTTATTAGGATACGATATGTTTGCACACTAAAGTACGAATTCACAAAAAGGGTCAGCATATTGTTGCAAGATCAGAAAACAATTAATTAATACGCTACATTGATTTTCAGTCAAGACAAAGGGGATATGATATTGTATATAGAGGTATATAAATATAAATTGAGGCGTCATGAGTATGTAGTGTAGCATTCGCTACTAGTTTGAACTCTTTAGTTACCTTTTTTCTTTTTTCGTTCTTTCCTGAATTTGAATTTTTTGATTTATTTCCGGGTTTTTTTGTTTGTTTTGGATTTTGGCATATTGATATTTGCTTTAGAAGCGAAAAGACGATTTTTTCTTCAAAAAATATTGGAAGTATAGAAACGCCTACTAAAATATTGAAAGTATTTTCCAGTGGTTTTCCCAGGTTAAGAGTGGTTTTTCAGGATTATACTGTCGAAGAGTTTTATCTCCCCTCAGTGGACTGAAGATAACTGATTCGTCAGCTGTAGACGACGGTCATTCCTCGACCAGACCCGTTGAAGGAATTGGAGAAGTATATTAAGAAGGGAGTATTTATCACGCTAGCAATACGGACTTAGCTAAAACTGAGTGCGGAGTTATTCAAAACCCGACCCTTTATCACGGAGAACTGTAAGTTATTTTGGGCTAGTTCTTTTTTTGAAGACAAAAGTTCTGACTACATCTGAGCAAGGCACAGTCCCAAGCTCCTGCGAGACTTTTTCCTAACCTTACAACGCTACGTGGATAGCATAACGCGAGAAACTCTAGTTGCTGCATTGTTCTCTCTAAGCAGTCGGAATCTGTGCGAGAGGAATATCCATAATTACTTATTGTTTTATTAAAATTCGTGTTTATATATCTTAAGTGCTTTGCGTGTTACATAACTTTATTCTTTTTGTAAACTTAACCCCTCTTCAGTAAACTGCCTATTTGTTTATCTTTTCAAAATTCTAAAAGCGCCGTCTGTCGCGCCACAAAGCTTTCGTCATATTCCTTTGGCATTCGAGTCTCTTGTCGTGTAGTTATTGTGTAGTTAGCTGAGCTCAATTAACCACGTAAAAACCTACCTTCTACCCATTTAAAATTCAAACAAATTATACTATTATATGTTCATATGTTCTGAAGGGGACACTTTTATACTCTAACACTGTTTCTTAATTTGTTTAAGTTTTTTTAATTTGAAATTGATTGTGATAAACCAAATATACCGTAAGTACTGTGTATACCTTTATTTCATTTCATGTTAGGATAAACTTCCAAATTCAACGTTAAGTAGTGGCCCACACGGCCACTACAAATGGTGTTATTTTTAATTATTTTCATTTAAAACACTATAGTAGGTACTAATTATCATAGATAACAGTATAAAAAGGCATTCTTTTAGACAGTGACAATTAGCGCCGATACTTGTATGCGATACCATTAGTATGGGTCGTTCAACCGGCGCGCGCGCAGGATACAGGCGCGTTTGGCGTATCGCATCCGCCGATAGCAGGCCGTGTAATTTGGTTAACGCGTGTTAAAGACTCATTACTTATCGTTAGCATGTTTTGTCTTCGAGATGTCCTGGCGAAATTTTGGTTAAGACGTTTTTGATACGGACGCAATTGCAGACTTGAACTGCAATAATAGAGTTCGAACGGAGTTCAAGAGCATTTGGTAGGGCGAACTATTTACATTCTAGCTGCAATGTCGCTCTACTATCGTTATCATATCAGCGTATATAATATACAATCCTCGAAGCTCGAGTTTAACCCAAGAGCTCACGTAGGTCAGAGATCTAACCAGCTGCATATGATCTATCCAGTGCAGCACTTTTTGCTGGACGGCATAAGCTTAAACGTCATATCGAAGACAACATGTTACCCTCAAGGTCCAGCCTTGTTTACAGACCCAGCAGCTAACGGCCGCGCACGGCCGTCGTAAAACGTAATCCCGCCCAGATTAGATTAGATCGATGATGTAACGCTATCTATCAGTCAGTACTTCAGTAGTTTAGTACACAAAGAAATACATGACTTACAACTACTTTATAGCTCAAGTGTCCGAAATATTGTAGTAAAAAGTAGACCCCAGATTGTGCTCCTTAACCCAGGATTAGTTGCAATATAGAGTGAGGGAGAATGGTCATTAAGACTTCATATTTAATTATTTACTGTTGACTTTATTACGATTTATGACGCTGTATAACGATTTGGTTCTTTATGTACTGTAATGTTATACTTTTATGATGAATAAATGATTTGATTTGATATATTTCCAACCAAAAGACATGAGTATTCTTTAATGAAGGATATAGACAAATCGAGTTCTTTAAATAAACTTCTATTTTACAGATCACCCCAATCCCTGATCGATATCGAATACTAAAATTCCTCCCAAAACTTGAATAAATGATCGTATTAATAAATATCGTTTCCTACTCCCTCCTTGTACATGCACGTCCGATACCCGAGGGCCTAGCGATTCCCCAAAACACGTCGGCGGCACCACCTCCCCTCCCCCTCCCCCTGCCCCCTGCCCCCAAGACAGGTGCGTCCCGGCAGGTGCAACGCCCCCGATTTGTCTGCCTACTATCGGATTTGTTATCGAAATACACGGACTAACAAATATACAAGGGTCAGGGTTTAATTAAACCTATGCTAAGTATAGTTAAAGGGATTCGTAAAATGTTTTGCAAATTAATAAAATAAAATAATAAATAAATAAATCCATTTAATTTGGCATTAGGGCTGCCTAGAAGAATTTTGTTTCGGATCAGTAAGACTATCTTAAGGACGCCTTTGTCCAGCAGTGTACCTACTGCTTGCGGCCGAAATTATGATAATAAAGTACTTATACATATATTGTACACTTTGTGCTGCATGTATTCTGTAAATGCATGTGCAAGAAAGGTATGTATTGTATTTCTATTATAAATACTTTGTCAGTTCAAGCTGTCTGTCTGAACTTAGCAGATGAAAATACAAAGAAAAGCTCAAGATAGCTTAAATATAGATTAAGCTTCTGTATATCTATCTATCGTAAGAATTTTATTCTAGAGGGGACAATTCTAATGTGAAGTCAAAGACGTTCGATCTCAGAAACTGTAAGAGAGAAATTACTTCATATCGACTCGATTACAGTCTCTGAATATACTTATTACGTATCATTGTAGGCATCAAACTTAAAACTTTCCGTTTGCCAGCCGGACTCTACCACTAGGCCACAGAATCTGAAATTATAAAACACTCCTAACCATAAATCAAATCTCTATGAGGGACTACTGTTACAATATAAACATAAATCAAGATGTACTGTGGGTCTGTTTGCGCGCCGCCGCCGATTTGGCTGCGCGTGGGCATCACAATGCTGTTTGTGTTCGTCCTGATCGGATCACAAATAATCACAATGATTATTTCCACGGTACATATTTAACTTGGGTACTAGAGGTCTTCAGTTCGACATCCTCGAATAAGTAAACAAAATAATTCTGTTATTGACAGTCGATTATCACAACACATAAAAGAGTGATATTTTTATGAACTACTCTGCTGTTTGCCCTGTGGCTTTGGTCACATTGTACGTTTGTACAAAACTTAAAACCCGGAAAATATAGCATTAGTTCAATTCTACTGAAACCTATCACTAGCCTGGTAATCATAGTACAGCTGAGTTAACAGTAATTTATTGTCAATAGGTAACCAACCCTATTAGAAGTTTCCTTAAACATAGTATTAATAGAAGCACAATTTAAACGGTTCAGCTCCTTATAAGTCCATTTCCAACCCAATGACTCACTCACCGCCTAAAGTAATTGAATGTGAACTTTATTTCAATTTAATTGGGATTAAATTGTAACGCATACATATTTATAAAGATGTGGGCTATCGACAAGATTCAGCATACGCCCTTTACGTCTAATTCGTCGTATCGCTGACCATTGGCGTTTTATCAGAAACTGTTTATTGAAATGGGGAAGAGGACAAGCAATGAACTTGAAAGGAGAACAGATAGTAGAGTAGAATGTTTAGTAGACGTCGTCGGTTTAGTATCGGAGCGTTTAAACCGACGACGTAACCAGTTCGCATCATACAAGGATCTCCTAATACAATCAATGAACAGTAATTATGTAGGTAGGTGGTGGAATAAGGCCCGATGAAAATAATAATATATAGAAACTTTAAGTATAAGTACACTGTTTTTTTAAATATGTAGTTAAATGGTACTTAAAATCTCATAGTGTGGATTGATATAATATACGTTCAAATTGCTCTTGAGAGTCCATGCAAGGACAGGACTGCTGTAGTGGACCTAATTCTTTGACTACCAAAGGACTGTTTCCAACATGTAATGATTGTTGATTCCAACATTATGTCTACACGTCATATGCTAGAATTCAAGCAACTAGCTACGGGCGTCAAGCTTCGAGCAACGAGCTCCGAGCTAGCCTATCCACCCCCTTCCATCCAGCGGCCCGGGGAAGGGAGGATCACGAAGGGCTGATTTATCCAGACGTAATGCTCAAAACTAAAAATGACGTGACGCTCATGCTAAATAATTCGCGTATCACGCAATCAATGGTCGGGGTCACGTTAACGGTAGCGCGTTATCATTATCACCATATACGCTGGTAGTGGTGCAATTAAAGGCGGCCTTACGCGGCCTTGTTCTGCGCGCGCAGATGTCCGCTTGACGTGAGTCAGCGCAGCGCGGAATGTGCTTATCAAACGGAGCTGCTGCTCGGTAGCGCAGATCGTCCACGATAACGGGTAAGGCCGCTACAAATAGCAACCAACCTCACTGATGGATTAAGGCGACTACACAATAAGGAAGGAGGGTTTCCATAATCTCAGTATCAGATGAACTTAGCAACTCATCTATCCCCTGGGTATGACGGAAAGGATTGGTAAGCAGGTGATATCGGCGATCAAATTATTACTACTATCATTTAGATGCTAATATACATTTCACGAGAATTTGACTTGCTTTCCAAAGCTATGAATCACAAGAACCACTGCGTAACGGAGGCTGCGTCAAACTCAAGTGTTGCATGGCGCTGCTGTGACGCATCGGACATGCTTTTACCGTGCGTTTGACCAGTTTAACTGAAACCATTGATTTTAGAGATGTAAAGTATCGATGACGTGATGAGAATCTGAAGTAACGATCCGATTTGCTAGAAAAGTTATTACTCTTTGTTGATAGTGTTTTCTAAACACGTTTATCTCTTATTTTTCCATTATTGCAGGCTGGTGATAGATAGTGTGCTTAATTACAAAAACACTGAAACACGAATTCACCAGTCACCACAACACTCCCGATTATTACATTAGATACCTAATTACAGGGTGGTAAGGGTTTGAGAAACTTATCCTTTGATTTATAACATGAATTAGGAAGTCTTTTTAATTTAATGCTTTTATTATTCTTTAAAAGCTCCTAAGCCTTTTATAATTCGGTCCGAATTCTAAGTAGGTGTGTGTGTATGTAATTGAATGTTCTAGATAGGTCGAGTAAGGTGGTTTGTATAAGTAGGTCCAAATCTTAATGGCTAGTTCGCACCGACTGAGCGATAGATAATAATTGAAGGTAAGCTGGAGCTTTACGAGCTAGTTCAGCTGGTGATAGAATTAAAGTCGAGTGCAGGGGCGAAGGGGGAGAGGGAAACAAGGAGGAAGGGCGCGAAGGCGAAGCGAAGGCAGCGCCGCCGCAACGGACCGGAAAATTGAACGACGCGACGACGAGACGGCGTTAACTGCTAAGTTAACTGCATCTCGGAAATCTTTAGGTAATTATGTCTAGAAAGCAGACTTAATTTACTCTTACCCTAACCCTTTTATTCTTTTTTTATCTAGTGTTTCTTAGTTACTTTGTTTTTTTTTTTCAATAAATGCCTTTTATGTCTGTCTTTGAATACTAAACGAAAAGTTCATTGCTAGCTGGGATCGCAGTTGTTGTTGGTCACGATACCACACGATACGAGCCTCGACCGGCACCCACAGGAAGACACCACACAATGTCAGCCATGACGCCGATGACTTTGACTACACGACATGAACTGCAATTAATTGCCAATTGCCGGTAGTGGACATGATCAAGCTAAAGCTGTTGTACACGTACAGGTTGACAAATTTATGGATACACCATTTTTAGGGTTCCGTAGCCAAATGGCAAAAAACGGAACCCTTATAGATTCGTCATGTCTGTCTGTCTGTCCGTCCGTCCGTATGTCACAGCCACTTTATTCCGAAACTTTAATACCTATACTGTTGAAACTTGGTAATTAGATGTATTCTGTGAACCGCATTAGGATTTTCTTACAAAAAAATAGAAAAAAACAATAATTTTAGGGGGTCGCCATACATAGAACTGAAACAAAAAAAAATTTTTCATCAAACCCATACGTGTGGGGTATCTATGAATAGGTTTCAAAAATGATTTTAACATTTTTTTCTAAACTAAATAGTTTGCACGAGAGACGCTTCCAAAGTGGAAAAATGTGTGTCCCCCCTCCTCTAACTTCTAAAATAAGAGAATGATAAAACTGAAAAAAATATATGATGTGCATTACCATGAAAACTTCCAACGAAAGTTGGTTTGAACGAGATCTAGTAAGTAGTTTTTTTTTAATACGTCATAGGGGAAAGTTGGTTATATTGTACCAGCAGATTAATCGTACCACCTACATATTTTCTACTAAACGAAGGTTTTTATTTACTCCGGCAACACTAAATAATAGTTAGCAACACTCAAGAAGCCATGACAGTTTGATTCATCGCTGCGCTTTAGTGTGTTTTTTGAATAAAATAAAAATAGGTTTTTGGTGAATTTGTTGCTAATTTTTGGCTAAAGAACATAAGGGTTAACGAACGAACGGTAGATTTCAAAAATTTGCTATTTGATTACATTAATACTTGCTTATTTTCCTATTCGTCTGAATAAATGAAGCAGCGCAATCGTTTGAGGATATGATATGGAGATTTGTTTTCGTAAAACATGGCTTGTGTTTCAAATCGTACCGAAGCGTAGTTTCTTAATCGTACCGGTACAATTTAACTACTGAAACAAATATTGTTTTGAACATTATTTATTTACCGTAAAATTAAATATGATCATTAACTATATAAAATAGGTAAATATAGGAGTCCCTAAATACTTGCTAGTATTTTAAATATTACATACGTTTTACGATATTTTTGTAGATGAGTGAAAAGAAAACAAAAATAAAATATTATGACTGGACGCAAGAAGATTAAAAAACTGATTGATTTGATTTAGATTGGATATTAAACATTGTTACCATTTTTTGATCTTTAAACAAGTTAAATATGGACAAAAAGAGTTTGTGTTTTTTTTCCCCTATTTGTATTGAGAATCTCAAAGTACGATATAGAAACCTTGTGGTACGATTAAACGTACCGGTCTCTAAATCGTACTGATAGCTACTTTTTCAAAAAACATCTTTTGTGAAGAAAATAGCCACTTAATAAAAAAAAGCATTACGGTATTTTGAATTTCATTAAGTACACTAAGTAACAAACGAATAAACATAAGAACAACCATAGTAGTTTTCTCGCAAAATCTGATAGAAGTTAAGGGGTACAATATAGCCAACTTTCCCCTAAATCGTAAACCGCAATTTACCTTTCACTATTAAAACATCGATCAAAGTCACAACAAACTACAAAAACTTTTATATTATGTTACTGGCTGCTATGGAACCCTTCATGGGCGATTCCGACTCGCACTTGGCCGCTTTTTTTGTCAACTGTTTTGTTTCCCATTCCATTGTTTAGAAATAGTATAGATCAAGCTTTATATGTATACTAAAAGGATAAGCAATATATTTTGGATTAAGATTTATTAATTCGCTACAAATCTAAACCATAGTACGCCTATCTACAAGTTAGAATTCCTCTAAAAACAATGATATAAATATGACTGCGCCTCTTGAACAGGGCCATTATCACCACATGACGTAAAAACATACTCATAAGAAGTCCACCTCCACATCGTTACTTCACATTATGCGCGTACGCAACTGGCCGATACTAATACCCTAACTAACGAGATCATTACTATATTAATTACAATTCACATTACCACACAGGTTGATAGTAATAACTAGCTTTTAATGGAGAGATACGCAATAATATTAGTTTAAACATTAATAAGTTAAGTACTTGTTTAAATATGTAAATTGATTGCTTTGCTTGTATCTGCTACACTTAGTTTCTAAAATATCGAAATATCGTGTCCTAACAATAGAGGTAGAATTTTTTTTTTGTTTTACCTGACCAAGACGCAACGACTGATTGGATTTTATTTAATTTTGTCGAGATTTAACCCATGTCACTTCAATTATTTTGACCCACAAAACGTAAAAAACCTTACATAATAATTTTTTTTTAACCTGTTCATAATTATCCTCACATATAATAAAGCATAACATTATGAAAATCTTGGTACTTATAGAAAATAAATTAGTTTTTTTTTTTTTTGTCATATGCTTTTCTTTTCCTGTCGGAGGTTGTATAACTAGTAGGATCTCAGGGACCTCGCTCGCAGTGTCAGGTCGTGAGTCACTCTCGCGCCGGTGACACGAGAGCGGTATCATCTGGGTCAACAATACTCGCCCGCTGAATCATCAGGCTTTCGCTATACTTACGCTACTTTTTATTACATTTAAAACTAATTAACGATTAATAATTTTCGAAATATTCTGGATTATTTTAATTCAGAATCAACTTTTTGGTTCAGACAATTCACAGTTAAAAACATCAAAGAAACCAATACATACAGAATAATAAGATAGTTTAACTGAATTCTATGCATCTATAATAATTTATAATTTATTTATCCTAATATTTTAATGTAATATGCAATTAATACGAGAATGAAATATTCCTGTGGCATTACACAAAATACTACTTCAACCTCCCGAATAACTTAATTACAATAAAGTTCAGAGCTAAAATCAAGCTTGATGTTCTAATAAAATTGGAAAATATTTCGAACTGATGATTCTTGGCACATTCTCGAAAAATTTATTGTATTATTAGTAAAACCACAAAGTCAGTGATAGACAATAATGCGTAATGCAAATAACAAGCGTAAAATGATGAATTTAATACTAATATGAACAGTCATCTGCTTATTCAGGTCAGTTGCAACATGCCGATTCTTGGTTTTAAATTATTACTGACCTACTGAAAGTCACGTACATATTGCTTACTAATGAAGCAATATTTTTTTTGGGATCCTGATTATTAAAGTATTTAAAATCTCAAACAATACATTTAAAACCGACTGTTCATTTGACGACGACGACGCACGTGCGACGTCAAGTGACTCAAGTGCAAGTGTTCCTTGACAATTGATTCATCCCTTAATACATAATAAGGGAGTATACAATAAGGATATTATAATAAAGATATCACATTGTTCAGTTCTTTTTTATTGTTTCGAGGTGTATTCCTTGAAAACTTCTCGCATTCTTTAATACAACGATTATAACAAAATAACGGTATATGAGGTAGCTGTCTTAATAACAAAGCAAGATTGTTTTATTATTATTTTTTAAAACCTTTTAATAATATAACAGGAAAAACACGTTCAAAAAAGAATTATCCTTCGCTCATTTTAAAAAATGGTCCTCCATTAAACCCTTGCGCGCGCAATAAAGGTGTTTCGGAGAGTACAACGACCAGACAACTGCGTCCGCAGGGCTGCCAAACAACATCACTCGCACACTACTTTATTGACTTGAGATGCGACCACACTAACGCTTACCAATATCTAAACTAATGGCTCCAGGAGGCCAACTGCCTATAAAAAAATATGTATTCGTAATTTGACTTGTGATTTTCCCGTACATGGTATTCGAAATACCCTGCTTTTCCTGATAATCTCATTCGAGATGCTAAAGACATACAGGCCAGGTATGGGAAGAATCATTTCCTTGTTGCGCTTCCGACATTTACTATAATATACTTATTATAATAATCCAGCAAGGGGATTGCGACACCACCTCCCTTTCAAGGGAGAATAGGTCAGCACTTAGTTTTCTTGTGATTAGTATTACAGTAGGTATGCTTCTCCTCAGTTTAGTCAGAACGGACCCTTACATTTTTAAACTTCGTTTCATATGTTTAAAAACAATATAAATAAATCTCTATAACAATAGCAACAATGAAGTAAGCAATAAATGTTTCTTTTTATTGGAGTAAGTAATTGTAATTGTTTTGGGTCAAAAACCAAATGTTACTGCGTCAGGGCAAAGTTTCTTATTAAGCTATCTCTAATAATTTTCAGGCAACCCATCCATCTTTCTTAGCCCATGTGATTAACACTCATGCCCATGAGCTAACGTTTGGTCCTCATCTGCAACAGTGGCAGGAGCCATTTCCAAACTTACTCCATAATTTGTTCCAAATATTGTTATCTTCTACACAAATTTTAGGCAACCGTTCGGTCTAAACTACAACCCGTGTGTGTAAAATGTGTGTTATCAATTTGTTAGTTATTTTAATGAATTGTCAACCCTGTCCCCGGTGCAAAGTGCACTGAGGGCGGTGCGTTGACTCGCTTCGATGGTGCTATTTGTTTTGCGCGCTAAACAATACGCACTTCGCACACACGCTACACGTGGCAAACACATTCTCGATGGTTTGAAATAAAAAACAGTATGATTGTTAGAATAAAATTTTAAATATGTATTTTTTTTTACCCCACTATTTTGACTATTTTGACAGCAGAGAAAAACGCACTCTTTCACAATTTAGATATAGAGAGAGTTAGTGTTCATATTTTTTTAATGAGGTATGAAAGTAACTGGTCTTTCAGGGAAGCGGCATTGTTAAACGAGGCCTGCCAATTTTGCGATACATAATTATAATAGAAGGAAATCGTCTGATTATGCTTTTAAAATGTGTCAACTGCTACTTTGACTTGACTGACAAACATGGGCATTACAGCAACTACATAACATCAGCTCCCGAACTACAGAATACCAAGTAGTAGTTCCTACCCGAGCAAGGCAGTGAGCTTAGTCCAGCTCCAGAAGTGGGCCATTCTGGGCCGTAGTAGAAATCCTTATCAGTACCGTAAAATACCCAGTTAAAACGAGAAACGTTGAAATACTCCAATGAATAAATTGTTCCAAAACGACCTATCACGTCCTCAGCAATGCTAATGTAATATTTAAGAGGAGATCCGCGGCAACAAACACTGAGTCATAGTAACGGTCTTGTAACCGCCGCCGCCACTTGGAACTAGCCAATCATTATCTTGTTATATTATACCTATCTTAACATTAGAGATTTTTTAATGACTTTGTGAGCCTTAGAGCGTAATCGTCTGCCTGGCAAAGAATGGTGGATTCACAAAACAGGAAAACAATTTTCGTATTTATTTCCGTACTCAATAGCTGCCTACGAATTGTAGTTACTTTCTAAGCATGTCCTTCCATCCCTACGCTACGCCTACCACATAGGGCAGTATATTTTTTGAAAATTGAAAGCGGTATGTTTTTACGTGATGGGTCAATGCCCAAGCCGCATCGACGCAACGCCAATGACACTTTTATGGTGAAGAAAGAAAACAAAATAAAGTGTATTTATTAATAAAAAAAGGACTGCTATTTAATTATCGATATCGATGCGTGAATTACAATAAACACATCGTTACCACGCGTGTAATAGTACCCAGAGGCTTCCAAGGCGAGTCCTCGTCGTAACCGCAAGATTTGTTTGACATGTGCTCGCCGCGACTCTGCCGGCACCAGCAGCCTAGGACTATTATATACCTCATGGCACTCTACCACCTTACAATAAGGATACTTTTAGCACATAAATGTAACTTTTGACCACACCTGCTCTCTCGGCTACTGTCCTACCAACAACCTGTTTTAGTTAGGTCACTATAAAATGACTATTTAAGTATAATGTTTTTTGTACAGCGATTTATAGAACCTGATATTGCGCAAACACACAATAATATAATACAAGTTAATGTGCGTACTTACATACAGTATTTATGTACGTAATTACGTACATAAGTACTCTTTTGATTCAATTCATTTGCTGCAGTGGGTGCAACCCTAACCTGCAGATATATTGAATGTAATTATCAAATAAAAACACGGTTAATTAGTAATTAATTTGTTCTCTTTCGCAGAGGAATCTTAAATTAAGGCAGCTGGTACAGGTAACAAAATACCAGGAGCAGAGGACTGTAAAGTATGTAAATACATCTCTACTTTGGAGAAAGATAAGGTTTGGCAGAAGTAGGGACTACTGTTTAGTATTCTGTGACAGAAGGTTAGGTTGGGTGTGGTCCCAATCCCACAGAATTAGGGTACCTCAGGAGTTTTAAGCTGCTCAGAAGACGAAGAATAAGAACTTTATGTACGAAAATTCGGAGCCTCATATTTTAAACGCAAAAGGTCTGATTACTACACAATCCGTAATTCCATACTATTGGAAGATTAATAATCCTAGAGATCTACAACCACCAGCGCCAAAACTTCACTCAAGCGCAGTTCACACGCGCGTGCATTTGTTTTGTCACGCGAACCACGTAATTGGTGTAATTGAGTTGGTGTTATGTTGGAGAGTTACGAGCCTAGTGGGCTAACGAGATTCCAGTTCACAGAGGACAGAGACATTGCAACGCCGCTCAAGACCTCCGACTGAATCACTACTGAGGCTTTCGCATATACATAGTTTTAATATAGGTATATCATGCTTTATACATCTGTCCTCCCTGGTAAAAGTTATTATAAAAATAATTCTTCCAGAGTAGCGTTTCGAGCCTGCTTATTGCATAGAGCGCTGCAGATTCAAAACTTGTGAATCAATATTTGTAATTTATTCTTTTTATCATCAGTAATATCCTTAATAAGCGCGAAAAAATGATTAATAAACAAGCAACTTAACGCATGTGAGTATTACAGAAATAAAAAAAAATATGAGAAATAACTCCGACCAGGTCCAGAGTAAACCTAACCTAACCTAGCCCAGAGTCCTCTGCAGCTAAGTATAATTAGAGCAGGTACCTTACGAAACCTTGCAGGAATAACCGCCGAGGCCACGTTCCGAATGCCGCGTTTACTATGAACTAACGACTGATTTATGCATCTAGACTTGCAATAGGCTACTCACAGATCTAGGTACCAATGCATAGATTTACTCTTTGATGTTTGCCGACGAAACCGGTTTTAAACGTCTTTTCTGGTAAACCTACTATAAATATTTCACGTACCACTATGATCTAAGACCTTGAATTAGAAACTTGACGGGAGCGTCGGTCCAAAAGGACTGGATTGTTTTGTCGTTTCTAGGTATATTTTAAGTAGTGTGATAGTTTCCGCTTCCTAACCCCTACAGCTGTAATAAAACCAATTAGCAACTACATAATTATAATATAGTGCGTCTCTAAGTGTACTGTGGATATGTAATATTTTATTGAAGTGTGCGAACAAAGAAGATTAGAAAGAGGTTATGTTATGAAATGTGAATCATCGCCTCAATACGACACACAAAGAGATACAACGAGTCTTCGTGATTATTACGCTTGGAAATTGAAAGATTGATAGAAAATCATACGATGATCTCTTTTTTAATGAAACTATTAGGCAATTGAATCCAGCTCATTAAAACCAAAACATAATGTTACAATACATAGCCAAGATTTATGATCAACATGAGGAAGGATGAAGCGATCCTAGACTGCATCACGCGCGAGGATGTAATATTTTGTATATTTGTACAAATAAATAACACATAATTTTATTATAAGCTGGCTGATGTTACTACGTACGTTTGCAATGTTAATTAAAAGTACGACACTTTAACGGTCAGGGGAACTGCTTTGTTGCAATATTCGACGTAACATACTAACTTACAAATATTACAGCAAAAAACGCATACGCCTTTTCTTTGTTACTTCTTGTTTGTAGAGTTGAACGAACTCATAAAAGTGAACAACATTTCAACGATATGCGTTCGAATGAATTCCCAATTTGAATTATTCGCAAGAAGTCACGCATCCGGTAACGAAACGACCATATTGTTCGAAATACAAATTCAAAATTCTAACGAGTGCGCGAGCGCCGGCGACCTTCGCGTGAGGAGGACATTGCTAGACAAGGAGAGTTAACAACACATTAGTCAAGTATGCCAAACAAAACCAAGGTTTAGGTTCTGTACAAGAACACTAATTACGATTTGGTTAGAGTTTGTAAATGTTTGTACCTTATTTCTGCTATTTTGTAAAATTATATATGGTTAACCAATCAAAGTTATGTTAAATTCCTTAACTAATATCAACTTAGTTGTACGTAAAACGCGAGGTCTAGGCTATTACAAAGAGTTCAAAGAGTTCAAAGAATTTATTTCTTAACTTTTGGATGTTGCATCACTTAGTTAAGTCATTTAAATTATCTTTTCTGGCGAGTTCAAAAATTTGGCTGTCTTCTGTGGAGAAGAGCTCGCCGAAGAAACTCCACAGGCGTTGCATCTTTTAAACATATTTTTACAGTTATTATGATTATAATTACTAATAACAATGTTTTGTAAAGTACGATTGAAAAAGCCTGTCACCCAAGCAACTATTCCCATGGATGTTTATCCTCTAAGTAATCTGTTATTTTATAATAGGCTTTCTTAATCAATTTCTCCTTAACAATAATTTTGAATTTCTCTAGAGTTAAATTTTGATTATTTTTATAATTACGATTTTTAATCCTTGTTGTGTAAATGTAAAATGATATTCACGGATCTCTAGAGATAAAACCAAATGTTTGACTCGTCCTTGACGCACCTTGCCTTCTCGAAACTGTCTTAGTCCTTATTACTACGCCATTGAGGCCAAACTGCCTTAAGAATGTAGTTAAGTATAATTTCGTGTGGTCAGCATTAGAATTCTAGGCGGGTTGGTTTGTTCACGTTTTTTATTGTAAACGGCTCAGCTGTAAGCTTTGACATACTATATCATAGTTTATTGCAGCCCGGCTTTTAAAGTGTTAACATTTTTGACTTAACACATTCTTTAAGAAGCTTTTGTTGCGATACAGGCGGTAAAGAACCGAAAACATAAATAAATTATAGAGAGGTCGATGATTGTCTATCTACCGTCTACTAGCTGGCTTTAGATTTTTACTTATTACGAGTAAGGTCTTTTAAAGTTTTATAGCAACATTGACGAGTCAATATTCATTGCACTTAATCTAAACATGGCCCAAAATTAAAAAACACAATTTCCAAAATATACTCTACGAAGGCTAGCTTCAAACGGAAAGGAACGACAAAAAGTTCAAACAAAGAATGCAAAAAGAATTCAAAAATAAAAGGTAAAGCAATAATAAAAGGGGCACACGAGCAACCTCCGACCCGTTGCGTCCCGTTTGGAAAGTCTGACGACAAGCGACAATGACCGCCCGCCTCTCCAACTGTGAAACAACCTCTAAGGGTTATAATCACACAACAAAGACGAGCCAACTTGACTAAAAACTAAACCTTAAAATGTTAACGGTGGTCGGATATGACAGCTTCTGAACTGAAGAACTATAATAGAGTTTGGTTTACTTAGATATTTCAGATTTGAAAGCCTAGTCTAGCTCAGACATTTTACGCCAACAACGAACTCTACGTCTCTTGGAACTATCCGGTAGGTATTTGTGTTTGTTAGGAACCAGGAAACGAGAAGGCAGCCAGTGAAGCATGCGCAGCCGTAACATCGGACACCTTTGATTTGCTTTCTTCGTTGGATATAAAAGAATCGCTACTATTACTATATTTTACGGTACCAAGTACAATTGCACTCCGTGTAGTTCTGAACTTCTGATTAGAATTAGCTGAACCTAAATCTTACTAAAGACGTCGTACGAGGCGACCTAACACGAGCATCAGCGTTCATCTGTACCTGTATATTACTGTATAAACAAAAACAACTGCGATCCCCAAACTGCCTGCCAAAGGATTATGGCAACAACACTTCGACTAACGGAGATCTATATAGGCTTCAGTCTAGCAATGGACTGTAGTAGAACAACGTTGTAATGAACTTATGAAAAGATTAAGCCTAAAACATCTTAATCAATCATTTTACTATTTAAACAATATACCGAAATATGAATATTAGTTTTTACATAAGTAGCTGTACATAGTAGCATCGGGCATCGAATCTGTGACCCATAATCCGAATGGCAGGGTCGGGCCCCGGGCGGCCGCCGACCGGTTCCTCTCCACGCGAACACATACACACGAGAACACTGAGCGAGTAACACAACTTTCTTTCTACAACGCTCTTCTTATTTTACTGTTGCCAGTGATATGCTACAGGGATATTATATTTACGACCCCGAATACCCAAAGTTATGCCTTTCTTAAGCAACTTAGTATCTAGTACCCCACATGTGTAGGCTAACATATTTAAATTAATAATATGTGCCGTTTTAACAGTATCACATACATTCATAAAGATAGGCTCTTTTTCCTAATTAGCAGCTCATAGGAAGCACAACCAAAACTATTTCGACAATTCTTTGTTTGAGCTTTAAGTTACTAGTACGCAGCTAAAAAAAATTTACCGGTCTTTTTGTTCTGTACAGCAAGTAGTTACAGGTTGCCAGCCTGTTGCCTTGCATACAGATCACAGCATCACATTCTGAACCCCATGCCTATCCGTCACCCAATGGGAAGACTACACAAAACTATTTTGCAAGAACTATGTACACTGTTGGACAAGGACCTCTCTCTCTCCGGGAGTAGATGGAGCAACTCAAGGCAAGTGACACAATGTGCCGGGAATACCCACACGTTGCTTGACTCAAATCTCAACCGCCGACGGACACAAAGGTGTCCTAAAATTGATATTTACTTTACATCACCAGTGGTGCCAACGTGACGCATCATCGCAGGTACTTACCTGTAAGGCAAACACAAAGAGTGGTTAGTTAGGTATTCATTAGGCGTAAACTTGCTGACAATAAACTTATTTCTTTAGATATTTATTGCACGCATTAAATAATTTCCAAGGAAATATTTTACAGTTGGACCAAGGAAAAGAACATAAAAATATTTGGGGTAGAGCCATCCGCTTTTGGGGTAGAGCCATCCGCTCCCCCGCAAGTCCGGTGAAGCTTGAATCGTCGTACTTTTGCGAATAAAAAACATAAAAATCTCAGTTTGAAGAAAAAGTTCATTTTATTTTGCCTTACAGGTAAATTTTACGTGTCAAATGCAACCATCTATGACCTAATACTTAACCAGAAACTAAAATACACTAAATAGTCCGCATTTGAGAAAAATGATTTCATAAAATAGGTACCTATACAATAATCATACAGAAATCGACAGTTATAGATGGATTTAAATTATCTGATTGTAACCAGTTATGGGTGTCTCCTACGAAGATAAATGTTTGAAAAAACCTCAATTAACTACGCTAGCCCAGTGCGGGCTTAACAATTTCACGCACACGCATACTACAAATCTTTGAATTGCAACTGAGATATAAACAAGTTCCTAAATAATATTTTAAAATGTCAAACACAAAATTAATAGGCGCGGCTCGAACCGGCGGCGGCGGGTCTTGCATGGCAAGCAACAAACACTACGCCAGCAACGCTAATCTCAATTCATAAGTTACACAGGAATTATAACGAGGTGCTGCAAAACAAAATACGTACGATGAGAACAAAACCTCGTGACGCGACGTCATACTATCAGCGCACTACCACGTAACGTAGCTATAGTAGTGGGAATGGGAACCTCCCACAGACTCTACATAACACTCTATTATATGTTTATTAAACGAACGTTAGTGACATCATTAAATTTTACTCAAACCAAGTCAAATCGTTTGAAATGCCGCCAGCAAGACCACTGAGCCACAGGCTCTGTATCAGCTGTATTAATTAGGAAAACCTCATCATAGAAATCTGACAGTCTAGGTTAAATCAATGACCTAAATAATTTCGTGCATGTAATAACAATGGTGATTCATTCAAATCAATGCAATCAATCGATTCATTGCAAATCAATAACCGTTTCAATTGGGACCATTCTGTCGGAGCTAAATTAAATTTGATTAGTTAGTCGACAAAAAGAGGGACACGAGTAGCTATACGATAAAAAAGAAATACATAGCAAGCTGATAATCTACTACGAAGAACACTAAACTATAGGTTATAAGGTGGACGACCAAACTGATGTCAGAGACATTCGTAGATAAATAGTCCGGACTCACGGTTTAACGTACCTTCAAAGGCACGATATCTCATTACATCTAAAATCTGATCTGATAAACTGAAGAGTCTCGCAAATTAATACATATTTTATTTATAAAGCTGCCGCAACAGATGGCGGATGAGAGAGAAATACACCGGCACATTCAAAGTAAAAGCTCAAAACTGAATTTACAGCAATGTTCATATCGTACAAGCAATGAATCCGCTTCGTTGCGTAACAACCAGTCGCAGCGGACCTTCAACATGTAAGCCGCCGGCGCCGCCTGCTGACCAGGCCAGACGGGCCGAGGATACTGCCCCAGTATAACTAATATCAACTCCATTAAAACTCAAATAACTAAACGTAATAATCACCCTGATGCGAATGGGTAGGAGCGATTGGCTGTGTAATCAACCTGTGCTATCCCTGATCCGCCAGCCAAGCAGCGGGATTAGGTACTACTTTCAACAAGTCCAACTCCAGTTTGTAATAGGCGCCCAAAAACATTACGGAGACTATAAGCAATGGCCAACCACGTGTAGTTCCGGCAATGAAATGCGCAAGAGATATACCTTTAACTGTTATCGGTTGATCTATAGATCCATCCTCATTGACCAATCAGTAAACGCCTTCCTGTATTCAAGGCCGAGATGAGTTCCATTGTTTGCCAGAAAACAATCCATAGATTCTCTAACCTAACACGTTTTCGTTAAATTTAATTTTTATCCATTATGGCTGAATAAGCTGTATGACTTAATAAGCTTATAGTTCTGTTTTTTATATTTATTTATATTTTCTTTTATATATCCCGTCACTTACCTAGTAAAGCTTTGTACTGTCTGTCTACGTGGCCTTCAGCAAAGGCCATCAAGCCGATTTTGCTTGAAGAAGTGACAAACGTACCAACAACCATCTTAACTTAAACATTTATAATATTAGTAGGACTTTAATTACATTTACATAAGCTGACATGAAATTAAGAGCAACCAAACAAGAGCATAACTTTTATTTATATGTATCTACTACAAGTAGCGGGTGTTTCATACTGTAGAAATCGAAGGCCCAACAGTACGACGCGTCCAAAAGCACTTCAAAACCGATAGCATAGATTGCGAACCTTACCATTTCTAGCTAATCAATTCCTCTCCAGCACGGCCGATACTTGAGAAGTTTCTCAATGGCGTCTAACCACGCCCTTATAAGGCCTGGACATATGGACGTGACTGACACACGTACTTTGTATGAACAACTGCCGGTTTAAAAGGACAAAACGCGTGTCGAAATTT
The DNA here is from genome assembly GCA_948473455.1 of Teleiodes luculella. Classification (NCBI taxonomy): domain Eukaryota; kingdom Metazoa; phylum Arthropoda; class Insecta; order Lepidoptera; family Gelechiidae; genus Teleiodes; species Teleiodes luculella. The sequence goes on from OX419595.1 coordinate 15,064,590, forward strand.
TGAAAAATGGCCGCCTTTAGTGGATTGAACGCTGATGGCTGGCTAAGGAGAGAACGTGAAACTACAATTTGGTTGCGGCCCGAATGTTTTTAAGGTTCTGTGTGAGTGGAGGTCCTGATGCCTGATGGTTTACTACGCACCTTTAGGCTTCGGATACTAGCAATGGGAAAAAACTCGTCGCGTTTTTCTTTACAACATTCATTTATTTCTCGCTAGTAAAAAACTCGTCGCGTTAATAGTTTCTTCCGTGGGAATGAGGTATTTTCCCGCGGTAAAACGTAGCTTATGTGTTATTTTCATCTATAAGCTATAATATTGTAAATTTTCATTAAAATCCATTCTGTGTTATTACGTGAAAGAGTAACAAACATACATGCATCCATACTTACAAACTTTCGCGTTTATAATATTAGTAGGACAAGAAACCAATTATAAATTTTGTATGATATTATTTCAGGAATGGTCTGACTGTAAGCCGGATAATGTACCTACAGAACCAAAAGTGTAAAACCCGGCTCGGCCTTGTCGCTTCGTGTTTGCGTTGCAATATCAACTCGAGCTGAGACCATCACACTGCAATGATCATTTCAATTTCACCGACTTCTTTATTTGGATGTTTACGTTTCTCTGTATAAGGAATGTTATGAACTAACGTTTCAAAATTAAACTCTACATACAACTTTCCAAATTATCCTCATTCTAAAAGAATCGCGTAAAAGACCTCTAAAATTATTTCAAAAAATATTCTTTTTTATAAATACATAATATAAGGCCGCCACTTGCCTTCTCTCCTTTGTGTTTTGTTTTTACTGTACTTGTCCTTGTTTTGTGCAATAAAGTATATTTTGATTTTTATATTTAGTTATATATTTGATCTTCGTACGATATTTTTTTAAAAACTGCTAAATCTTTTTGAAGTGCCAGTAAGATGGAAAAATACGGCATGACTTTAAACGCAAGTTTATATACCTACCTACTCGTACAATATCTCGTCATGTTCACTGGAAACTTCTTGGAGGCGGATAGTTACCTACTAAACCAAATGATTTAGAGGAAATCAAAATTAAATACTTACATAAAAACAAACATAAATTCAACAAACAATAGTTCGTAAAGTTTTGACATTTATTATTTGCATAGACAGAATAAGTATTAACCTGCTTAACAGTAAGCACTAAAGTGCATAATCGTTAGTGTTGTATTACGGGAAAGTAGTATATCTGTATAAATGAAAAGCAATGTTGTATGTTTTCTTCTATACGTTCCTAAACCATTGACCAGATTGTAATGAAAATTTTGGGGTGTGTTATGAGGACGCCCGAGAGGGCTTTTGAAAAATACATCTTTAGAAGTAAAATAAAAATATCAGTGATGTATGTACGAAGTTTGCCGGGTCAGCTAGTAATAAAATAAACTCATCTATAATTAATTATACTCGTATGTGACCAACATTGACTATACTGTCTCGTTTTATATGAAACGCCTCAGATCTATAATAATAAAACTGTAGAGGCCAAATGTCTGTACATAGAAAAAAAAGGTGAATCCGAGTCTGGAGGATGTAAGAAGTGAAATAGAACATATCCAGATAATTCTCTTTTTTTGTTTCTCTGTCTGTTTGTCTGATTGTACGGGCTATCTCCTAAACTATTGGACCGATTTGAATGAAATTTTGCATGATGGTTCTTTACATCCCTGGTCAACATCTTCGATACTTTAAATCGCGGAAAATTAAAGAGTTCCCGTGGGATAGTCAAAAATTACTTCGAAAAAGTCGGAAAACAACGCGGGCGTAGCCGCGGGCAGACAGCTAGTAGATACATAAAATAAATAGTTCGCAGCGATTACAATAATAGATTACGGTAATTATACCGTTAATAATGCCATAATTAATCCTAATTATGGCAAACACGCTACATGCTAAGCACATTGTTATAGTGTCTCATCGTCAACGGGCGTCCACAGTTGGAGTATAAGGCCTCACCCTTGGGAGGGTGGGAGGACTAACATAATCCCTACACATGCCTTGGCAGACGAGTTGGGGATCGGTCACATAACTATCTATCTATATTTTCCTCCGATGCAATAACGTCGACACGTGCAAATAAAGCGCCAAGTTTAATGCACTTTACGCTGTATTGTAATGCATGTTACGTCAGCGTTAAGCATAGCAACTATTATAATGCAATAGCAATATTAATTAGTGCATAATGGTGGCGTGTCATCTGCGCGGGAGGCTGCATGCATATGCGAGACTTGACCTCAATATGTAGTGCACTTCTGTTCGAGCTGCAGCGTATTCTTTGCAGCTGACTAACAATAATGAACATTCACTTGTCGACCATATTATTACATACAGGGATTTTCAATCATGGGACCCATCTTCTACCTACTACGCTATTAAACACGATCGGGCCCTTATGTCGTCAAGGTGAACATAATATAGATTTTTATAATCTGCTTTCCGCCACCAAAATTAATCCAAGAAATAAAATAAATCAAATTAATTTCAAAAAAGTAAAAAGCTACCCATATACCACAATTCGCTACCAGTATTTTGGTTCAGTATAATCCAGTACAAAGCCTGTCTAGACATCAGGTCGTAAAAGAAATAACGGAGCCTCTCCTGGTGCAAATGAGCTTACCCGTTCTGTATCTATACACACAATGTTACAGAGAATGTGTCTGTCATATAAAAAATAGCTGGAAACGCTTTATGACGTCATAGCATAGATCTTTTATAAGACAGGAACTAACGACTAACGTCTACAACAATTGCCAACTTTTAAATAAACCATGAAACCAAAAACACGCAGTTTTACCTATTACATCATCCATCAAGCAGCTCAGAAGGAAAACAGACGCTACCTACTAAATATAGAGCACAATTTATAGAATACATAATAATGTACAATACCGTTATAAACAGAGTAAATTAATAAGATTGTGTTGAATAAAAAGAAAGTAGATATTTCATTTATATACGACAGACAAGCTACACGTCATAGTAAATCGAGAGAGAAAAAATAATAAAATAAACTCTGAAAATGAACATAACGTAAGGTTTAAAACCATGGGTAAATCCGTGTAAATCAATGACCCACGTATTGCGCTTTATAGGTCGATTTTCCGCTGACTTATCTCGTCGCACTTAATAAGTCAAAAGCCTATGATGCCCCGAGACGCGCTCGGAGTGCCGCTCCACGTACTAAGGGGTCGCCAATGAGATATTAAAGACAGTGGGTGACAGTGGCGGGGTTTACCCTGGTTATGTAAACTTGGAGCGGATCCTATTATATCACGCACGTCATGTACCCAGAACAGTCGAGTCCATTCATACACTATGTTATTTATACAATATCCACGTGTTCTGCGGACTTCTAGAACACCACTGGATTGTATACTATGCTAACCTTACACTGTGTGTTACGTCACGTCATCACGTACATAGATCACAATGTTGAATGGAAACGTAATCTGGTTTATGCGCTTATAATTGATACATTGATAGATAGAATTATGGGGGATCTACTTTTCACAAAAATTCAGTACTACATTTAAAATTATACACTCAAATCTGACATTCAAAGAAAGAACACAGAGAGTTGAAACATATTGTATCACCGTGATCAAACCTACAACTTTCCAGACATAATATCGGTATAAGGACTTGTAGCGACGACCTAACGTAGAAGCTATCTTTAATTCAAACCCCACACCCGCAGGATGCAAGCGGACCATTCACGGACCGATCGACCATCTGCATTGCGGCGCGGCGGCGGACACTGCATCCTTATCCCCGTTCCCCATACTATACCCACAGGAGTGTACCCACACTACACCACCATAAATAAATACTCGTACTTGCTGTGATTAAAATGAAAGAGTATTACAATTAAATAAACAGACGCTGCGCGTCCCACAAAGAGTCAGAACAAGTTCCAACAACAGTATCGCGTTACAACTTCTTACGGTTTATTTCTAATTCACTGACTTTTAACCAGCTGCCTTATTTGAGGTATTTGACATCGCACTTTAATATTTAAACATGAAACGAAAACAACCGAATCTTTAAAGAAAATAAACAGATTTGGCACAGTTAAACTTAAAGCTCATGGGAAGAATTGCTGAAGCCGAGGTGAAAATAATATTATGAGTTTTGAAATTAAAGCACCAATGTTACTAATGAAAAATATTAGAGACTTTTGACATCCAAAGTAAAATAATTGAACATCGAGCTTACATTTAATTAATTTAAACCTTTAGCAGATGTCAAAAGATCATAAAGTGTTAAATTCAGGCCCAAACAATATAATTTACGTTCAGTTTGTCTGACTGAGCGCATTAGCTGAGAATAGTCAGTTTGCCAAAACAAATATGGCTGCCATCAGTCAGAGAAGTGATTCGGACATTAGGAATACCGCAAGACAAGTTTGTGAACATCAAGTACAAGTAACGAGCTAATGCCACTAGAATTACCAACAGTCGACTGAACTTTTTATTGATACCTACTGCTGCTCTTAAATAAATTCGATTTTTAATATTCATCATCAACAGCCAATGACAGTCCGCTGCTGAATACAGGCGTCTCATATCGTCGCTCCATCCAGCAGGGGGCGGTGATACATCGTTCCCAACTCACTGCCTCTTCAGCCTGCTTATTACAGTGGATATGACGTAGTATGTATTGTATTGTAAAGATTATTTATTTGTCATAGATGATTGAATGCTATCTGTTCTTTACACGCAATGCGATTCTCTTCTCCATCTATGTATTGAACATAATACCTACTAATAGATAGTCTTGAAAGTCATCAAAGAGAAGTGCTCCAAACCCTCTCCTTAGATAAGTCACCACCAACTACTTGAAAGCTTCAAAGCGCAGGAAACGTTGACAAATGTAAGCAGACACATTTTCCCAGGCCTCCCCGTGGCCCGTGGCGCAATAAGTCAAGCGCCGCCGTCCCCTCTCCTTTCCGCTTCAAATTTTCATCCCTGTTTTCCTAATGTTATGTCTAGACTAAGCTAGAGCTTTACGCAGAAAATTACTATTGCGATATTTGGGTCCAATGAAAAAACATACCTACTGTGGTGAAAAGCAAAATATTGTTTAGGAAAATATACACCAGACAGAGTAATATTTTTCCTGTTTAAACGGTCCCTTTTACGGTAAAAAGTATGTTATTAAATAAAAGGTTTATAAGTTTCACTTGAGTCGGTGCAGTAGTTTTAGGATCAATACGTACAAAGGACATGGCTTTTTTTGGTCTTTTATTCACAGAAAAATCTAACCACTATATAGAAAAAAAATATAGATTCTAGGCATAAAACTGAGTCCACATGTCCAGTTGTGGAATTTAAGTGCCCCCCATTTAGGAGATATTAATTTTTTTCAATGTGTAAAAGTTGTCCACTCAGCAAGTCTATAAAACGCACCTGCCACTACCTATCTCTTTCTAACACCTAGCTAAGGCTACTCTTGTCTTCTCTTTCTTACAAAATAGTTACTAAACCGCGAAAACGATTTATTCTGTATTCAAAACTTCAAAAATGAGCATAGCATGTGCTGTAAATGTCTCGCATAATGTCACTGAAAATCGTTTTCGCGGTTTAGTTAACTATTTTAATAACCTTGTAAGAAAGAGAAGACAAGAGTAGCCTTAGCTAGGTGTTAGAAAGAGATAGGTAGTGGCAGGTGCGTTTTATAGACTTGCTGAGTGGACAACTTTTTCACATTGAAAAAAATTAATATCTCCTAAATGGGGGGCACTTAAATTCCACAACTGGACATGTGGACTCAGTTTTATGTCTAGAATCTATATATTTTTTCTATATAGTGGTTAGATTTTTCTGTGAATAAAAGACCGGGCCCCATACGATTTTTTTCCTGTCCTTTTCATGTTCTTTCCCAAAGTCTATTCTATCTTTTTACTAAGTTTCATCAAGTTTGTTTCATTAGTTTCGGAGCCTATTCAATTATTAGGAAATTTTACGTATATTTTTACATTATTAGAGCTTTACTCTTTAGTAAGGCTCCCAAATTTTTTACAAAATAAAATATAGCCTATTTTACCCGGGGATAGTGTAGCTTTCTAACAGAGAAATATTTTTTCAAATCGTTTCAGTACTTTCGGATCCTATTCGATGCAATCAAACAATCAAACCTTTCCTCTTTATAGTATTCGTAAAAATAGATATAGATTTGTGTAATTTCTCAAAAAATTGTCTGGTAGCATATTTCCACAACCCTGCAGTGTATCTTGTCTGAAGGTTTCAGCCCCCCCTGTGTCCGACCGGCCCCCGCCCCCGCCGCCGCCGCCACCGCCGAAAGGGCCGCCGCGCCGGGCGCAGCGGTCGAGGGTTAGCGCGTGCATTTTGCATAGACAGCTGATTTGCTGACGAATGCGGAATGAGTTGTGGTTGGGGAGCGCTCATCAAAAGACATACTTATATATAAGAGTCTCTCTTTAGCGTTAGCTATCTATAGCAAATAGCTCTCAGAAATGTCAGTCTCTTTTGTCTAAGCAAAACTCTCCATAGTGTTAAAAAAATATGTAATAGAAAACATGCCTCTTACTTAACATATTGACAGTTCATAATTCAAATTATTCATCAAACATCTAACATTCATATAAAAATGATAAGATTAAATTTAAGTTTATGGCACCATAAACTATTCTTGTTATCGCCAAGTGTCGCGTTACTCTTTATTGTAGGTACGCGTTTTCTTAAGATGCATGTTTTCTAACTAGCTTATCACGAAGTAATCAATGGACGATCGATAAAATTCGAATAATGGAATTCTTTTATTACAAGATGATAAACAAGGTCGATCGGTATCGGACACGAGCGACTGTTTTGAACATGTCACAGAAAATATTTCTTACACAGATCTAAAATAACTTTACTACACTAACGTAACTTAACAGAAATACACACAGATATAAAAAGCGTAAAGTGTACTCCTCTGTGTACTGCAAAGGACATTGTGTAATCTCGTTGACATGTAGGACAAAGTTCAACCGTCATAAAGAACTTGGCTAGGACGGTCGTTCAAATGAAACTATCTTCTGGATACTGACTGACCCATCTCGGACATTCACTGCTGCATGTGGCGTCGATAGACGTCCAGGACAAAGTTAGGTTAATTTTTATATTTATATTGGTAGAAAAATCCTCAGTTTCACGAGCCTTTCGAAACCCTAGACGGCCAAATACATTAAATCGCGTGGCAAATTTAAATTATAGCATTAGCTTAGCAATAGCAACTCGTCACGTTTGATATGATACACGTGTGAGCCGCGCAGGCGCAGGCGTGAGCAGATCGACGGATCGCAGGCGCCGCCGCCGCGGCCGCTCCTGCGAGTTCTATTTTGGAATGCCCACGCGGTTCGCAAACACACATCTATCTACAAGATTAACTACTAATTAGGGCTGCTGACATCAAAAGTTCATGACTTTTTTATTACAATACTCTCTACTACAGCCTCTTATGCCTCTGCTAGACTGAGGGGTCGGCTCGGGACCGCATCGTTATTGTTCGGGAAATAGTACCCAATCCCTAGGTTGATCCAAGTCCAATTGGCAAGGGACTACATACAGTACAGTTAGCATTTGTGTTACATTAGAATTTACAATATAGGATAATTTGCAAAAGTTTGATTTTGGTGTAGACCTAAAAGTTGATACCAAGAGAGTATTGAACACTATAGAGACGTAATATGTACAGAAGCCAGCACATGCGGTTGGACATTTGCACTACGAAATTCACCCCTACCGCTACGAAATACGAGCGCTCTCAAGGTCAACATGTCCAGCCGCATGTGCTGGCTACTGTACATGCAGTTCTTAAAGAAACAAATTCTGTCAACTAGCCTCCCGGCTATCTAGGGGTAGTGACTGCTCCGAAGGGCAAGCCGCTTTCTATTGGCAGTTTTCCATAAGTCGAAAGTAGTCGAAACTGACGGAAAACAAAGATAATAATATCTCAGTACCAAATCACAGAGGTGTTGACAGGATCGGGTCGCCTTATACATATGTATTAATTACGTCTATATGCTACCAAGAAAATATTTCTTGCTTACTCTATGTTGTAACCCCTGCCCTGCCGAGCAATAGTTTACTCGCGATGACAAGTTAGATGCCAATGCGAAGGTTGGTCGCGTCGTTTTGCGAACGATCGACCAATGTCTAGACGAACTTATTTAGACAACTTCATCTCGCACTGTCCTAACAGCGGAAATCGTACTCTTCATCTAATATAGTACGTACTCCACAAAAGACCGCACATTTTGCTTTGCTGAACTCGCCACTAAATGTAACTTTATTTGACTTAACTAAGTGATAAAAAATGTCCAAAAGTTAAAAATAAATGATTTTATTTTATTGGACTGACTGAATCAATGTTTTGATCCTGAATTACATGGTTTTTACAGATTTTAGAAATACGCGCCTCTCTCAAGTCGAAAACTGAGCCTAGCAGGCTATTACCCATATATGACACTTAGACCTAAATTATTGTTAATAACCGCTTTTGTTTTATTACTTTTGTCTTATGTATAAATGTTTTTATTTATCATTTATTTATTTAAATAAAAAAGGAGGGTTTGATGTGATTTCCTGCATGCAGGTGACATTACTTTTTCCCGCGACCGTGAGATATATCTAATCTATCTTTATTAATTGCACAGAGTACTGTTTTGTAAAATATCTTTTTTTTGTTATTTCTTTTGAACCTTTTCTACATTATCCTGGGAAAAATAAAAAACAAACGCGGGCGAAATAATAAAAAGACTTAAAGTTATGTATCCATGGTCCAAGAAAACAAGGTCTAACCGTTAGACCACGTGACTGACACAAGCCTATTACACTATACACGTATTGTCTATTACACGTATTCGACAAGGATGAATAGGCAAAATGCCGTAGAAATGACGTAGGCTCGTGTCAGTCACGTGGTCTAATCTAATGATTAGACCTTGTTTTCTTAGACCATGGTATCCACCAAAATTTCTAAATATGTATGTAGATATTTTAGGTATGACGTGACTTGTGTGACATGCCTACATAAATTAATTTATGCATGTAAATTAATAGTGCACAGTGCCGCAGTGGTAACTGTTTTCACCAAGAATTGATAGAGGAGCTACCGCTCGATGATAGGCTGCTCGTACTTCAAACTAATTTCCATAAACCTATTACTATGTAGCGACGAATGAGTTTTAAAAAATTAATGAAGTCATCAATTTTAGATACGTTTGGTCGTAGGGAAGAATTTCCTAATCAAACTTGTACAGACATCGTGAATTTTTACGTTTATACATTAGTTTGTTTGTAGATTTGCCCCACGCCAAAAGTTATGTATGTGTGTAACCAAAAGTATTTTTACGAATTAAAGCATAATAACCCGAGCAGAGTAGGAAAATTAGAGGAACTAACCTATGTAGTTCCAAAAGTTTTAGGATTGTGTAGGGGTAGGTCCCCTGAACAAAGTCTAATAAATTCCTCTCGATAACACGCGCCTATAATGTCAGTGCACAACTGCGGACAGTGGCGATACAAAAACTATGAAAACTGAAATGGACCAAACAAGGACAGGGCTTTTACTCGTATTTAGCTGGTACTAGTTGCCGTAAAATATCAGTTGGCTACTAACTCACTTATTCAAGTTTTATTTTACTTGTAACGAAATTATTGGTGTTAATAAAAAGTATATGTACCTATAGTGTCGTTAAATGTACGTACAGTATTTCCCGAACTCAAGTATCTACATAAAGACTTTAATGAATCTCGTATGTTAATCCGCCGGATATCTCACGAGGAACCTGCTCGGGCCCAGCGCAAGTAGGAACAAACCCGTTTCGACGGATTCTTAAGTGGTTCTTAATCCCTAGTCATCGATATTGAAATAAAAGCTATTATATTATAATATTAGAAACAAAACAATAAAAAAAAGGTAAAAATGTAATAAATCGTAAGATTGAATTCTATCACCTTTCTGTATCTGTGTGTGACTATATAAAATAATAAATGGTCCATACTAATATTGAAAGCGGAAAGATTTGATTGTTTGTTAGGCTCCAAAACTACTTTTTAAACCGATTTCAAACATTCTTTCACTGTTGGGAAACCAAGCCACACTATCCCCGAAAACATAGGTTATCTTAAAAACTAAATAAAAACGGATCCTTACTAAAACTCCAATATAATGCCAAGGTGTAAAAAAATACCTAAAATAATCCTAATAATTGAATTGATTAGGCTCCGACCGAAACCACTGAACCGATTTTGATGAAACTTGGGTAGCGTAGACTTTGGGAAATATCATAGGCTACTTTTTACCGATAAGATTACTCATTCCCACGGGAATAACTGTTAACGCGGGTGGAGCCGCGGCGGAAAGCTAGTTTAAAATAATAGTGTAAGTAAGTTGGCCTCTATGTCCAATGTTGTCCAATCGTATAAAATAACGAAAGAAACGTAAGAAAACAAAACGCCGAATATTAGAAAAAAGTACCAGGGCACGACGAATTGATAGAGCTTTCAGTGAACGAACAGCTGAAACGCCCCCAAGCGAGACGAGGAGAGTCTGCCCGAGTACCAGGATAGTAGAGTGCCGGTGGAGGTTAGGCGTAACGTACATATTCGCGTGGGCCGCCCCCCTCGCCCGCAGGTCAACGACTCCAGCCGTTTCGGCCGCCGGCGCGCCTCACCTTGACATTCATCTCGGGCACGCTTTGGCCAAACGTTTGAATTAACCAGAACGATTTCGGAACCACTCTCTAGTTTGAACCCTGTGGACTTACGGGACACCCACTCGATTTAACAGTTTTAATGCAACCAATACGCGCTGAAATTGAAATTTCTCGAGTAGAAAATACGTTATTGTAATGGAATTAAGTGTGAAAATCAAAGATTTTGTGATTATTCACATTGTTAATCCCTAAGACGTAACTAGTTAAGTATGGACGGACATATAATACCACGACGTCACATATACGATTAGTTGCCCAAAAACTGCCCGCCGCATGATCAATTGGAGGTCAAGGACCTCGGACCAGTTCGGCCGTTTTGCAAGAATGAACACAATGATGTTTAGCGTAGCTGTCCATTGCGGGGTTTGCTAAAGGTTTTATTATGGATGCAAAAGAACTTCATTATTGTAACGCGAGGTTATGACGTCGGCAAGGCAAGGCGGTGGCTAGGAGAGGACCAGTGAGTGAATGTCACGACCCAACAAAGGCTTAGAGGGCCGTGCGTTACGGATTCCAAAGACAATGATACAGCACGGAGGCAGTGTTATTAAAATACTGGTCATAATAAGGAAAGCTTAGCTTACGCAAACTTGAGTAAAATATATTTTTGCATCCTACCATTATATTTCTAAATCTTCTGACTTGGCTTGTAATAACGAACGGTCATTTCTGCAGATAGATTAAGGTTTGGAGTAAGTAACCTACTATCAGATAACTGATATATCGTCGTCTCTTTTCATTTATTTTTTCATTGTTGTTTAGATTTGTTTATTCATTAGCGATGATGAGAGCCAGCCTTGGTTTGAGAAAAGCCCAGTTTTATATTTATTTTACTAATATTATTGCTTACTTTATGAGTATATGAATATGTAACTCGAATGAAAATCCATTTCTCTGTTACGCCACGGCCATTATTATTATGTTAAAACTATGCTAGGTAAGGTGAATGTTTAATTATAAGTGTTATAACAATACTATTGTAGGTCACATAAGAAAAACTGGCAGTAAATATAACATAATGGTTAGCTTAGGTTAGAGCTATTGTTTCAGCATTATTGCTGCGTGAGTCACCGGCGCGGCGGAAACTATTCAGCGCAGGTACAGGGACTGAGGGACTCGAGTATGTGTGCTCCGATATTTACTTTTGGATGGATTTATTTTAAATAATAAAGTATTTTATTAGACACTAACATTCCGCCCCGGCTCCGCCCGCGTTTACAGTTTTTCCCGTGGGAATGAGGATTTTCCCGCGGTAAAAGGTAGCCTATGTTACTAAGGGTGGATGTAGCTTTCTGATAGTGAAAGATTTTTTTAAATCGGTTCAATAGTTTTTGTGTTTATTAATTACAAACATACACACACACACACACAAAAATACAAATCTTTCCTCTTTATAATATTATTATGAAGTATGATGATAAGTATTCCGTAAAGCCCAATACACACGTAGCTATAATCTATATTAATATGCCCAGCTCTATTTATATTATATCTCACCACCACACACGGTAGCTGTATTGAAATATATATTTTCACCCTTACTGCGTTGACTTACGGAATACCTATAATATGTCGAGATTTATATTAATATGCCGTGCTATAACGGTCGCTTGCTGTGACGTCACCAAAATATGTCGATCGATATAGCAAGGCATATTAATATAAATCTCGGTATATTAATATAAATCTCTGTATATTAATATAAATCTCGACATATTTGATACATTTCAAGGGATACAGGATGCTCCATTTCATTTGAATTTATTTTTAATGGTTTCTAGTGCTAGGTGTAGCCTGGTAGAAATTACTAGCATTAAGGCCACCTATTTGTACACGTTTGTTTTTCTGGACTTTATTTCTTGTAATTCTTTGCGTGTAATTTATTTATACGTAGGTTCATATAGGTAGAGTTACTTACTTACTAAAAGAGCCTCGGTGGCCAAGTCGCTAGTGCCGTTGACTCCCATTCGGAAGTTCGCGGGTTCAAACCTCGGCACTTACAAAAGTGTTTTCGATTATCGAATTTATATGTACGTTTATTCGACGCTCTTACGGTGAAGGAAAACATCTTGAGGAAACCTATTTAATAGAACTTTACTAGGTAAATCCATACTGAGCCCTTATTAAAAAAGAACACCCTGTAAAAAGTATTCAAAAACGTGCGCTCGTGACGACGGCCGCAGATCGAATGGACCCAAAGATATATAGCCGCCGTGTGTGGTGGCGAGATCACTACATAGTATAAAATAAAGTCGCTTTCTCCGTCCCTATGTCCCTATATATTATAGCTACGTGTGAATTGCGCTTTATCGTTGCTTCCTGCAATGTAGTTGTAGTTCTCAATTCTCATAAAAGTTCTCAAAGATGGTAATGTGATGATAATCGCCAAAGTACAAGTCTGTCACTCATCTTAGATTTGTTAAAAATATACAAATATTTCATCATAAAGTGGGTCAGCCCGAGATTTGCATAAGAAAAAGAAGGAAAGTTAGATAAATAGTAAAACATATTTTATAATACTTATTATGGTTCAAATGAAAATGGTGATAATTACAAGATGCAGATAAGTATCAAAGAGCCTTCTAACAATATTCCACATCGTGATTCGTGACCGAAGTTACTTAGCTCAACTGCGTACGAATGGCAATACTTGGTCAAATAACCTACTTATGGACATGAACTGCACCAGCAATAAGTCAGGCTGTGACCATATGGCGGCGCCTTATTAGGCGCTGTTGGTTGTCGCCTGACGTCCTTTCTAACTAACGCGTACATTTGTCACCAACTTGTAATTACTTGTATGTGTCAAGTTACGCCTTTTTATGTTTGGTCACTGTTTAACCGTGTATCTCCTGACTTAAAAATAAAACTGGATCAACCCGACTCTTCCTATATGAGGCGAATTATGACTCATATTAACTCTAACTAACTGCCTATGTCCAACAGTGGACTGCTACGGGCTGATATGTATGTATGTAAGACTCATACTTAATATCAATATTAGAAAAAAAAGCCTTTAGTTAGTAACATCTACACTCCAATCCTAAAAAAGAAAATACATCACAATGGCGCCACAAATCACTTCACAAGAGACCTAAGCTGTACTGAAAGTGAAAAAGAGGACGAATTTCAATGTCGTGGCAGTACATTACGTATATAATTTAAAATCAGCACAGAACCACTGTTATGGGTACTTGTTAACTACGCAATGTACCTGTAAATGCACGATTGTTGCTCGATGAAAGAGGCCTAGGTCGTTAATCAATGTTGGCTGGTTAATGGAGCGCAAAATCCTAATAATTTGAATAACAATACGCGAATCGGTCTCATGACGCGCGCCGCCAGTAGGTACTCGTACATCACTTTTTTTGTCATTGGATCTAATGATTCACAAAATCAATGTATCAAGTGTAACCGGATTTTTCAGAGTGGAAGGCTAATTAAACAGGCTGGGGAGGTCCCGACATAGGCTTTCAGACCTCAACCTAATACGAGTAATATCGCGTTTTGACACCTCGAGACATTTCGCGCCGTTTGGCCTGATTGCTTTGAAAATAATTTATCAGTCTGTTTATCATGGTTATTTTAAATTAAGTATTTAAACTTAAATCATAATAATTACCACATTAATAACTATATTAGGTACCTACTTACAAAATATTTCATGAATGTGATGAATGCTGCTTGAAAGAAAGAAATACATGAACCCTTTAGTGTTGCTACAGTAGATTCTTGTGGGTGTGAAGCCAATTACCCCATCCAGTCAACCTCTTCCCCGCATCACGGAGAAGGAGGATAAACAACTTTTCAGAGACCTACCTAAGCGTAAGTCCCCAGGGTCGGATGACATCACCAACCGAATCCTGAAAGTCCTACCTGACAAACTAATCACCATCCTCACCAATATTTTCAATGCCGCTATGGACGCATGCATCTTTCCACAAGCGTGAAAGGAAGCTATCGTCATCAGCATACACAAACCCGATAAGCTTACCAACGACCCCACTTCCTACCGCTCGATCAGTTTACTATTTACTCTTATCCTTTACCGCTTGACTGACCTCTTTGACGCCAACAACCTTCTCCCAGACGAGCAGATTGGATTTCGCCAAACACTCACGAGTGTTTGGCGAAATCCAATCTGTGTGTGTCCAAAAAATCCACTGTGTATAGTGGAAGACGTTTACGAAAAACTACACAAATTCAAGCCTCGACATTCCGGAGCCGTTTTCCTTGACGTAGCGAAAGCGTTTGACAAAGTCTGGCACGAGGGTTTGATTTACAAGCTCTATAGTCTTGAAGTGCGCGATCGCCTCGTGCACATCATACGAGACTTTGTCGAATCGCTCATTTCTCTACAGATTCGAAGGCGTGCTATCGACTCCACGACCTATCCGGGTCGGAGTCCCTTAAGGCTCCGTCCTCTCTCCGACATTTTTATAACACTAGTTATACCAAACTCTCTTTATGACGCAGATGACACTGCGTTATACACATCCCATCTCAATCCTAAGCCCTCGGGGGTGGAGGATCGAAGTGAATCCCGACAAAAGTTCCGCGATCATTTCGACGATCACGACCACGCTCCCCCCGCCCCCCGGTTACTCTCCTCGATCAACCAGTTCCCTGGGAGAGACAGGTGAAGTACCTGGGAGCTATCCTTGACTCTGCCCTTCGCTTTGGCCCTCACATCCAATCTGTTCGCAATCGTACTGCTTTTGCTCTCGGCCTTTGGCACCCCCTGATTGAGCAGTGCAGTAAAGTATCGCTTAGAAATAAGCTTAGACTTTATTTAAGCATGCGTCCGTCTATCTATCATAGCTTATGCCAGCGTGGTCTTTGCGCACTCCGCGCCCACGCATCTCAATAATTTCAAGTTATTAAAAACCGTTTCCACCGCCGGGCCACTGGTTGTCCTTGGTTCGTTCGTAACATCGTCCTTCATGTCGATTCCCAACTCCCTACCGTTAGAAGTTTCATGAAAGAAGCATTCAAACGCTACTTTGATGAAGGCTCTTCCCATCCCAATCCCTATGTTGTAAAGCAGGCATGTCAAACTCAATGTCGTAGGTGGGCCAAATGCATACAGATCGTGGGACCAGTGGGCCGCAAAACTCAAACATTAAGAAATAAAACAAAATGCGATTGAAGTACGAAAAGAAATGAGTATTTTTAATAATAAAATTACGAAATAGGGTCACTTGTGCTTTCCTTAAAAGCCTTACAAGTCGGAAAATGCGACAAATTATCAACTTCCAACTGTTTTTCCCACAGCATCAACTTGCATTTGAAAGCTTTCACTTGATTATACATATCTGTTATCATTTTATTCGTGTTGGCGGGCCGCAACTGGAGGCTGTTCTTCAAATGGGATCGGGCCGCAGGCTAATGCTTAGAGGGCCGCATGCGGCCCGCGGGCCGCATGTTTGACATGCTTGTTGTAAAGTGTACGTACCGCTACCGCTACCGCTATTTACCGCACCCTCCCAAACATATCCTTTCCAAACCTGATGACGAAATCACTGATGCAGTTATAGCAGCCAAAGAATTTAGATTACACCTAACAGAATGCCCTTCTGGTAGCGAATACCCGTCAGGTAATAATTTAATTACCCTTCAGGTAAGAATACCCGTACCCGCCGGCGAGGGCGCGGCCAAAATCAAAACTAATAATCAGAGACGGAGCCCCTCAAGCGTCGTCTCCTTCACGATGTTTCTCCGTACAAACGCGCTAGGCCTAGGTTCGAGGCTCTCTCGAGCCGCCCCTAGACGCGTTGGTACATGACTACTCTGGGGTAGAGCCTTCTGCTCCCCCGTAAATCCGGTGAAGCTTGATTCGTCGTACTTATTTGACAAAGGAAAAGTAAATAAAAAAAAAGTGAAGCAAATGTATTAGGCATTCAGTTTTCCTGTGGGAATAAGTTTGTTTATATCTATAAAAACTGGTCTTTTTACCAACCAAATGCTACACAAAACTGTGTCAAAGCGGAACAAGCAGATAGACAAAATGTCTATACTTTTACATAGTAATAGCCGAGTAATAAAATTTGAAAAATATCTGAAAATTGTCATGTATATTGTATAAGACTCGAGAAAATGTAAAAAATTGGAATAATAAAATTATAACATTGTTAAAGACTACCTATAAAAAAACATTTTAGGAGCGAATGAAAACATCCTGGTGGCTAAATACAGAAAGGCTACATAATCAGCAATGAGTAACAAGCAGATTGGTTTACTGATAAGATTAAGATAGCTAAAAATGCTTTATGTTTGCATATAAGTAACAATACCATAACACATTAAGTGGTTTGTTTAAGATCATGAAAAGATTCTTTTGAATTTGATAAACAGTACTGAAAGCACAGTTTATTTTGATCAATGGTTTAATAATAATAATATCTATAGTAGGTATATTTATGTCACTTAATTTTTAAATTTTTTGACCATGTTATTTGAACTATTGCAAAAAATCACAGTAATTTCAAAATAGCTAAGACATTATGAAATAGAACATTGTTTTAATATTTTATGAAGTCATCTTCCTAAATTTATTTTTTAAAGTTGTGCTCGCAGTGACTTCTCCTGTACTTGCAATGAGTCATCCTAACCTCCAACACCTTGAGCTTTGTCATTTGGTTAATGTATAACTATTTTTTTAATGCATATTGATTGGGATAAACAAATGGCTATCAAATTTACCAAATATAATTTGTACTAGTTCGAATTTGTGTGAAGGTAGGTATATTTTATTTTAAAATATTGATGAAAGAAAGTTCAGTAAGTTAATGCCTATTTGTTTAAATGTTATCCATGTACTAAGTGTCAACTGTTGAGATGTAAGTTTCAGGATATTTTTGCACTTATCATGGGAAATAAATCAAAATAACTCTAAGAAAAGAAGAGGTCATCTCTAACTAAATAATAAATCCTCTCTAGAATGGTTTAGGAACATTCTTCAACTTTGAGAAGTAATATAGATACCATAGCGGTTTAGTGTCATGTGTAACTTACATAGATGAGTCCGGAGTAGTATCTGTCCTTGATGTTGTGCAGCACGGAGGCCTCGTTGAGGCAGGTGAGCTCGGCCATGTCCTCCACCTTGTCAAACTTGGGCGGGTTCATCTTCTGGATGTCGTCGATGGGCACCAGCATGCGCTTGCCCGACTCGGCGATCTCCACCTCCACCTCGTCTCCGCGCTCGCCCTTGATGCCGGCGGCCACGAAGCCCTGGCTCTCGTGCGGCACCCATACCAGCCGCTTCTGCGTCCACTCCGCCTGGGTGGCCGGGTCGTTGAAGCTGTTCCGATCCACCGACAGGTACCGGAGCTCCGGGTCGTTTCTGTCCATGTCCACCATCGCGCCCGATCACGCCGCGCGATCCTTAAGGTAACCTAACACGGGCACTGGATACCACATTAAACGGTCACCCTGACCGACACTGCACCTCACAACACTGCTTAATGCCACTGCCCCGCGGAGTTTCGAGCTGCTGCCGTGCCGTGCACGGGGCTGATACCGACAAAATGACGAGAGCGACTGCCTGCCGAGCGGCGGTTATTCCACGGGTAGGAGGGAGGACCGGTCGACGCCCGAATTCAATCGCAGTTTGCCTAAAATTCAAAGACGATTTTTGTTGTTTGACGCGACGGGAACGTAATAGAGAAGGTCTACTCTATAAAGCACACAAAATAGATATATTCACTAGACTGATAGAAGGAATTAGAACAGTTTTTAACAGAAAAATAGCGAAAATAATGAACAACGTCCAGCCGACCACACTTTTTTTGTCGTTAGAATTTGTTTCCATTTGCCAAAAGTTTTAAATTGCCAACTGTATAGTGCATTATAATTGGATGATATACGAATACCATTTGACATACATAAAATCGACCAATCAAACGATTTTTTACCAGCTGTCATTACATTGGTGCAAAGAGGATAATAAATTCGGATACACGTGTACAATAGAAGTATTTACGATAGAATCAAAGCTATGCCAAAACGACAAGTGAGAATTTCCTTCCTCGCCATATTTGTAGAATTTCCACATACATACAGACATACGAATACGCACTCACTTCATTACAGAACTGTAGTGAAGTGTCTCACTCAACTTTTAGACGACATCACATTCACAAATAAATAATCACAAATTCACAATGTTCCTTCCTTTCCTCCTCTCCTACTTGTTTTGCTTTGTTTTTTGCGTTTTGGCGTCATGCGGTTAGCATATTTAGCCACAAACAAAATGTGGAGAAACGAAACGCGATAACATTTTAATTTCTACTCTTTTTTTGTCATACGTATGGTATCCACACGCGTGCCATGTTTGCCGAACAGAGCGAGACGCAGTTATGCGCTAGTTGGGCTACTAGAGTGAGCGCGGTAATTTGTTCTCGCTCTGTTCGGCATACAAGGCAGACGTGTGTAGCCCGTATTAGACTTCTTTTTTTTTCAGGTTAGTTTTTGTAGTTTTGTATTATTTTATTTATTTTGAATAGTGTTCAAAATAGTTCAAATAAGACTAATCACTCATTAGACAAATGTGCTAATTATAATTGTTAATCACCTCTTTCTGATTTTATGTTTCTTGGTGAAATCGTTTGAAAAACTTGTAAGTTGCTTCATTTGTTACTTACTACTATTTTCTTGTTACTGTGTTATTTTTATAGCATATCTTATCAGCAATAACGACATTATTGTTATCATAAGTTAGATTTTAGTGATATCCTTTGAAGTAGGGTACTAATTGGTACTTTACAGTGATACCAAATACTTCCATCATGTCTACAAATATTCTTTCCTCATTAAATTTTCCTGACACTAATAATAAATAGACTATAGGTCAGACTTCGGTTGGAGTGTAGCTAAGGGGGCTAAGGGGGCCAGACTTCTTCAGGGCGGTATAAGGTCAGAGAGTCAACTTCAGGGCTATAATTGTAATACTTCACTATTATTATCACCATATATTATATTTTCTTAACTGCCACAGGAGTAAATTATCCCTGCAACTGACTGTACACAGAGTGACATACCCGACACCTCCATGAAATGCACCTTTAGTGGATTTGGTTAAATTTTTTTTTAGATCACATTAAAATTGAACATGAGGGAGCCGATAGAAGATGATGCCATAGACACAGAGAGACCTTCCAGTGTGAGAAGAACATTGACATTAAGAAGCAATGCCGCCCGACAGGTTGCTGTCAACTTCATGCCTTCGAGGCAGCTACCACATAGTTAGTACCAAAATAATTAAATAAAAATATTTATAAAGCCCTTCATTATAATAATTTTCTGAGTATGCTTGTAACTTTTTAGAAAGTTCTTATATGGGACTGTCTACATCTTATGAAAATTGATGTTCCGCAAGCAGGTGACATTTAAATCTTTGTTGGACTGTATAAAATAATAGTTTGGAACCAGATATGTACTCAAGTTATCTCAGCATTATATGAATTTTAAAAATAATCCATCGACCTCTTTTTAGTTTCATTATGCTAAATTTATTTATTTCTATAGGAATGTAAAATTTCTCTCAACCATGCCATTCATTGGCTAGTTTCAGATCAATGGTTGTGATGAGACACCCAAATACAAATACATTATTCCCTTAAATTATTATTTATTCGTACTTTATATTAATTTTCTCATAGGAAAAGGTAGCCTATTATAAGGGGAAGGCTCCATGCTGTCATTTAATAGTATTAAAAAAAGTTAAGATTAAATATTTTAACTTCTCTCTTTATTCATTGCACAGCTGCCAAGAATTTTAAACTTAAAGCCCTTGAAACACAGATCATTAACCCACCAATGAAAAGATTCAATTAGCCAACTACATAGTAATTAAGTTAGCTTAGCTCCTAACAAACATCATTGAGTAGGTGAATCACAACTCAGTGTGATATTCTCCTCTAACTATTCAGCTCTTATATTGTGTTCTGGACATTTGTTTGGTTTCATTAAAGATGAAATAGCATCTTGTTATTTGTTATTAGAATAAATAGTGAACATAATGATGTGTGAAAACAAAGATAGTTCAAAAGTGTAATGATACAATTGCGATTAATAAATTGTGTGCTGTGAGGGCTGATTCTAGCCTTGATATCACTGGGAATGAGAGAAAATGTGGTAAGGAAATGTACATGATTGTTGTGATTATTCAAGAAGAACTGATGACGTCGTCGTCGTAAATTGACTAGGAATGTTTCTAAGAGGCCCTGCTTCGGTCCCTGTTACGTACCAATGTGCTTTTGCTTTTTTAATTCACATTGTGAAATACTTATTGCAAGAAAATCTGTACACAAGTCCAGCCTCCTCGTAGGAATGTGTGAAAATAATTGGTATGAACTCATAACGAATCTAATAAAAGTGTGTTTTAAATTACAGTATAGCAATATTTCCAAAATATGTATCTTTGACTTAGTTGAGTGATGAAATTGAACTTAACAGACACCCTCCGTCTCCGGCGCAGACAACTCAGAGCACAACGCGCTACTGGAGGAGGCAGAGGCGGACGCGGCGGGAGCGGGGGGAGCGGGGGGCGCGGGGGGCGCGGGGCAGGCGGAGCGCATCGTGCGGGAGATGGAGCAGCACACGCGCCTGATGGAGGACAGCCCGGCCGCCGAGCAGCTGCGCAGGTACACACACGGCACATGCGGTACTGGCGGGGGGCGGGGCGGGGCGCGGGGCAGGCGGAGCGCATCGTGCGGGAGATGGAGCAGCACACGCGCCTGATGGAGGACAGCCCGGCCGCCGAGCAGCTGCGCAGGTACACACACGGCACATGCGGTACTGGCGGGGCGCGGGGCAGGCGGAGCGGGGCAGGCGGAGCGCATCGTGCGGGAGATGGAGCAGCACACGCGCCTGATGGAGGACAGCCCGGCCGCCGAGCAGCTGCGCAGGTACACACACGGCACATGCGGTACTGGCGGGGGGCGGGGCGGGGCGCGGGGCAGGCGGAGCGCATCGTGCGGGAGATGGAGCAGCACACGGGCCTGATGGAGGACAGCCCGGCCGCCGAGCAGCTGCGCAGGTACACACACGGCACATGCGGTACTGGCGGGGGGCGGGGCGGGGCGCGGGGCAGGCGGAGCGCATCGTGCGGGAGATGGAGCAGCACACGCGCCTGATGGAGGACAGCCCGGCCGCCGAGCAGCTGCGCAGGTACACACACGGCACATGCGGTACTGGCGGGGGGCGGGGCGGGGCGCGGGGCAGGCGGAGCGCATCGTGCGGGAGATGGAGCAGCACACGCGCCTGATGGAGGACAGCCCGGCCGCCGAGCAGCTGCGCAGGTACCA